>CM062227.1:24614202-25814202 GCA_031216235.1 Syzygium jambos
ATATATATAACAACAAACTGTTTATACAAAGATCACAGATACATATACAGGCAAATCCACTACGGGTCTAGGTCAGGCTAACATCAAAGTCAAAAGGCCACAAATCCCAAAAAGTGTCGGTGGCCGGGTGAGTGGGTCTGAGCTAAGGATCACTATAACAAAAAGGTAGGGATCCCTATCGTCGTCCAACTACTCTAAGGCTCGAAGTCTGGGTCGCTGGAATCGTCAGGCTCCTCGGAAGACTCTGCTGAAGAGCTGCTATCCGGCTCTGGCTCATCCACGTCCATGTCTGGGTCTTCCTGATCCACCTGATCCTCGACGGCATCTATGTTCACATCATCTCCTACCTCATCGACCTCACCATCCCCATCATCCTGATCCATCACCTCTGGCTCGGGGTCGTCCTCGTCCTCATCCATAGGCTCCGGCTCTAACTCATCATACCAAATTCCGGGGCCTGGCTGGGCATCGACAGCTGGCGGAGCGCCAGGTGGAGGAACGTCAACCACCTCGCCATCGGCAATCACCGGTGCTAACTCTCCATCAGCGTCTACTGGGATGTCAAAGGTACGGATAGGTCGACTGAGGGTCCCGTCCGCGGCTCTACGACACCAGGCTATGTACTCTTGCTTCAGATGCTCATCCTCACCCGTATTCACATAAACAACTGACCTAAACCTCACATGCATCTCGCCTTCCCCAGCTGGGAAATGCTCCACGGTCTGCAAAATCTGTCTGGGAATCCCAAAAAGTGGAGGTGGCTCCAACATCCTAGGGGGTAGGCTCTGAAATTGTTCGGTTTTACAACAACCGTGAGACTAGCTCAGTGAATCAAATACCTAAACCTAGGCTAGGCTAAAGTGTGTCTCAAGACAGACCAAAATCAAACAATCAAGCCATCAACATAAGACTCAAAGTGTATCAACGTGATTCAACCCCTGCAAGTTAGTGCAATTCAACAACATATATATACACCCACATACGTGTACATACGGGCAGGCGTTCTCCACACACGTGTGCTCATCTTCTTTAAATGGTTCAATTCACTCAATCATCGCATCCCACACGAATGCCTCATGCAGTCACATGCTAATGATTCTCACAATCTCATCACAATACTGCATGATTCACAATTCACATAATGCAATGCTCAGTTTGATCTTAATCTCACGACCCACAATAGGGCCCGACCCGAAGGCCAACAACTTTCCGACCCGAAGGCCCGACCCGAAGGCCACAACACTTCATGGCCAGCGTATATAACACGCCCCCGGCCCGGTGTCTTCTAGCCCTCAGGCGCAACACCGCTCACCTACGAACCAGAGCCTGCTACAAAGTGCATGAGGATGGTCGTCTTCCGGTCTCACCGGGCATCGTCCCGCGTAAACGCAGCAGACGGAACGACCCGAAGGCCACGACCCGAAGGCCACTAGGTGATCACACATCTCAATTTTATCTTAGCCCAATTCCACTCTTTTCAGGGCATTTACCGTGATCACACACAATGCAATGTCACACCGCACAATCACACAATACCATTTCACATCTCAATCTCGACATACCAAGTGCGTGACATGCATTTTCATATCAATGAACACAAATGCCACAACAATTACCAACATTTACAACCAATGGACATATTCTAGCATTTGTACTCTAACATATGAAATTCGGCCAAACCAAAACCCCAATTTAAAACATGGCCAAAACACATTCAAAACACTCCAATTAAGCCTCCAATGTTCAGCCAAGACCCCACTAAGACATATAAGGCATAAACATAACTTAATCTTGCAAAATAAGCCCATTTAGCACCAAAAACACCATTTCTAGTACAACCACTCAAGGGCTCCGAATTTCACTCATCATGGACAGCCATCAATTCCACTCTAATCAGCCATGGTTTCACCTTAATTCAACCCTTAACAACATCCTCAATTCAGCCATTAACCCCACAATCACTAACAAACACACAACTAACTTAAACTCCACAAATCAATCCAAACTAAACCAACTAAACACAATCAAGCCTAATCTAAGTTTAGGTATACAACTCACGTCGGGGTGGACGATATGCGGAAGGAACAAGTACATCCAAACTCCCGGCTCAAGGACGGCGGCTCACGGCGGCGGCTTGGTCGGCCCTCACGGCTCACGGCGGCTTGGGCGGCTGAATGGAGCGTCCAAGGGGGAGGAAGAAGACGGCGGCTTGAAGGTTAGCCCGGCCCTCCACGGCGTCCCTTGCCGTGACTCACGGCTCCGGCGAATGGCTGAAGGAGGCGGCGACGGTGGGGAGCTTGATCGGCGGCCAAGGAGGGAGAGAGAGGGACGAAAGAGAGAGAGACGAAGGGGAGGGGGAGTGAACGGCCGAATGGTGAGGGAAGAGAGGGAGTGGCGTGAAGGAGAAGAGAGATGGAGGAGAGAGAGAGGCAAGACCAATTTTGGTCAAAACAAGTCACTTTCAACTTTTGGAGGGGGACAAGTGTCACTCATCTAAGCCACTTGACCATTCTACCCTTTAATCCAATGGCTATGATTCAATCCAAATGAATTATTGAAGGGCAATCTTGTCTTTAGCCCCTAACCAACCTTTAACCACTCTAGTTAACTTAACCAACCTTGGTTTAACCCAAATTAATCTTTAAAATTCGGAATTAGGCCTAATTAGTCCAAGGGCAATTCCGTCTTTTTGCCGTCCCGAACCAAAATTCCATTTTTCGCACCCAAGCGTCCCATATATGTGTGACTAACATTTTCTGGCGTCAGAATCTTAAAATTAGTCCGTTGGGTCCCCGAAATCCGACACCGAAGTCTGGGCTCAATTCCGTGAACAACTCTCTCTCAATTTCAATTTTTCTGAACTCTCACCAACAGGCGGCTGTTTAGGTATACGCGTATCGACTTAGGGTTGTCCGAGTCTCAACGGTTCCGATCATCGAGAGAAAGAGAGTTTATTACTAATCCCGGGGTCACGATCATTTGGCTCGAGTTCAGGATTGGTTGACCACGAGCACGTTCGGTTAAGCAGAATCACCTGCGATCCCAATTGTGCATCGTTGGCCTTGGCCATACCATTTCCATCACTTTTCCTAAGATCGGCCCCTCACTGGTTCACAATATTCCCTCATTCTTTCTCAAATCGGCACCCGAGTCGCGACTAAGTCCCTGGTCCACGTACTAGTGTCCTAATTAGCCATTCCTCAATGGTTAGTATCCCAAGAGTGATCAGCTCTGGGCGAGTCGTACTCAAATGAAATGAGAGATAACATTCATTTTATTAATCCCAGAAATTACATCGAAATTCGGGCTGTTACATCCTTCCCCCCTTACAAAAATTTCGTCCTCGAAATTTACACATCCATCCCATCTAATCAAACAATTGGGGGTGCTGACGCCGCATGGCCTCTTCACTTTCCCAAGTAGCGCCCTCTGTGCCGTGGTGCTCCCATACAACCTTCACCATCGGGATAGTCTTGTTCCTGAGCACTCGATCTCTTCGGTCCTCAATCCTGACTGGTCTCTCCACGTACGACACCTTGTCGTCCACGTCTATCTCCTCGTACCTTAGAACGTGGGTCGGATCTGGTTCATACTTTCTCAACATCGACACGTGGAATACATTATGTACCTGCGACAAGTTAGGCGGCAAGGCAAGACGATAGGCCATATCACCAATCTTCTCCAATATCTCAAATGGCCCAACGTACCTGGGACTGAGTTTTCCTTTCTTACCAAACCGGGACAATCCTTTCATCGGCGATACCTTCAAGAATACATGGTCTCCCACTTGAAACTCTAAGGGTCGTCGTCTCCGGTCGGCATAACTTTTCTGACGGCTCTGCGCTGTTCTCAGTCTGTCTCTGATAATCTCAACGGCTTCAACTGTCTGCTGTACTAACTCTGGCCCGGTAATACTGCGCTCACCAACTTCATCCCAACATACTGGTGTTCTGCACGCTCTACCATACAATGCCTCAAACGGCGCCATCTGAATACTCTGCTGGTAGCTGTTATTGTAGGCAAACTCCACTAAATGTAGCTGTTCTTCCCATTTGCCCTGAAAATCTACGACACAAGCTCTCAGCATATCCTCCAGAGTCTGAATTGTTCTCTCTGATTGGCCATCTGTCTGTGGATGATAAGCCGTGCTGAACTGCAACTTTGTTCCTAAGGCCACTTGCAGACTTTTCCAAAAATTGGCCGTAAATCTCGGATCGCGATCTGACGTAATGGTCACCGGTACTCCATGCAATCGCACTATCTGCTGTACATACAACTCGGCATACCTTTCTAGTTCAAGGTCCTTTCGCACTGCCAGGAAATGCGCTGACTTGGTCAGACGATCCACTATCACCCATATAGAATCATGCCCTCTCTGGCTTCTTGGCAATCCCGTTACGAAATCCATGGTGATATGCTCCCATTTCCACTCTGGGATCTCTAATGGCCTCAACAATCCACCAGGCTTGCAGTGTTGTGCCTTCACTTGTTGGCACGTCAAACACTTAGCCACGTGTCTCGCCACATCAGCCTTCATTCCATTCCACCAATAATGTTGCCTTAAGTTCTGGTACATCTTCGTACTACCTGGGTGGATACTATACTGACTCCGATGAGCTTCACTCAAGATTTCCTCCTTCAGACCTTCATCGTCTGGTACACACAATCTTCCTCTGAACTTTAAAGTTCCATCTTCGCTCATCTGGAAGTCCGGTCTCCTTTTAGAAACATCCAATCCAATGATCTTCTGGATTTCTTGGTCCGTAGACTGGAGTTCCTTAATCCTTGCCTGGATCTCTGGTTCAATCCTCAAGGCTGCCATCAAACTGGACATCTGGCTCACTTCGAACTTAAACTCTGAATCTCTGAGCCGTTCCAACAATGTCCATTCTCTCACCATCATATGTGCCATACTAGACTTGCGACTTAAAGCATCTGCTACTCTATTGGCCTTACCCGGATGATACAGGATGTCGCAATCATAGTCTTTCAGTAGTTCCATCCACCTTCTCTGCCTCATGTTCAGCTCTTTCTGCGAAAACAAGTACTTGAGGCTCTGATGGTCCGTGTAGATCTGAAACTTTTCTCCACAAAGATAATGCCTCCAGATCTTAAGGGCAAATACTATCGCAGCCAACTCTAAATCGTGCGTCGGATAATTCATCTCATGAGGTCTCAACTGCCTCGACGCATACGCCACCACTTTCCCATGCTGCATCAACACGCAACCTAGCCCTCTCAATGAAGCATCACTGTACACCTCGAATCCTCCTGATCCGGATGGAATGGTCAACACTGGAGCTGTCGTAAGTCTGTGTTTCAACTCCTGAAAACTTTTCTCACACTTGTCATCCCATTCGAACTTGGACTCTTTCTTTAACAATCTGGTCATGGGCATGGCTATGGATGAGAATCCTTCTACAAACCGTCTGTAATAGCCAGCCAGTCCAAGGAAACTTCTGATCTCGGTCACTGAGGTCGGTCTCGGCCACTTAGTCACGGCCTCTATCTTGGTCGGGTCTACTGATATCCCTTCTCCCGACACTATGTGTCCAAGGAAAGCTACTCGACTGAGCCAAAATTCACACTTGCTGAACTTGGCGTAGAGCGCATGCTCTCTTAACGTCCGTAGCACCTCAGTCAAGTGCACTTCATGCTCTTCGGGACTCTTAGAATATACCAATATGTCATCGATGAAGACAATCACTGACTGATCCAAAAATTCCTTAAACACTCTGTTCATTAGATCCATGAAAGCTGCAGGAGCATTCGTCAGTCCAAAGGGCATAACTGTAAACTCATAGTGCCCATACCTCGTCCTGAAGGCTGTCTTAGGTATATCCTCCTTCTTGATTCTTAACTGGTGATATCCTGTCCGTAGGTCAATCTTGGAGAATACCGATGCTCCCTGCAACTGATCAAACAAATCGTCGATCCTAGGCAGTGGGTACTTGTTCTTTACTGTCACCTGGTTCAGCTGCCTGTAATCGATACACAATCTCAGGGTTCCGTCTTTCTTTTTCACAAACAACACAGGCGCTCCCCATGGAGACGCGCTCGGACGGATGAAACCCTTGTCCAATAACTCCTGCATCTGGACTTTCAACTCCTTTAACTCAGACAATGACATCCGATATGGGGCTTTTGAAATCGGTTCTGTACCCGGGGCTAGCTCAATTACAAACTCAACTTCCCGCTCAGGTGGTAAGCCTGGCAATTCCTGTGGAAATACTTCTGGAAAGTTGCATACTACCGGGATATCTTCTAACTGAAGCTCTGGTACAGTGGGATCCACCACATTGACCAGATATCCTTCACATCCTTCGTTCAACAACTCATCCACTTCCAGTGAAGAGATCCAAGGAATCGAGGTTCCTCCTCGACTTCCTTGAAATTCAAACCTAGGTTGTCCAATTGGATTGAACTGGATCGTTTTACTATCACAATCCACTACAGCCTTCTGCTGCACTAACCAGTCCATTCCAACAATAACATCAAAATCGAACATGGCCAACACTGCCAAGTCGATATGGCTTTCCACACCACCAATCACTATCTTACATGCAGGCCATCCAAAAGAGACTATCATCCTATCATTCAACGGAGTAGATACGCATAACACAGTCTCAAGCAAAATAGGCTCAAACCCAACCAATCTAATAAACTGTTCTGACACAAAAGAATGGGTTGCCCCCGGATCAAACAAAGCATAGGCTGCATGGTCTCCCAAAGAAATCATACCTGTGACCACCCCTGGCGCTTTCTCCGCATCCTTGCGCGCCATAGCATACACCCTTCCTTGGGCTGGTGGTCGTCCTGGGTTAGTCGCTGGGGAAGGTCCACTCTGATTCCCCGTCCTAGGCGGATGGGCTGGTGCTTGCGATCCCGCTGGACGCATCTGAGGACACGACCTAATCTGATGGTCAAAACTCCCACACCTGAAACATGCTCCGAACCTACTCGTAGGCGGGTTAGGCTTCCCAATGTTTCTCCTCACAGGTGGAACGAACCGTCTATTCCCAGTCATTGGCCTCTTCCCCAACCTGCGATTGTCTCTATTAGGCATAAACCGTGATCCTGAGGCGGCGGCCCTCTCTTGCTGATCTCTTTCTATGATCTGAGCCCTCTCGTACATCTCCCTGTAGTCTTTAAGGTTATGAGATAGAATCTGGCTCCTGAGGTCTGGTTTCAATCCATCTCGAAACCTTCTAGCCTTGTCTCTCGGATTCACCACCAATGTAGGCGCAAACTTAGCCAATCTCGCAAACTCCCTTTCATATTGGTCTACTGTCATCTGTCCCTGGCGCAGTCTCATAAATTCCGACAACTTCCTTTCCTGCGCTACCTCAGAGAAATACTTCTCATAGAAATGTTCCACAAACACAGCCCAAACCAACTCAGTACCTGGAGGGAATACCCCGTCCTTTACTGCGTTCCACCAATCGTTGGCACCGTCCTGTAACTGATACACTGCCAAGTCTACTCTCTCGGTATCGGTGCACTTCAATACATTAAACGCCTTTTCCAACGCCTCAACCCATTTGGGCGCTAACTCTGCATCGCCCATACCATTGAACTTCGGCGGCTTAAGCTTCAGAAATTGCTCAACTAGCTGGGGCATCTGTCTCGGTACAACTGGTTGTGCCTGTTCTGCCTGATTACCCGCATTACCGGCTAACGCTGCGGCTTCGGCTGCCTGTGCATGTGCGGCTGCCCTCTCCTGAGCCTGCAAACCCATGATATGCCCTATCTCACGGAGGGTATCCATAACTTCCTCCATTCTGGGGTCTCTGGCCTCTCTGGGCTCGGCTCTCGGTTGCTCTTGGGGTTCCTTTCCTCTTCGGCGACTCATCTCTCTAAGCTGGCTACTCAACTACCTGCTATAACCCCACTAAGGAGTCAAAGACTTAAACCATACTAACCCAGTCTAAGTCCTAGGCAGGTATCAAACAACAGCCAAACAATCACATGCGATCTAGCACTGAGCACAATACATCACCCAAGGGAACATGTGTACTCACCTCAGGTCCTGACGCGCCTGCACCTTCGGGGTTGAATCACTTACACATTCAATCAATCAAACAAACGCAATTAAGAGACACACCTAGCACACGAGGTCACCTAATTGGCTACCCTTGGTCATCGCTCCTTATCACTCCAGGCTTCGACCGCATGGATAGAGCTGACCTTGCTCTGATACCAATTCAATAACGGGGATGTCACGCCCCGAACCCAACTTACCCATCGGAACGCGAGCATCCCCTTACCACTTCGGTCGATCAGAGTGCGACGTCCCCAGGAGACATCGCCGACCCAACAACAATCAGAGTATAAAAACACATGCGGAAACAAAATACAACCCTGACAATTAAAGATGAACAAGGAAGCCAAACCAACAAATCATCATCAGGTAAAACCTCATTCTCATATATATAACAACAAACTGTTTATACAAAGATCACAGATACATATACAGGCAAATCCACTACGGGTCTAGGTCAGGCTAACATCAAAGACAAAAGGCCACAAATCCCAAAAAGTGTCGGTGGCCGGGTGAGTGGGTCTGAGCTAAGGATCACTATAACAAAAAGGTAGGGATCCCTATCGTCGTCCAACTACTCTAAGGCTCGAAGTCTGGGTCGCTGGAATCGTCAGGCTCCTCGGAAGACTCTGCTGAAGAGCTGCTATCCGGCTCTGGCTCGTCCACGTCCATGACAGGGTCCTCCTGATCCACCTGATCCTCGACGGCATCTATGTTCACATCATCTCCTACCTCATCGACCTCACCATCCCCATCATCCTGATCCATCACCTCTGGCTCGGGGTCGTCCTCGTCCTCATCCATAGGCTCCGGCTCTAACTCATCATACCAAATTCCGGGGCCTGGCTGGGCATCGACAGCTGGCGGAGCGCCAGGTGGAGGAACGTCAACCACCTCGCCATCGGCAATCACCGGTGCTAACTCTCCATCAGCGTCTACTGGGATGTCAAAGGTACGGATAGGTCGACTGAGGGTCCCGTCCGCGGCTCTACGACACCAGGCTATGTACTCTTGCTTCAGATGCTCATCCTCACCCGTATTCACATAAACAACTGACCTAAACCTCACATGCATCTCGCCTTCCCCAGCTGGGAAATGCTCCACGGTCTGCAAAATCTGTCTGGGAATCCCAAAAAGTGGAGGCGGCTCCAACATCCTAGGGGGTAGGCTCTGAAATTGTTCGGTTTTACAACAACCGTGAGACTAGCTCAGTGAATCAAATACCTAAACCTAGGCTAGGCTAAAGTGTGTCTCAAGACAGACCAAAATCAAACAATCAAGCCATCAACATAAGACTCAAAGTGTATCAACGTGATTCAAGTGATTCAACCCCTGCAAGTTAGTGCAATTCAACAACATATATATACACCCACATACGTGTACATACGGGCAGGCGTTCTCCACACACATGTGCTCATCTTCTTTAAATGGTTCAATTCACTCAATCATCGCATCCCACACGAATGCCTCATGCAGTCACATGCTAATGATTCTCACAATCTCATCACAATACTGCATGATTCACAATTCACATAATGCAATGCTCAGTTTGATCTTAATTTCACGACCCACAATAGGGCCCGACCCGAAGGCCAACAACTTTCCGACCCGAAGGCCCGACCCGAAGGCCACAACACTTCATGGCCAGCGTATATAACACGCCCCCGGCCCGGTGTCTTCTAGCCCTCAGGCGCAACACCGCTCACCTACGAACCAGAGCCTGCTACAAAGTGCATGAGGATGGTCGTCTTCCGGTCTCACCGGGCATCGTCCCGCGTAAACGCAGCAGACGGAACGACCCGAAGGCCACGACCCGAAGGCCACTAGGTGATCACACATCTCAATTTTATCTTAGCCCAATTCCACTCTTTTCAGGGCATTTACCGTGATCACACACAATGCAATGTCACACCGCACAATCACACAATACCATTTCACATCTCAATCTCGACATACCAAGTGCGTGACATGCATTTTCATATCAATGAACACAAATGCCACAACAATTACCAACATTTACAAACAATAGGCATATTATAGCATTTGTACTCTAACATATGAAATTCGGCCAAACCAAAACCCCAATTTAAAACATGGCCAAAACACATTCAAAACACTCCAATTAAGCCTCTAATGTTCAGCCAAGACCCCACTAAGACATATAAGGCATAAACATAACTTAATCTTGCAAAATAAGCCCATTTAGCACCAAAAACACCATTTCTAGTACAACCACTCAAGGGCTCCGAATTTAACTCATCATGGACAGCCATCAATTCCACTCTAATCAGCCATGGTTTCACCTTAATTCAACCCTTAACAACATCCTCAATTCAGCCATTAACCCCACAATCACTAACAAACACACAACTAACTTAAACTCCACAAATCAATCCAAACTAAACCAACTAAACACAATCAAGCCTAATCTAAGTTTAGGTATACAACTCACGTCGGGGTGGACGATATGCGGAAGGAACATGTACATCCAAACTCCCGGCTCAAGGACGGCGGCTCACGGCGGCGGCTTGGTCGGCCCTCACGGCTCACGGCGGCTTGGGCGGCTGAATGGAGCGTCCAAGGGGGAGGAAGAAGACGGCGGCTTGAAGGTTAGCCCGGCCCTCCACGGCGTCCCTTGCCGTGACTCACGGCTCCGGCGAATGGCTGAAGGAGGCGGCGACGGTGGGGAGCTTGATCGGCGGCCAAGGAGGGAGAGAGAGGGACGAAAGAGAGAGAGACGAAGGGGAGGGGGAGTGAACGGCCGAATGGTGAGGGAAGAGAGGGAGTGGCGTGAAGGAGAAGAGAGATGGAGGAGAGAGAGAGGCAAGACCAATTTTGGTCAAAACAAGTCACTTTCAACTTTTGGAGGGGGACAAGTGTCACTCATCTAAGCCACTTGACCATTCTACCCTTTAATCCAATGGCTATGATTCAATCCAAATGAATTATTGAAGGGCAATCTTGTCTTTAGCCCCTAACCAACCTTTAACCACTCTAGTTAACTTAACCAACCTTGGTTTAACCCAAATTAATCTTTAAAATTCGGAATTAGGCCTAATTAGTCCAAGGGCAATTCCGTCTTTTTGCCGTCCCGAACCAAAATTCCATTTTTCGCACCCAAGCGTCCCATATATGTGTGACTAACATTTTCTGGCGTCAGAATCTTAAAATTAGTCCGTTGGGTCCCCGAAATCCGACACCGAAGTCTGGGCTCAATTCCGTGAACAACTCTCTCTCAATTTCAATTTTTCTGAACTCTCACCAACAGGCGGCTGTTTAGGTATACGCGTATCGACTTAGGGTTGTCCGAGTCTCAACGGTTCCGATCATCGAGAGAAAGAGAGTTTATTACTAATCCCGGGGTCACGATCATTTGGCTCGAGTTCAGGATTGGTTGACCACGAGCACGTTCGGTTAAGCAGAATCACCTGCGATCCCAATTGTGCATCGTTGGCCTTGGCCATACCATTTCCATCACTTTTCCTAAGATCGGCCCCTCACTGGTTCACAATATTCCCTCATTCTTTCTCAAATCGGCACCCGAGTCGCGACTAAGTCCCTGGTCCACGTACTAGTGTCCTAATTAGCCATTCCTCAATGGTTAGTATCCCAAGAGTGATCAGCTCTGGGCGAGTCGTACTCAAATGAAATGAGAGATAACATTCATTTTATTAATCCCAGAAATTACATCGAAATTCGGGCTGTTACAAGCACCAGCCCAACCGCCTAGGACGGGAAATCAGAGTGGACCTTCCCCAGCGACTAACCCAGGACGACCACCAGCCCAAGGAAGGGTGTATGCTATGGCGCGCAAGGATGCGGAGAAAGCGCCAGGGGTGGTCACAGGTATGATTTCTTTGGGAGACCATGCAGCCTATGCTTTGTTTGATCCGGGGGCAACCCATTCTTTTGTGTCAGAACAGTTTATTAGATTGGTTGGGTTTGAGCCTATTTTGCTTGAGACTGTGTTATGCGTATCTACTCCGTTGAATGATAGGATGATAGTCTCTTTTGGATGGCCTGCATGTAAGATAGTGATTGGTGGTGTGGAAAGCCATATCGACTTGGCAGTGTTGGCCATGTTCGATTTTGATGTTATTGTTGGAATGGACTGGTTAGTGCAGCAGAAGGCTGTAGTGGATTGTGATAGTAAAACGATCCAGTTCAATCCAATTGGACAACCTAGGTTTGAATTTCAAGGAAGTCGAGGAGGAACCTCGATTCCTTGGATCTCTTCACTGGAAGTGGATGAGTTGTTGAACGAAGGATGTGAAGGATATCTGGTCAATGTGGTGGATCCCACTGTACCAGAGCTTCGGTTAGAAGATATCCCGGTAGTATGCAACTTTCCAGAAGTATTTCCACAGGAATTGCCAGGCTTACCACCTGAGCGGGAAGTTGAGTTTGTAATTGAGCTAGCCCCGGGTACAGAACCGATCTCAAAAGCCCCATATCGGATGTCATTGTCTGAGTTAAAGGAGTTGAAAGTCCAAATGCAGGAGTTATTGGACAAGGGTTTCATCCGTCCGAGCGCGTCTCCATGGGGAGCGCCTGTGTTGTTTGTGAAAAAGAAAGACGGAACCCTGAGATTGTGTATCGATTACAGGCAGCTGAACCAGGTGACAGTAAAGAACAAGTACCCACTGCCTAGGATCGACGATTTGTTTGATCAGTTGCAGGGAGCATCGGTATTCTCCAAGATTGACCTACGGACAGGATATCACCAGTTAAGAATCAAGAAGGAGGATATACCTAAGACAGCCTTCAGGACGAGGTATGGGCACTATGAGTTTACAGTTATGCCCTTTGGACTGACGAATGCTCCTGCAGCTTTCATGGATCTAATGAACAGAGTGTTTAAGGAATTTTTGGATCAGTCAGTGATTGTCTTCATCGATGACATATTGATATATTCTAAGAGTCCTGAAGAACATGAAGTGCACTTGACTGAGGTGCTACGGACGTTAAGAGAGCATGCGCTCTACGCCAAGTTCAGCAAGTGTGAATTTTGGCTCAGTCGAGTAGCTTTCCTTGGACACATAGTGTCGGGAGAAGGGATATCAGTAGACCCGACCAAGATAGAGGCCGTGACTAAGTGGCCGAGACCGACCTCAGTGACCGAGATCAGAAGTTTCCTTGGACTGGCTGGCTATTACAGACGGTTTGTAGAAGGATTCTCATCCATAGCCATGCCCATGACCAGATTGTTAAAGAAAGAGTCCAAGTTCGAATGGGATGACAAGTGTGAGAAAAGTTTTCAGGAGTTGAAACACAGACTTACGACAGCTCCAGTGTTGACTATTCCATCCGGATCAGGAGGATTCGAGGTGTACAGTGATGCTTCATTGAGAGGGCTAGGTTGCGTGTTGATGCAGCATGGGAAAGTGGTGGCGTATGCGTCGAGGCAGTTGAGACCTCATGAGATGAATTATCCGACGCACGATTTAGAGTTGGCTGCGATAGTATTTGCCCTTAAGATCTGGAGGCATTATCTTTGTGGAGAAAAGTTTCAGATCTACACGGACCATCAGAGCCTCAAGTACCTGTTTTCGCAGAAAGAGCTGAACATGAGGCAGAGAAGGTGGATGGAACTACTGAAAGACTATGATTGCGACATCCTGTATCATCCGGGTAAGGCCAATAGAGTAGCAGATGCTTTAAGTCGCAAGTCTAGTATGGCACATATGATGGTGAGAGAATGGACATTGTTGGAACGGCTCAGAGATTCAGAGTTTAAGTTCGAAGTGAGCCAGATGTCCAGTTTGATGGCAGCCTTGAGGATTGAACCAGAGATCCAGGCAAGGATTAAGGAACTTCAGTCTACGGACCAAGAAATCCAGAAGATTATTGGATTGGATGTTTCTAAAAGGAGGCCGGACTTCCAGATGAGCGAGGATGGAACTTTAAAGTTCAGAGGAAGATTGTGTGTACCAGACGATGAAGGTCTGAAGGAGGAAATCTTGAGTGAAGCTCATCGGAGTCAGTACAGTATCCACCCAGGTAGTACGAAGATGTACCAGAACTTAAGGCAACATTATTGGTGGAATGGAATGAAGGCTGATGTGGCGAGACACGTGGCTAAGTGTTTGACGTGCCAACAAGTGAAGGCACAACACTGCAAGCCTGGTGGATTGTTGAGGCCGTTAGAGATCCCAGAGTGGAAATGGGAGCATATCACCATGGATTTCGTAACGGGATTGCCAAGAAGCCAGAGAGGGCACGATTCTATATGGGTGATAGTGGATCGTCTGACCAAGTCAGCGCATTTCCTGGCAGTGCGAAAGGACCTTGAACTAGAAAGGTATGCCGAGTTGTATGTACAGCAGATAGTGCGATTGCATGGAGTACCGGTGACCATTACGTCAGATCGCGATCCGAGATTTACGGCCAATTTTTGGAAAAGTCTGCAAGTGGCCTTAGGAACAAAGTTGCAGTTCAGCACGGCTTATCATCCACAGACAGATGGCCAATCAGAGAGAACAATTCAGACTCTGGAGGATATGCTGAGAGCTTGTGTCGTAGATTTTCAGGGCAAATGGGAAGAACAGCTACATTTAGTGGAGTTTGCCTACAATAACAGCTACCAGCAGAGTATTCAGATGGCGCCGTTTGAGGCATTGTATGGTAGAGCGTGCAGAACACCAGTATGTTGGGATGAGGTTGGTGAGCGCAGTATTACCGGGCCAGAGTTAGTACAGCAGACAGTTGAGGCCGTTGAGATTATCAGAGACAGACTGAGAACAGCGCAGAGCCGTCAGAAAAGTTATGCCGACCGGAGACGACGACCCTTAGAGTTTCAAGTGGGAGACCATGTATTCTTGAAGGTATCGCCGATGAAAGGATTGTCCCGGTTTGGTAAGAAAGGAAAACTCAGTCCCAGGTACGTTGGGCCATTTGAGATATTGGAGAAGATTGGTGATATGGCCTATCGTCTTGCCTTGCCGCCTAACTTGTCACAGGTACATAACGTATTCCACGTGTCGATGTTGAGAAAGTATGAACCAGATCCGACCCACGTTCTAAGGTACGAGGAGATAGACGTGGACGACAAGGTGTCGTACGTGGAGAGACCAGTCAGGATTGAGGACCGAAGAGATCGAGTGCTCAGGAACAAGACTATCCCGATGGTGAAGGTTGTATGGGAGCACCATGGCACAGAGGGCGCTACTTGGGAAAGTGAAGAGGCCATGCGGCGTCAGCACCCCCAATTGTTTGATTAGATGGGATGGATGTGTAAATTTCGAGGACGAAATTTTTGTAAGGGGGGAAGGATGTAACAGCCCGAATTTCGATGTAATTTCTGGGATTAATAAAATGAATGTTATCTCTCATTTCATTTGAGTACGACTCGCCCAGAGCTGATCACTCTTGGGATACTAACCATTGAGGAATGGCTAATTAGGACACTAGTACGTGGACCAGGGACTTAGTCGCGACTCGGGTGCCGATTTGAGAAAGAATGAGGGAATATTGTGAACCAGTGAGGGGCCGATCTTAGGAAAAGTGATGGAAATGGTATGGCCAAGGCCAACGATGCACAATTGGGATCGCAGGTGATTCTGCTTAACCGAACGTGCTCGTGGTCAACCAATCCTGAACTCGAGCCAAATGATCGTGACCCCGGGATTAGTAATAAACCCTCTTTCTCTCGATGATCGGAACCGTTGAGACTCGGACAACCCTAAGTCGATACGCGTATACCTAAACAGCCGCCTGTTGGTGAGAGTTCAGAAAAATTGAAATTGAGAGAGAGTTGTTCACGGAATTGAGCCCAGACTTCGGTGTCGGATTTCGGGGACCCGACGGACTTATTTTAAGATTCTGACGCCAGAAAATGTTAGCCACACATATATGGGACGCTTGGGTGCGAAAAATGGAATTTTGGTTCGGAACGGCAAAAAGACGGAATTGCCCTTGGACTATTTAAGCATAATTCCGAATTTAGGGGATTTTATTTGGATAAACCAAGGTTGGTTAAGTTAACTAGAGTGGTTAAAGGTTGGTTAGGGGCTAAAGACAAAATTGCCCCTCAATAATTCATTTGGAATGATTCATAGCCATTGGATGGAGGGTAGAATGGTCATGTGGCCTAGATGTTTGACACTTGTCCTTCCAAAAAGGTGATTGGACTAGTTTGACCAAATTTGGATAAGCTTTTCTCTCTCTCCTCTCTCTCTCTTCTCCATTTTCACGCTCATTCCCTCTCCAAGTTCGGCCACTCCCCCTCCCCTTCGTCCTCCTCCTACGTTCTCTCCTCCCTCTTGGCCGAGCAAGCCTCACCGTCGCCGCCTCAATCAGCAGCTCGCCGGAGTTCTTGGCCACGGTAAAGGGCCACCGTGGAGAGCCGGGTCAGCCCTCAAGCCACCGTCTCAGCCGTGTCTTTCTCTTCCCCCTTGGACGCTCCATTCGGCCACCACCAAGCCGCCGTGGCCGTGAAGGCCGAGCCACCGCCGTGAGCCACCGTCCTTGAGCCGGGAGGTGGGATGTACATGTTCCTTCCGCATATCGTCCACCCCGACGTGAGTTGTATACCTAAACTTAGATTAGGCTTAATTGTGTTAGTTGAGTTAGTTGGGCTGATTTATGGTGATTAAGTTAGTTTGATGCTTATTAGTGGATTGTGTAGTTATTGGCTGCAATTATAATGTTGTTGAGGGTTGATATCAAGGTGGAATTATGGCTGATTAGAGAGTGCATTGATGGCTGTCCATGATGAGTGAAATTCGGAGCCCTTGAGTAGTTGTACTAGAAATGGTGTTTTTGGTGCTAAATGGGCTTGTTTTGCAAGATTAAGCTATGTTTATGCCTTATATGTCTTAGTGGGGTCTTGGCTGATCATTGGAGGCTTAATTGGAGTGTTTTGAATGTGTTTTGGCCATGTTTGGAGTTGGGGTTTCATTTTGGCCGAATTGCACTTGATAGAATACAAATGCTAGAATATGTCCATTGTTTGTAAATGTTGGTAATTGTTGTGGCATTTGTGTTCATTGATATGAAAATGCATGTCACGCACTTGGTATGTCGAGATTGAGATGTGAAATGGTATTGTGTGATTGTGCGGTGTGACATGGCATTGTGTGTGATCACGGTAAATGCCCTGAAAAGAGTGGAATTGGGCTAAGATAAAATTGAGATGTGTGATCACCTAGTGGCCTTCGGGTCGTGGCCTTCGGGTCGTTCCGTCTGCTGCGTTTACGCGGGACGATGCCCGGTGAGACCGGAAGACGACCATCCTCATGCACTTTGTAGCAGGCTCTGGTTCGTAGGTGAGCGGTGTTGCGCCTGAGGGCTAGAAGACACCGGGCCGGGGGCGTGTTATATACGCTGGCCATGAAGTGTTGTGGCCTTCGGGTCGGGCCTTCGGGTCGGAAAGTTGTTGGCCTTCGGGTCGGGCCCTATTGTGGGTCGTGAGATTAAGATCAAATGGAACATTGCATTATGTGAATTGCGAATCATGCAGTATGGTGGTGAGATTGTGAGAATCATTAGTATGTGACTGCATGAGGCATTCGTGTGGGATGCGATGATTGAGTGAATTGAACCATTTAAAGAAGATGAGCACATGTGTGTGGAGAACGCCTGCCCGTATGTACACGTATGTGGGTGTATATATATGTTGTTGAATTGCACTAACTTGCAGGGGTTGAATCACGTTGATACACTTTGAGTCTTATGTTGATGGCTTGATTGTTTGATTTTGGTCTGTCATGAGACACACTTTAGCCTAGCCTAGGTTTAGGTATTTGATTCACTGAGCTAGTCTCACGGTTGTTGTAAAACCGAAACATTTCAGAACCTACCCCCTAGGATGTTGGAGCCGCCTCCACTTTTTGGGATTCCTAGGCAGATTTTGCAGACCGTGGAGCATTTCCCAGCTGGGGAAGGCGAGATGCACGTGAGGTTTAGGTCAGTTGTTTATGTGAATACGGGTGAGGATGAGCATCTGAAACAAGAGTACATAGCATGGTGTCGCAGAGCAGCGGACGGGACCCTCAGTCGACCTATCCGTACCTTTGACATTCCAGTAGACGCTGATGGAGAGTTAGCACCGGTGATTGCCGATGGCGAGGTGGTTGACGCTCCTCCACCTGGCGCTCCGCCAGCTGTCGATGCCCAGCCAGGCCCCGGAGTTTGGTATGATGAGTTAGAGCCGGAACCTATGGATGAGGAAGAGGACGACCCCGAACCAGAGGCGATGGAACAGGATGATGGGGATGGTGAGGTCGATGAGGTAGGAGATGATGTAAACATAGATGCCGTCGAGGATCAGGCTGATCAGGAGGACCCAGACATGGACGTGGACGAGCCAGAGCCGGATAGCAGCTCTTCAGAGGAGTTAGCGGAGTCTTCCGACGAGCCCGACGATTCCAGCGACCCAGACTTCGAGCCTTAGACTAGTTGGACGATGATAGGGATCCCTACCCTTTTTGTTATAGTGATCCTTAGTTCAAACCTTACTCACCCGGCCACCGACACTTTTTGGATTAGTGGCCTTTTGACCTTGATGTTACCCTGACCTAGACCGTAGTAGATCTGACTGTATATGTATCTTTGTTCCTTGTGTAAACAGTTTGTTGTTATATATATGAGAATGAGGTTTTACCTGATGATGATTTGTTGGTTTGGCTTCCTTGTTCATCTTTAATTGTCAGGGTTGTATTTTGCTTCCGCATGTGTTTTTATACTCTGATTGTTGTTGGGTCGGCGATGTCTCCTGGGGACGTCGCACTCTGATCGACCGAAGTGGTAAGGGGATGCTCGCGTTCCGATGGGTAAGTTGGGATTCGGGGCGTGACAGCCAGAGCCGGATAGCAGCTCTTCAGAGGAGTTAGCGGAGTCTTCCGACGAGCCCGACGATTCCAGCGACCCAGACTTCGAGCCTTAGAGTAGTTGGACGACGATAGGGATCCCTACCCTTTTTGTTATAGTGATCCTTAGTTCAAACCTTACTCACCCGGCCACCGACACTTTTTGGATTAGTGGCCTTTTGACCTTGATGTTACCCTGACCTAGACCGTAGTAGATCTGACTGTATATGTATCTTTGTTCTTTGTATAAACAGTTGTTGATATATATATGAGAATGAGGTTTTACCTGATGATGATTTGTTGGTTTGGCTTCCTTGTTCATCTTTAATTGTCAGGGTTGTATTTTGCTTCCGCATGTGTTTTTATACTCTGATTGTTGTTGGGTCGGCGATGTCTCCTGGGGACTTCGCACTCTGATCGACCGAAGAGGTAAGGGGATGCTCGCGTTCCGATGGGTAAGTTTGGAATAGGAAATTTCGCACAAATGGGACCTTTTCCCACAGACGGCGCCAAATGATGCGAATCGGTATCGCTTGGTTGCGAAAAGGTTAGGTTTTGTTGTGCGAATACAGAAGGATAAATTGGACGAGCTCACCACCAGGTTTGGATATAGGTCGAACCACCACCAAACAAGGATACAGATGCTCAAGGAGGCTCACCACACTTAGAATCCACTAAGTGATACAGAAACCTTAAGTTTTGCAATAGAATTGCAAGAGAAAACTCTCAATATTCATTCCAAAATGGTCATCCCCCTAAGTGACGCCCAAGAGGGTTTACATAGAGTTCAATCAGTTTCTAACAACCTTATTTAATTCCTAAGACTCTTGGTAACCCAGGAACCCTCCGCACGGCCGACAGCCGGAGAGGTAAACCTGGGGTGACGCTAGCGCAGGACCCACCACCACGGCGCCACACTTAAGAATCCCTAACGCCTACGCTGGGGTTCGAACTCCCATCCCTTCGTGGGGGGACAAGAGCGCAAGCCAACGCAGCCGCTGCGGGCAGTTTCTAACAACCTTATTTAATTCCTAAAACTCAGCAAAAACTTTGAATCTAAACTTAGAAACTTGAAATCATTAAAATAAAAGAAGTTGGCAACGAGAAGATGACATTTAATGCTCTTGACCAGATTCGCACCACTTCCACAGCAATTAATACTCCAAGTTCGGACTGTTCACGCACTGTTCATTAAACCACCAGAATGACTTCAATGCTTCTCTTCAATCAGCAATATATGTAGTGAACTAATTCCATGTAAGCATAATAACAAGTGGGGCACAAACTGAAGATGTTGGTGTGACGCATGCATCATCCTCCCTTTGCTGAAAAAGATTTGTCCTCAAATCTTGATAATCTTCGTCTGACTCATATGGAGTGAGATCTCGAACATTAAACGTTGCTGAAACATTAAAATCACCTGGTAGATCAATCTTGTAGGCATTGTCGTTGATTCGTTCCAAAACCTTGAATGGTCCTTCGGCTCTCGGCATTAGCTTCGACTTGCGCTTAGAAGGAAATCTCTCTTTTCTCAAATGAATCCAAACTAAGTCTCCTGGATGAAAAACAACAGCTCGCCTGTTCTTATTAGCCTTTTTCTGATAAATCTCATTTTGCTTCTCAATTTGAGATCTGATCTTTGCATGGAAATCTTTCATCACTTTAGCGCGTTGATCAGCTTCATGATGCACCAAATCCTTGGTTGGCAAGGGCAGCAAATCCACAGGAGTAAGTGGATTGATTCCATAAACAACTTCGAAAGGAGAGCACTTTGTGGTGCGATTAGGAGCTCGATTGTAGGCAAACTCAGCATGAGCAAGCTTTAAGTCCCAATCTTTCTGATTTTTGGACACTAAAGTTCTCAATATAGCTCCCATCGTACGATTAACAACTTCGGTCTGCCCATCGGTTTGTGGGTGACATGATGTGCTGAATAGAAGTTTTGTGCCAAGCTTACTCCATAAAGTCTTCCAGAAACCACTTAAAAATTTGCTATCCCGATCTGATACAATAGTGCGAGGAACTCCATGGAGTCGAATGATCTCACGAAAATATAAGTCAGCAATGTGAGAAGCATCGTCGGTTTTATGGCAAGGCACAAAATGAGCCATTTTCGAGAATCGATCCACAACCACCATAACAGCATCCTTTTGCCTTTGAGTTCTCGGCATACCAAGGACAAAATCCATACTCACAGCTTCCCATGGAACTTTAGGAATTGGCAATGGCATGTATAATCCTTGTGGAAGAACGTGGCTCTTGGCCTTTTGGCACGTCACACAGCGCTTAAGGATACTCCGGACGTCCTTCGCCATATTTGGCCAATAAAAATGTTCTTGTAGCATAGCCAAAGTTTTGTTGACTCCAAAATGACCAGCAATACCACCTCCATGAACTTCTCGAATCAATAACTCCCTTGTGGAACTTTGAGGAACGCACAACTTGTTGTCTTTGAAGAGAAAACCATTTTGGATATGGAAATGGTCTATTGCACCTTTCTTGCATGCTGTAAATATAGGATTGAAGTCTACATCATCAGCATAGAGTTCTTTGATTACCTCAAATCCTAAAAGCTTGGAATCCATCAAGGTCAGAAAAGAATGTCTCCGGGAGAGTGCATCAGCCACAACATTCGTACGTCCAGTCTTGTACTTGATCACAAAAGAATAGGATTGAAGATACTCAACCCATTTAGCATGCCTTTTATTCAGCTTGTGTTGGCCATTGATGAACTTCAAGGCCTCATGATCTGAATGCAAAACAAACTCCTTTGGCAGCAAATAATGGCTCCAATGCTCCAATGCTCGAATGATGGCATAAAATTCTTTGTCATAGGTTGAATAGTTCAGCTTAGAGCTATTGAGCTTCTCGCTAAAATAAGCGATTGGTCGATTTTGCTGAAGTAGAACTCCTCCAATTCCAATGCCAGATGCATCACATTCAACTTCAAAAAGCTTTTCAAAGTCGGGAAGTGCAAGGACCGGGGCCTCACAAAGCTTCATTTTAATAGCCTCGAAGCTTCGCTGAGCCATAGAAGTCCATAAAAACTTTTCTCCCTTCAAGCAATCGGTAAGTGGGGCAATAATAGTGCTGAAATTTTTAATGAAGCGACGATAAAAAGAAGCCAAACCGTGAAAACTCCTCACGTCATGAACAGATTGGGGTGTCGGCCAGGTTTGGATTGCTTCTATCTTACTTTCATCCACTTGAATGCCTTCACTTGAAATAACATATCCCAAGAAGACAACACTTGAGGTAAAAAAATGACACTTTTTCAGATTGCCAAATAATCGCTGAATACGCAATTCTTCAAATAGCTTCCTCAAATGCTGTAAGTGTTCTTCCTCATTTCGGCTGTAAACAAGGATATCATCAAAGTATACAACAACAAATTTTCCAATAAATGGCTTCAGAATATGGTTCATTAGCCTCATGAACGTACTAGGGGCATTGGATAACCCGAATGGCATGACAAGCCACTCATAGAGGCCTCCCTTGGTCTTGAAAGCCGTTTTCCACTCATCACCTTCCTTCATTCGAATTTGATGATAACCACTTCGAAGATCTACCTTAGAAAAAATAGTGGCACCATGCAATTCATCTAGCATATCATCAAGTCGTGGAATAGGATAACGGTACTTTACCGTAATTTTGTTGATGGCACGGCTGTCCATACACATCCTCCACGAACCATCCTTCTTGGGGACCAAAATGGCTGGTACAGAACATGGACTCAAGCTCTCTCGTACGAAGCCTTTGGAGATCAGCTCATCTACTTGTCGTTGAAGCTCTTTAGTCTCCTCCGGGTTGCATCTATATGCCGGTTTGTTTGGTAACGGTACGCCGGGCATTAAATCAATTTGGTGTTGAATCTCCCTCTTTGGAGGTAAGCTGGATGGCATCTCTTCAGGGAAGACATCAGCAAACTCATTCAGCAATGTCATGACTAAAGGATGAATCAAATCTTCATGGACCACATTCTGCTCAAGCAAAAGTAGCGCATAAATTTGTTGCTTCTTCAAGCAAGTTTCACGAAGTTTAGCCTGGCTAAGAAAATGGCCAGCTACTCCATTCTCTTCATGTCGAGCACGTTCATCACAGCTTGGAGACAATGGGGTAAGAGTGATTCTTTTCTGCCCTAAATGGATAGAATAAGTATTCTTGAATCCATCGTGCATCGCCTTTCGATCATACTGCCATGGTCTTCCAAGTAACAAATGGCAAGCATCCATAGGGATTATATCACACGTAACCTCATCTTGATAATGTTTCCCAATTGAAAATGAGATTAATGCTTGTTTAGTTACCTTCACATCACTCCCCTTGTTTAGCCATTGGAGTTTGTAAGGCTGAGGGTGTGACATCGTAGGTAAACTTAACTTTTCAATCATGGTCGCGGAAGCAACATTAGTGCAGCTACCACTATCAACAATGACATGGCATACCTTCCCTTTGATGGTACATCTTGTTTGAAAGATGTTCTCTCTTTGCTCTTCCATAGACGCCATATTTGAATTCAAGGACTTGCGAATCACAAGTAGTTCACCATCATCAGGTTGCTCCACATACTCTTCCTCTTCATCTGAATCCCAAATTGGTTCATCTTCTTCGACGTTAGTTTCTTCGACTTCTTTGAGAGTGATTGTGCGCCGATTGGGACATTCAGATGCAATATGCCCATATCCTTGACATTTGAAACATCTTCTCTCCTTAGCGGTTGTCATGGGCTGAGAATCAACTTTTGCCTTGTCCTTTCTCACCGTGGTCTTCTCAGCTTGAAAAGACGAACTCCCTTTGCTGGAAGAAGCTCCCTTTATGAATGGTTTGTAAGCCGATTTCTTGGAGGTGTCTTGTTGCTTCTCAACTTTATAGGCAAGCTTGCATACATCAAGAAAACTCCAATATGGCTGTAAATCCACTGAGTCAGCAATATGTTTCTTCAAACCACCCAAATAACGAGCGATTATTTGTTCTTGGGACTCAGAAACATCACACTTCATCATGAGTTGTTCAAATTCCCGAGTATACTCTTCAACACTCAGATCATTTTGTTTCAAAGAATGAAGCTTTAAGAACAGATCTTGCCTATAGTTCTCGGGTAAGAAACGCTTCTTCATCTCTCTCTTCATCTTATCCCAAGTACGAATTTTGCTCTTTCCCTCACGAACTCGCTGAGCTTTAAGGTTTTCCCACCATAGGCTTGCATATTTTCGCAATTTCAAGGCTGCAATTTTAACTTTCTTCTCCTCCGAATACTCCTTATATTCAAACACTCTTTCTATTGTATGGAGCCAATCAAGGAAGTCATCAGGTGAGAGTTTACCTTCAAACTCTGGTATTTCAACCTTAATATCAGAGTCATTCTTTTGAGGACGAAATCTGGGCCTCCTCCTTCCTTGAATCTCATCGTCACTTGGCTGCTCGTGAAAAGGATTGTCCTCTTCCTCTCCAGAACTTACGTTGGAAGATGCTGCTCCTCGATCATTCAAGAGCTGCTGCAATTGGCGTCTGAGATCTGCGATTTCACGTTCCATTCGCATAGAGCGAGCTTGTTCAAACGTCAATCCACGTTGAAATTCGTTTGCCATTTCAATACTCAAAGTCTGGAGCGTTTTAGGGACTGTAATAAGTGTTTAGGCTGGAAAGAAGTGATTTTTAGGCTGGTAAGTGTTTAAGAGGGTGTTTGGAATAGGAAATTTCGCACAAATGGAACCTTTTCCCACAGACGGCGCCAAATGATGCGAATCGGTATCGCTTGGTTGCGAAAAGGTTAGGTTTTGTTGTGCGAATACAGAAGGATAAATTGGACGAGCTCACCACCAGGTTTGGATATAGGTCGAACCACCACCAAACAAGGATACAGATGCTCAAGGAGGCTCACCACACTTAGAATCCACTAAGTGATACAGAAACCTTAAGTTTTGCAATAGAATTGCAAGAGAAAACTCTCAATATTCATTCCAAAATGGTCATCCCCCTAAGTGACGCCCAAGAGGGTTTACATAGAGTTCAATCAGTTTCTAACAACCTTATTTAATTCCTAAGACTCAGCAAAAACTTTGAATCTAAACTTAGAAACTTGAAATCATTAAAATAAAAGAAGTTGGCAACGAGAAGATGACATTTAATGCTCTTGACCAGATTCGCACCACTTCCACAGCAATTAATACTCCAAGTTCGGACTGTTCACGCACTGTTCATTAAACCACCAGAATGACTTCAATGCTTCTCTTCAATCAGCAATATATGTAGTGAACTAATTCCATGTAAGCATAATAACAAGTGGGGCACAAACTGAAGATGTTGGTGTGACGCATGCATCATCCTCCCTTTGCTGAAAAAGATTTGTCCTCAAATCTTGATAATCTTCGTCTGACTCATATGTGAGGCTTGAGGTCTTTGAGTTTTCGTATGACTCCTCATTGTGAAAATGGTTTTAAGAGCAAGGATGTCCAAGGATATGAGGATTAGCTCTATTCTCTTGATCTCTTCAAAACAGATTTCAAAATAATTTTTCAAAATGGTTTTTCATTAAACCTCATGCATCAATTTCATATGCAATTACTAATCATGTTTGTTACATATCAGGCATGAGCATTCACACACCCATAATAGGTTCATAGGTGACTCAAATCTTCCCAAGGAGATCACTTATGATATTGAAGGGGATAATGAAGATGAGGAATGGATCAGAAGAGAATGGATCTATCATGAAGAATCAAAGCTACTCACGTTAGAGAAAACGATTACTATTAATCTGGGTGATAAAGAGAACCCCAAAGAGGTTAAGATTAGAGAAAGTCTTCCCTCAGTAGAAGCAAAAAGATTAACAGATTTGCTCAAGGAATATCAAGATATATTCGCATGGTCTTATGCTGACATGCCAGGCCTTGATCCAAGTATAGTTGAACATGCTTTGCCAATTGATCCAAGTATTCCACCAAAGAAGCAAAAATTGAGGCGAACAAAGCCAGAATTGGCAAAGAAAATAGAAGAAAAAGTGATGAAATTACTCAAAGTCGGTTTCATCGAAGTAGTGCCATATCCAGAATGGGTTGCCAACATAGTACCCGTAATGAAGAAAGATAGTCGGATGCGAGTACGTGTTGATTATCGCGATCTAAATAAAGCAAGCCCTAAGGATGATTTCCCACTTCTACATATTGATGTATTAGTGGATAGCACTGTTGGGTTCGAAACATTTTCATTCATAGATAACTTCTTAGGATATAACCAAATCCTCGTGAAGAAAGAGGATAAGACGAAAACATCCTTCATAACACCATGGGGCACATTTTGTTATAAGGTGATGCCTTTCGGTCTGAAAAATGCTGGTGCCACATATCAAAGGGCAATGGTAACTCTATTTCATGATATGATGCATAAAGAAATTGAGGTATACGCAGATGATATGATTGCAAAATCCAAACAAGGAGAAGACCATGTTGAGGTACTTCGCAAATTGTTCAAAAGACTCAGAAAGTATAAGTTGCGGCTGAACCCTAATAAGTGTGTATTTGGGGCAAAATATGGCAAATTGCTAGGATTTGTGGTCAATAACAGAGGAATCGAAATAGATTCCTCTAAAATCAAGGCAATATATGATTTGAAGATTCCTTCTACAGTAAAAGAAGTGAAAAGCTTATTGGGACGATTAAACTACATTGCCAGCTTCATCTATCAGCTTTCTGATACTGCTAAATCATTCTTTAAACTGTTGAAGAAAAATGTCAAAGTAAAGTGAGATGCAGAAAGTCAACAAGCTTTTGACAAAATCAAAGAATAGTCTATTATGCCCACCAATATTGGTACCATCAATTCACTGATTTTATATTTGACAATTCACCATGAGTCATTAGGAGCGGTGCTTGTATAAAGAAGACCAAATGACGGTAAAAAACAAGCCGTTTATTACTTGAGCAAGAAATTCACAACATCAGAAGTGAATTACCTAGCAGTTGAGAAGACATGCGTTGCATTAATTTGGGTGTTACACAGATTAAGACAGTACACTCTTCATCACCAAATTTTGCTAGTAATTGAAAATGATCCGATCAAGTATCTTCTTGAGAAATCCTCCTTGGTCGGGAAATTAGCCAAATGACAAGTCTTGTTATCTGAGTTTGACATCAGAAGTTCATCCCAAAAGTTAGTCAAAGGGTGAGCAATAGCAGACATGCTAGCAGAAAATTCACAGGATATCGCCAATTTGAAGAACGACTTGATGACCACATATTAACATTGGTCGATGACAAATAGACCATATATTTTGATGGTGCAACCAACTTATCTGGATCAGGAATTAGGGTAGTACTGATCTCCCCAGAAGGCAAACACTATCCAGTATCTGCAAAATTGGTATTCCCATGCACCGATAACATCGCTGAATATGAGGCGTGCATTCTCAGCTTATAGTTAGCCCATTCAATGAGGGTAAAAAGGTTGCAAGTATATAGAGATTCTATACTCATTATATTGCAAACAACCGGAGAATGGCAAACTCGTGATGCAAAGCTGATTCCTTATCACAAATACTTAGAAGGAATGATGGAGAAATTCGAAGAAATAACATTTGATTATCTTCCAAGAGCTCATAATCATTTTGCAGATGCTCTTGCAACCTTATCATCCTTACTCCAAGCTGAAGATGGCATGGATATAAAACCATTGAGAATCAATATTCTCGAACAACCAGCACACTGCATGGTAGTTCAAGCAGAATTTGACAATGAACCATGGTTTCATGATATCAAGAAGTACTTACAAGCAAGAGAATTTCCTGAAGGAAGCCAATCAGGTGACAGAAAATTTATCAGAAAGATAGCCAACAAGTTCTTTCTTAGTGGATAGGTTCTTTATAAGAAGCTGTTTGATTCGATCTTGTTAAGATGTGTTGATAGCAAAGAAACTAAACAAATTATGAGAGAAATCCATGAAGGCGAATGTGGTCCGCATATGAACGGCCATCTCTTAGCTCGCAAAATCATGAGATTGGGATATTACTAAATGACGATGAAAACAGATTGCATTCAATGTCACGCCCCGAACCCAACTTACTCATCAGAACGCGAGCATCCCCTTATCACTTCGGTCGATCAGAGTGCGACGTCCCCAGGAGACATCGCCGACCCAACAACAATCAGAGTATAAAAACACATGCGGAAGCAAAATACAACCCCTGACAATTTAAGATGAACAAGGAAGCCAAACCAACAAATCATCATCAGGTAAAACCTCATTCTCATATATATAACAACAAACTGTTTATACAAAGATCACAGATACATATACAGTCCGATCTACTACAGGTCTAGGTCAGGCTAACCTCAAAGTCAAAAGGCCACTAAACCAAAAAGTGTAGGTGGCCGGGTGAGTGGGTCTGAGCTAAGGATCACTATAACAAAAAGGGTAGGGATCCCTATCGTCGTCCAACTACTCTAAGGCTCGAAGTCTGGATCGCTGGAATCGTCGGGCTCGTCGGAAGACTCCGCTAACTCCTCTGAAGAGCTGCTACCCTGCTCTGGCTCGTCCACGTCCATGTCTGGGTCCTCCTGATCCACCTGATCCTCGACGGCATCTATGTTCACATCATCTCCTACCTCATCGACCTCACCATCCCCATCATCCTGATCCATCACCTCTGGCTCGGGGTCGTCCTCGTCCTCATCCATAGGCTCCGGCTCTAACTCATCATACCAAACTCCAGGGCCTGGCTGGGCATCGACAGCTGGCGGAGCGCCAGGTGGAGGAACGTCAACCACCTCGCCATCGGCAATCACCGGCGCTAACTCTCCATCAACGTCTACTGGGATGTCAAAGGTACGGATAGGTCGACTGAGGGTCCCGTCCGCGGCTCTACGACACCAGGCTATGTACTCTTGCTTCAGATGCTCATCCTCACCCGTATTCACATAAACAACTGACCTAAACCTCACGTGCATCTCGCCTTCCCCAGCTGGGAAATGCTCCACGGTCTGCAAAATCTGTCTGGGAATCCCAAAAAGTGGAGGTGGCTCCAACATCCTAGGGGGTAGGCTCTGAAATGTTTCGGTTTTACAACAACCGTGAGACTAGCTCAGTGAATCAAATACCTAAACCTAGGCTAGGCTAAAGTGTGTCTCATGACAGACCAAAATCAGTCAAACAAACCAACAACATAAGACTCAATATGATCTAGTGATTCAACCCCTGCAAGTTAGTGCAATTCAACAACATATATATACACCCACATACGTGTACATACGGGCAGGCGTTCTCCGCACACATGTGCTCATCTTCTTAAATGGTTCAATTCACTCAATCATCGCATCCCACACGAATGCCTCATGCAGTCACATACTAATGATTCTCACAATCTCACCACCATACTGCATGATTCGCAACCACATAATGCAATGCTCAGTTTGATCTTAATCTCACGACCCACAATAGGGCCCGACCCGAAGGCCAACAACTTTCCGACCCGAAGGCCCGACCCGAAGGCCACAACACTTCATGGCCAGCGTATATAACACGCCCCCGGCCCGGTGTCTTCTAGCCCTCAGGCGCAACACCGCTCACCTACGAACCAGAGCCTGCTACAAAGTGCATGAGGATGGTCGTCTTCCGGTCTCACCGGGCATCGTCCCGCGTAAACGCAGCAGACGGAACGACCCGAAGGCCACGACCCGAAGGCCACTAGGTGATCACACATCTCAATTTTATCTTAGCCCAATTCCACTCAGTTCAGGGCGTTTACCGTGATCACACATAATGCAATGTCACACCGCAAAATCACACAATGCCATTTCACATATCAATCTCAACATATCAAGTGGTGACATGCATTTTCATATCATTGAACACAAATGCCACAACAATCACCAACATTTACAACCCATGGACATATTCTAGCATTTGTATTCTAATAAGTGCATTTCGGCCAAACCAAAACCCCACATTTAAACATGGCCAAAATACAATCTAAACACTTCATTTAAGCCTCCAATGTTCAGCCAAGGTCCCACTCAATCATATATGGCATGCACTTAGCTTAATTAAGCAATTCAAGCCTAATTGGACCTAAAAACACCATTTCTATCATAACTACCCAAGGGCTCCGAATTTAACTCATCATGGACAGCCATCAACCCAACATAATTCAGCCATAAATCCATCTTGAATTCACCCTCAACATCATCATAATTTCAGCCATAACTACACAATCCACTAATAAACACTAATCTAGTTCAAACTCCACAAATCAGTCCAAACTAACTCAACTAGACACAATTAGGCCTAATCTAAGTTTAGGTGTTCAACTCACATCGGGGTGGACGATTTGCGGAAGAAACAAGTACATCTAGACTCCCGGCTCAAGGACGGCGGCTCACGGCACTCCCGGCGGTGGCTGGTTCCCACGGCCAACGGTGGCTCACGGCGGCTTGGGCGGCTGATTGGGGACGTCCAAGGGGGAGGAGAAGGACACGGCTGAGACGGCGGCTTGGTGGGTGTTCCGGCCCTCCACGTCTTCCCTTTGCCGTGGCCACAAGTTCCGGCGAGCTGCTGTGGGAGGCGGCGACGGTGGCTTGGCTTGATCGGCCGAGAGGGAGGAGAGAACGAAGGGGAGAGAGGGAGACGGTGGAGGCTGGCCGAACGTGAGGGGAGAGAGGGAGAAGAGAGAGAGTGGCGTGAGGGAGGAGAGAGAGAGGAAGACTAGACCAAATTGGTCAAACTTGTCACTTTCAACTTTTGGGGAGGACAAGTGTCAACCATCCAAGCCATTTGACCAAACTACCCTCCATCCAATGGCTATGAATCATTCCAAATGAATTATTGAGGGGCAATCTTGTCTTTAGCCCCTAACCAACCTTTAACCACTCAAGTTAACTTAACCAACCTTGGTTTAACCCAAATTAAATCTTTAAAATTCGGAATTATGCTTAAATAGTCCAAGGGCAATTCCGTCTTTTTGCCGTCCCGAACCAAAATTCCATTTTTCGCACCCAAGCGTCCCATATATGTGTGACTAACATTTTCTGGCGTCAGAATCTTAAAATAAGTCCGTCGGGTCCCCGAAATCCGACACCGAAGTCTGGGCTCAATTCCGTGAACAACTCTCTCTAAATTTCAATTATTCTGAACTCTCACCAACAGGCGGCTGTTTAGGTATACGCGTATCGACTTAGGGTTGTCCGAGTCTCAACGGTTCCGATTATCGAGAGAAAGAGAGTTTATTACTAATCCCGGGGTCACGATCATTTGGCTCGAGTTCAGGATTGGTTGGCCACGAGCACGTTCGGTTAAGCAGAATCACCTGCGATCCCAATTGTGCATCGTTGGCCTTGGCCATACCATTTCCATCACTTTTCCTAAGATCGGCCCCTCACTGGTTCACAATATTCCCTCATTCTTTCTCAAATCGGCACCCGAGTCGCGACTAAATCCCTGGTCCACGTACTAGTGTCCTAATTAGCCATTCCTCAATGGTTAGTATCCCAAGAGTGATCAGCTCTGGGCGAGTCGTACTCAAATGAAATGAGAGATAACATTCATTTTATTAATCCCAGAAATTACATCGAAATTCGGGCTGTTACATCCTTCCCCCCTTACAAAAATTTCGTCCTCGAAATTTACACATCCATCCCATCTAATCAAACAATTGGGGGTGCTGACGCCGCATGGCCTCTTCACTTTCCCAAGTAGCGCCCTCTGTGCCGTGGTGCTCCCATACAACCTTCACCATCGGGATAGTCTTGTTCCTGAGCACTCGATCTCTTCGGTCCTCAATCCTGACTGGTCTCTCCACGTACGACACCTTGTCGTCCACGTCTATTTCCTCGTACCTTAGAACGTGGGTCGGATCTGGTTCATACTTTCTCAACATCGACACGTGGAATACGTTATGTACCTGCGACAAGTTAGGCGGCAAGGCAAGACGATAGGCCATATCACCAATCTTCTCCAATATCTCAAATGGCCCAACGTACCTGGGACTGAGTTTTCCTTTCTTACCAAACCGGGATAATCCTTTCATCGGCGATACCTTCAAGAATACATGGTCTCCCACTTGAAACTCTAAGGGTCGTCGTCTCCGGTCGGCATAACTTTTCTGACGGCTCTGCGCTGTTCTCAGTCTGTCCCTGATAATCTCAACGGCTTCAACTGTCTGCTGCACTAACTCTGGCCCGGTAATACTGCGCTCACCAACCTCATCCCAACATACTGGTGTTCTGCACGCTCTACCATATAATGCCTCAAACGGCGCCATCTGAATACTCTGCTGGTAGCTGTTATTGTAGGCAAACTCCACTAAATGTAGCTGTTCTTCCCATTTGCCCTGAAAATCTACGACACAAGCTCTCAGCATATCCTCCAGAGTCTGAATTGTTCTCTCTGATTGGCCATCTGTCTGTGGATGATAAGCCGTGCTGAACTGCAACTTCGTTCCTAAGGCCACTTGCAAACTTTTCCAAAAATTGGCCGTAAATCTCGGATCGCGATCTGACGTAATGGTCACCGGTACTCCATGCAATCGCACTATCTGCTGTACATACAACTCGGCATACCTTTCTAGTTCAAGGTCCTTTCGCACTGCCAGGAAATGCGCTGACTTGGTCAGACGATCCACTATCACCCATATAGAATCGTGCCCTCTCTGGCTTCTTGGCAATCCCGTTACGAAATCCATGGTGATATGCTCCCATTTCCACTCTGGGATCTCTAACGGCCTCAACAATCCACCAGGCTTGCAGTGTTGTGCCTTCACTTGTTGGCACGTCAAACACTTAGCCACGTGTCTCGCCACATCAGCCTTCATTCCATTCCACCAATAATGTTGCCTTAAGTTCTGGTACATCTTCGTACTACCTGGGTGGATACTATACTGACTCCGATGAGCTTCACTCAAGATTTCCTCCTTCAGACCCTCATCGTCTGGTACACACAATCTTCCTCTGAACTTTAAAGTTCCATCCTCGCTCATCTGGAAGTCCGGTCTCCTTTTAGAAACATCCAATCCAATGATCTTCTGGATTTCTTGGTCCGTAGACTGGAGTTCCTTAATCCTTGCCTGGATCTCTGGTTCAATCCTCAAGGCTGCCATCAAACTGGACATCTGGCTCACTTCGAACTTAAACTCTGAATCTCTGAGCCGTTCCAACAATGTCCATTCTCTCACCATCATATGTGCCATACTAGACTTGCGACTTAAAGCATCTGCTACTCTATTGGCCTTACCCGGATGATACAGGATGTCGCAATCATAGTCTTTTAGTAGTTCCATCCACCTTCTCTGCCTCATGTTCAGCTCTTTCTGCGAAAACAAATACTTGAGGCTCTGATGGTCCGTGTAGATCTGAAACCTTTCTCCACAAAGATAATGCCTCCAGATCTTAAGGGCAAACACTATCGCAGCCAACTCTAAATCGTGCGTCGGATAATTCATCTCATGAGGTCTCAACTGCCTCGACGCATACGCCACCACTTTCCCATGCTGCATCAACACGCAACCTAGCCCTCTCAATGAAGCATCACTGTACACCTCGAATCCTCCTGATCCGGATGGAATAGTCAATACTGGAGCTGTCGTAAGTCTGTGTTTCAACTCCTGAAAACTTTTCTCACACTTGTCATCCCATTCGAACTTGGACTCTTTCTTCAACAATCTAGTCATAGGCATGGCTATGGATGAGAATCCTTCTACAAACCGTCTGTAATAGCCAGCCAATCCAAGAAAACTTCTGATCTCGGTCACTGAGGTCGGTCTCGGCCACTTAGTCACTGCCTCTATCTTGGTCGGGTCTACTGATATCCCTTCTCCCGACACTATGTGTCCAAGGAAAGCTACTCGACTGAGCCAAAACTCACACTTGCTGAACTTGGCGTAGAGCGCATGCTCTCTTAACGTCCGTAGCACCTCAGTCAAGTGAACCTCATGCTCTTCGAGACTCTTAGAATATATCAATATGTCATCGATGAAGACAATCACTGACTGATCCAAAAATTCCTTAAACACTCTGTTCATTAAATCCATAAAAGCTGCAGGAGCATTCGTCAGTCCAAAGGGCATAACTGTAAACTCATAGTGCCCATATCTCGTCCTGAAGGCTGTCTTAGGTATATCCTCCTTCTTGATTCTTAACTGGTGATATCCTGTCCGTAGGTCAATCTTGGAGAATACCGATGCTCCCTGCAACTGATCAAACAAATCGTCGATCCTAGGCAGTGGGTACTTGTTCTTTACTGTCACCTGGTTCAGCTGCCTGTAATCGATGCACAATCTCAGGGTTCCGTCTTTCTTTTTCACAAACAACACAGGCGCTCCCCATGGAGACGCGCTCGGACGGATGAAACCCTTGTCCAATAACTCCTGCATTTGGACTTTCAACTCCTTTAACTCAGACAATGACATCCGATATGGGGCTTTTGAAATCGGTTCTGTACCCGGGGCTAGCTCAATTACAAACTCAACTTCCCGCTCAGGTGGTAAGCCTGGCAATTCCTGTGGAAATACTTCTGGAAAGTTGCATACTACCGGGATATCTTCTAACCGAAGCTCTGGTACAGTGGGATCCACCACATTGACCAGATATCCTTCACATCCTTCGCTCAACAACTCATTCACTTCCAGTGAAGAGATCCAAGGAATCGAGGTTCCTCCTCGACTTCCTTGAAATTCAAACCTAGGTTGTCCAATTGGATTGAACTGGATCGTTTTACTATCACAATCCACTACAGCCTTCTGCTGCACTAACCAGTCCATTCCAACAATAACATCAAAATCGAACATGGCCAACACTGCCAAGTCGATATGGCTTTCCACACCACCAATCACTATCTTACATGCAGGCCATCCAAAAGAGACTATCATCCTATCATTCAACGGAGTAGATACGCATAACACAGTCTCAAGCAAAATAGGTTCAAACCCAACCAATCTAATAAACTGTTCTGACACAAAAGAATGGGTTGCCCCCGGATCAAACAAAGCATAAGCTGCATGGTCTCCCAAAGAAATCATACCTGTGACCACCCCTGGCGCTTTCTCTGCATCCTTGCGCGCCATAGCGTACACCCTTCCTTGGGCTGGTGGTCGTCCTGGGTTAGTCGCTGGGGAAGATCCACTCTGATTCCCCGTCCTAGGCGGTTGGGCTGGTGCTTGCGATCCCGCTGGACGCATCTGAGGACACGACCTAATCTGGTGGTCGAAACTCCCACATCTGAAACATGCTCCGAACCTACTCGTAGGCGGGTTAGGCTTCCCAATGTTTCTCCTCACAGGTGGAACAAATCGTCTATTCCCAGTCATTGGTCTCTTCCCCAACCTGCGATGATCGAGAGGCTAGAGAAAGAGATCTTCCGGTGATCGCGGTGTCCACAGTCTGACAGCCCGCCAACACTCCCCTTTTCCACCAAGGCAAAGCTACGGCTTCGAGGCAATCGCCGATTCGGACACGATCAAGGGCCACACAAATGAATATTGAAGAGCAGAACGCCCGTTTCGCCGCTTTCGATGACAAGATCAATGATCTTGCGACTCAGCTCGCTCAATTCGCCAATGATATGAGGGCCGCGTTAGCAATGCCAAATGCTGGTCAAGTCGCACCTCAAGCTGTTCCCGAGCCCGTAGAAGGACCCGCGAGAAAGAAATGTTACTGAAGAGGCATTGGGTTCTACACCTGTAGTGGTTGAACTAGACCCTATTTCGGAAGCTGTCACTGCCCGTTTGGAGGAAGAACACAACAAAAGGTTTGCGAAGATAGAAGAGAAACTCCGGGTGCTACGAGGATATGAAGAGCACACGATTGAGGATTTATCTCGATATGCACAGATGAGCTTTCATGAGAAGTTCAAGATTCCCGATTTCACTAAGTATGATGGGACTGGAGACCCAAAGATTCACTTGAAATACTATTTGAACAGAATGGCGAGGTATGCCCAGAATGTCCCATTAATGGTTCAAACTTTCCAAGAGAGTTTGACGGGGCCTGCATTACAATGGTATGTGTTGTCGGAGCTCGAGAAGTGGGAAGAGTTGGCTGAGGCGTTCGTCATGCAATACAAATACAATACAGAGATAGCCCCGACACGAGAAGTGCTGACTCGAACCGAAAAGAAACGAAGTGAGTCTTTCAGAGCCTTTGCTCAAAGATGGCGTACTCTCGCTGCTCAAGTTCGGCCCCCGCTCAACAAAAAGGAGCTACTCGATTTTTTCCTCAAGGCCTTACCTAGTGATTTTTATTTAAAGTTGGTGGGCTCCGGATACTTGACCTTCTCTCAGCTAGTAGATGTCGGAGAGAGGATAAAGGGGCTATGCATAATGGTAGATTGAGTGAAGGGACTAGTCGAAAGGTCCCGAATAGAAAAGAAAAGGATGTAGAGATCGCGTATGTACAAGCATCGGTTGTGACAAAGCCCCCTGCCTCGTCCTCCCAAGGCTCGTCTATATTTCGAGACAGGGCATATCAGAGTTTTGAATTCAAAAAGAAGGCGTCGAGGCAATTCACTCCTCTGCCTAGACCTTTATCTAAGTTGTTGCCTATGTTATTGAGAAGGGGAATGATAGCCAAAGAAGTACCTCGGAATGATCCTCCAAAATTCCCTGGATTTGACTTGTCGAAGTCTTGCGAGTCCCATAGAGGCGAGAAGGGTCATGATGTAGATAATTGCTTTACTCTCAAGAACAAAATTTAGAATTTGCTCGACAAGGGCATTTTATCCTTCAAGGATCCACCCCCTAATATTTAACAAAACCCGTTGCCTAATCATACTGAGAATGTCAATGTGGTTATTGAGAAGGGTGATGAGAGTAAGCAAACCTTTAATATGGATGTTCATAAACTTTATAAATTACTAGTGTCAGCTGGATACTTTGAAGATGGGAAGGATATTCTGATGGAAGAAAAATGGAAATGTATCACTCGGATGGTGGACATGGGAGTAATCTATAGTATGAAGGACGATAGTATGATGGCCATCACGACTGTTATTGATTCATTCTATGAGAAAGAGTTAGAGGAAACACCTGTTGAAACTGCAGAAACTAACGAGCCAACTAATGAGGGTGTGTCAGAGAGTCTAATTGTGACCGACAGCGAAGAAGAGAATTCGTATGATGATCCTGGGCCTCAAGCTAGCAATATGGATTGGAATCATGAGTTAATAAAAGCTCGCTCACGAAAATGGAGAGGTGGTTGACACACTGGGTCAACCTAGCGGTAAATTCGACTATCTTGTGAAGTATTCACCACCACCCAGTTTCTTCATTGATCCCAAGGATATTGGCCCTGATGGGTGGGGAGGTATGGATGACCCACTTGAGCCTGAGGAGGAGACGGTCAACATGATCAACCCCGTGGTCATCGACCTATCAGTCGAAGAAGATCTATCAGACCCCGATGAGCGAGATGCCGGGCGTGTAGTCATCGACCTTATGGCCGAAGAGTTCGCTACCCTAGAGATCGATGATTGCGTCATGAAACCAATAGTGATTGAACTCCCGCCTGAGAATGAAGAAGATATAATAGTAGAGAGAACCTCGAGTTACAACCCCAAGGCAGTTCCTTGGAGTTATAAGACGGACGAGATCGACGCCATCACACGTTCAGGTCATTGCTATGCACCTGCTGGGGTAGTTGAGAAGAAAGCCATCTCAGATGAGGAAGCGAAGCAGTTCTTGGCAATTATCAAGACAAACGAATTTAACGTCGTGAACCAGTTGAGAAAGATGCCTGCCCAGATCTCTCTTTTGGATCTCTTTAAATCATCCGAGAAGCATAAAAATGCACTACTAAAAGTCCTTAATGAAGTGCATGTGCCGGAGGATATCGATGACAGTAAGCTAGAAGAGTTCGTTGGATCTGTTTTATTGAAAGATCAAATCTCATTTGCCGATGAAGACTTCCCCGCTGAAGGCCGCAATCATACTAAGGCGCTGCTTATCTCGGTAAAGTGTCGTGATAGAATGATGGTGACAATGTTGATTGACAATGGATTGGCATTAAACATTTGCCCACTTGCCACCCTTCGTCGTCTGGGGGTGAATGAAGAAAAAATGTTGGCATCTAAATCTACCGTTCGTGCTTTTGACGGTATGAAGAAAGAAGTAATTGGTGAAGTTGAGCCTGAACTACTAATTAGTCTAGTCCTTTTTCTGGTCAGCTTTCAAGTCCTAGATATTCCTAGTGCCTTCAATTTTCTACTGGGATGACCTTGGATATATACCGTTGGAGCCGTACCCTCGAGCCTGCACCAAAAGGTCAAATTCATCGTGAATGGGAAGTTGGTAACTGTTCATGGAGAAACTGACTTTAAGGTCTTTCACGATACTGCGGTCCCATACGTAGAACTCGAAAACAAGACTGAATCAAGTTATCAAACTTTGGAGTTAGTCTCAATGGTCTATGTGCCCGTTGGAACAATCATGCAAAATCTAGAAATCGCTAAGCCTTCAATCATGCCGAGCAAGGTATTGCTCGAAAATGGTCATGTCCCCGGATCTGGCCTGGGACTGCATGGCCAAAGTATCAAAGAGCCCCTTCAAGTCTCCAAGTGGTGCAAATGGACGGGTCTGGGTTATCATGGAGGCAATTCTGGTGGCCGAGATAACCATGGAGGACGAAGTAGTTTTGGAGGTCGAGGTCAGCATGGGGGCCGTGGTGGTCGTGGAGGCCATGCTAATTATGGTGGCCAAGGAAGTAATGAAGACCGTGGTGACTATGAAAACCTAGCTAATCATGGAAGTTACGAAGGTCGAGGGAGTTTATTTGGGTTAGGAGAAGGTCGAAAGGGCTTACTCCTTCCGAAATTGAAAGAGATATTCCCGAGTCCACCCAAGCTGCTACAGGAGGAGGAGACCATTCTTGGTCTTGTTGATTTATTCGAGGAGGAGTTTGCTTGTGCTATCACGGAAAATGAAGAGGCCAAGCCTTCTGTTGCCACTGCCAACCCTTCTGAGTAGGGATGCCGCTTTTCTGTCCTGTTTCATCTTGTCTCAGTTTATGTTCACCCCTACCATGGGTGGTCAGTTTAGGTCTAGGGTTATTTCTCTTTGTAATCAAAGTCTTGGACTGCGAGCCATCGGTCTAAGACCTCGAGTCATGTAAACGGCCTCATCTTGTTAATGAGATCATGATCATGTTTTATTAAGGACGTGTGGAAGTACCCAAACCAGATTGATGATGATGCTTTGAGGCCTGGACTTCCGCACGCTTCTCGATTTTCAAAATCATTTGCGGATAGGGACGTCCAAGTATATGAGGATGGATCCTGCATTTTCGAAAACTCTTTCAAAATAATTTTAAAACTCATGCATATCATTAGTTGCAATAACATTTATCAATTTAATCACTAACCTTCTTTATGGCATCTCAGGCATAACATTTCACATGATCATTATAGGTGTATATGTGAGTCGGATTTGCTTGATGAAAATTCCTCTGGGATCGATGATGACAAGGATGACTGTGATGGGAAAAGCATCGAACAAGATTGGATCCGGCACGAAGAGTCTAAGCCATTGATCGCGGAGCCTACAATCACAATAAATTTGGGCAATTTGGAGAATGTTAGAGAAATCAAGATTGGAGCTGACCTTTCTAAAATCAAGACTAGAAGGATGGTTAACCTTTTAAAAGAATACCAAGATGTGTTCTCATGGTCATATGCGGATATACCGGGGTTAGATAGGGAAATTGTAGAGCACGCTCTCCCCACTAATCCGAGTATCCTGCCTAAGAAACAAAGGCTCAGAAGAATAAAGCTCGAATTATTCAAGAAAATCGAAGAAGAAGTCATGAAGTTGTTGGAAGTGGGCTTCATACAAGTGTCGCACTACTTTGATTGGATCGCCAATGTAGTCCTTGTTATGAAGAAGGATGGTCGGGTCAGGGTTTGTATTGACTACCACGATTTAAATCGAGCAAGTCTAAAAGATGACTTCCTGCTACCTCACATCGACGTATTGGTCAACAGCACCGCGAGATTTGAGTTATTCTCTTTTATAGATGGATTTTCGAGTTACAATCAAATTCGGATGAAAGAAGAAGATAAAAGTAAAACCTCCTTCATTATCCCTTGGGGGACCTTTTGTTACAAGGTAATGCTTTTCGGCTTGAAGAACGCCTGGGCAACGTACCAAAGAGCAATGGTCACCCTGTTCCACGACATGATGCATAAAGAGGTGGAGGTCTACGTAGACGATATGATTGCCAAATCCAAACATGGAGAGGACCACATCGAGGTGTTGCGGAAGTTGTTTAACCGACTTCGAAGATTCAAGCTAAGACTTAACCCCGCCAAATGTGTGTTTGGGGCAAAGTCTGGGAAGCTATTGAGGTTCACGGTCAGTAGTCGAGGCATTGAAATTGATCCATCGAAGGTTAAGGCTATTTTTGATTTGAAGCCTCCTTCAACTATTAAAGAGGTTCGGAGTTTGCTAGGGAGACTTAACTATGTGGCCAGATTTATTTCTCAATTGTCTGAGACGACTAAACCTTTTTTCAAGCTCCTAAAGAAGAACGCCAAAGTTAAGTGGGATACTGATTGTCAAAAGGCATTTGAGAAAATAAAACAATATATTTCTCATCCACCGATCCTGGTGCCACCTGTCCCTAGAGTGCCATTAATACTTTACCTGACTATCCATGATGAGTCATTAGGAGCTTTGCTAGCTTAAAAAAGACCAAGCGACGACAAAGAATGTGCGATATACTATCTTAGTAAGAAGTTTACTTCGTCCGAAATAAATTACCCTGGAGTTGAGAAAACATGTGTGGCTTTGGTATGGATGTTACTGTCACGCCCCGAACCCAACTTACCCATCGGAACGCGAGCATCCCCTTACCACTTCGGTCGATCAGAGTGCGACGTCCCCAGGAGACATCGCCGACCCAACAACAATCAGAGTATAAAAACACATGCGGAAGCAAAATACAACCCTGACAAATAAAGATGAACAAGGAAGCCAAACACTCAAATCATTATCAGGTAAAACCTCATTCTCATATATATCAACAACTGTTTATACGAAGATCACATATACAAGTACAGTACAGTCAGATTCACTATGGGTCTAGGTCAAGGTCGCATCAAAGTCAAAAGGCCACTAATCCAAAAAGTGCCGGTGGCCGGGTGAGTAGGTCTGAACTAAGGATCACTATAACAAAAAGGTAGGGATCCCTATCATCGTCCAACTAATCTAAGGCTCGAAGTCTGGGTCGCTGGAATCGTCGGGCTCATCCGAAGACTCATCTAACTCCTCTGAAGCGCTGCTATCAGGCTCTGGCTCATCCACGTCCATGTCGGGGTCCTCCTGATCTCCCCAGTAGTCCGCTAAGATAGCGTCAGCCTCAGCCTCGGAGTCAAAGTCGTCCTCAAGGTCTACATCTGCAGCTGCATCCTCGACGGCATCTATGTCTACATCCTCGCCTACCTCATCGACCTCACCATCCCCATCATCCTGCTCCATCGCCTCTGGCTCGGGGTCGTCCTCATCCTCATCCATAGGCTCCGGCACTGGGTCACCATACCAAACTCCTGGGCCTGGCTGGGCCTCACCGGCTGGCTGAGCGCCAGGTGGAGGGGCATCGACCACCTCGCCATCGGCAATCACTGGCTCTAACTCGCCATCAGCGTCCACTGGAATGTCAAAGGTATGGATAGGTCGACTGAGGGTCCCGTCCGCTGCCCTGCGACACCATGCTATATATTCTTGCTTCTGATGCTCATCCTCACCCGTGTTCACGTAAAGAACTGACCTAAACCTCACATGCATCTCGCCATCTCCAGCTGGGAAATGCTCCTCGGTCTGCAAAATCTGCCTAGGAATCCCAAAAAGTGGAGGCGGCTCCAGCATCCTAGGGGGTAGGCTCTAAAATGTTCGGTTTTACAACAACCGTGAGACTGGCTCAGTGAATCTAATGCCTAAGCCTAGGCTAGGCTAAAGTGTGTCTCTTAACGAACCAAAATCAATTATTCAAGCCAACAAACATAAGACTCAATATGTATCGATGTGATTCAACCCCTGCAAGTTAGTGCAATTCAACATATATATATACACCCACATACGTGTACATACGGGCAGGCGTTCTCCGCACACGCGTGCTCATGTTCTTTAAATGGTTCAACTCACTCCCAGCATATCACACGAATGCCTCATGCAGTCACATGCTCATGATTCTCACAATCTCATCACAATATTGCATGATTCACAATTCGCATAATGCAACGTTCATTTCAATCTTAATCTCACGACCCACAATAGGGCCCGACCCGAAGGCCACAACACTTCATGGCCAGCGTATATAACACGCCCCCGGCCCGGTGTCTTCTAGCCCTCAGGCGCAACACCGCTCACCTACGAACCAGAGCCTGCTACAAAGTGCATGAGGATGGTTGTCTTCCGGTCTCACCGGGCATCGTCCCGCGTAAACGCAGCAGACGGAATCGACCCGAAGGCCACGACCCGAAGGCCACTAGGTGATCACACATCTCAATTTTATCTTAGCCCAATTTCACTCTTTTCAGGGCGTTTACCGTGATCACACAATGCAATGTCACACTCGCACAATCGCACAATGTCATTTCAAATCTCAATCTCGACATATAATGTGTGTGACATGCATTTTCATGCTAATGAATACAAATGCCATATCAATTACCAACATTTACCAACAATGGACATATTCTAGCATTTGTACCCTAACACATGAAATTCGGCCATATCCAAACCCCAACTTTAAACATAGCCAAAACACAATCAAAACACTCCATTTAGCCTCAATTAACTCAGCCAAGGCCCCACTCAAATATATAAGGCATATACTTAGCTTAATTAAGCAAATCAAGCCTATTTAGCACTAAAAACACCATTTCTAGCACAAATCCTCAAGGGCTCCGAATTTGGCTCACCATGGACAGCCATCAAACCATCACAATTCAGCCATAATTTCACCTTGAATCAACCATCAACAACATCATAATTTCAGCCATTAACCACACAATCACTAACAACCACTAAACTAGCTTAAACTCCACAAATCAATTCTACTAACCTAACTAAACACAATCAAGACTAATCTAAGTTTAGGCATCAAACTCACATTAGGGTGGACTAATCGCGGGAGAAACAAGTACATCCGATCTCTCGGCTCAACAACGGCGGCTCACGGCAGCTCACGGCTCTCACGGCCACGGCGGTCCAAGGCGCTTGGGGGTGGCGGATGGGACGGCGGCTTGGGGCTAGTCCGGTCCTCCACGGCGTCTCTTGCCGTGACCCACGACTCCGGCGAGTGGCTGATCAAGGCGGCGACTGTGGGGCTTGCTCCGGCGAAGATGGAGAGGGAACGAAGGGGAGGAGAGGAGACGGTGGAGAGAGAGACGAAGGAGGGGGAGAGAACGGCCGAACGTGAAGGAGGGAGAAGAGAGAAAGAGTGGCGTGGGAAAAAAGAAAAATGGAGGAGAGAGAGAGACAAGACCAAATTTTGGTCAAAACTAGTCAAATCAACTTTTAGTGGAAGACAAGTGTCACCATCCTAGGCCACTTGACCATTCTACCCCTCCATCCAAAGGCTCACATTCATTCCAAATCAATTATTGAGGGGCAATCTTGTCTTTAGCCCCTAACCAACCCTTAACCAACTTAGTTAACTTAACCAACCTTGGTTAAACCAAATTAATCTCCAAAAATTCGGAATTAAGCCTAATTAGCCCAAGGGCAATTCCGTCCTTTCTCCATTCCGAACCGAAATTCCATTTTTCGCACCCATGCGTCCTATATATGTGTAGACAACTTATTCTGGCGTCAGAATCTTAAAATTAGTCCGTCGGGTCCCCGAAATCCGACATCGAAAGCTGGGCTCAATTCCGTGAACAACTCTCTCTCAATTTCAATTTTTCTGAAACTCTCACCAACAGGCGGCTGTTTAGGTATACGCGTATCGACTTAGGGTTGTCCGAGTCTCGACGGTTCCGATCATCGAGAGAAAGAGGGTTTATTACTAATCCCGGGGTCACGATCACTTGGCTCGGTTTCAGGATTGGTTGGCCACGAGCACGTTTGGTTAAGCAGAATCACCTGCGATCCCAATTGTGCATCGTTGGCCTTGGCCATACCATTTCCATCACTTTTCCTAAGATCAGCCCCTCACTGGTTCACAATATTCCCTCATTCTTTCTCAAATCGGCTCCCGAGTCGCGACTAAGTCCCTGGTCCACGTACTAGTGTCCTAGTTAGCCATTCCTCATGGTTGGTATCCCAAGAGTGATCAGCTCTAGGCGAGTCGTACTCAAATGAAATGAGAAATAACATTCATTTTATTAATCCCAGAAATTACATCGAAATTCGGGCTGTTACAGTTACACCGCTTACGCCAATACACACTCCATCATCGGATTCTACTTGTAACTGAGAATGATCCCATCAAATACCTGCTGGAAAAACCTACATTGGTCAGAAAGTTAGCAAAATGGCAAGTTCTGGTATCCGAATTCGACATCCACAGCATGGTGCAGAAATCCATCAAGGGAAGAGTTATAGCTGACATGTTGGCAAAAAACTTTAAAAGGTCGGAAGACCATGATCAGTCGGATCTTATAGAGGAGCGCATTTCAAAGATAGTAGACGATAAGTGGACTATGTACTTCAACGGTGCCGTTAACCTGGCCGGTTCTGGGACTGGGGCAGTTCTTATCTCCCCGACAGGTCAACACCACCCTGTGGCCACCAAGTTGGTATTCTCATGTACCAATAATATCTCAGAATACGAGGCTTGCATACTTGGATTGCAGTTGGCCGTCCACATGAAAGTTAAGAAACTGCAAGTCTACGGCGATTCCGCCCTCATCATTCTCTAGACAGAGGGTCAATGGTGAACTCGTGACCCCAAGTTGATCCCTTACCACGAATTCCTTGAGGAGTTGATAAAGGAATTTGAGGAGATTCCCTTTAAGTATTTACCCTGATCGCAGAATCAGTTTGCCGACGCATTGGCCACGTTATCATCAATGCTACAAGTCATGGAAGGGTTAGATATCGAACCACTGAAAATCGAAATACTGACACGTTCGGCTTACTGTTCGGCGATCACAGATGAACCTGATGAGAAACCGTGGTATCATGACATCATGAACTATCTTCAAAGGGGTGAATATTCTCCTGGAAGTGAACTAACGGATCAGAAATATATAAGGAAGCTAGCATCGAAATTCTTCATCAGTGGCAATGCTCTTTACAAGAGGTCCTTTGACTCAATTTTGTTGAAATGCGTCGATGCCAAAGAAGCTAATCAGTTGATGAGGAAAATTCATGAAGGAGAATGCGATCCGCACATGAACGGTCATCTTTTAGCCAGAAAAATCATGAGACTGGGTTACTTATGGATGGCTATAGAGACTGACTGTATTCGGCATGTTCGTTATTACCATCGGTGCCAAATCTATGCAGATAAAATCAACGTACCGCCAAATGAATTGCATCAAATGTCCGAACCATGGCCCTTCTTAATGTGGGGAATCGATATGATTGGGCCAATTAATTCTAAGGCTTCCAATGGACATCGCGTCATATCGATAGCCATTGATTACTTCACCAAGTGGATCGAGGCGAACTCATATACCAATGTCACCGCCAAGAATGTGGCCAAGTTTATTCGCCGTGACATCATCGCTCGCTATGAAGTCCCGGAGGCTATCATTATTGATAACGGCTCTAATCTGAACAACAAGGTGGTGGATGGCTTACTCGACAAGTTTCACATTCGTCACCTGAATTCCTCACCTTACCGCCCGCAAATGAATGGAGCCGTGGAGGCAGCCAATAAGAACATAAAGAAGATCTTGTCGAAGACTGCCAACAATTATCGAGACTGGAATGAAGGGTTGCCTTATGCGTTGATGGCATATCAAACTTCGATTCGCACTTCGACAGGGGCAACTTCTTTCTTGCTTGTTTATGGTATGGAGGTTGTCTTGCCCGTAGAAGTCGAAATCTCTTCATTGAGGATTCTCTCACAAGTTGAGCTCTCTGAGGAAGAGTGGACTGAACAAAGATGGGATCAGTTGAATATGATCGATGAAAAGAGATTAGAGGCTTTATGCCATGGTCAATGCTACCAAAAGCGAGTTGCAAAGTCCTTCGTTTGCAAAGTCCGGCCTCGACATTTTGAAGCTGGAGATCTCGTGCTAAAGAATGTGCTATCCATCACACCCGTATTAGGTGGGAAGTTCGCCCCAAATTATGACGGTCCGTATGTCGTTAGAAAGATTCTACCTGGGGTGCTTTAATTCTTGTAGAAATGGATGGCCAAGAGTTGCTAAAGCCTGTAAACACCGATTCGGTGAAAAAGTATTTTCTTTGAATGAAATCCAAGGCTCGAGAGTCATTTTCGATGCAATCCAAATCACTGTAGGATATTCACATCATGCATATCATGTATACATGCACACATGTTTACTTTGTAGGTCTCAAACAATCCGTCGATCGATCCACGAACGACTGAGCTGTCTTGGCAAGCATCCAACAAGCCAAATGCGAAGGAGAAGGTTACCAAGTCATTAGGCGGTAAGTAAGTACCCATTTTCTTAATGCCAAAGAAGGTTGGTGGGAAAATTTGCTTTGGAAAAAAAAGGGATTTCTGGCAGGTTTGAGAAAAACAAGCATAAAAGTAGAAATTGTGAAAATATTCTTCTCACAAAAATTTTGAATATCATCCTTGTCCAAAGTTGTCTTGATGCTTGGTGGAATGTTCATTTTGAATCAAAATTCCCTATGGAGATCAATCAACTCAGGTGATCTTGGCAGAACAAGAGGAAATATGTTAATCATGCCAAGCGAGAAGCACTTAGAATGAAGAAAAACGAACCATTCCCAAACACGTCCTATAAACACTTTGTGAGTTGAGTGCAAAAATCGTGTTTTAGGACGAGACATTCATTCGCAAATTATACATGGATCAAAATGAAAAGAGGCATTTCTTTCATCCATCCTACACACTACAGGTAATCATAGTTAAGTCCCTTTAAGCCTTCACATGTGAAGAATTTCTACAAAAACACCCTTGTTAAGAACCACCCCACGATGGGGCAAGATTAGAGATTTTGGTTAATATCATTTGGTGAAAAGATGAGAAAGGTTTCTTTGCTCTCACTGGTATCAATCTTTTTGCGGTAACTTCAAATGAATCCTTGTGGAAGCTTGAAGTATCCCAAAACGAAGAAGAGCATTTATTTCTCTACCCAAACACTCATATCCTTTGTTCAGCCAAGTTGAGCTTGAATATTCATTTCTGAAACCCAAGTGGTGATTATCTCCCTATACTGGGACAAAGCATGTGATTTATCAAGACAATGTATACTCGTGAGACAATGTGGAAAACATCTCGAAAGTCCTAAAAGCTCCCTAAAAAAAACCTTGAAAGTTCCAAGAGCTTAAAAGGTTCAAACGAGCAAAAGAAAGCTAGGGGGCATGAAAAAGCAGTGTTCCTGGTAAAAGCAAGGCCAATGCCCAAAAGAAAAAAAATGATGCTTGCATGAAAGAAAAACCATTGTCAAGGCATAAGCCATTAGAAAAAGAGCAAAGCTCTTATGTTGAATTGATTTGCCAAAGGCGAGTTAAGGAGTCGTGCGCCTTTTGAAAAGACGAGATGATATGATAATGATACCATGATAATCATCAGCTCTTAAATCTTTTCTGAAAAAACTCGAGCCTTTTGAGCCTTTCACCGAACCAATCTTGCAATCCTTTCCCAAAGTCTCTTTTGATTGGGATAGTTCGAGCAGAAGTTTGGACTCCAAAGAAGCTATCGCTTGAAGATGTGGGGGCAAACTTATCTTATCTCATCTCAAAGCTTCTTGACTTGTAAATCTAGCAGAGATACTGATTGACAATTATTGCATTTCTTAGCCGATAATACTCATCCATTGTTGAAGCCGTGACCAAACTTATATTACGATCCTTTAAAAAATCTCTTAGATTGGTCAACGTGTACTTATTGCGAATGATTCTCAAAACCTTCGACAGTGGTCATGTGAGGTATACTGAGTTATCAGTCTATTTCCCACATTAATGGATGGGATCAAATAGCCTTCTTAAGGATATGTGAAAAGTCCTTTCCGACTAAAGAGCTCTTGTTTGGCATACTTAACAAGCCCTCTTCATGGACCGAGGTCCTTTTGGATAAAGATTTGTCTTCTAAGGGAATTTGATGATTAACGACGTTCTCTAGGCTTGACAATAATTTTGTGATATCGAACAATGCCGAATGTTTGCTGGACAATCAAAATCAGTTTGAATTGCTCGTACAATCAACGCTCTCTCAGTAATGATGTTCTTCGCTAACAGGGAGTTTGTTAAGACACATTTTGTGCAGTGACCGCTTCAGTAGCTTGCGAATCGACAAGTGTGGTGAGCTTTAACAACTCGGAATCATTGCAATACAGCAAATTTTCCTGGTAAAATTGACATGCATCGAGTTTCAACAGTTGCTTGAAACACTTTTTCTACATAAAGCATTACTATGGCTCGTAATATCTCTCTTGACCTATTCATCGTGGAGATTTCTCACATTTTGATAGGAAATAGTGTTCCTTTTGGGTTTTATTCTCTTTGCCGTCCATAGGGTTTTAGCCCTTAGGCAAAATTTTCGACGTTCATAGGGTTTTAGTCCCTAGGCACTCCTTCGAGGCATTGTTCATATTGCCGTTCATAGGGTTTTAGCCCCTAGGTGGAGCCTTAGCTGTTCATAGGGTTTTAGTCCCTAAACAAATTCCTTGCCGTTCATAGGGTTTTAGCCCCTAGGCGGAGCCTTAGCTGTTCATAGGGTTTTAGTCCCTAAACAGATTCTTTGCCGTTCATAGGGTTTTAGTCCCTAGGCGAAGCCTTAGCTGTTCATAGGATTTTAGTCCCTAAACAGAATCTTTACCATTCATAAGGTTTTAGCCCCTAGACGGAATTTTTGACGTTCACAGGGTTTTAGCCCCTAGACGAAATCTTCGACGTTCATAGGGTTTTAGTCCCTAGGCATTCTTTCGAGGCATTGTTCCTATTGCCGTTCATAGGGTTTTAGTCCCTAGGCGGGATCATAGCTGTTCATAGGGTTTCAATCCCTAAACAGAATCTTCGACGTTCATAGAATTTTAGTCCTTAGGCATTCCTTCTGGGTTTTATTCACATAGCCGTTCAATAGGGTTTTAGCCCCTATACGGAATCTTAGACTTTCATAGGGTTTTAGTCCCTAGGTGTTCCTTCAAGGTGTTGTTCTTATTGCCGTTCATAGGGTTTTAGTCCTTAGACGGGATCTTAGCTGCTCATAAGGCTTTAATCTCTAGGTGGAATTTCCGACGTTTACAGGGTTTTTAATCCCTAAACGTCATTTTAATTTTATCCCTAAAAAAAACAAAAAAAAATGCAAAAATCCGAAAAAAAGGAGAAAAAAATCCAATCATTCCTCATGCTTTAGCCATTGCGCCATCCCATGCCCTCCGCAAAAAATTTTTAGGTGTCTCCTGTCTTTGAAAGGAACCTCCGCAAGCTCCCCTTCAAAGAGGGGCAGCTGTTGACACCTAAATTTTTTGCCCAAAAATCATTTTCGAAAAATTGGAATTTGTTTTTCCACAAAAATATTTTGGAATTATTCTACTAAAAAAAAACACGGAAGAGCAAGGGCCAAGGATTCAAGTGTAGCTAGCCGAGACCTGAGGGATCAAATTGCAAATAAACCAACAAGTTGGGGCCAAAATGCAATTTCCAAAAGTTGGGGGACCAAATTGCAAAATTTGTAAAATTCGCCCCTAAGCCCTTAAATCATCATTTTTACCCCTAATCAAGATTGAAATTGAAAACGGGCAAGGTAAAATTGATCAGATCAAGCCAAAAGGACTAAATTGGCTTAAATCGGGCATTCTCGGGCAAGAAAATGGCTAATTTTAAGGGACTTTCCCGCAAAATTGGGCATGGAAAATTGCAAATTCTGATTATCATCATAAACTAATGTACTTCAAATTTCAAAATGATCAAAAATTCCAACCAAATTAATGGATTAAAGCACTTAAATCAGCTTCCAAAAATCGGTCCACGATTTGGTATCAATTCGAGGCTGCTGAGTAGCCAACTTTGTGGCCCCATCATATCCTACTCAGCCAGCCGATCAGCATGAACTCTGGCCGAGTTGTGAGACATCATTAGGAGCGCAAATGGACGAAAATTTGCCAGGGATAAGCTACTAAAGGCACGTGATAATCTCAGTCAAACCTACCCGCTCAACAGCTACCAAGTATGATGATTTTGGAGTCAGAGAGTTGGTGAAGAGACTCAATTTGCAGGCTTGGTAAGTGGGAAATCACAGGCTAAAAATCTGGTTGGATTCGATGGATAGGATCTCTGAAGCACATTCTTTTGGGGGATAAAAAGAAAGGGATGAGACAAGAGGAGGAGAGTTGACGGTTGTTCCAAAAATTCACCCTCAGACGCAACTCAAACAGAAAATCAACCCAAAAAGTTCCAGATTGGCTTTTGGAGAGAAAAGGGAGATTTTCGTGAACTTTGAGCCAAAATTAGCCAAAACCTTCAACTAGAGAGTGAAACTACATTCAAAGAGCTTTCCAACCATAGGTCGCACGTCCCAAATGGATGTCGGGAAGCCACCCAAAATCCCCTCGAAAAGCAGCCCATTCTCAGGGCAAAAGAGAAACCCAGAAATTTTCTAAGTGTTGAAGTCAAACGGTTACTGGTGAGGGAAAGTGGGAGTTTTTGAGAGACATGAGGAATATATGAGGATACCCGTGGCTTGGAAATTAAACTAGAATACATCTAGTTGGGGTTGGTGTCAAATTAGTCAGAAAAAGAGGTCGTTGATTTTTTTTTTTTTGGTAAGGGAGGTCGTTGATTTTGGTTTTGGAGACCAACAAAAACCTTCGTTGTCATTTCTTTCTTTGCAGATCTCATTTTCCAGTTTGAAGAAGCCTATTTCCCCGCGCCCTTGGAGGACAAGTTTTTGGTTCCCTCGGCCAAGGGATACTTCAAAGAGAAACTAGGAAGCAAGGTGAGTATTCTACATGTATTTTTGTTCAATTTTGAACATGTTTTAGTCATGAAAAATCAAGAGAAAACCAGCCCAGAGAACCGGTTTCTGAGGCTTGAATTTTTTTAGGTGTTGGAACCCCTTCATGAGCCCTTATATGTTTGACTTGCTACTTCTCTTTGCATGCGTTTTCTACCTTCATGAGCTTGATGAATGTTATATGGGTGTACAAATTATGTTGAAATCCACTTGGTTTGGTCTTTGAAGCCCCGTGTGAACCATGAGATTGCTTGCAACTTGAGTAAAAAGCCAAGCTAACCCACATTGATTCATGGCTAGTCATTGTGAACCATGCTTGTATGCTTCTTGGAGGGGTTGTTTCGACGTGCTCACTTGATCATTCTCCATGATGTTTGTTTCATTTAAAAGTAGATGTTTCTTTCGGATGAGGTGATGTTTCCCATAGATCTTACACGTGATGAGTGTCGGGGCTTAAACCTGGGCATGCAACAGGTTTGCTTGACCTGGGTTTAAAACACAGATTTGCAAAAACAGCCCGAACCCACATATTGGAGACCGATTACAACTTGGTTCTTGTGCGTTTTAGGTTGTAATTTCACGCTAATCTTGTTCTTTGCATGTGATAATATAACCTTGATACTTTGGTTCCACTTGATATTACACACAGAGTGGGATTGAAGGCCACGAATATGGCTCGAAGAAGCCATTTGGGGCAGTTTAATGCACACCAAATGCTCGACGAAACGCCCAAACCAAGCTTCGATCTTGAAACGGTTGATTTGAGCCCGGTTCTTGGAATATTCATATTCTGAGTTGTTTCATGTTCATGTAAACCGAGCATAGGCCAATTTAGGGAATTATTATTTTTTTAAATAAAAACGAAAAAATGAAAAATAAAAAAAAAATTCAGAAAATTTTAAAAAAAATGAAAAATGTTGGATAGTATCAAATCATGCAAAAAAAATGACATGTATGAGATTTTCCTAATTTTATAAAGTCATTTCCCTAACTTAATGCTATTTTGGTATTTTATTACCATTTTTACAAAAAAAATTATTTAGAATAGTTTTGTGTAGCTAGAGTAATTTCATGCATATTTAAATTCTCATTTCGCTCATGGGGGTCCTATCCCGGGACATGATAATGAGGCCATGTAATATTATTTGCCCGACTTGTATTGAGTTTTCTCTTTGCGCGTTTACTTTCAAGTCATTTCAATTTCTTGGATATTTACTTACTGCTCTGCTTTTCGATAATTTGAGTGTTAATTTCTTTCCTAAATTAGGTTAGTATTAATCTAGACATTGAAGAAAACAATCCCATAAAAACATTTGCAAGGACACTTAATGGCTTTGATATCATATGATTATAATTGGTGATCAAGATCGCGTGACCACTTAGATAATGCACTCTCAAGTTAGGTACCGAAAGGGCGCTAATAGAAATGTTAGCGTAAACAAGTCCCCGGCCTTAGAACCTCTAGTTGCGTAGGAATCGAGGCGACACTCTCGTGTCTTGATTGGTTTCTAGCCGACCCCAATAGGCTAGTGGCGACTCCTAGAAGTATTGAAGTTATCGAGAATTCAAAACGAATCTAACGTTGCGTGGGGTATGAACTTGGGGAGAGTTCACACCTAGATCGATGGGTCATCGGTCCGCCTTTATGGGCAATACTACCTAAACTCGTTCCTTTTTCCATTACGGAAAAAGGAGGGTCACGACAGTTGACTAGAAACCTAATTGAGGTACGAGTGAAATACCACGATCCTACGAACTAGAGATTCTGAATAAGAGACTTGGTTACGTTAACGATCCCAAATTGAGAACATTAACGCCCTTTCAGTACCTACGAACGATATGGCATGTCTAACGTGTCACAAAGATTCCTAAGGTCAATTTACCAATCTAATCATGAACAAACAATTAAGCACCCAAGAATTAAATGTGCAATCAATGGCAAATCAATCATAGCAATCCTAATTTGGCCTCTAAAAATGAAAATCAAGTAAAACACCCAAACCTTAATGAAACCCTAGAGGCTTACTCATTTAATGGTGCATTTTTGGGTTTAGGGTTTTTTTAGGGTTTTTAACCCTTAAATTTGGAATTTTCCAAAAATGCCACTTAAGCATTTTCGAAAATTCAAATTTCACTTTTTATGGCTGGCCACGATAATTTTGAATCATCTTGTGGATTTCCAAAATTTTTGATTTTTTTAAATGTCATTTGGGCACTTCCAAAAATTCAAATTTCACTTTTTTATGGCTAGCCACGATGATTTTGGACCTTTCTGTGAATTTTCAAATTTTTTGAATTTCTTTTTCGAAAATTTTTTTTGTCACGCCCTAAACCCCATCAAGCTCGCAACATCCCTCTTCAGTCGAATAATGCGACGTCCTAGGAACATCGCCGACCCAACCCACACATCAGAGTTTGAACAAGGCGGAAACGAGAACATAAACCCTGATAATAAAATCATGGGGTAATAGGAAGAGACAAATCACCACCCGCCAAGCATTATATTACACTTTGATATTTTTACAATATCTAATACAATCCATCATATACAACTACCAACCACTTCATACACCGACCATATTCACAATAAAACTATTATACAAGCATACCGGCTTTTAAAATTCACACCGCTAACATCAAAAGAGACCAGTAGTCTGGGTGCAAACTAACTCCAAAAAGGGTACTTAAAAAATGATCACCCTACCCTCAGCTAACCCCTACGAACTCTAGATGGTGTCCACTCCGAGTCGATCTCCTCTGAACTTGAATCTGACTCCCTCTAATTCACCTGCTCCTCTGGCAACTCAGAATCTGCCTCAATCTTGATCGGATTATCTATAGGGTATTCTACTACTGCATGGTCAGTGTGCATTGGAATACCAAAACGATGCAGCGACGGTGGTAGATTCATGGCTCAGGGCAGGGTTTTGAAATAATTTGGTTACACAACCATCAAACAACTCTCAATAAGTTGACAGCCTAAACCCCACTTAAGCTACCATGTATTTCCAAATAGGTCCAAACACCCAACCATTCAATATATACATATCACACACACAAATGTACTTACCTGGGTTCAACTTGCACATTAGTCTCAAATACACGAATTTCAAATCACATACACATTCCAAGCCATTCTCATGCCCAACAGCACATGTCGTACACACAACAATTCCGAACCCCACATTTTCACACTCATTCATGCACTGTCACACCATTTTAATTTTCTATCTCTTTCCTTAGCCCGCGTAAACATGCCTCAGGCCCCACATTCCTATCGCAACCCACGTAAACATGCCTTAGGCCCGATCTCACTTTCCACTTGCCACATCACACAATCCTATCGCGATCCGCATAAACACGCCTCAGGCCCGATCACAATCTCACTTGCCACATCACACATTCCTATCGCGACCCACGTAAACATACCTCAGGCCCGATCACATTCTCACTTGCCACATCCCACTTTTCGCTTTTAATTTCTTTCCACGGCTTGCGTAAACACGCCTCAGGCCCCACATTCATATCACAACTCGCGTAAACATGCCTCAAACTGGTTCAATTCCCCACGTAAACACGCTTCAGTAATTAAGTGATCGCGCGAACATACCTATATGCCATATTTTATCTGTACCCCGCGTAAACACGCCTCAGGGCTTTTTAATAATCACACACACATCACACTCCTCAAATCTCACACGTTCACGTACTCGAACATTAATTAAATGTATCCAAATGCACCCAATTCAACCATTTCAATTCAACCCCTAGAACATACAAACACACATTCAGGCATCAAATCCAGTCACAAGGACAGCAACTATTCAACCTCGACACCCCTACCACTCCGCTCATAAAAATGAACATCCGTAGAATCAGGGTAAATCTGGGCAGTTTACACAGTGACCGAAATCCCATCAAAATAAATAGTAAACGAACTCCAAAAATTCTAAATTTCAGATATATTATAAAAAACATCTTGATAAACATTTCTTATGAAGAACACGAAATTCGGTTTAATCTGCAACCATGCTTTTTCGTCCATCGAAACCAAACCAGAATCAGTTTGCTCTAACAGACTATTTTATCCACAAAATACATTTCTTTCAACACCAAAATCACCTTGAAAAGCTTTGAAATTTTTATGTGTCATAGAAAAGAAAGTCACCAATAATTTTTGTGAGGGAAGTTTATTGAAAATAGAACTGGAAAATTTTAGTGGTGGCCGGATGGGCGTGCGACGGTACTTCACCAGCGAGCGGCATCCACGGCGGAAGAGGGGGAGAACGGCGTCCAAGGGAGGTGATCCGGAGAGAAAGCTGCCGAGAGGTTTGAGGAGGGAGAGAGAGAAATGGGCTGGTCAAGTATGGTCAAAGTTTGGCTAGTGGATTCCATGTGTCACAATCTAAGGCCCTTGGACACTTTTGCCCTTGATCCAATGGTCATGATTCATTCTCATCCAATAATTCAAGGGCCCAGTGGTCAAATGTCCTCAATTATTGGCTAACCAGACTTGGGTTAGTCCAAATAACCTTGGTTAAGTCCCCAAAATTGGTCAAAATTCGGAATTAGTCAAAATGGCCTTAGGTGCATTTTCGTAATTTTCCGATCCCGGATCGAAATTCCAATTTTTGTGCATATCGGTCCTATATATGTGTGGCTAGCATAATATAGTGTTGGATCCATAAAAATCATCCATTAAGCCCTCGAAAATTGGTCCAAAAGATTGGAGGGATAAAACCGTAAATTTTCGTCCCGAGGTCGAAATTCCAATTTTCGACCGTACGCACTCCAGACATGCGTGGCCACCCCAAAATGGCATCGGTTTCAAAAAATAACCTCGTTTGGCCTCGGAAACGGACATCAAGGTCCCTATGGGCAAAATTGTAATTTTTTCAATTTCTATCGAATTTTCAGTTTTCAGCTGTACTAGGCCCAAACATGTATGGCCACTCTAAAATGATGTCAGTCTTGCAAAATAGTCGCAAATACCCTTGAAATTTCGACGTCGATGTTCGGGTCCAATTTCGTGCTCAATTTGCTCGTTTTGAGATTTTAGGGCCTCTCACTAACGAGTGGCTGTTTAGGTATTACGCGTATCGACCTAGGATTGTCCGAGTCGTTATGGCCTCGAATTTCGGGAGAACGTGAGGAATTATCACTAGTACCGGAGGTCGCAATTGTTCGGACTAAATTTGTGATTCGTTTGTCAAGCATACTTTCGGTCGTGCGGAATCACCCGCAATCCGATCGTACGTTACTGACTATATCAAATCCGTTATTTTCCTAAGTTCGGCCCATATTGGCCCAAAATATTCCATTGATGCTTCTCGAGATCGATACTCAACTCGCGATCGGGTCTTCGGTCCACTTATCGTTCCCTATTTAGCCTTTCCCAACAAGTTAGTATCCTGTGATTGATCAAGTCTGGGCGAGACTTACTAAAATCAAACGAGAATTAATACACACTTTATTGGTCCCGATAACGGGTCAAAATTTGGGATGTTACATCCGCCGCTCAAGCCGCCGCCCGTCTCGCCTCACCGCCACCACCCGGCCATCTTCCACTTTCTCTCCCCTGTTAGAAGCATCCCCTCTCTCTCTCTCGACCAAGTGGGCTGCCTTGGACCGTTGCTTGCTGGACCGTCGTGGACGCCACCGCCGCTCGCCGCTATCGCTAGGAGGAATATTAGGAAGCTGAACCACCCACCGAATCGAATCGGAGCTTGTTTTAGATGTGGGAGTTTGGAGCACCAAATTAAAAATTGTCCCCAGCAGCGCCCCTAAGGACCCTCAGTTCAACCGCAACAATCTCGAATAGGGAATCAAGCCGAGAATCCCCCCACCATCTAATCAGGGCAGGCCGCTAGCGCAAGGAAGGGTTTATGTAATGGCGTGAAGAGAGGTGGAGGACACGCCGAGCATGGTCATAGGTACAATTTCTCTATGTGATCATGCTGTTTATGCATTGTTTGACCCGGGGGCGACCCATTCATTTATTTCAGAGCAATTTGTTTGACCCGGGTTCATCAAAGTGTTCATCGACGACATACTAATATATTCGAAGAGCCCGGAGGAACATGAGGTACATTCGACTGAGGTACTACGGACTTTAAGAGAACACGCCCTCTATGCCAAGTTTAGTAAGTGCGAGTTTTGGCTTAGCAGAGTGGCATTCCTTAGGCACATAGTCTCGAGAGATGGAATTTCTATGGACTCGACGAAGATTGCGGCAGTAACTAAGTGGCCAAGACCGACCTCAGTAACGAAGATTCAAAGTTTCTTAGGATTGGCTTGTTATTATCGATGTTTTGTAGAAGGGTTCTCGTTGATAGCCACGCCGTTGACTCTACTGCTTAAGAAGGAGGCCAAGTTCGAGTGGGATGATAAGTGCGAGAAAAGTTTTCAAGAGTTGAAGGATAGGCTGACAACTGCCCCGGTATTATCCATTCCATCTTGATCAGGAGGATTTGAGGTCTAGAGCAATGCGTCGCCAAGGGGACTTGGATGTGTATTAATGTAGCATGGAAAGGTAGTCGTGTATGCGTCGCGCCAATTAAGACCGCATGAGATGAACTATCCAATGCATGATTTAGAGCTAGCAGCAATCGTCTTTGCCCTTAAGCTCTGGAGGCACTATTTGTGCGGGGAAAAGTTCCAGATTTATACGGATCATCAGAGTCTCAAGTACTTATTTTGGTAGAAGGAATTAAATATGAGGCAGCGCCAATAGATGGAACTTCTTAAGGACTACAACTGCGACATCCTATATCACCCGGGAAAGGCTAATCGAGTAGCGGATGCGCTAAGTCAGAAGTCAAGTATGGCGCATATGACGGTCAAAGAATGGACCCTGTTAGAAAGGCTAAGGGATTCGGAATTTAAGTTCGAGGTGAGTCAGGTGTTTAACCTGATGGCTGCATTAAGAATCGAACCGGAGATCCAAATCAAGGTTAAGGCACTTCAGTCTACGGATCAAGAAATACAGAAGATTGTCGAAATGGATGCCACTACTAGGAATCAGATTTCCATGTAAGTGAGGGCGGAGTTTTAAAGTTCCGAGGACGATTATGGATGCCTGATGACTTGGAGCTTAAGGAGGAAATTTTATGTGAGGCACATCGTAACAATTGTAGTATCTACCCTGGTAGTACGAAAATGTACCAGTATCTACGGTAATATTATTGGTGGAATGGACTGAAAAAAAATGTGGCCAAGCATGTGGCCAAGTGTTTAACGTGCCAATAAGTAAAGGCACAACATTGTAAACCTGGAGGATTGTTGTGACTGTTAGATATCCCTGAATAGAAATGAGAACACATCACGATAGATTTTGTCACAGGATTGCCGACAAGTCAAAAAGGGCACAACTCCATTTGGGTGATAGTGGATCGATTGACTAATTCAGTGCACTTCCTAGTAGTGCAAAAGGATTTTGAATTAGAAAGGTATGCAGAGTTGTACGTGCGACAGATCGTCAAATTGCATGGAGTACCAGTAACGATCACGTCGGACCGTGATCCGAAATTTACGGCCAACTTTTGGAAAAGTTTGCAATCGGCCTTAGGAACGAAGTTGCAATTCAGTACGGCCTATCATCCACAGATGGATGGCCAGTCTGAAAGGACGATTCAGACTTTAGAGGATATGTTGCGTGCCTGTGTACTGGATTTCCAGGGCAAGTAGAAAGAGCAGCTGCACCTGGTGGAATTCGTTTATAATAATAACTACCAGTAAAGCATTCAGATGGCACCATTTGAGTCCTTGTATAGCAGGGCGTGTAGGACGCCGGTGTGTTGGGACGAAGTTGGAGAGCGAAGTATCACAAGTCCAATATTGGTTCAACAGTCGATCGAAAGTAGTTGAAATTATTCGGGATAGGTTAAGGACCGCGCAGAGTCGGCAGAAAAGCTATGCCGATCGGAGACGACGACCTTTAGAGTTTTAAGTGGGAGATTATATGTTTCACAAGGTGTCGCCTATGAAAGGACTGTCTCGATTCGGCAAGAAAGGAAAGCTGAGTTTGAGGTTTGTCGGACCGTTTGAGATTCTGGAGATGATCGGTGATATGGCTTACCGACTTGCCTTGTCGCCCAGTTCACAATGTATTCCATGTGTCGATATTGAGAAAGTATGAACCAGACCCGACCCACGTTTTAAGGTACGAGGAGATAGACATGGACGACAAGGTATCGTACGTAGAGAGGCCAGTAAGGATCGAGGACAGAAAAGATCGTGTGCTTCGGAATAAGACGATCCCGATTATTAAAGTTGTACGGGAGCACCACAGAACGGAAGGTGCCACCTGGGAAAGTGAGAAGGTAATGCGACGTCAGCACCCCCATTTGTTTGAGTAGATGGGTTTAGATTGCAAATTTCGAGGATGAAATTTTTGTAAGGGGGGAAGAGTCGTAACATCCTGAATTTCGACCCATTTCCGGGATCAATGAAATAGATATTATTTCTCATTTAATTTTAGTAAGTCTCGCCCGGAATTGATCAATCGCAGGATACTAACCAAAAGGAAATTGCTAATTAGGAAAAACGGTATATGGACCAGGGACACAATCGCAAATCGGGCACCGATTTTGAGAAATGATGAGGAAATATTTTGGGCCAACGTGGGCCGATCCTAGAGAGGCGATGGATTTAGTTTGGCCAATAACGTATGATCGGATTGCAGGTGATTCCGCATGACCAAGAGTACGCGCGGCGAACAAATCTCGAATTTAAACCGAACGATCGCAACCTCCGAAACTAGTAATAAATTCTCGCGTTCTTCTAGTAATCCGAGACCGTCATGACTTGAGTAACTTTAAGTTGATATGCGTAACCCCTAAATAGCCGCCCGTTAGTGAGAGACCTTAAGATTTTAAATTGAGCAATTTTGATCTCGAAATTGGATCTGGACTTGGACGTCGAATTTCGTGGGTGTATACGACTATTTTGTGAGGACAACGTCATTTTAGTATGGCCAAATATATTTGAGATCAGTACGGTCGAAAATTGGAAATTCGGCTCGTAATCGGAAAATTACGGTTTTGCCCCTAGGCCTATTTTGGGGTATTTCGAATTTTGAAAATTATTGGGGATTAAATTATGGATAAGCATCAGCCCAATAATTCAGATTTTTGTTGGTCAATTGTGCACCTCAATTATTGGATAAGGATTAATCCCCACCATTGGCTTGAAGGCAAGATTGGAATATTGGAAAGTTTGGTCAAAGACTAATAAATGCTTTTGTCTCACCTCATTTCTTCCTCGTCAAGCCAACTCTCTCTCTCTCTCTTTCCCCTCTCCCTCTCGCCGACCCCCTCTCCTCCCTCTTCCGGCTGTGAGCGCCACCACCGCCGGAGCCAAGCACCCCACTATCGTCGCCGTGTCGCTCGTCAGCCCAGCCTCACCACCATCGATTGTCCATCATCTCTCTCTCCCACCGTCTCGTTTCTCTCTCTTCCTCGTTCAGTTGAGGACCGCCGGACCAGCCTTGGCCATGAACCGCCCGAGTGAGCCACCGACCGTCAGTCCGTCGCTCAAGCCGTTGCTCGTCTCGCCTCACCGCCACCACCCAGCCATCTTCCACTTTCTCTCCCATGTTCGAACCATCCCCTCTCCCTCTCTCAGCCGCGTGAGCTGCCTTGGACCGCCGCTCGCTGGACCACCGTGGACGCCGCCGCCGCTTGCCGGCGTCGCTAAGGCTCCAGTAAACCAGCTTAGCCGGCCCTTTTTCCTCCCCCGGTTCAACTAATCGGAGCTTAGGCGATTAAGTGAGTAATTAGCCCCTAAACCTTAATTAGGCCAATTATGCATTTCTAGATAGGTTAGGTTGATTTTAGTGGTTAATTAGGGTGATTTTAGGGGTAATTAGTGGCTGACTTGTCATGGCTATTTTGTAGTGAATTTAGTGATTTAATATGCTGATTTGGGAGTGAAATTAATGGCCTAGGTTGGCCGAACAGGTGGCTGTCCATTGTGGGCTCAATTGGACGAAGTTTGGTCAATTTTGGAAATGAGTGGTGTAATTCCCGAGTATGCCATGTTTGAATGATTTAATGGCTAATTTTGTGCTTGATTGTGCTTAATTATGTGATGCCATGTGGTGTGCCCTAGGGTGGCCGAATGTGTGTGATATGGCGGGCCTTTAGTGCGCGGTTTGGTGTTGCACTAATTGCATAATTTATGTGCCGTACCGAAATGTATTAAATTTAACATCTGGACATGCCGATGCAATGTTGATTTGGACATATTATGGCACAATTTGATCATGTCTTGGCATTATTGGTTTATATGCTCATGATTGAAATTGAGTGCTCATTATGCATAGTCTCGCATTTCGCGTATTGAGCTTGGGCTTGAATCATGAGTTGTGCGAACACATGTGCCTAATATGAATATATGATCGCCTAATTGCCCTGATGTGTTTTACGAGGGGTTTAGATAAAATTAGTTGTGTGAACGTGTGATCACTATGAGTCCTGATATGTTTTACCCGGGATGGTACCTAGTTCAATCGGGAGACGACCAGCCTGATGCGTTTTACGCGGGTTTTGGTCCGTACAAGGAGAGCGGTGTTACGCCTGATGCGTTTTACGCGGGTTAGAGACACCGGGCCGGATGCATTTTACGCGGGCCATGTAGTGCTGGTGTTGATTGATAGACCTGGTGCGTTCTGCATGGGTCGAACTCTAATTGAGAAATAAGCTATGTGCCAGTGTGCATTATTAAGCCGGAGCATAAATATGTGTATGTGTGTAACAGTGACTCGCATGTGAGGTAGGCACTAATGAATATGAGCATGCGTATGGCGTACATATGACTAAGTGTGATTGCGTACAAGCCGTGAGTATTTTTATGAACTGTCTAACTTGCAAGGTCAATTGCATGCTCGACCTGGGCTCGAAGGCCTACGTCAATTGATTGATGATTGTTGTTGGTTGTATGTGGTTTATCGCCTGTCAGGAGGTGCATGTTAGCCTAGTTTCATTTTAGGGGGTTTTACTAGCAGAGATTCATCTCATTGTTGTTTAAAACCCAACTTTTCAGACCCCGACCCTGAAGATGTCCGAGGTTCCAGTACATTTTGGGATTCCACATCACATAAAGAAGACGATGTCAGTATATCCCGTAGGGAACGGGGATATGTACATTAGGTATTATACTTTGGTATGGGTAGATATGGGGGAGACACACTATGAGACCTATGAATATATAGCTTGGTGTTTTAGAGTTTATTCCGAGGAGTATGGGCCTCTTTGGACTTTTGACATCCCATTCAACGGGCAAGGTGAGGTTAACCCACAGTGTCCCGACGGAGACGTGGTGAACCTCGATACTTCAGCCGAGGAGAGTTCGAGTTCTGATGCCGGACCCGTTGTATATAAGGTCGACGAGTTTGATCCAATGGATATGGAGCCAGCTGACTGGGATGTTGATCCGGAGCCGATGGAGCCAGATGAGGCACCGGAGCCTTTAGAGGAGGACCCCATGCCAGAGGGCGAGCCTGAGGATATGGACTGGTAGGAGGAGCCGGCAAAGGCCAAGTCCAAGTTAGATTCCTTAGACTCCGAGGTGGAGTTGTTCGATAGCTCTTCATCTTCTGAGTCCTCGGGATTCGACTCGAACCGGGTCCCTTAGGTCAGCCTTAGCTGTAGTTAGGTCGGGCCAGTAACTTTTTGACTAAAGCCCTACCTTAGCCTAGCATCCTGGACCACCCTAGCCACTTATCCCTTTTTGACCTTAGTGGTCGTTGACTTGTTTTTGGTTTGTTGTATGTTTTCGCTGTAAATGGATATTGTATATACTTTTAATGGTAATGGAAAATGTATATTTGTTTATCCTAATGTTGTGCTATCCATGGTCATAATTGTTATCTATACGGGTGTTGTAATATATTGCTTCCGCATATGTACTGATCTTTATATTTGGGTGTTGGGTCGGCGATGCGTCCTGGGACGTCGTAATAAATTTGATCTAGGCAAGGATGTTGCGAGTCATCAGGTTCGGAGCGTGACATGAAGTACATTTGGAAAAGGTTCTACAAACGTTAAGAGAATATGCATTGTATGCTAAGTTTAGCAAGTGCGAGTTTTGGCTTAATCGAGTAGCGTTTATTGGACATGTAATCTCCGGAGAAGGAATCTCTATAGATTTGGCGAAGATTGAAGCAGTGATGGATTGGCTAAGACCGACGACAGTTACTGAGATTTAAAGCTTTTTAGGTTTGGCAGGTTGCTATCGCCGATTCATGGAAGGATTCTTAACGATAGCCACTCCACTGACGAGATTACTTAAGAAGGAGATGAAGTTTGAATGGACGGAAAAGTGCAAAGAGAGTTTTCAGGAGTTAAAATAGAGAATGACAACTGCGCCAGTGCTAACAATACCTTCAGGACCAGGAGGATATGAGATTTATAGCGATGCTTCGCTTAAGGGATTGGGATGCGTGCTAATGCAACATAGAAAGGTGGTTGCTTATGCATCGCGTCAGTTAATGCCTCATGAGATAAACTATTCGACCCATGACTTGGAATTGGCAGTAATTATTTTCGCACTTAAGATTTGGAGGCACTATTTATGTGGAGAAAGATTCTAGATTTATACGGACCACCAGAGTCTTAAATATTTATTTTCTCAAAAGGAGTTAAATATGAGACAATGTCGTTGGATGGAGTTGTTAAAGGATTATGACTGTGACATTTTATATCATCCCGAAAAAGCCAACCGGGTAGCGGATGCCCTAAGTCGAAAGTTGAGCATCGTGTAGCTAATAGTCAAAGAATGGATCTTATTGGAAGGCGCGCGAGACTCAGAGTTTAAATTTAAGGTAGGACATCTCTCCAGTTTGATGGCGACACCAAGGATTGTACCGAAAGTGCAAACCAAAATTAAGGCGTTACAGTCCACGGACCCTGAGATTCAAAAAATTCTAGAAATGTATGATACTAAGAGGAAACCGGACTTTCAAGTGTCCGAGGACGGAATTTTGAAGTTTCGAGAACGTTTGTGCATGCTCGACGATTTGGAACTTAAGGAAGAGATTTTATCGGAGGCTCGTAGGAGCAATTATAGCATTCACCCGGGCAGCACGAAAATGTACCAAAACCTTCGACAACATTATTGGTGAAATGAAATGAAGGTGAATGTGGCTAAGCATGTGGTCAAGTGTTTGACGTGCCAATAGGTGAAGGCATAACATTGTAAACCTGGTGGAATCCTGCAGCCGTTAGAAATCCCAGAATGAAAATAGGAACACAATACGATGAATTTCGTCACAGGATTGCCCAGAAGTCAGAAGGGACATGACTCGATTTAGGTAATAATTGATCGGTTAATAAAGTCGGCACATTTTCTGGCAGTGTGAATAGACTTCGTGCTTGATAGGTATGCGGAATTGTATGTGAGACAGATAGTCCGACTTTATGGAATACCAGTATCGATCACTTCGAATCGTGATCCCCGGTTTATTGCTGCTTTTTGGAAGAGTTTGCAAGCGGCCATGAGAACAAAGTTGCAATTCAGTACAGCCTATCATCCGTAGACGGATGGTTAGTCTGAAAGGACCATTCAGACTTTAGAGGATATACTGAGAGCATGTGTACTAGATTTTCATGGCAAGTGGGAAGAACAATTACATTTAGTTGAATTTGCCTATAATAACAGCTTTCAGCAGAGCATTGGTATGGCACCGTTTGAAGCGCTTTATGGCAGAGCTATAGAACGCCGTTGCGTTGGGATGAAGTGGGAGAAAGAAATGTAACGGGTCCAGAGTTAGTTCAATAGTCACTGGAAATGGTAAGAATTATCCAAGAAAGGCTAAAGACAGCACAGAGCCGTCAGAAGAGTTATGCGGATCGAAAGCATATATCATTAGAATTTCAGGTTGGTGACCACATTTTCCTTAATCAATGAGAGGACTGTCTTGGTTTGGCAAGAAAGAAAAGCTGAGTCCAAGGTATATAGGCCCATTTGAGATGTTAGAGAGAATTAGAACGTTGATCTATCGTCTCGCCTTGCCGCCTAATTTGTCGCAAGTTTATAATGTCTTCCACGTGTCAATGTTAAGGAAGTACGAACTAGATCTGACCCACGTATTGAATCATGAAGTAATAGACGTGGATGATAGGATGTCGTACGTGGAGAGGTCGGTACGAATTGAGGACAAGAAAGAGCAAGTTTTGAGAAATAAGATGATCCCGTTGGTTAAAGTTGTTTGGGAACATCACGGGACAGAATATGCCACTTGGGAAAACGAAGATGTAATGAAACGTCATCACCCCCATTTGTTTGGATAGCTGAGTATAGTTGTAAATTTCGAGAACGAAATTTTTATTATGGGGGAGAGTTGTAACATTCTGAATTTTCAATCCTTTTCTTAGGATTTATGAAGTAAATATTTTGACTAATGCAATTATGGTGAGATCTCACCTAGAACCGCACATTCTCGAGATGCTAACCTTGGGGGTAAGGCCATCACGGGATTGAGTTAGTCCGACCAAAGAACTCAACCTTGGTTCGACCTTCAACCATAAGGATTGACGAGGAAATGTTTTGGGCCAACAAAGACTGATCTATTCGATCGATCGTGTCCGAAGGAAACTAGCGACAGACCCTCGTAATTACATGACAATCGAGGTCGCCTTGGTTCGAGTAAACTTAAACGTGACTTGACTTAGTGTTGGTCACGGGTCGAGAGCGCGTAATCCCAATAAGCCACCCGTTAGCAAGAGATAAATTAAAGTCGTGATAGTTCGATTTTAGTCATTTCTTGGAATTCGGGCCCGGGAATTGAGAATTTTGAAAGTGATAATTTTTAGTGGCCAATGACGTTTTTGGCTTGGCCAACCTTGGGGCCACCCGTTTTTGTAAAAAAATAGATTTCGGTTCGGAACCGAAAAAATGACCATTTTGCCCTTATGCACCGCGAACGAATTTTGAGGACTGGATTTAATTAGGGACTGATAATCATCCTGTATGGCTGAAAATAGAAGGATAAGAATGCCCCTCTCCTCACATGGTCAATTACGCTTTTGCCGTTGAATTATTAGAAATGATTGAATGTGAGCCGTTGGATTTGGATAAGATTGAGCCGTGACCTTTGGATTGGTGGGGTAGTTAGAGGGGTAGATTAGTAATTTTTGGTGAGGTTCTAGAGACCAATTATTGGGGGCACTATATAAATATTTATTTCTCTCTCTTTCTCTCTCATAATCCACCCTCTTTCTCTCTCCTCATCCCCCACCCACCGAAACTCTCTCTCTCTCCCTCCTACCCCGTGACTAAGCCTAGCTTGGCCGACCACTAGCTTGCCAGCAGCCTGGTTGCCGCCCCTCCCGCCGTCCGTCGCCGGTGCCTCTCTCTCCCGGCCGCGCCTCACCGTCCGCCGTTCCCCTCTCTCTCTCTCTATCTCGCCTGTCCTGTTTGGCGCAACTACCACCGAGCCACCCTTAACCGTCCTCCCCTACCCCATACGTCCCCATCGCTGCCCCTAGCCGCCCGTTCGTCACCCGCCAGTTGCCCATCCATGGCGTTGCAGCCGCACGCCCGTTTGGCTGCCGGCGCCGTTGCTCAGATGCTACTGCTCGTCCAACTATTCCGGCCTCCCGTCTAGCTTGTTGTCACTCCTTTTCAAGGTAAGTGACTTCCTCAAACCCTACTTAGGACCTCGGGTATTGTTAGACGTGTTTAGGACTCGGTTTAGGTTAAATTAGGTGGTTGTTTTGCAACTTAGTTAGGGGCTGATTGATGGTTGATGTGGGCTAACTTAATGAATGAAAATGTGCAGTTTAAGAGGCTTGGATGGGGCAGAGGTGATGCGGAACGACCTTGGTTGAATTGTATGTTTGATTTATCACGCCCCGAACCCGACGACACGCAACATCCCTACCTTGGTCGATATGTTCGTGACGTCCTTGGAAGCGTTGCCTACCCAACGCCCAAGCAGAGAGCAAAGCACAAGTGGAAGCAATAAATAACAAACCCTGATGATATAAATATGAGCCAATAATAGCCAAACATACACCAACACGGCTACAAATATATACATACTTTATATTACTATTGAAAACCTTTTTTTTACAACATTCATTTACAACCAAAAAAAATACAAACCATGTCACGCCCCGAACCCAACTTACCCATCGGAACGCGAGCATCCCCTTACCACTCCGGTCGATCAGAGTGCGACGTCCCCAGGAGACATCGCCGACCCAACAACAATCAGAGTATAAAAAAAACACATGCGAAAGCAAATTACAAACCCTGACAAATAAAGATGAGCAAGGAAGCCAAACAACCAAATCATCATCAGGTAAAACCTCATTCTAATATATATCAACAAACTGTTTACACAAAGAACACAGATACATGTACAGTCAGATCCACTACAGGTCTAGGTCAAGGTCAAGCTAGCATCAAAGTCAAAAGGCCACTAATCCAAAAAGTGTCGGTGGCCGGGTGAGTAGGTCTGTACTAAGGATCACTATATCAAAAAGGTAGGGATCCCTATCGTCGTCCAACTAGTCTAAGGTTCGTAGTCTGGGTCGCTGGACTCGTCGGGCTCATCGGAAGACTTAGCTGACTCCTCTGAAGAGCTGCGATTCGGCTCTGGCTCATCCACGTCCATGTCGGGGTCCTCCTGATCAGCCTGATCCTCCTCGGCTCCCCAGTAGTCTGCTAAGAGAGCGTCAGCCTCAGCCTCGGAGTCAAAGTCGTCCTCCAGGTCTACATCTGCGGCTGCATCCTCGACGGCATCTATGTCTACATCCTCGCCTACCTCATCGACCTCACCATCCTCATCATCCTGCTCCATCGCCTCTGGCTCGGGGTCGTCCTCCTCCTCATCCATAGGCTCCGGCTCTGGGTCATCATACCAAACTCCGGGGCCTGGCTGGGCCTCGACGGCTGGCGGAGCGTCAGGTGGAGGAGCATCGACCACCTCGCCATCGGCAATCACTGGCTCCAACTCGCCATCAGCGTCTACTGGAACGTCAAAGGTACGGATAGGTCGACTGAGGGTCCCGTCCGCTGCCCCGCGACACCATGCGATGTACTCTTGCTTCTGATGCTCATCCTCACCCACGTTAATGTAAAGAACTGACCTAAACCTCACATGCATCTCGCCATTTCCAGCTGGGAAATGCTCCTCGGTCTGCAATATCTGCCTAGGAATCCCAAAAAGTGGAGGCGGCTCCGGCATCCTAGGGGGTAGGCTCTGAAATGTTCGGTTTTACCACAACCGTGAGACTAGCTCAGTGAATCAAATACCTAAACCTAGGCTAGGCTAAAGTGTGTCTCTTACCGGACCAAAATCAAGCATTCAAGCCAACAAACATAAAACTCAATATGTTTCAACGTGATTCAACCCCTGCAAGTTAGTGCAATTCAACATATATATATACACCCACATACGTGTACATACGGGCAGGCGTACTCCACACACGCGTGCTCATATTCTTTAAATGGTTCAAACCACTCAATCACCGCATCTCACACGAATGCCTCATGCAGTCACATGCTAATAATTCTCACAATCTCATCACAATACTGCATGATTCACAATTCACATAATGCAACGTTCAGTTCATTCTTAAGCTCACGACCCACAATAGGGCCCGACCCGAAGGCCACAACACTTCATGGCCAGCGTATATAATACGCCCCCGGCCCGGTGTCTCTAGCCTGCTACAAAGTGCCTGAGGCGCAACACCGCTCACCTACGAACCAGAGCCTGCTACAAAGTGCATGAGGATGGTCGTCTTCCGGTCTAACCGGGCATCGTCCTGCTACAAAGTGCATGAGGACGGAACTCGACCCGTAGGCCATTAGGTGATCACACATATCAATTTTATCTTAGCCCAGCTCCACTCTTTTCAGGGCATTTACCGTGATCACACAATGCAATGTCACACCCGCACAATCACACAATGTCATCTCAAATCTCAATCTCGACATACAATGTGCGTGACATGCATTTTCATGTCAATGAATACAAATGCCATAACAATTTCCAACATTACAAACAATGGCCATTTCTAGCATTTGTAACACCTAACGTGTGCAATTCGGCCATAACAATACTCCAACTTCAAACATAGCCAAACACATTCAAAACACTCCATTTTAGCCTCAAATAATTCAGCCAAGACCCCACTCAAACATATTAGGCATACACTTAGTTTAATTTAGCAAATCAAGCCCATTTAGCCCTAAAATCACCATTTCTAGCACAAAATCTCAAGGCCTCCGAATTGGCTCACCATAGACAGCAATCAAACCCTCACTAATCAGCCATAGTTCCTACCTTAAATCAACCCTCAACAACATCATTAATTCAGCCATTAACTATACAATCACTAACAAACACCAAACTAGCTTAATCTCCACTAATCAACCCAATTAACCCAACTAAACACAATTAAGGCTAGACTAAGTTTAGGCATTAAACTCACGTCTCGGTGGACGACTCGCGGAAGAAACAAGAACATCCAACTCGCGGCTCGACTACGGTGGTACACGGCCACTCCCGGCGGTGGCTCGGCTCCTCACGGCCAACGGCGGTTCAAGGGCTGTCTCGGCCAAGAACAGGGCAAGGCGGCTTGGGGTGGCTGATGGGGCGTCCAAGGGTGGAAAGGCGACTCACGGGGCTGTGGCTGGTGGCTCACGGCTGCGCGGAACCTCCTCGGCATCGCCGGCGTCCGGCGGATTTCATTCGGCCAAGATCAGCCGTGGCTGGTCGTCCACGAGGGAGGAGAAGGCGCTGCTGAGGACGGCGGTTCGGGGACTGGTTCAGCTCTCCACGGCGGTCCTTTGCCGTCACCAACAGGCGGCTATTTGGGTATACGCGTATCGACTTAGGGTTGTCCGAGTCTCAACGGTTCCGATCATCGAGAGAAAGAGAGTTTATTACTAATCCCGGGGTCACGATCATTTGGCTCGAGTTCAGGATTGGTTGACCACGAGCACGTTCGGTTAAGCAGAATCACCTGCGATCCCAATTGTGCATCGTTGGCCTTGGCCATACCATTTCCATCACTTTTCCTAAGATCGGCCCCTCACTGGTTCACAATATTCTCTCATTCTTTCTCAAATCGGCTCCCGAGTCGCGACTAAGTCCCTGGTCCACGTACTAGTGTCCTAATTAGCCATTCCTCATGGTTGGTATCCCAAGAGTGATCAGCTCTGGGCGAGTCGTACTCAAATGAAATGAGAAATAACATTCATTTTATTAATCCCAGAAATTACATCGAAATTCGGGCTGTTACATCCTTCCCCCCTTACAAAAATTTCGTCCTCGAAATTTACACTTCCATCCCATCTAATCAAACAACTGGGGGTGTTGACGCCGCATGGCCTCTTCACTTTCCCAAGTAGCGCCCTCTGTGCCGTGGTGCTCCCATACAACCTTCACCATCGGGATAGTCTTATTCCTGAGCACTCGATCTCTTCGGTCCTCAATCCTGACTGGTCTCTCCACGTACGACACCTTGTCGTCCACGTCTATCTCCTCATACCTTAGAACGTGGGTCGGATCTGGTTCATACTTTCTCAACATCGACACGTGGAATACATTATGTACCTGCGACAAGTTAGGCGGCAAGGCAAGACGATAGGCCATATCACCAATCTTCTCCAATATCTCAAATGGCCCAACGTACCTAGGACTGAGTTTTCCTTTCTTACCAAACCGGGACAATCCTTTCATCGGCGATACCTTCAAGAATACATGGTCTCCCACTTGAAACTCTAAGGGTCGTCGTCTCCGGTCGGCATAACTTTTCTGACGGCTCTGCGCTGTTCTCAGTCTGTCCCTGATAATCTCAACGGCTTCAACTGTCTGCTGCACTAACTCTGGCCCGGTAATACTGCGCTCACCAACCTCATTCCAACATACTGGTGTTCTGCACGCTCTACCATACAATGCCTCAAACGGCGCCATCTGAATACTCTGCTGATAGCTGTTATTGTAGGCAAACTCCACTAAATGTAGCTGTTCTTCCCATTTGCCCTGAAAATCTACGACACAAGCTCTCAGCATATCCTCCAGAGTCTGAATTGTTCTCTCTGATTGGCCATCTGTCTGTGGATGATAAGCCGTGCTGAACTGCAACTTCGTTCCTAAGGCCACTTGCAGACTTTTCCAAAAATTGGCCGTAAATCTCGGATCGCGATCTGACGTAATGGTCACCGGTACTCCATGCAATCGCACTATCTGCTGTACATACAACTCGGCATACCTTTCTAGTTCAAGGTCCTTTCGCACTGCCAGGAAATGCGCTGACTTGGTCAGACGATCCACTATCACCCATATAGAATCATGCCCTCTCTGGCTTCGTGGCAATCCCGTTACGAAATCCATGGTGATATGCTCCCATTTCCACTCTGGGATCTCTAACGGCCTCAACAATCCACCAGGCTTGCAGTGTTGTGCCTTCACTTGTTGGCACGTCAAACACTTAGCCACATGTCTCGCCACATCAGCCTTCATTCCATTCCACCAATAATGTTGCCTTAAGTTCTGGTACATCTTCGTACTACCTGGGTGGATACTGTACTGACTCCGATGAGCTTCACTCAAGATTTCCTCTTTCAGACCTTCATCGTCTGGTACACACAATCTTCCTCTGAACTTTAAAGTTCTATCCTCGCTCATCTGGAAGTCCGGTCTCCTTTTAGAAACATCCAATCCAATGATCTTCTGGATTTCTTGGTCCGTAGACTGGAGTTCCTTAATCCTTGCATGGATCTCTGGTTCAATCCTCAAGGCTGCCATCAAACTGGACATCCGGCTCACTTCGAACTTAAACTCTGAATCTCTGAGCCGTTCCAACAATGTCCATTCTCTCACCATCATATGCGCCATACTAGACTTGCGACTTAAAGCATCTGCTACTCTATTGGCCTTACCCGGATGATACAGGATGTCGCAATCATAATCTTTCAGTAGTTCCATCCACCTTCTTTGCCTCATGTTTAGCTCCTTCTGCGAAAACAAGTACTTGAGGCTCTGATGGTTCGTGTAGATCTGAAACCTTTCTCCACAAAGATAATGCCTCCAGATCTTAAGGGCAAACACTATCGCAGCCAACTCTAAATCGTGCGTCGGATAATTCATTTCATGAGGTCTCAACTGCCTCGACGCATATGCCACCACTTTCCCATGCTGCATCAACACGCAACCTAGCCCTCTCAATGAAGCATCACTATACACCTCGAATCCTCCTGATCCGGATGGAATAGTTAACACTGGAGCTGTCGTAAGTCTGTGTTTCAACTCCTGAAAACTTTTCTCACACTTGTCATCCCATTCGAACTTGGACTCTTTCTTTAACAATCTGGTCATGGGCATGGCTATAGATGAGAATCCTTCTACAAACCGTCTGTAATAGCCAGCCAATCCAAGAAAACTTCTGATCTCGGTCACTGAGGTCGGTCTCGGCCACTTAGTCACTGCCTCTATCTTGGTCGGGTCTACTGATATCCCTTCTCCCGACACTATGTGTCCAAGGAAAGCTACTCGACTGAGCCAAAATTCACACTTGCTAAACTTGGCATAGAGCGCATGCTCTCTTAACGTCCGTAGCACCTCAGTCAAGTGAACCTCATGCTCTTCGGGACTCTTAGAATATATCAATATGTCATCGATGAAGACAATCACTGATTGATCCAAAAATTCCTTAAACACTCTGTTCATTAGATCCATGAAAGCTGCAGGAGCATTCGTCAGTCCAAAGGGCATAACTGTAAACTCATAGTGCCCATACCTCGTCCTGAAGGCTGTCTTAGGTATATCCTCCTTCTTGATTCTTAACTGGTGATATCCTGTCCGTAGGTCAATCTTGGAGAATACCGATGCTCCCTGCAACTGATCAAACAAATCGTCGATCCTAGGCAGTGGGTACTTGTTCTTTACTGTCACCTGGTTCAGCTGCCTGTAATCGATACACAATCTCAGGGTTCCGTCTTTCTTTTTCACAAACAACACAGGCGCTCCCCATGGAGACGCGCTCGGACGGATGAAACCCTTGTCCAATAACTCCTGCATCTGGACTTTCAACTCCTTTAACTCAGACAATGACATCCGATATGGGGCTTTTGAAATCGGTTCTGTACCCGGGGCTAGTTCAATTACAAACTCAACTTCCCGCTCAGGTGGTAAGCCTGGCAATTCCTGTGGAAATACTTCTGGAAAGTTGCATACTACCGGGATATCTTCTAACTGAGGCTCTGGTACAGTGGGATCCACCACATTGACCAGATATCCTTCACATCCTTCGCTCAACAACTCATTCACTTCCAGTGAAGAGATCCAAGGAATCGAGGTTCCTCCTCGACTTCCTTGAAATTCAAACCTAGGTTGTCCAATTGGATTGAACTGGATCGTTTTACTATCACAATCCACTACAGCCTTCTGCTGCACTAACCAGTCCATTCCAACAATAACATCAAAATCGAACATGGCCAACACTGCCAAGTCGATATGGCTTTCCACACCACCAATCACTATCTTACATGCAGGCCATCCAAAAGAGACTATCATCCTATCATTCAACGGAGTAGATACGCATAACACAGTCTCAAGCAAAATAGGCTCAAACCCAACCAATCTAATAAACTGTTCTGACACAAAAGAATGGGTTGCCCCCGGATCAAACAAAGCATAAGCTGCATGGTCTCCCAAAGAAATCGTACCTGTGACCACCCCTGGCGCTTTCTCTGCATCCTTGCGCGCCATAGCGTACACCCTTCCTTGGGCTGGTGGTCGTCCTGGGTTAGTCGCTGGGGAAGGTCCACCCTGATTCCCCGTCCTAGGCGGTTGGGCTGGTGCTTGCGATCCCGCTGGACGCATCTGAGGACACGACCTAATCTGATGATCAAAACTCCCACACCTGAAACATGCTCCGAACCTACTCGTAGGCGGGTTAGGCTTCCCAATGTTTCTCCTCACCGGTGGAACGAACCGTCTATTCCCAGTCATTGGCCTTTTCCCCAACCTGCGATTGTCTCTATTGGGCATAAACCGTGATCCTGAGGCGGCGGCCCTCTCTTGCTGATCTCTTTCTATGATCTGAGCCCTCTCGTACATCTCCCTGTAGTCCTTAAGGTTATGAGATAGAATTTGGCTCCTGAGGTCTGGTTTCAATCCATCTCGAAACCTCCTAGCCTTGTCTCTCGGATTCACCACCAATGTAGGCGCAAACTTAGCCAATCTCGCAAACTCCCTTTCATATTGGTCTACTGTCATCTGTCCCTGGCGCAGTCTCATAAATTCCGACAACTTCCTTTCCTGCGCTACCTCAGAGAAATACTTCTCATAAAAATGTTCCACAAACACAGCCCAAACCAACTCAGTACCTGCAGGGAATACTCCGTCCTTTACTGCGTTCCACCAATCGTTGGCACCGTCCTGTAACTGATACACTGCCAAGTCTATTCTCTCGGTATCGGTGCATTTCAATACATTAAACGCCTTTTCCAACGCCTCAACCCATTTGGGCGCTAACTCTGCATCGCCCATACCATTGAACTTCGGCGGCTTAAGCTTCAGAAATTGCTCAACTAGCTGGGGCATCTGTCTCGGTACAACTGGTTGTGCCTGTTCTGCCTGGTTACCCCCATTACCGGCTAACGCTGCGGCTTCGGCTGCCTGTGCATGTGCGGCTGCCCTCTCCTGAGCCTGCAAACCCATGATGTGTCCTATCTCACGAAGGGTCTCCATAACTTCCTCCATTCTGGGGTCTCTGGCCTCTCTGGGCTCGGCTCTCGGTTGCTCTTGGGGTTCCTTTCCTCTTCGGCGACTCATCTCTCTCTAAGCTGGCTACTCAACTACCTGCTATAACCCCACTAAGGAGTCAAAGACTTAAACCATACTAACCCAGTCTAAGTCCTAGGCAGGTATCAAACAATAGCCAAACAATCACATGCGATCTAGCACTGAGCACAATACATCACCCAAGGGAACATGTGTACTCACCTCAGGTCCTGACGCGCCTGCACCTTCGGGGTTGAATCACTTACACATTCAATCAATCAAACAAACGCAATTAAGAGACACACCTAGCACACGAGGTCACCTAGTTGGCTACCCTTGATCATCGCTCCTTATCACTCCAGGCTTCGACCGCATGGATAGAGCTGACCTTGCTCTGATACCAATTCAATACCGGGGATGTCACGCCCCGAACCCAACTTACCCATCGGAACGCGAGCATCCCCTTACCAACTTTGGTCGATCAGAGTGCGACGTCCCCAGGAGACATCACCGACCCAACGACAATCAGAGTATAAATACACATGCGGAAGTAAAATACAACCCTGACAATTAAAGATGAACAAGGAAGCCACACACTCAAACATCATCAGGTAAAACCTCAATCTCATATATATCAACAACTGTTTATACAAAGATCACATAGATACATGTACAGTCAGATCTACTACGGTCTAGGTCAGGCTAACATTAACGTCAAAAGGCCACAAATCCCAAAAAGTGTCGGTGGCCGGGTGAGTGGGTCTGAGCTAAGGATCACTATAACAAAAAGGTAGGGATCCCTATCGTCGTCCAACTGGTCTAAGGCTCGAAGTCTGGGTCGCTGGAATCGTCAGGCTCCTCGGAAGACTCTGCTGAAGAGCTGCTATCCTGCTCTGGCTCGTCCACGTCCATGACAGGGTCCTCCTGATCAACCTGATCCTCGACGGCATCTATATTCACATCATCTCCTACCTCATCGACCTCACCATCCCCATCATCCTGCTCCATCGCCTCTGGCTCGGGGTCGTCCTCGTCTTCATCCATAGGCTCCGGCTCTAACTCATCATACCAAATTCCGGGGCCTGGCTGGGCATCGACAGCTGGCGGAGCGTCAGGTGGAGGAACGTCAACCACCTCGCCATCGGCAATCACCGGTGCTAACTCACCATCAGCGTCTACTGGGATGTCAAAGGTACGAATAGGTCGACTGAGGGTCCCGTCCGCGGCTCTACGACACCAGGCTATGTACTCTTGCTTCAGATGCTCATCCTCACCCGTATTCACATAAACAACTGACCTAAACCTCACATGCATTTCTCCTTCTCCAGCTGGGAAATGCTCCACGGACTGCAAAATCTGTCTGGGAATCCCAAAAAGTGGAGGCGGCTCCAACATCCTAGGGGGTAGGTTCTGAAATGTTTCGGTTTTACAACAACCGTGAGACTAGCTCAGTGAATCAAATACCTAAACCTAGGCTAGGCTAAAGTGTGTCTCATGACAGACCAAAAATCAAACAATCAAGCCATCAACATAAGACTCAAAGTGTATCAACGTGATTCAAAGTGATTCAACCCCTGCAAGTTAGTGCAATTCAACAACATATATATACACCCACATACGTGTACATACGGGCAGGCGTTCTCTACACGCATGTGCTCATCTTCTTTAAATGGTTCAATTCACTCAATCATCGCATCCCACACGAATGCCTCATGCAGTCACATACTAATGATTCTCACAATCACATCACCATACTGCATGATTCGCAATTCACATAATGCAATGTTCCATTTGATCTTAATTTCACGACCCACAATAGGGCCCGACCCGAAGGCCAACAACTTTCCGACCCGAAGGCCCGACCCGAAGGCCACAACACTTCATGGCCAGCGTATATAACACGCCCCCGGCCCGGTGTCTTCTAGCCCTCAGGCGCAACACCGCTCACCTACGAACCAGAGCCTGCTACAAAGTGCATGAGGATGGTCGTCTTCCGGTCTCACCGGGCATCGTCCCGCGTAAACGCAGCAGACGGAACGACCCGAAGGCCACGACCCGAAGGCCACTAGGTGATCACACATCTCAATTTTATCTTAGCCCAATTCCACTCTTTTCAGGGCATTTACCGTGATCACACACAATGCCATGTCACACCGCACAATCGCACAATGTCATTTCACATCTCAATCTCGACATACCAAGTGCGTGACATGCATTTTCATGCTAATGAATACCAATGCCATATCAATGACACAAAGGCCACAACAATTACCAACATTTACCAACAATAGGCATATTATAGCATTTGTACTCTAACACATGAAATTCGGCCAAACCAAAACCCCAATTTAAAACATGGCCAAAACACATTCAAAACACTCCATTTAGCCTCAATTAACTCAGCCAAGGCCCCACTTAATTATATAAGGCATAAACATAGCTTAATCTTGCAAAACAAGCCCATTTAGCACCAAAAACACCATTTCTAGTACAACCACTCAAGGGCTCCGAATTTAACTCATCATGGACAGCCATCAATTCCACTCTAATCAGCCATGGTTTCACCTTAATTCAACCCTTAACAACATCCTCAATTCAGCCATTAACCCCACAATCACTAACAAACACACAACTAACTTAAACTCCACAAATCAATCCAAACTAAACCAACTAAACACAATCAAGCCTAATCTAAGTTTAGGTATACAACTCACGTCGGGGTGGACGATATGCGGAAGGAACAAGTACATCCGAACTCCCGGCTCAAGGACGGCGGCTCACGGCGGCGGCTTGGTCGGCCCTCACGGCTCACGGCGGCTTGGGCGGCTGATTGGGCGTCCAAGGGGGAAGAGGTGGCACGGCTAGGACGGCGGCTTGGGGGGAATGATCCGGCCCTCCACGGTGGTCCTTGCCGTGGCTCACGGCTCCGGCGAATGGCTGAAGGAGGCGGCGACGGTGGGGAGCTTGATCGGCGGCCAAGGAGAGAGAGAGAGAGAGAGAGAGAGACGAAGGGGAGGGGGAGTGAACGGTGGAGAGGATGGCCGAACGTGAAGGGGGAGAGAAGAGAGAGAAGATGGCGTGAAGGAGAAGAGAGAGAAAGACTAGACCAAATTGGTCAAAGCTTAGTCTAATCAACTTTTGGGGAGGACAAGTGTCACACATCTAAGCCACTTGACCATTCTACCCTCCATCCAATGGCTATGATTCAATCCAAATGAATTATTGAAGGGCAATCTTGTCTTTAGCCCCTAACCAACCTTTAACCACTCTAGTTAACTTAACCAACCTTGGTTTAAACCAAATAAATTCCAAAAATTCGGAATTATGCCTAATTAGTCCAAGGGCAATTCCGTCTTTTTGCCGTCCCGAACCAAAATTCCATTTTTCGCACCCAAGCGTCCCATATATGTGTGGCTAACATTTTCTGGCGTCAGAATCTTAAAATAAGTCCGTCGGGTCCCCGAAATCCGACACCGAAGTCTGGGCTCAATTCCGTGAACAACTCTCTCTCAATTTCAATTTTTCTGAACTCTCACCAACAGGCGGCTGTTTAGGTATACGCGTATCGACTTAGGGTTGTCCGAGTCTCAACGGTTCCGATCATCGAGAGAAAGAGAGTTTATTACTAATCCCGGGGTCACGATCATTTGGCTCGAGTTCAGGATTGGTTGACCACGAGCACGTTCGGTTAAGCAGAATCACCTGCGATCCCAATTGTGCATCGTTGGCCTTGGCCATACCATTTCCATCACTTTTCCTAAGATCGGCCCCTCACTGGTTCACAATATTCTCTCATTCTTTCTCAAATCGGCTCCCGAGTCGCGACTAAGTCCCTGGTCCACGTACTAGTGTCCTAATTAGCCATTCCTCATGGTTGGTATCCCAAGAGTGATCAGCTCTGGGCGAGTCGTACTCAAATGAAATGAGAAATAACATTCATTTTATTAATCCCAGAAATTACATCGAAATTCGGGCTGTTACATTAACCTTAACCAACCTTGGTTAAACCAAAATAATTTCCCAAAATTCGGAATTAAGCTTAATTAACCCAAGGGCAATTCCGTCATTTTTCCATCCCGAACCGAAATTCCATTTTTCGCACCAATGCGTCCCATATGTGTGTGGCCAACATAATCCGAAGTCGGAATCGCGAAATAATTTCGTTTGGCCTCAAAAAGCGGTCCCGGCATTCTCAAGGGCAAAATTGTCCATTTTTCACTTCCGGCCCGAAACTCCAATTTTTGGCTATAACTTCTCCAAATGATTGTGGCCAGCGTATTCTGGCATCAGAATCTTAAAATTAGTCCGTCGGGTCCCCGAAATCCGACACCGAAATCTGGGCTCAATTCCGTGAACAACTCTCTCTCAACTTCAATTTTTCTGAAACTCTCACTAACAGGCGGCTGTTTAGGAATACGCGTATCGACTTAGGGCTGTCCGAGTCTCGACGGTTCCGATCATCGAGAGAAAGAGGGTTTATTACTAATCCCGGGGTCACGATCATTTGGCTCGAGTTCAGGATTGGTTGGCCACGAGCACGTTTGGTTAAGCAGAATCACCTGCGATCCCAATTGTGCATCGTTGGCCTTGGCCATACCATTTCCATCACTTTTCCTAAGATCGGCCCCTCACTGGTTCACAATATTCCCTCATTCTTTCTCAAATCGGCTCCCGAGTCGCGACTAAGTCCCTGGTCCACGTACTAGTGTCCTAATTAGCCATTCCCCATGGTTAGTATCCCAAGAGTGATCAGCTCTGGGCGAGTCGTACTCAAATGAAATGAGAAATAACATTCATTTTATTAATCCCAGAAATTACATCGAAATTCGGGCTGTTACAACCTTCCCCCCTTACAAAAATTTCGTCCTCGAAATTTACACTTCCATCCCGTCTAATCAAACAACTGGGGGTGTTGACGCCGCATGGCCTCTTCACTTTCCCAAGTAGCGCCCTCTGTGCCGTGGTGCTCCCATACAACCTTCACCATCGGGATAGTCTTATTCCTGAGCACTCGATCTCTTCGGTCCTCAATCCTGACTGGTCTCTCCACGTACGACACTTTGTCGTCCACGTCTATCTCCTCGTACCTTAGAACGTGGGTCGGATCTGGTTCATACTTTCTCAACATCGACACGTGGAATACATTATGTACCTGTGACAAGTTAGGCGGCAAGGCAAGACGATAGGCCATATCACCAATCTTTTCCAATATCTCAAATGGCCCAACGTACCTGGGACTGAGTTTTCCTTTCTTACCAAACCGGGACAATCCTTTCATCGGCGATACCTTCAAGAATACATGGTCTCCCACTTGAAACTCTAAGGGTCGTCGTCTCCGGTCGGCATAACTTTTCTGACGGCTCTGCGCTGTTCTCAGTCTGTCTCTGATAATCTCAACGGCCTCAACTGTCTGCTGTACTAACTCTGGCCCGGTAATACTGCGCTCACCAACCTCATCCCAACATACTGGTGTTCTGCACGCTCTACCATACAATGCCTCAAACGGCGCCATCTGAATACTCTGCTGGTAGCTGTTATTGTAGGCAAACTCCACTAAATGCAGCTGTTCTTCCCATTTGCCCTGAAAATCTACGACACAAGCTCTCAGCATATCCTCCAGAGTCTGAATTGTTCTCTCTGATTGGCCATCTGTCTGTGGATGATAAGCCGTGCTGAACTGCAACTTTGTTCCTAAGGCCACTTGCAGACTTTTCCAAAAATTAGCCGTAAATCTCGGATCGCGATCTGACGTAATGGTCACCGGTACTCCATGCAATCGCACTATCTGCTGAACATACAACTCGGCATACCTTTCTAGTTCAAGGTCCTTTCGCACTGCCAGGAAATGCGCTGACTTGGTCAGACGATCCACTATCACCCATATAGAGTCGTGCCCTCTCTGGCTTCGTGGCAATCCCGTCACGAAATCCATGGTGATATGCTCCCATTTCCACTCTGGGATCTCTAACGGCCTCAACAATCCACCAGGCTTGCAGTGTTGTGCCTTCACTTGTTGGCACGTCAAACACTTAGCCACGTGTCTCGCCACATCAGCCTTCATTCCATTCCACCAATAATGTTGCCTTAAGTTCTGGTACATCTTCGTACTACCTGGGTGGATACTGTACTGACTCCGATGAGCTTCACTCAAGATTTCCTCCTTCAGACCTTCATCGTCTGGTACACACAATCTTCCTCTGAACTTTAAAGTTCCATCCTCGCTCATCTGGAAGTCCGGCCTCCTTTTAGAAACATCCAATCCAATGATCTTCTGGATTTCTTGGTCCGTAGACTGGAGTTCCTTAATCCTTGCCTGGATCTCTGGTTCAATCCTCAAGGCTGCCATCAAACTGGACATCTGGCTCACTTCGAACTTAAACTCTGAATCTCTGAGCCGTTCCAACAATGTCCATTCTCTCACCATCATATGTGCCATACTAGACTTGCGACTTAAAGCATCTGCTACTCTATTGGCCTTACCCGGATGATACAGGATGTCGCAATCATAGTCTTTCAGTAGTTCCATCCACCTTCTCTGCCTCATATTCAGCTCTTTCTGCGAAAACAGGTACTTGAGGCTCTGATGGTCCGTGTAGATCTGAAACTTTTCTCCACAAAGATAATGCCTCCAGATCTTAAGGGCAAATACTATCGCAGCCAACTCTAAATCGTGCGTCGGATAATTCATCTCATGAGGTCTCAACTGCCTCGACGCATACGCCACCACTTTCCCATGCTGCATCAACACGCAACCTAGCCCTCTCAATGAAGCATCACTGTACACCTCGAATCCTCCTGATCCGGATGGAATAGTCAACACTGGAGCTATCGTAAGTCTGTGTTTCAACTCCTGAAAACTTTTCTCACACTTGTCATCCCATTCGAACTTGGACTCTTTCTTTAACAATCTGGTCATGGGCATGGCTATGGATGAGAATCCTTCTACAAACCGTCTGTAATAGCCGGCCAGTCCAAGGAAACTTCTGATCTCGGTCACTGAGGTCGGTCTCGGCCACTTAGTCACGGCCTCTATCTTGGTCGGGTCTACTGATATCCCCTCTCCCGACACTATGTGTCCAAGGAAAGCTACTCGACTGAGCCAAAATTCACACTTGCTGAACTTGGCGTAGAGCGCATGCTCTCTTAACGTCCGTAGCACCTCAGTCAAGTGCACCTCATGCTCTTCCGGACTCTTAGAATATACCAATATGTCGTCAATGAAGACAATCACTGACTGATCCAAAAATTCCTTAAACACTCTGTTCATTAGATCCATGAAAGCTGCAGGAGCATTCGTCAGTCCAAAGGGCATAACTGTAAACTCATAGTGCCCATACCTCGTCCTGAAGGCTGTCTTAGGTATATCCTCCTTCTTGATTCTTAACTGGTGATATCCTGTCCGTAGGTCAATCTTGGAGAATACCGATGCTCCCTGCAACTGATCAAACAAATCGTCGATCCTAGGCAGTGGGTACTTGTTCTTTACTGTCACCTGGTTCAGCTGCCTGTAGTCGATACACAATCTCAGGGTTCCGTCTTTCTTTTTCACAAACAGCACAGGCGCTCCCCATGGAGACGCGCTCGGACGGATGAAACCCTTGTCCAATAACTCCTGCATCTGGACTTTCAACTCCTTTAACTCAGACAATGACATCCGATATGGGGCTTTTGAGATCGGTTCTGTACCCGGGGCTAGCTCAATTACAAACTCAACTTCCCGCTCAGGTGGTAAGCCTGGCAATTCCTGTGGAAATACTTCTGGAAAGTTGCATACTACCGGGATATCTTCTAACTGAAGCTCTGGTACAGTGGGATCCACCACATTGACCAGATATCCTTCACATCCTTCGTTCAACAACTCATTCACTTCCAGTGAAGAGATCCAAGGAATCGAGGTTCCTCCTCGACTTCCTTGAAATTCAAACCTAGGTTGTCCAATTGGATTGAACTGGATCGTTTTACTATCACAATCCACTACCGCCTTCTGCTGCACTAACCAGTCCATTCCAACAATAACATCAAAATCGAACATGGCCAACACTGCCAAGTCGATACGGCCTTCCACACCACCAATCACTATCTTACATGCAGGCCATCCAAAGGAGACTATCATCCTATCATTCAACGGAGTAGATACGCATAACACAGTCTCAAGCAGAATAGGCTCAAACCCAACCAATCTAATAAACTGTTCTGACACAAAAGAATGGGTTGCCCCCGGATCAAACAAAGCATAGGCTGCATGGTCTCCCAAAGAAATCGTACCTGTGACCACCCCTGGCGCTTTCTCCGCATCCTTGCGCGCCATAGCATACACCTTTCCTTGGGCTGGTGGTCGTCCTGGGTTAGTCGCTGGGGGATGTCCACCCTGATTCCCCGTCCTAGGCGGTTGGGCTGGTGCTTGCGATCCCGCTGGACGCATCTGAGGACACGACCTAATCTGGTGGTCAAAACTCCCACACCTGAAACATGCTCCGAACCTACTCGAAGGCGGGTTAGGCTTCCCAATGTTTCTCCTCGCAGATGGAACGAACCGTCTATTCCCAGTCATTGGCCTTTTCCCCAACCTGCGATTGTCTCTATTAGGCATAAACCGTGATCCTGAGGCGGCGGCCCTCTCTTGCTGATCTCTTTCTATGATCTGAGCCCTCTCGTACATCTCACGGTAGTCTTTAAGGTTATGAGATAGAATCTGGCTCCTGAGGTCTGGTTTCAATCCATCTCGAAACCTCCTAGCCTTGTCTCTCGGATTCACCACCAATGTAGGCGCGAACTTAGCCAATCTCGCAAACTCCCTCTCGTATTGGTCTACTGTCATCTGTCCCTGGCGCAGTCTCATAAATTCCAACAACTTCCTTTCCTGCTCTACCTCAGAGAAATACTTCTCATAAAAATGTTCAACAAACACAGCCCAAACCAACTCAGTACCTGTAGGGAATACCTCGTCCTTTACTGCATTCCACCAATCGTTGGCACCGTCCTGTAACTGATACACTGCTAAGTCTACTCTCTCGGTATCGGTGCACTTCAATACATTAAACGCCTTTTCCAACTCCTCAACCCATCTGGGCGCTAACTCTGCATCGCCCCTACCACTGAACTTGGGCGGCTTAAGCTTCAGAAATTGCTCAACTAGCTGGGGCATCTGTCTCGGTACAACTGGTTGTGCCTGTTCTGCCTGGTTACCCCCATTACCGGCTATCGCTGCGGCTTCGGCTGCCTGTGCATGTGCGGCTGCCCTCTCCTGAGCCTGCAAACCCATGATATGCCCTATCTCACGGAGGGTCTCCATAACTTCCTCCATTCTGGGGTCTCTGGCCTCTCTGGGCTCGGCTCTCGGTTGCTCTTGGGGTTCCTTTCCTCTTCGGCGACTCATCTCTCTCTAAGCTGGCTACTCAACTACCTGCTATAACCCTACTAAGGAGTCAAAGACTTAAACCATACTAACCCAGTCTAAGTCCTAGGCAGGTATCAAACAATAGCCAAACAATCACATGCGATCTAGCACTGAGCACAATACATCACCCAAGGGAACATGTGTACTCACCTCAGGTCCTGACGCGCCTGCACCTTCGGGGTTGAATCACTTACACATTCAATCAATCAAACAAACGCAATTAAGAGACACACCTAGCACACGAGGTCACCTAGTTGGCTACCCTTGGTCATCGCTCCTTATCACTCCAGGCTTCGACCGCATGGATAGAGCTGACCTTGCTCTGATACCAATTCAAACTGGGATGTCACGCCCCGAACCCAACTTACCCATCGGAACGCGAGCATCCCCTTACTACTCCGGTCGATCAGAGTGCGACGTCCCCAGGAGACATCGCCGACCCAACAATAATCAGAGTATAAAAACACATGCGGAAGCAAATTACAAACCCTGACAAATAAAGATGAGCAAGGAAGCCACACAATCAAATCATCACCAGGTAAAACCTCATTCTCATATATATATATCAACAAACTGTTTACACAACGAACACAGATACATGTACAGTCAGATCCACTACAGGTCTAGGTCAAGGTCAAGCTAGCATCAAAGTCAAAAGGCCACTAATCCAAAAAGTGTCGGTGGCCGGGTGAGTAGGTCTGTACTAAGGATCACTATAACAAAAAGGTAGGGATCCCTATCGTCGTCCAACTAGTCTAAGGTTCGTAGTCTGGGTCGCTGGACTCGTCGGGCTCATCGGAAGACTCAGCTGACTCCTCTGAAGAGCTGCGATTCGGCTCTGGCTCATCCACGTCCATGTCGGGGTCCTCCTGATCAGCCTGATCCTCCTCGGCTCCCCAGTAGTCTGCTAAGAGAGCGTCAGCCTCAGCCTCGGAGTCAAAGTCGTCCTCCAGGTCTACATCTGCGGCTGCATCCTCGACGGCATCTATGTCTACATCCTCGCCTACCTCATCGACCTCACCATCCTCATCATCCTGCTCCATCGCCTCTGGCTCGGGGTCGTCCTCCTCCTCATCCATAGGCTCCGGCTCTGAGTCATCATACCAAACTCCGGGGCCTGGCTGGGCCTCGACGGCTGGCGGAGCGTCAGGTGGAGGAGCATCGACCACCTCGCCATCGGCAATCACTGGCTCCAACTCGCCATCAGCGTCTACTGGAACGTCAAAGGTACGGATAGGTCGACTGAGGGTCCCGTCCGCTGCCCCGCGACACCATGCGATGTACTCTTGCTTCTGATGCTCATCCTCACCCACGTTAATGTAAAGAACTGACCTAAACCTCACATGCATCTCGCCATTTCCAGCTGGGAAATGCTCCTCGGTCTGCAATATCTGCCTAGGAATCCCAAAAAGTGGAGGCGGCTCCGGCATCCTAGGGGGTAGGCTCTGAAATGTTCGGTTTTACCACAACCGTGAGACTAGCTCAGTGAATCAAATACCTAAACCTAGGCTAGGCTAAAGTGTGTCTCTTACCGGACCAAAATCAAGCATTCAAGCCAACAAACATAAAACTCAATATGTTTCAACGTGATTCAACCCCTGCAAGTTAGTGCAATTCAACATATATATATACACCCACATACGTGTACATACGGGCAGGCGTACTCCACACACGCGTGCTCATATTCTTTAAATGGTTCAAACCACTCAATCACCGCATCTCACACGAATGCCTCATGCAGTCACATGCTAATAATTCTCACAATCTCATCACAATACTGCATGATTCACAATTCACATAATGCAACGTTCAGTTCATTCTTAAGCTCACGACCCACAATAGGGCCCGACTCGAAGGCCACAACACTTCATGGCCAGCGTATATAATACGCCCCCGGCCCGGTGTCTCTAGCCTGCTACAAAGTGCCTGAGGCGCAACACCGCTCACCTACGAACCAGAGCCTGCTACAAAGTGCATGAGGATGGTCGTCTTCCGGTCTAACCGGGCATCGTCCTGCTACAAAGTGCATGAGGACGGAACTCGACCCGTAGGCCATTAGGTGATCACACATATAAATTTTATCTTAGCCCAGCTCCACTCTTTTCAGGGCATTTACCGTGATCACACAATGCAATGTCACACCCGCACAATCACACAATGTCATCTCAAATCTCAATCTCGACATACAATGTGCGTGACATGCATTTTCATGCCAATGAATACAAATGCCATAACAATTTCCAACATTACAAACAATGGCCATTCTAGCATTTGTAACACCTAACGTGTGCAATTCGGCCATAACAATACTCCAACTTCAAACATAGCCAAACACATTCAAAACACTCCATTTTAGCCTCAAATAATTCAGCCAAGACCCCACTCAAACATATTAGGCATACACTTAGTTTAATTTAGCAAATCAAGCCCATTTAGCCCTAAAATCACCATTTCTAGCACAAAATCTCAAGGCCTCCGAATTGGCTCACCATAGACAGCAATCAAACCCTCACTAATCAGCCATAGTTCCTACCTTAAATCAACCCTCAACAACATCATTAATTCAGCCATTAACTATACAATCACTAACAAACACCAAACTAGCTTAATCTCCACTAATCAACCCAATTAACCCAACTAAACACAATTAAGGCTAGACTAAGTTTAGGCATTAAACTCACGTCTCGGTGGACGACTCGCGGAAGAAACAAGAACATCCAACTCGCGGCTCGACTACGGTGGTACACGGCCACTCCCGGCGGTGGCTCGGCTCCTCACGGCCAACGGCGGTTCAAGGGCTGTCTCGGCCAAGAACAGGGCAAGGCGGCTTGGGGTGGCTGATGGGGCGTCCAAGGGTGGAAAGGCGACTCACGGGGCTGTGGCTGGTGGCTCACGGCTGCGCGGAACCTCCTCGGCGTCGCCGGCGTCCGGCGGATTTCATTCGGCCAAGATCAGCCGTGGCTGGTCGTCCACGAGGGAGGAGAAGGCGCGGCTGAGGACGGCGGTTCGGGGACTGGTTTAGCTCTCCACGGCGGTCCTTTGCCGTGACCAACAGCTCCGGCGAGCGGCTGAGGAAGGGCGGCGACGGTGGGGCTGATCCGGCGAAGAAGGAAAAGAAACGGAGGAGAGGAAGTGGCCGATCGGTGAAGGAGGGAGTGAGCGTGCGAATGGAGGAGAGAGAGAGGGAAACATGTCCAAATATTGGTCAAAGCTGGTCAACTCAGCCCTTAGTGGAAGCCATGTGTCAATATCTAAGCCCATATGACCAAACTACCCCTTCATCCAATGGTTTAAATTCATTCCATCCAATTATTGAGGGGCATTCTTGTCATTAGTCCCTAACCAACCCCTAACCAACCTAGTTAACCTTAACCAACCTTGGTTAAACCAAAATAATTTCCCAAAATTCGGAATTAAGCTTAATTAACCCAAGGGCAATTCCGTCATTTTTCCATCCCGAACCGAAATTCCATTTTTCACACCAATGCGTCCCATATGTGTGTGGCCAACATAATCCGAAGTCGGAATCGCGAAATAATTTCGTTTGGCCTCAAAAAGCGGTCCCGGCATTCTCAAGGGCAAAATTGTCCATTTTTCACTTCCGGCCCGAAACTCCAATTTTTGGCTATAACTTCTCCAAATGATTGTGGCCAGCGTATTCTGGCGTCAGAATCTTAAAATTAGTCCGTCGGGTCCCCGAAATCCGACACCGAAATCTGGGCTCAATTCCGTGAACAACTCTCTCTCAACTTCAATTTTTCTGAAACTCTCACTAACAGGCGGCTGTTTAGGAATACGCGTATCGACTTAGGGCTGTCCGAGTCTCGACGGTTCCGATCATCGAGAGAAAGAGGGTTTATTACTAATCCCGGGGTCACGATCATTTGGCTCGAGTTCAGGATTGGTTGGCCACGAGCACGTTTGGTTAAGCAGAATCACCTGCGATCCCAATTGTGCATCGTTGGCCTTGGCCATACCATTTCCATCACTTTTCCTAAGATCGGCCCCTCACTGGTTCACAATATTCCCTCATTCTTTCTCAAATCGGCTCCCGAGTCGCGACTAAGTCCCTGGTCCACGTACTAGTGTCCTAATTAGCCATTCCCCATGGTTAGTATCCCAAGAGTGATCAGCTCTGGGCGAGTCGTACTCAAATGAAATGAGAAATAACATTCATTTTATTAATCCCAGAAATTACATTGAAATTCGGGCTGTTACAAACCAACTTTAAGTCAGCCAATAGACACTAGATCAAAAAGGGAAGTGGCTAGAGAGGTCAAACTAAACTCAAAAAGAGGGCTACAGTCAAAAAGTAACCAGCTCCGCTGCTAGCTATGGCACAGGATAATCCTAAGGCTCTCAGTCTGGATCTGAGGACTCTATAGGATCATCTGACATCTCCTCGGAAGCATCCTCACTAGATCTTGACTCCTTCGACCTCATGGCCTGGGCTGCTGCTCTCTCATCCTCCGACTCTATCTCTAACTCTAGATCAAGATACCATCCTATCTCCTCATCTGAACCTATCTCCACGTCCAATCCTAGTTCAATTACTACTCCGTCCTGCTTCGGGTCTAACTCCATGGCTTCTGGCTCAACCTCGTCCTGATGGTCTAAGAGCTCTGGATTAGCTTACATCACCTCGGGCTCCTCATCCTCCTCGTCCATAGCAGCAGGTCCGTCCACAGTCTCGTCTTGGGTGCTCTAATCAGGTGTAGGTGGAGGGTCTAGAATCTAACCATCCGCTATCTGCGGAATCATCACGTCGTTCTCGTCCAAAGGAACATCAAAAGTCCTGAGAGGGGGTTCGGTCACTCCATTGGCTCCTCTATAGCACCAGGCCATGTACTCCTCGGTATGATAGTATGACTCTCCCATATTCACAAATAATACTGAATAATATCTCGCATAGGCTGCCCAATTTCCGCAAGGGTGTACACACGAAGTCCGCTGAATCAAGTGCGGTATCCCAAAAAGAGGTGACGACCTTGGCATCCTTACGGCTGGAGGTCTGAAAAGAGTGGGTTTATACAACAATGAGACGAATCTCAGCGAGTATAACCCCTAAACCTAGGCTAGGCTAACATGCATTCTCCTAACAGGCATATCACAACCAGCATAGCAATACAAATCACATTCATCCTCCGACCTGGGCCCTCGGACCCCGATCACTTACCTAGCTGACCCTGCAGGTTAAGCATCTCAATGTACTAATCAATTCATATACACAAACACGCTATTCATAAGTACGTCATACACATGCTCACGCTCATTAGTGTTCGTATCACATGCCATTCACCAAGTCTCGCACACGCACACACTGGTCCATGCATTCTTATGCATGCATATGCTATCATCATGCCATATTCATGTCTCGGCTCACTAGCCCACACTAGCACATTGGCAAATGTTCAATTTATCATTTAATACGACCCGCGTAAAAACACATCAGGTCCCTTTCTTAAACACAACACTCCGTGGCCAGAATAAAAACGCCCCAGGCCCAGTGTCTCTAGCCTGCTATAAAGTGCATGAGGCGCAACAATGATCTCCTTACGAACCAGAGCCCACGTAAAATGTATCAGGTTTGTCGTTTTTCGGACGTACCGGGCATCGTCTTGCTACAAAGTGCATGAAGACGGCACACCCCGCGTAACACGCATTAGGGCGAAATGTGATCACACATACATACGGCCAGTTATTATCTGAACCCCGCATAAAACGCATCAAGGCATAATTAGGTGATCACATGCTCATGGCAAGCACGCATTCTCGCACAATTTCGTTACATGCCTCACACTGGGCATACACAATGCGTGACCATACAATGCATCACAATGCACCTTGAGCATCAAATATAATTCAGGCACTTAGTTAAATTAATACCACCACACGGTGCCCAAATCACAAACAGCATGCTCACTTGGCCAACTATTACTGTGCGGCTCAATACACACTTCATAATTCAATACTCAATGCAAGCCATCATTTGGCCAATCACACTTCGCACGGTTCATTCACACGAACATACGGCATGTCATAGCACAATTGAGCATAAATTAGCCATCAATCAATCAATCCGACAATTCCCGACAATATAACAACATAGACCTCAATTGGCCAATTTCGGCCCCCAAATAATCCAACATGGACAGTCACTATTTGGCATGTCCTCGGCCTCAAAATCACCTTCAATTCAGCCTATAAGTCTATCACAATCCATATATCAATAACCTCTACCAATTGGTTCACTAAATCCTCCTAACACGCACTAAAATACCGAACCCGTCTAGCAAACGCACACTAGTCCTAGTCCGGGTTTAGAAAGTATACTCGCCAAATTCTAAACCACAATGACGAGGAACGGCGACTGATAACCGGTGGATGGTGGAATCGACGGCAGCGTTCTCGGCGAGCGGCGACGGTCGACATATGGAGGTGGCTCGGTGGTACGGACGGCGGTCCTTAGCATCTGTACGACGGCTGAGGTGGCGAGAGGGAGAGTGGGTCGGTGAGGGTGAGTGGTGTCGACAACGTGAGGCGGTGGCGACGATCACGGCGGTGGTGGCGTCCGGCGGTCGGCCTCCAAGCGGCAGTACACGGCGGTCCGGCAGTTTCCTTGCGCCGAACAAAGAAGAGGGAGAGAAAGAGAGAGAGAAAACGAGGTGGGCTGATGATGGTGAGTGGTGGTGGTGGTCAGACAAGGCAGCAGCGACGGCAGACGGTGGTGCTCCGGCAACGGTCTTCACAGCCAAGGGAAAGAAGCCGGCGGAGAAGGAGGAAAACGTGGAGGAGGGGGATGGCAGATCGGGGGAGAGAGGAAATGGAGGGAGTAAGGAGAGAGAGAGGGTCAAATCGATCAAATAGGGTGGGCTAGTGGACGCCACGTGTCGCCAATCCAAGCACTATGACTATTTTGCCCTTAATCCATCGGTCTCGAATAATTCCTATCCAATAATTGAGGGGTAAGATGGTAAATGGGTCCAATAATTGAGATAAATTCAAAATTAATTAATTCCTTAATTACTCCAAAATTCAGAATCACTTTTGGCCTAGGGGCAAAATGGTCATTTTTCCGGTCCCAGATTGAAATTCCATTTTTCGACTATACTAACCCCAAATGTATGTGGCCAACATAATATGACATCGCAATCGCGAAAGTAGTCGCACAAACTCTTGAAAATCGACATCGAAGTCCGGATCAAATTTCGTGACCAAAACTCGCTAAATTTTCAATTTCAGGGTCTCTCACTAACGAGCGACTGTTTAGGGGTTACGCGTATCGTCCTAGGGTTATCCGAGTCATGACGGTCCCAATCATTGAGATGATGAGAAATTATCACTAGTCCTAAAGGTCGCGATCGTTCGGTTCAAGTTCAGGACTGGTTGGCCACGTGCACTTTCGGTCGTGCAGAATCACTTGCGATCCGATTGTATATCGTTGGTCTTGGCCAAATAAAATCCATCACTTTTCCTAAGATCGGCCCACGTCGGCCCAAAATATTCCCTCATCATTTCTCGTGATCGGTATCCAATTCACGATTGGGTCCCTGATCCACGTACCGTTTTCTCAGTTAGTCATATCCCATTGGTTAGTATCCCAAGAGTGATCAACTCTGGACAAGACTTACTAAAATAAAATGCGAAATAATGTCAATTTTATTGATTCCGGAATTACATCGAAATTCAGGCTGTTACAATTCTTCCCCCCTAAAAAAAAAATTTCATCCTCGAAATTTGTAATTTATCCTTATCTACTCAAATAACTGGGGATGTTGACGTCTCATAGCTTCTTCGCTTTCCCAAGTGGCACCTTCCGTCCCGTGGTGCTCCCAAACGACTTTGACCATCGGGATTGTCTTATTCCTCATCACTCAATCTTTTCTATCTTCGGTCCTAACTGGCCTTTCCGCGTACGACACTTTATCGTCCATGTCTATCTCCTCGTACCTTAGAATATGAGTCGGATCTGATCCATACTTTCTTAATATCGACATGTGAAAAACATTATGCACTTGGGATAGGTTGGGAGGCAAGGCAAGTCAATAAACCATATCATTAATCTTTTCCAATATCTCAAATGGCCTGACGTACCTTGGACTGAGCTTTCCTTTCTTGTCGAATCGGGATAATCCTTTCATTGGCGACACCCTGAGAAATACGTGATCTCCCACTTGAAACTCCAAGGGTCGTCGTCTCCTGTCGGCATAACTCTTCTGGCGACTCTACGTCGTCCTCAATCTATCTCTAATAGTTCCAACGGCTTCCACCGTATGTTGTACTAACTCTGGGCTTGTTATACTTCGCTTACCAATTTCATCCCAACATAATGGTGTTCTATAAGCTCTACCATATAAGGCTTCAAACGATGCCATTTGAATACTCTGTTGGTAGCTATTATTATAGGATAATTCCACTAAATGTAACTGCTCTTCCCATTTACCTTGGAAGTCCAATGCACAGGCTCTTAGCATATCCTCAAGGGTCTGAATTGTTCTTTTCGACTGATCATCTGTCTACGGATGATAGGCCGTACTGAATTGTAACTTGGTTCCCATGGTCACTTGTAGACTCTTTCAAAAATTGGTCGTAAACCTTGGATCACAATCTGATGTGATCGTCACTGGCACTCCATGAAGACGTACTATTTGCTGCACATATAATTCTGCGTACTTTTCCAGCTCCAGATCCTTTCGCACAGCCAAGAAGTGCGCTGACTTAGTTAAGCGATCCACTATAACCCATATCGTGTCATGTCCTCTCTAGCTTTGCAGCAATCTGTCACGAAATCCAAATGATGTGTTTCCATTTCCACTCAGGGATCTCTAATGGTCTCAATAAGCCACCTGGCTTGCAATGCTGTGCCTTCACTTGTTAGCACACCAAACACTTGGCCACATGTTTGGCCACATCCACCTTCATTTCGTTCCACCAATAATGTTGCCGTAGATTCTGATACATTTTCGTGCTGCCTAGGTGGATACTGTAATTGCTCCTATGAGCTTCTGATAAAATTTCCTTCTTGAGCTCTACGTCATCAAGCACACACATTCTTCCTCGGAACTTTAAGATTCCATTCTTGCTCACCTGAAAGTCTGATTTCCTCTTAACTGCATCCAACTTAACAATTCTTTGAATCTCTTGGTCCGTAAACTGCAGTTCCTTGATTCTAGTTTGGATCTCCGGTTCAATTCGTAATGCAGCTAGCAAGCTAGACATCTAGCTCACCTCAAACTCAAATTCTAAGTGCTTGAGCCCTTCTAATAACGTCCACTCCTTGACTATTAGGTGTGCCATACTAAACTTGCGACTTAAGGCATCAACAACTCAATTCGCCTTACCCGGGTGATACAAGATGTCGCAATCGTAGTCCTTTAGAAGCTCCATCCATCGGCGCTGCCTCATATTCAACTCCTTCTACGAAAATAGGTATTTGAGGCTTTGATGATCAGTATAAAGTTGGAACTTCTCTCCACACAAATAATGTCTCCAGATTTTGAGGGCGAAAACGATAGTTGCTAGTTCCAAATCATGCATCGGATAATTTATCTCATGCGATCTCAACTGGCACGATGCATATACTACCACTTTTCCATGCTGCATCAAAACACATCCAAGCCCTCTTAAAGAAGCATCTCTATAGATCTCGAATCCTTCAGGTCCAGATGGTATGGCCAACACTGGAGCAGTTGTTAACCTGTGCTTCAGCTCTTAAAAGCTTCTCTCACATTTATCATCCCATTCAAACTTAGTCTCCTTCTTAAGCAGCCTTGTCAATGGCATAACTATCGATGAAATCCTTCTACGAATCGCCTGTAATAGCTAGCCAAGCCTAGGAAGCTCCTGATCTCAGTTACCGATGTCGGTCTAGGCCATTTAGTCATTACTTCAATCTTTGTTGGATCTACAGAAATCCCATCTCCAAAAACGATATGTCCAAGAAACCCTACTCGGCTGAGCCAAAACTCGCACTTACTCAACTTGGCATACAACGCGTGTTCTCTTAAGGTCCGTAGCACTTTAGTCAAGTGTACTTCATGTTCTTCAGGGCTCTTCCAGTACACCAGTATATCATCAATGAAAACTATCACAAACTGATCCAAGAATTCTTTGAGCACCCGATTCATCAAATCCATAAAAGTAGCTGGGGCGTTTGTTAATCTAAAGGCATAACCATAAATTCATAATGCCCGTATCTAGTCCTGAAAGCAGTCTTGGGAATGTCCTCGTTTCTGATCCTCAGCTGATGGTACCCGGTCCTCAAATCTATTTTGGAAAACACTAAGGCTCCTTATAATTGATCGAATAGATCATCAATCCTCGATAGCGGATACTTGTTCTTCACTGTCACTTGGTTCAACTGCTGGTAATATGTGCACAACCTCAGAGTTCCATCTTTCTTTCTAACAAACAGGACTGGTACTCCCCATGGAGATGCACTCGGGTGAATGAAACCTTTGTCCAATAATTCCTGTATTTGCACTTTCAACTCCTTCAATTCCAATAAGGACATCCGATATGGTGCCTTCGAAATCGGCTCCGTCCCAAGGGTCAATTCAATCACAAACTCCACCTCTCACTCAGGCGGTAAACCCAGCAATTCCTGAGGAAACACCTCGGGGAAATTGCATACCACGGGTATATCTTCCAACTTAGGTTCCGCCATTGTCGGATCCACAACATTCACTAAATATCCTTTACATCCTTCATCCAGCAACTTACTCACCTCAAGCGAGAAAATCTAAGGGATTGAGATTCCTCCTCGGTTTCCCTAAAACACAAAATTAGGGCGTCCATCCGGGTTAAATTGGATCGTCGTATCGCTGCAATCCAATATAGCTTTCTGTCGGACTAACCAGTCCATCCCAATAATCACATCAAAATTGAATATGGCCAATACTACCAAGTCGATACTATCTTCCTTAACCCCAATAATTATCTTATAATTAGGGCACCCAAAAGAGACTAGCACCCAATCATTCATGGGTGTCGACATGCAAAGCACATTCTCAAGCAACACTGGTTCATACCAACCAACTTAATAAACTGCTCTGAAATGAAAGAATGGGTCGCCCCTGGATCAAACAATGCATAAGTGGTATGATCACATAAGAAAATCGTACCTGTGACCACGCCCGGTGCATTCTCAGCTTCCCTGTGTGCCATGGCATAGACCCTTTCTTGAGCTAGTAGTTGCCCCTGATTAGCCAGTGGGGGATTCCCGGCTTGATTCCCTACTCGGGGCTGCTGCTGGGACATCATAGGTGGTCCTAAGAGATTCATCTGCGAGCAATTGCGAATATGATGCTCCATGCTCCCGCACTTAAAACATGCTCTATATCTACTTGGCTGGGGACTTGGTTTCCCAATATTCCTCCTAACTGGCGGAACAAATCATCGATTGCCAACCATTGGCTTCTTCCCAAGACAACTGTTATCTCTATTGTGGGCAAATCGCGATCCCGAAGCGGCTGCCCTTTCCTATTGATCCCGCTCCATAATCTGAGCCCGTCTATACATCTCCCTGTAATCCTTGATATCATGTGACAAAATCAGGCTCCAAAGATCCGGCTTCAATCCATCCCGGAATCTTTGAGCTCTGTCTCGCGGATTTTCCACCATAGTTGGTGCAAACTTCGCCAGTCTTGCAAATTCCGCTTCATACTAGTCAACGGTCATCTGACCTTGACGTAATCGTATAAACTCCATCAACTTCTTTCCTCGGCGTTCTCCGAGAAATACTTCTCATAGAAATTCTTAACAAATACCGCCCAAGTTGGGGCCGTTCTTTCAAGAAATACTCTGCCTTCTGTGATATTCCACCAATCATTAGTATCGTCCTGTAACTGATAAATCGCCAATGTTACCTTCTCCTCATCAGTGTACTCCAAAACCTTAAAGGTTTTCTCCGGTTCTTTCACCCATCTCGGCGTAATCTCGGGGTCACCACGACCATGAAACTTAAGCGGCTTCAACTTTATGAATTGTTCCATTAACTGGGGCATCTGCCTAACCCCTACTGGGTGAGCCTACCCTTGCTGGGCTTGATTTCCTCCAACACCAGCAATCGGTGCAGCCTCAGCAGCCTGTGCATAAGCTGCGGCCCTTTCTTGTGCTTGCAATCCCATAATATGCCCTATCTCCCGTAGGGTCTCCATTACTTCATCAAACCTGGGGTCCTTGGCTTCGTAGCCTCCAGCGCCAGATTAACCCTGGGGTTCCTTGCCCTTTCTTCTACTCATTCTCACAATACCAGCTACTCAACTACCTGCTATAATTCCACTAACGAATTAAAGATTTAAACCAATCTAATCCAGTCTAAGTCCTAGGCAGGTATTAAAACAACAATTAAACAATCATCATGTGGCCTAACAATATAACACTCCACCCAAGGGATTCACATACTCACCTCAGGTCCTGCAGCACCTGCACTTTACAGGTCAAACAGCCAAGCAATTCAAACACACTCACAAGCTGTCAGGAGGTACATATAGCATATGAGGTCACCCTACTGGCTACCCAAGGTCTCATCACTCCTTATCACTCCAGACTTCGACCTAATTAGATCGAGCTGACCTTGCTTTGATACCAATTCAAACATGGATGTCACGCCCCAAAGCCCACGGCACGCAACATCCCTACCTTAGTCGATATGTTCGCGACGTCCCAAGAAGCATAGCCGACCCAATACCCAATTAGAGAGCAAAGCACAAGCGGAAGCAATAAATAACAAATCCTGACGATATAAATATGAGTCAAGGATAGCTAAACATACCACCAACACGGCTGCAAATATATACATACTTTATATTACTATTGAAAACCCTTTTTTTACAACGTTCATTTACAACCAAAGAAAATACAAACCAACTCTAAGACAGCCAACAGCCATTAGATCAAAAAGGGAAGTGGCTAGGGAGGTCAAACTAAACTCAAAAAGAGGACTGCAGTCAAAAAGTCACCAGCCCCCGCTGCTAGCTATGGCTCAGGATAATCCTAAGGCTCCCAGTCTGGATCTGAGGACTCTGTAGGATAATCTGACATCTCCTCGGAAGCATCCTCACTAGATCCTGACTCCTCCGACCCCATGGCCTGGACTGTTGCTCTCTCATCCTTCAACTCCATCTCTAACTTTGGATCGAGATACCATCCTATCTCCTCATCTGAACCGATCTCTACGTCCAATGCTAGTGCAGCTACTACTCCGTCCTGCTCCAGGTCTAACTCCATGGCTTCCGACTCAATCTCGTCCTGATAGTCTAAGAGCTCCGGATCAGCATACAGCACCTCGGGCTCCTCATCCTCCTCGTCCATAGCAGCAAGTCCATCCACAGTCTCATCCTGGGTGCTCCAATCAGGTGTAGGTGGAGGGTCTAGAATCTCACCATCCGCCATCTGCGGTATCATCACATCGTTCTCATTCAAAGGAACATCAAAAGTCCTAAGATGCGGTCCGGTCACTCCATTGGCTCCTCTATAGCACCAGGCCACGTACTCCTCGGTATGATAGTATGACTCTTCCATATTCACAAATAATACTGAATAATATCTCACATAGGCTGCCTCATCCCCGCAAGGGTGTACACTCGAAGTCCGCTGAATCAAGTGCAGTATCCAAAAAAGAGGTGACGGCCTTGGTATCCTTACGGCTGGGGTTCTAAAAAGAGTGGGTTTATACAACAATGAGACGAATCTCAGCAAGTATAACCCCTAAACCTAGTCTAGGCTAACATGCATTCTCCTGACAGACATATCACAACCAGCATAGCAATACAAATCACATTCATCCTCCGACTTAGGCCCTCGGGCCCCGATCACTTACCTGGCTAACTTTGCAGGTTAAGCATCTTAATATACTGATCAATTCACATACACGAACACGCTATTCATACGTACGTCATACGCATGCTTACGCTCATCAGTGTTCGTATCACATGCCATTCACTGAGTCTCGCACACGCGCACACTGGTCCATGCATTCTTATGCATGCATATGCTATCATCATGCCATATTCATGTCTCGGCTCACTAGCCCACACTAGCACACTGGCAAATGCTCAATTTATCATTTAATACGACCCGCATAAAAACGTATCAGGTCCCTTTCTTAAACACAACACTCTGTGGCCAACGTAAAAACGCTCCAGGCCCAATGTTTCTAGCCTACTACAAAGTGCATGAGACGCAACACTGATCTTCTTACGAACCAGAGCCCACGTAAAACGAATCAGGTTGGTCGTCTTCCGGACGTACCGGGCATCATCCTGCTACAAAGTGCATGAGGACGGCATACCCCGCATAACACGCATCAAGGCGAAATGTGATCACACATACACACAGCCAGTTATTATCTGAACCCCGCATAAAACGCATCAGGGTATAATTAGGTGATCACACGCTCATGGCAGGCACGCATTCTCGCACAATTTTGTCACATGCCTCACATTAGGCATACACAATGCGTGACCATGCAATGCATCACAATGCACCATGAGCATCAAACATAATTCAGGCACTTAGTTAAATTAATACCACCACACGGTGCCCAAATCACAAACAGCATGCTCACTTGGCCAACTATTACTGTGCGGCTCAATACACACTTCATAATTCAATACTCAATGCAAGCCATCATTTGGCCAATCACACTTCGCACGGTTCATTCACACGAACATACGGCATGTCATAGCACAATTGAGCATAAATTAGCCATCAATCAATCAATCCGACAATTCCCGACAATATAACAACATAGACCTCAATTGGCCAATTTCGGCCCCCAAATAATCCAACATGGACAGTCACTATTTGGCATGTCCTCGGCCTCAAAATCACCTTCAATTCAGCCTATAAATCTATCACAATCCACACATCAATAACCTCCATCAATTGGTTCACCAAATCCTCCTAACACGCACTAAAATACCAAACCCGTCTAGCAAACGCACACTAGTCCTAGTCCGGTTTTAGGAAGTATACTCACCAAATTCTAAACAACGATGACGAGGAACGACAACCGATCACCGGTGGACGGTGGAATCGACGGCGGCGACGATCGACATATGGAGGTGGCTCGGTGGTACGGACGGCGGTCCTTGGCGTCCGTACGGCGGCTGAGGTGGCGAGAGGTAGAGTGGGTCAGTGAGGGTGAGTGGTGATGTAAGGCGGTGCCAACGGCGTGAGGCAGTGGCGACAGTCACGGCAGTGGTAGCGTCCGGCGATCGGCCTCCAAGCGGCGATACACGGTGGTCCGGCGGTCTCCTTGCGTCGAACGAAGAAGAGGGAGAGAAAGAAATAGAGAAAACGAGGTGGGGTGATGATGGTGAGTGGTAGTGTTGGTCGAACAAGGCAGCAGCGGCGGCAGACGGGTGGTGCTCTTGCGACGGTCTTCACGACCAAGGGGAAGAAGCCAGCAGAGAAGGAGGAAAACGTGGAGGAGAGGGATGGCCGATCGGGGGAGAGAGGAAATGGAGAGAGTAAGGAGAGAGAGAGGGTCAAACCGGTCAAATAAGGTGGGCTAGTGGACGCCACATGTCGCCAATCCAAGCACTATGACTATTTTGCCCTTAATCCAACGATCTCGAATAATTCCTATCCAATAATTGAGGGGTAAGATGGTAAATGTCACGCCCCGAACCCAACTTACCTATCGGAACGCGAGCATCCCCTTACCACGCCGGTCGATCAATGTGCGACGTCCCCAGGAGACATCGCCGACCCAACATACAATCAGAGTATAAAAACACATGCGGAAGCAATTTACAAACCCTGACAATTAAAGATGAACAAGGAAGCCAAAGCAACAAATCATCATCAGGTAAAACCTCATTCTCATATATATCACCCAAGCTGTTTATACAAAGATCACATATACAAGAACAGTACAGTCAGATTCACTATGGGTCTAGGTCAAGGTCGCATCAAAGTCAAAAGGCCACTAATCCAAAAAGTGTCGGTGGCCGGGTGAGTAGGTCTGAACTAAGGATCACTATAACAAAAAGGTAGGGATCCCTATCATCTCCCAACTAATCTAAGGCTCGAAGTCTGGGTCGCTGGAATCGTCGGGCTCATCCGAAGACTCATCTAACTCCTCTGAAGCGCTGCTATCCGGCTCTGGCTCATCCACGTCCATGTCGGGGTCCTCCTGATCTCCCCAGTAGTCCGCTAAGATAGCGTCAGCCTCAGCCTCGGAGCCAAAGTCATCCTCTGCGACTGCATCCTCGACGGCATCTATGTCCACATCCTCGCCTACCTCATCGACCTCACCATCCCCATCATCCTGCTCCATCGCCTCTGGCTCGGGGTCGTCCTCATCCTCATCCATAGGCTCCGGCACTGGGTCACCATACCAAACTCCTGGGCCTGGCTGGGCCTCACCGGCTGGCTGAGCGCCAGGTGGAGGGGCATCGACCACCTCGCCATCGGCAATCACTGGCTCTAACTCGCCATCAGCGTCCACTGGAATGTCAAAGGTACGGATAGGTCGACTGAGGGTCCCGTCCGCTGCCCTGCGACACCATGCTATATACTCTTGCTTCTGATGCTCATCCTCACCCGTGTTCACGTAAAGAACTGACCTAAACCTCACATGCATCTCGCCATCTCCAGCTGGGAAATGCTCCTCTGTCTGCAAAATCTGCCTAGGAATCCCAAAAAGTGGAGGCGGCTCCAGCATCCTAGGGGGTAGGCTCTGAAATGTTCGGTTTATCCACAACCGTGAGACTAGCTCAGTGAATCAAATACCTAAACCTAGGCTAGGCTAAAGTGTGTGTCTCTTAACGGACCAAAACCAACTAATCAAGCCAACAAACATAAGACTCAATATGTTCTAGTGATTCAACCCCTGCAAGTTAGTGCAATTCAACAACATATATATACACTCACATACGGGTACATACGGGCAGGCATACTCCACACACATGTGCTCATCTTCTTTAAATGGTTCAAATCATTCAATCCTCGCATCCCACACGAATGCCTCATGCAGTCACATACTAATGATTCTCACAATCTCATCACCATACTGCATGATTCGCAAATCACATAATGAAATGCTCAGTTTGTTCTTAATCTCACGACCCACAATAGGGCCCGACCCGAAGGCCAACAACTTTCCGACCCGAAGGCCCGACCCGAAGGCCACAACACTTCATGGCCAGCGTATATAACACGCCCCCGGCCCGGTGTCTTCTAGCCCTCAGGCGCAACACCGCTCACCTACGAACCAGAGCCTGCTACAAAGTGCATGAGGATGGTCGTCTTCCGGTCTCACCGGGCATCGTCCCGCATAAACGCAGCAGACGGAACGACCCGAAGGCCACGACCCGAAGGCCACTAGGTGATCACACATCTCAATTTTATCTTAGCCCAATTCCACTCTTTTCAGGGCATTTACCGTGATCACACACAATGCCATGTCACACCGCACAATCACACAATACCATTTCACATCTCAATCTCGACATACCACGTGCGTGACATGCATTTTCATATCAATGAATACAAATGCCACAACAATTACCAATATTTACAAACAATGGACATATTCTAGCATTTGTGTCCTATCAAGTGCAATTCGGCCAAAATGAAACCCCAACTTTAAACATAGCCAAAACACAATCAAAACACTCCATTTAGCCTCAATTAACTCAGCCAAGGCCCCACTCAAATATATAAGGCATATACTTAGCTTAATTAAGCAAATCAAGCCTATTTAGCACTAAAAACACCATTTCTAGCACAAATCCTCAAGGGCTCCGAATTTGGCTCACCATGGACAGCCATCAAACCATCACAATTCAGCCATAATTTCACCTTGAATCAACCATCAACAACATCATAATTTCAGCCATTAACCACACAATCACTAACAACCACTAAACTAGCTTAAACTCCACAAATCAATTCTACTAACCTAACTAAACACAATCAAGACTAATCTAAGTTTAGGCATCAAACTCACATTAGGGTGGACTAATCGCGGGAGAAACAAGTACATCCGATCTCTCGGCTCAACAACGGCGGCTCACGGCGGTGCTCACGGCCAACGGCGGCTTGGGCGGCTGATTGGGGCGTCCAAGGGGGAGGAGGAAGAGCGGCTGAGGACGGCGGCTTGGGGGATGATCCGGCTCTCCACGGTGTTCCTTGCCGTGACCCACGGCTCCGGCAAGTGGCTGAGGGAGGCGGCAACGGTGAGGGGCTTGATCGGCCGAGAGGGAGGAGAGAATGAAGGGGAGGAGAGGAGACGGTGGAGAGTTGGCCGAACGTGAGGGGAGAGAGGGAGTGGCGTGGGAAAAAGAAAAATGGAGGAGAGAGAGAGACAAGACCAAATTTTGGTCAAAACTAGTCAAATCAACTTTTAGTGGAAGACAAGTGTCACCATCCTAGGCCACTTGACCATTCTACCCCTCATCCAATGGCTCACATTCATTCCAAATCAATTATTGAGGGGCAATCTTGTCTTTAGCCCCTAACCAACCCTTAACCAACTTAGTTAACTTAACCAACCTTGGTTAAACCAAATTAATCTCCAAAAATTCGGAATTAAGCCTAATTAGCCCAAGGGCAATTCCGTCCTTTCTCCATTCCGAACCAAAATTCCATTTTTCGCACCCATGCGTCCCATATATGTGTAGACAACTTATTCTGGCGTCAGAATCTTAAAATTAGTCCGTCGGGTCCCCGAAATCCGACATCGAAATCTGGGCTCAATTCCGTGAACAACTCTCTCTCAATTTCAATTTTTCTGAAACTCTCACCAACAGGCGGCTGTTTAGGTATACGCGTATCGACTTAGGGTTGTCCGAGTCTCGACAGTTCCGATCATCGAGAGAAAGAGGGTTTATTACTAATCCCGGGGTCACGATCATTTGGCTCGAGTTCAGGATTGGTTGGCCACGAGCACGTTTGGTTAAGCAGAATCACCTGCGATCCCAATTGTGCATCGTTGGCCTTGGCCATACCATTTCCATCACTTTTCCTAAGATCGGCCCCTCACTGGTTCACAATATTCCCTCATTCTTTCTCAAATGGGCTCCCGAGTCGCGACTAAGTCCCTGGTCTACGTACTAGTGTCCTAGTTAGCCATTCCTCATGGTTGGTATCCCAAGAGTGATCAGCTCTGGGCGAGTCGTACTCAAATGAAATGAGAAATAACATTCATTTTATTAATCCCAGAAATTACATCGAAATTCGGGCTGTTACAGTAAATGGGTCCAATAATTGAGATAAATCCAAAATTAATTAATTCCTTAATTACTCCAAACTTCGAAATCAATTTTAGCTTAAGGGCAAAATGGTCATTTTTCCGGTCCCGGGTTTAAATTCCATTTTTTGACTATACCAACCCCAAATGTATGTGGCCAATATAATATGGCGTCGCAATCATGAAAATAGTCGCACAAGTCCTCGAAAATTGACATCGAAGTTCGAGTCAAATCTCGTGACCAAAACTCGCTAAATTTTCAATTTCAGGGTCTCTCACTAACGGTCAGCTGTTTAGGGGTTACGCGTATCATCCTAGGGTTATCCAAGTCATGACTGTCCCGATCATTGAGAGGATGAGAAATTATCACTAGTCCTAAATTTCGCAATCGTTCGGTTCAAGTTTAGGACTAGTTGGCCATATGCACTTTCGGTCGTGCAGAATCACCTGCGATTTGATTGTACATCGTTGGCCTTAGCCAAATCAAATCCATCACTTTTCATAAGATCGACTCACGTCGGCCCAAAATATTCCCTCGTCATTTCTCGTGATTGGTATCGGATTCACGATCAGGTCCTTAGTCCACGTATCATTTTCCCAGTTAGCCATACCTCATTAGTTAGTATTCCGAGAGTGATTAGCTCTAGGCGAGACTTACTAAAATGAAATGCAAAATAATGTCAATTTTATTGATCCTGGAATTACATTGAAATTCAGGCAGTTACATGATTGGTAGTATCACGCCTTGAATGAGCTCGTACATGTGAATGTGTGTGGCTGTGGTTATTGGCTGATTTCTGAGTGAATATTAGGCTGAATATTGTGTGGCCGTGTGCCGTGTGTGTGACCGTGAGGTGTGGTGGTGTGATCGTGCAATGAGGTCACATGCCAAGTATGTTTGGCAATGTGGTGTACTTGTGCGACAAGATTGTGCATTTGCAAAGTGTATGTGTGGCGTGAGATTGTGTGGCCGTGTGTTATGTGTGGTCGTGTGGTACATGTGGTACGATGGTATGAGATGATTGGAATGGCTGAAAAAGTGGTACCCTGAGGCGTATTACGTGGGACGATGTCATCCCTGATGAGGTGACGATGCCCAGCCCGACGGAGTGACGATGCCTGACGAGGTCAAAAGACCGTTAGCCTGATGCGTTTTATGCGGGCGTGGTAGTGATGGAAAGCTGGGAATGAGTTGGACTTGGCTTGACGTGCAAGATTTGTGAAAGTTGACGCATGGTGTGAGTTAGTGTGCGAGTGTGGTTTGCCTTGCGTGACATAGTGTTTGATGAGTAAGGACATGAATGGATTGGCTGTATTATTATCTGACATGCAGGGATGTGCATGATGGATCCCAAGTAGGATCGCATGTGATTGTTAGTGTGATTGGTTGTTGTGTCATGCATGTTCCGTCTGGCGGTATGTGAGAGCCTATGTAGGGTTTGGGGTTGTGCACTTTTTGAGATTCCTATCATAGTTTTATAATCACAATTTCAGACCTCCAGCCATGAACCCTGGAGGCCCGCCTCCTCGTTTTGGGATCCCTAGGCATGTAGATAATCAGGAGGTGGAGTACCCTTTAGGAGGCGACCGAGCTTTTTCAGATATTCGAGCACCATTTGGGTTGACGAGGGAGGATTATACTAGAAGCCTTATTGGTACGTAGCGTGGACCTATCGAGATGGCTTAGAGGAGACAGGCCCGCTGAAGAGCTTCGACATCCCCTTTTACAACGTTGGTGAGTGGGATCCTATGGCGATCATCCCTCCTGATGGCAAGGTCATCAATCCAGAGGAGCCGCCCATGGTACCCCTAGAGGAGCTGCAGGCTGTACAACCATTGCAGGCGATTCCTTCGTATCGCGATCCACGTGAACTTCAGGAATACGATCCAGAGGACTTAGCAGAAGAAATGGAAGAGAGTGACCCTTAGGTTTCACCAGGGTGTTTTAGGGGTTGTGTAGAGTAGGTCTGACCAGTCACTTTTTGATATATAGGTCGACCTATAGTGAAGCTAAGTTAACCCAACCACCCGATCCTTTTTTTTATGTCGGTGGTTTTTGGATGCTCGTTTGCTAAGTTTGTATGTAGTGCGATTTGTATGCTCGGTACAATGGCAATGTATATAAGTTAATGTTGTTACCTCATTAACTGTCTTGATGTTCTAACCCATCGTCATTTTTGTAGTACGGTGTTTTTATAATCATTTCTGTCGTGTGCGAACTCTAATGTGTTGGGTTGGGTCGACGATGTTTTTCTTGGGACGTCCCATTATTCGACCAAAGAGGGATGTTGCGAGCTCGATAGGGTTCGGGGCATGACAGTAGAGGTGTTCTTCGACACTTCTTCTCCAATCTGGTGGTCTCGGAATCGCCGGGAAGCCTTCGTGCCGATCGGACGAGCCTCGGTTTCATGCCTTCGCGAACTGGTTTTGCGTCGGACGTCCAAGAAGGAGATCCTCCCGAAATGTCGATTTGCTAGCGCCTATCAATCGACCGGCGACAATCGCTCGACATAGGGATGTCTACTTCTCCTTCTCTCTCTAGGACTTGCTCTGATTCGCACCCTTTCTCTCTCTACTCTCTCTCTGGAATTTTCTCGAACACCCTCCGTTCAATGTTCTTCCGTTTTTTTGTTTTCGTTCTTTGATTTCCCGCTTGAAATTTGATTGGAACTGAATTCTAATCGGTTTCGGTTGTTGACCGATGCCAGCTCAATATTATCCAGCTGGAAAAACTGATTAAAACATGCTAAAAAATTGGAACATGATCAATGAAGTCGCGGGTTTAAGTTATTTTTTTCTGGGTTTCTCCCGGGTCAAGTGGCCGGGTGAAGAAGATGAACTATTCGGGTCGGGTCAGGTCAAACCACTCGACCCGGCAGTTCTGATTTTGCGTAAATTCGTAAATCAAGTCCGATTTCCACCAAATTTTCGAATTTCGACACCAAAATTGAATTTTCCATCATAATTTGAACCCAAACATATAATTTTCCTCAATTTTTATTATAATTGTGCCTAGGATTTTCTCATTTTTATATTTTGCTTAATAGGGTTTCGTTCAATTCGAGATCTTAATGACCTGATTAGGAAAAATTGATGCCAAAATTGAATTACCCACACCTGATTAACCCTAGAAATGGTAGTCTCACATTTCGGCGATTTTATTTTGGGCACGATTCCCAATTTAGGTTCAAAATTCTTAATTTTCAATCAAATTTTGGGGATTTTTTATTTTTATGTCAAATTGCACAATTGGACCGACCATTATACAATTAAAGGTCCCAGAATCAATTGTTGTGAAGACACTATAACTTAAAAATTTCTAGAAAAATTTTATTTTATTTTTGATTCAATTCGGATTTAATTTTGCCCAATTTTGGGCAAAACATATACCCGATTGAAATTTTCTAAAGTTGATAGTGTATTTATGAAATTGGATTTAAAATAAGACTAATGACTATTTTTATGGAATTTTCTGATTCCATTTACTATTTTTCTTTATTTTCTTGTTTATTTTGACTAAAAGAAATTAAGAAAAAATGCAGAAAAATGATAAAAAAATTATTTTTTTTGGTTTAGAAATAGGTTTCTAGGCTTGGCCAAGATCCCTAGACCTAGTTTTGAAATTTTTGAAAATATAACAAAAATGAGTTAAAAATTAGGTGTCAACAAACGCCCCTTATCGATTATTTGGAGGAAAATATGGGAATAGACCTTGCCCAAATAAGGGTGGAGTGTGTTTTAAATGTGACGAAAGGGGCCATCAAATGGGGGACTACCCCAACAATAGGCAGGCTCAGTCGCCTGCACTACTGCCACCGCCGCCTGGAATAGAAATCAGTTTGGAGCTATCCAGCGGGCCAATCAGAATAGCCTACCGGCCCAAGGACGAGTATATGCAATAGCGAGGAGGGAAGCTGAGGACGTGCTTAGCGTGGCCACATGTACGTTCTCTCTCTGTGATCATGCTGCATATGCTTTATTTGATCCGGGAGCGTCGCATTCGTTTATATCTGAGCAGTTCGTTAAATTGTCTGAAATTGAGTCGAAACCGCTTGAAGTTATGCTGTGTGTGACTACTCCGTTGAATGATAAAGTGTTGATTGCTTTTGGATGCTCTGATTGTAAGATAGTGATTGATAATAGGGAAGAAAGGATAGATTTGACGGTTTTAGCTATGTATGACTCTGATGTGATTATTGGTATGGACTGGTTAGTTAAACAGAAAGCTGTAATAGACTGTAGTAACAGGGTGACCCAATTTAATTCGATTGGACATCCTCGATTCGAGTTTATGGGAAACCGAGGAGGAACCTCAATCCTTTGGATCTCGTCACTTGAGGTGACTAAGCTGTTAGACGAAGAATGCCAAAGATTTCTAGCGACTGTAGTTGATTCGTTGGCTGGAGTGCCGAGGCTAGAAGACATAGCCGTGGTGCACAATTTCCTCGATGTCTTTCCTTAGGAATTGTCGGGATTGCCACCTAATAAAGAAGTAGAGTTTGTGAATGAGTTGGCCCCCGATACGAAACCGATCTCGAAAGCGCCCTATAGGATGTCGTTGTCAGAATTGAAGGAATTGAAATTTCAAATGCAAGAGTTATTAGATAAGGGCTTTTATTCGCCCGAGTGCGTCTCCATGGGAAGTGCTGGTGTAATTCGTGAGAAAGAAGGATGGGTCTTTGAGGTTGTGCATTGACTAGAGATAGTTAAATCAGGTGACCATTAAGAATAAGTACCTACTACAAAAATAAACAACTGTTTGATCAGTTGCAAGGAGCATTGATATTTTCTAAGATCGACTTGAAGACGGGTTCTCACTAACTGAGGATTAAGAAGGAGGATGTGCCGAAGACGGCATTCAGAACGAGAGATAGGTACTACGAGTTTACGGTAATGCTGTTTGGATTGACTAATTGATGTGTTGGTGGGCGAGTGATTCTGGAACGGGTAGTTTTCTTTTTAGAATTTTCTAGATAAGTGTATGAGGATGGAACTGAAGGAAAAAAAAATGTAACATCCTAAATTTTGACCCGTTATCGGGACCAATAAGTGTATATTAATTCTCGTTTGATTTTAGTAAGTCTCGCCCGGATTCGATCAATCACGGAATACTAACCCGTTGGAAAAGGCTAAATAGGGAACAATACGTGGACCGGGGACCCGATCGCGAGTTGAGTATCAATCTCGAGAAGCGTCGAGGGAATATTTTGGGCCAATATAGGCTGATCTTAGGAAAATAACGGATTTGATATAGTCAGTAACGTACGATCGGATCGCGGGTGATTCCGCACGACCGAAAGTACGCCTGACAAATGAATCCCAAATTTAGTCCGAACGATCGAGACCTCCGGTCCTAGTGATAATTCCTCACGTTTTCCCAAAATTCGAGGCCGTCAATACTCGGACAATCCTAGGTCGATACGCGTAAACCCTAAACAGCCGTATGTTAGTGAGAGGCTCTAAAACCTTAAAACAGCAGAATTGAGCGCGAAATTGAACCCGAACTTCGACGTCGAAATTTTAAGGGTAATTGCGACTATTTTGTAAGACTGACGTCATTTTAGAGTGGCCATACATGTTTGGGACTAGTACGGTTGAAAATTGGAGTTTCAACAAAAATTGAGAAAAATTACAATTTCGCCCCTAGGGACCTCGATGTCCGTTTCCGAGGCCAAACGAATTTATTTTTCGAAATCGATGCCATTTTGGGGTGACCACGCATGTTTGGAGTGCATACGGTCGAAAATTGGAATTTCGACCCCGAGACGAAAATTTACGGTTATACCCCTCCAAACTTTCGGACTGATTTTCGAAGGTTTAAAAGATGATTTTTTATGGATCCGACACCATATTATGCTGGCCACGCATATATATGACCGGTATGGATAAAAATTGAATTTTCGATCCGGGGTCGGAAAATTACGAAAATGCCCCTAGGCCATTTTAATCAATTTTGGGGGATTAACCAAGGTTAATTGGACTAAACCAAGTCTGGTCAGCCATGGTTGAGGACAAATGACCATCCAACCCTTGAATTATTGGATAAGAGTCATTTCTAACCATTGGATCAAGGGCATAATTGTCCAAAGGCCTTAGATGATGACACTTGGATTCCACTCACTCAATTTTGACTCGTATTTGACCAACATTCTCTCTCCTCCAGTCCCATTCTGGCCGAACTCCACCGTGTCCCTCCTGTCCTTCGCCGTTTTCCCCTTGGAACGTCATCACAGCCGGGAAGCTAGCCACCGCCGGAGCTACACAGCTGCTGGTCGCCGGCCACCGTGCACCACCACCTGACGCCACCCCAGCCACCGTCGACCATCCTCGCCCTCTGGATCACCACCCTCAGCCGCCGTTCAGCAGGGGGCCGAGAGGGCCAACCGGATCACCGTTGCCCATCACCGGTGCCGCGCCGCCGTCCACCGCCCGTGCACCACTCACACCAACCACCTCACCTTCACCGTCTCTCTCTCTCCGCCGTCCTCAGCCGCCCCCACAGCACCTCTCCTGTTTCAGCCTTGGTGGCCGAGAGCCTTATCGGCGCCACCGTAGATCGCCGGCTTGCCCCGGAATGCCGCCGCCGATTCTTACCGCGTGTCGGTAATCGGCCGCCCGTTCTCGTCGACTCGAGTCAAGTTTAGGCGAGTATAAACCCTTAAACCCTTAATTAGCTTAATTGTGCTTTCTAGGGGTTAATTAGGCTTAATTAGGGCCTAATTAGGTTTATTTGTGTGTAAGATGATTAGGGTATGTGTTTAGGGTCTAATGGTGTGGTTTAAGAGTGGTTTAGTGCTCAAAATATGGTCTGCCCTGGTACTATTCATCCAGTACCGAATTACACTGAATTTGCCTAAGTTTTGCACTAATTGGATTCATTGATTAATGACTTGAATTTAGGCAATTGGGTGGCTATTTAGAACTTGTATAAACCCTATTTGGCGACCCCGTGATGGTGAGAATATTTACTGAGGTCGAATTGTCCATGGCGGGCCTTAGGCGCGTGGAATTGCTTTCGAATAAATGCGCGGAGTAAATGTTGAATTGATTGGACTAGAATGGAAATAATTGGGAGTGCTGAGAATGCGTGGAATATGTTTAATTTGAGAATAATTATGCTTGGTAATTTGGCATCGGCTATTGACTTTGAATTCCCGGACTTGTGAATTGCAAAAGTACGTTATGATATGACTGAATTTGGGTGCTTTGATGTACATATCTGAGATTTATCAAATTGTGGCATTCGGGTCTGGTCTATAGGTCGATTTATCAAATTGTGGCCTTTGGGTCGGGCCTACGGGTCGATTTATCAAATTGTGGCCTTCGGGTCGGGCCTATGGGTCGATTTATCAAATTGTGGACTTCGGGTCGGGCCTACGGGTCGCTTTATCAAACTGTTGGCCTTCGGGTCGGAATAATTGCACGTGAGTATTATTATTGTTGAACGCCTAACCTGCAGGACTTCGGGATAATGTATTGGTCTGTGAGCCCGGGAGAATTTATAGTGATTTACTGGTTCATTAGTTATTGTGTTTGATTTACCTGTTTGGAGGTGCACATTAGCCTAGTTTAGGATTAGGGGTTTCTACTTGTTGAGTCTTATCTTACGATTGTTGTAAAACCGATGTTTGAGACCCCCAGCCATGAGCTTTGGTGATGCGCCAGTACGCTTCGGGATCCCCTCCCACATCGAGCGTATGATGTCTGTACATCCAGTGGTATATAATGAGGTGTATATTAGGCATTATACTCTAGTTTGGATAGACGTGGGCTTAGCACACTATGAGACCCACGAGTACCTAGCTTGGTGTTTCCGGGATCGTTTTGGAGACGAGTTCGGTCCCATTAGATCTGCCGATGTTCCGTTTATTGGGGAGGGTAAGCTGGACCGTCAATGCCCAGATGGTGATATTGTGGATGTTGATATGGAGGGTAATCTGGATTCTGAGGTTGAGTACGAGATCGTCACATATGAGGAGGAGCATGAGGAGTTAGGAGGAGTAGATTTTGAGCCTGAGATAGTAAATCATATTCCAAAGCAGGTAGATGCTGAGGCCCCAGAGCCGATGGACATCGATGAGGTCGAGGAGCAGGATCCCACACAGGAGATCGAGAGTGAGGCGGGGAGTTCAGATGAGGAGGAGCCAGAGCAATCCGAGAGTTCCTCAAAATCGTCGGGTTCAGACCCCGACTGGGTGCCTTAGGATAAATCTCTACTCTAGGAGTGAGGGCCGATACTTTTTGACTGTAGACCTCTTTTTGTCAGTTCAACCCCTTCGGCCACTGATCCCTTTTTATCTTAGTGGCCCCTTTGCTGTATCTTTTGTTTATAAATGGATATTGTACATAAGTCATTATAATGAATGTATATGTTGTTTTGATTGCCCTGTAAGTATTGACCTGCGCTATTCGTGGTTGTCTGTTTATTGTCCAGGTGTATATATATATACGTCGTTTCCGCATGTGTCGTGTTTTCTCTGATTTGGGTTTTCGGGTCGGTGACGTACCCTGGGAGCGTCGCACCACCATTACGACCTTTACGCGGATGATCATGTTTCGTGAGGTACAAGGCGTGACATCCCCGTTCGAATTGATATCAGAGCAAGGTCAGCTCGGTCCAATCTGGTCGAATCCTTGAGTGATAAGGAGTAGTGACCATGGGTAGCCGTAGGGTGACCTTGTGTGCTAAGTGTATCTCCGGACTACTTATATTTGAGTGTTTTGGTGATTGATTGAATCAGTATTATGCAGGTACGGCAGGACCCGAGGTAAGTGTGTAAGTCCTTGGGTGAAATTTTGTGCCGTTGTATTAAGCTGCATGCTGAGCATTTGGTTGTTACTATATTGATACCTGCCTAGAACTTAGATCGGTTAGTTGGTTTAGGTCTCTAATTCTTGAACGGAATTACAACAGATAGTTGAGCACTCAGATTTGAAGATGAGTAGAAGAAGGGGCAAGGAACCCCAAGTGCAGTCCAGTACGGGTGGCCAAGAGGCTAGGGATCCTAGAATGGAACAAGTCATTGAAACCCTAAGAGAAATAAGGAATGTCATGGGCAGGCAGGCTCGAGAGAGAACCACAGTCATTGCTGAGGTTGCTGAAGCTGCAGCAGCTGCTACCATTAACGCGAATCAGGCTCAGCAAGCCCAAGCCCAGCAGGCTCAGGTTCAACCAATGGTAGCAGTGAGACCGATGCACCAGTTGGTGGAGCAATTTCTCAAGCTAAAACCGCCCAAGTTCACGGGCAGAGGTGACCGAGAAACCACCCCACGTTGAGTGGAAGAATTGGAGAAGGCGTTTGAATTGTTGGGATGTAATGAGACCGAGAAGATTTCTTTGGCGACTTATATCAGCTACAAGACAATGCCAATAACTGGTGGAAGGCAATCAGGGAAAGAGTATTCTTAGAGAATATGCAACAGACCTGGGCAGTATTTGTGGAGAATTTCTATGGACAATATTTCTCAGAAAGTGCCCAGGAGAAGAAGATGGCGGAGTTCATGAGACTTCGTCAGGGGTCGATGACAGTAGTTCAATATGAAGTAGAGTTTGCAAGACTGTCGAGATTCGCCCCAAGGATGGTAGAGAATCCACTAGACAAAGCTCGAAGATTCCGGGATGGACTGAAACCAGATCTTCGCACACAGATGCTCCTGCTGAATATCAGAGATTATAGGGAACTGTATGAACGAGCCCAAACGATGGAGCGGGATCAGATGGAAAGAGCAGCAACATCAGGGTCACGATTTAATCAGAACCGGGACAATCGTCGTTTTGGAAAGAAACCGATGACCAGCAATAGACGGTTTGTTCCACCTCCTAGGAGGAATGTAGGGAAGCCCAGTCAACCATCGAATAGATTCGGGGCTTGTTTTCGCTATGGGAGTTTGGAGCATCAGATAAAGAACTGCCCCAACAACGCCCTTTGGGACCTCTAGGACAACATCAGCAGCCCAGAGTTGGAAGTCAAGCCGGGAATCTCCCACCGGCTATCCAAGGCAGACCACTCGCACAAGGAAGAGTATACGCAATGGCACGCAAGGATGCTGAGGACGCGCCGGGCATGGTCACAGGTACCATTTTTCTCTGTGATCATGCTGCCTATGCGTTATTTGATCCTGGGGCAACCCATTCGTTTATCTCAGAATAGTTTGTTAGATTGGTTGGTCTTGAACCTGTGTTACTTGAGAACATGTTATGTGTGACGACCCCATTGCATGATAAGGTGTTAATATCATTGGGGTGCTCGGACTGTAAAATTGTAATTAGGAATACGAAGGAAAGGATTGATTTGGTTGTATTAGCTATGTATGATTTCGATGTAATCGTCGGTATGGATTGGCTGATGAAGCAGAAAACCATTATGGATTGCGGCAATAGGATGATCCAATTCAATCCGATTGGACATCCTAAGTTTGAATTCCAAGAAAACCGAGGAGGAACCTCGATCCCTTGGATTTCTTCGCTTAAGGCGACTAAGATGCTCGATGAAGGTTGTGAGGGATACCTGGTGAATGTGAATGATCCGACATTGGTAGAACCTAAGTTGGAAGGAATCCCTGTAGTGTGCAACTTCCTCGAAGATTTTCCTCAAGAATTGCCGAGTTTACCGCCGGAGCGGGAAGTGGAATTTGTAATAGAATTGGCCCCAGGTACTGAGCCGATTTCTAAGGCCCCATATCGGATGTCCCTATCGGAGTTGAAGGAATTAAAAGTCTAGATGCAGGAATTATTAGATAAGGGGTTTATTCGTCCTAGTGCGTCTCCGTGGGGAGCGCCAGTCCTATTTGTGAGGAAAAAAGATGGGACTTTGAGATTATGTATAGACTATCGGCAGTTGAATTAGGTGACTATAAAAAACAGGTATCCACTGCCAAGGATCGACGACTTGTTCGATCAATTACAAGGAGCGTCAGTGTTCTCCAAGGTCGACCTACGAACTGGGTATCATCAGCTGAGAATCCGAAAGGAAGATATACCCAAGACTGCCTTTAGGACGAGGTACGGACACTACGAGTTTACAGTCATGCCCTTCGGTTTGACAAATACCCCTGCAGCTTTCATGGATATGATGAACAGAGTCTTCAAGGAATTCCTAGACCAGTTCGTCATTGTGTTTATCGACGATATTCTAGTATACTCAAGGAGCCCGGAAGAACATAAAGTGCATTTGACTGAGGTGCTACGAACGTTAAGGGAACATGCACTTTACGCAAAGTTTAGCAAATGCGAATTCTGGCTTAGTAAAGTAGCATTCCTTGGACATATAGTATCAGGAGAAGGAATATCTGTGGATCCGTCTAAGATCGAGGTAGTGCTTAAGTGGCCCAAATCGACGTTAGTGACGGAAATCAGGAGTTTCTTGGGATTAGCCGGCTACTATCGACGTTTTGTGGAAGGATTCTCGTTGATAGCCATGCCCCTAACAAGATTGTTGAAAAAGGAGGTTAAGCTTGAATAGGATGACAAGTGTGAATGAAGCTTTCAGGAACTAAAGCACAGACTGACGACAGCTCCAGTCTTAACTATTCCGTATGGATCTGGTGGATTCGAAGTCTACAGTGATGCTTCACTTAGGGGACTTGGTTGTGTGTTGATGCAGCATGGGAAAGTAGTCGCGTATGCGTCACGTCAGTTGAGGCCACACGAGATGAATTATCCGACGCATGACCTAGAGTTGGCTGCCATTATTTTTGCACTCAAAATCTGGAGACATTATTTATGCGGGGAAAAGTTCCAGATTTATACGGATCACCAAAGTCTCAAATATTTGTTCTCACAAAAAGAGTTGAACATGAGACAGCGTAGATGGATGGAACTTCTGAAAGATTATAATTGTGATATCATGTACCACCCTGGAAAGGCGAACCGAGTAGCGGACGCGCTAAGTCGCAAGTCAAGTATGGCACACATGATGATTAAGGAGTGGACATTGTCATGCCTTGTACCCCGCGAAGTATGAACATCCGCGTATAGGTCGAAATGTGGTGCGACGCTCCCAGGTTACGTCACCGACCCGAAAACCCAAATCAGAGAAAACATGACATAAGCGGAAACGACGTGTGTGTGTATATATATATATATATATATATATATATATAATATATACACCCAGACAATTAACAAAGCAATCATGAATAGCAAGAGTCAACAATTTACAAACAATTAAAACCATATACACATTCATTATAAAACTTATATACAATATCCATTTATAAACAAAAGGTACATCAAAAGAGCCACAAAATAAAAAGGGATCAGTGGCCTAGGGTAACGAACTAACTACCGGAGGGCTACAGTAAAAAAGGGTCGGCCCTCGCTCCTAAAGCTGATATCTAGCCTACGATACCCAGTCGGGATCAGAACCCGACGACTCCGAAGAACTCTCGGACTACTCCTGGTCCTCCTCGAAACTCATGGCCTCTGACTCGGTCTCTGGCTCCGGGTCCTGCTCCTCATCCTCATTTATATCCATAGGCTCAGGGGCCTCAGCATCCGCCTGCTCCTGAACGGGATCCACTACCTCGGGCTCAAAAGCTAGTCCACCAAAGTCCTCGTGCTCCTTCTCGATCTCCAAAATCTTGGCTCCAGCATCGGAATCAGTATCATCCATATCAATATCTATAACGTCGCCATCCGGACACTGCCTATCCATCTGTCCTTCTTCATTAAATGGAATGTCAGCCGATCTGATGGGTCCGTGTACCTCTCCATCACTATCTCTAAAACACCAAAACAGGTACTCGTGGGCTTCATAATGATTCAATCCTACATCTACCCATACTATAGTATAATGCTTAAGGTATCTCTCCCCGTTCCCCACGGGGTGCACGGTCATGGTACGCTCGATATGGTGGAGAATCCCAAAGCGTAACGGTGCATCTTTAAAGTTCATGGTCGAGGATCTGAAATGTGAGTTTTACAACAACCGTGAGAAAACTCAGCAAGTAACAACCCATAATCCTAAACTAGGCTAATGTGCACCTCCATACAGGTAAAACAAACACATCAAGTAAAGAACCAGTATATCAATAAAACGATCCCGGCTCACAGCCCAATTCACTATCTCAGCCCTGTAGGTTAGGCATTTGATATCGATATAACTCAAGTGCAATTATACCGACCCGAAGGCCCACAGTTGAATATAATGACCCGTAGGCCTGACCTGAAGGCCACAATTTGATATAACGACCCGTAGGCCCGATCCGGAGGCCACAGTTTGTTATAACGACCCGTAGGCCCGACCCAAAGGCCAACATTTGAGAAACCGACCCGTTGGCCCGACCCGAAGGCCAACAGTTTAATAAAACTCAAACATGTACATTAAGCACTCGATTTCAATCATGCCTAAACGTACTTTTATAAACCACATGCCCGGAAATTCAAGTCAATTACCGAACCAAATCACCAAGCATAATTACGTTCAAATTAGACATATTCCACTCATTCTTGGCATTCTCAATCATTTTCATTTTAGTCCAATCAACTCCACGTCCATTCCGCGCATTCATTCCAAAGTAACTTAATGCGCCTAAGGATCGCCTTGGACAATTCACTTTCAACCATCAATCTCACCATCGCAGGGTCATCTCATAGGATTTATACAAGTCCTAACCAACCCCTAAAAATGCCTAAATTTCCAGCCAATGTTCTATGAACCAACTAAGTCCCAATTTAAGCCAAATAGTGCAATTTCGGTTCTGGTGAACAGTACCAGAACATAATACACTTTGCCCACTAAACCACAATTAAACAATCTCATTAGGCTCCAATCTCATTCCCTAACCATCCAATAACCAAGTACACCTAATTAAGCATTATCTAAGCCTAGTTAACCCTTAAATACTTAATTCAAGGCCTTAATCCATGAACCCACTTAATGCACAACTTAAGCCATTTTATTGCAAATTCAGTACTGGTGAACAGCACCAGGACAGCAGACTAATTAGGCCCTAATTCACCTCTACACCATAACATTAAGCACTAATTAGGTCCCCTAATCACCCCACACAATATTAGACATGATTAGAGCCTAATTAAGCTTAATTAACCTCCTAATCATCCTCCAAAAAGCACAATTAGACAATTAAGGGTTTAGGGGTTTGTACTCTCCTAATATAAACTCGCATTGATGAGGACGAGCGACCGATTACAGACACGCGGTACAAATCGGCGGCGGCATCCCGGGGGCAAGCAGGCGGTCACAGCGGTGTCGGTGGTGGCGATCAGTGGCTGTCCTCTCGGCTTGGGGGCTGGAACCGGGGGTGTGGGCGGCTGTCAAGGGACGAAAGTGGCTGATGGTGGTGCTGGATAGTGGCTGGCTCGGCGATGGCTGCTTCGGCACGGCAGTCCGGCATGGGTGGCCTCCCAGCGGTGCCAACGTCCAAGGAAGAAAATGGCGAGAAAGAAGGGAAATGGGGGAGGAGAGTGTCTCGGCTGATCAGAAAATGAGAGAGGGAGAGAGAGAAAATTCAGGTCAAATAGGTCAAAGATGGCTTAGTGGGATCCATGTGTCAAAATCTAAGCCAATTGGACAACTTTGCCCTTGATCCAAGGGCCCATATTTGATCTAATCCAATAATTTAGGGGCCCATTGATCATTTGTCCTTAACCATAGCTGACCAGACCTGGTTTAATCTCAATTAACCTGAGTTAACCCCCACAATTTGACCAAAATTCGGAATTACTCAAAAATGGCCTAGGGGCATTTTCGTAATTTTCCGATCCCAAACCGAAATTTCAATTTTTGTCCATACCGATCCTATATATTCATGGCAAGCATAATATGGTGTCGGATCCTTAAAATTCATCATTTAAGCCCTCGAAAACCAGTCCAAAAGTTTGGAGGGGCAAAACCGTAATTTTCTCCAACTTCTGTCGAAAATTCAGTTTTCATCCGTACTAGTCCCAAACATGTGTGGCCACTCTAAAATGACGTCCTTCTTGCAAAATAGTTGTATTTACCCTTGAAATTTTGATGTCGAAGTTCGAGCTCAATATCGCAAATCAAAATAGCTAGTTTTGAAGTCTTAAGGCCTCTCACTAACGGGCAGCTGTTTAGGTGTTACGCGTATCGACCTAGGATTGTCCGAGTCGTAATGGCCTCGAATTTCGGGAGAACGAGAGGAAGTATCGCTAGTACCGGGGGTCGCGATCGTTCGAATTGAATTCGGGATTTGTTCATCAAACGTACTTTCGGTCGTGCGGAATCACCCGCGATCCGATCATACGTTATTGACTATATCAAATCCGTTATCCTCCTAGGATCGGCCCATATTGGTTCAAAATATTCCCTCGACGTCACTCGAAATCGGTGCTCAATCGCGTTCGGGTCCTCGGTCCACGTATCGGTTCCTATTTAGCCTTTCCCATTGGGATAGTATCCCGTGATTGATCAAGTCCTGGCGAGACTTACTAAAATTAAATGAGAACTAATATGCACTTTATTGGTCCCGGTAACGGATCAAAATTTAGGGTGTTACAACTCTTCCCCCCTTACAAAAATTTCGTCCTCGAAATTTATACTCTAATCTTGTTCCTCAGACAACTGGGGGTGTTGACGTCGCATGGCCTCTTTGCTTTCCCATGTAGGGCCTTTTGTCCCGTGGTGCTCCCAGACTACTTTAACCATCGGGATTGTCTTATTTCGCAGTACTCGATCTTTCCGGTCCTCAATCCTGATTGGTCTCTCCACGTACGACACCCTGTCGTCCACGTCTATTTCTTCATATTTCAGAACTTGTGTCAGATTTGGCTCGTACTTTCTCAACATCGACACGTGGAAAACGTTGTGCACTTGAGACAAGTTAGGTGGCAGGGCAAGCCTATACGCCATATCGCCAATCTTTTCCAAAATCTCGAACGGTCCAACAAACCTCGAACTCAGTTTTCCTTTCTTGTCAAATCGTGATAACCCTTTCATAGGCGATACATGGTCTCCTACTTGGAACTCCAAAGGTCGTCGTCTCCGATTGGCATAGCTTTTCTGGTGACTTTAGGCTTTCTTTAATCTTTCTCGAATGATCTCGACAGCTTCTACTGTCTGCTGTATCAGTTCTGGCCTAGTAATGCTTCGCTCACCTACTTCGTCCCAGCACACGGGAGTCCTGCAAGCTCTGCCATATAAGGCTTCAAATGGGGCCATCTGAATGCTCTACCGGTAGTTGTTGTTATACACAAACTCTACCAAGTGCAGTTGTTCTTCCCATTTTCCTTGAAAATCCAACACACAAGCCCTTAACATGTCCTCAAGGGTCTGGATTGTCCTTTCCGATTGTCCATCAGTCTGCGGATGGTAAGCTGTACTGAATTGTACCTTCGTTCCTAAGGCTGTATGTAAACTCGTCCAAAAATTCGCAGTAAACCTCAGGTCACGATCCGATGTGATCGTTACCGGTACTCCATGCAGTCTAACAATCTGCCTTACATACAGTTCTGCGTGTTGTTCTAGCTCAAAATCCTTTCTTACTACTAAGAAATGTGCTGACTTCGTGAGTCGATCCACAATCACCCAAATGGAATTATGCCCTCTCTGGCTTCTCGATAATCCAGTCACAAAGTCCATGGTGATGTGTTCCCACTTCCACTCGAGAATTTCCAACGGTCGCAACAGTCCTCCAGGTTTGCAATGTTGCGCCTTTACCTAGTGACAAGTCCAACACTTAACCACATACTTGGCCACGTCCGTTTTCATTCCGTTCCACCAGTAATATTGTCGTAGATTCTGGTACATCTTCGTGCTGCCAGGGTGGATACTATAATTGCTGCGATGAGCTTCTCTTAGTATTTCTTCCTTAAGCTTAGTATCGTCGAGTACACACCATCATCCTCTAAACTTCAAAATCCCATCGTCAAACACTTGAAAATCTGACTTCCTCGTAGCGGCATCCATTTCCACGATCTTTTGAATTTCCTGATCTGTGGATTGTAACGCTTTAATCTTGGTCTGAATCTCAGGCTCGATTCTCAAAGTAGCAAGCAGATTCGACACATGGCTTAATTCAAATTTAAACTCGGAATCTCGGAGTCTTTCCAGTAATGTCCACTCCTTAATCATCATATGCGCCATGCTTGATTTGTGACTTAGCACATCCACCACTCGATTTGCCTTCCTAGGGTGATACATGATATCACAATCATAATCTTTCAGAAGTTCCATCCATCTACGCTGCCTCATATTCAGCTCTTTCTGTGAGAACATGTATTTGAGACTTTGGTGATCCGTATAAATCTGGAACTTTTCCCCGCATAAATAATGTCTCCAGATTTTAAGAGCAAAAACAATGGAAACCAATTCTAAATTATGTGTCGGATAATTCAACTCATGTGGCCTTAACTGACGTGACGCATACGCGACTACTTTCCCATGCTACATCAGTACACAACCGAGTCCTCTGAGTGAAGCATCACTGTAGACCTCAAATCCACCAGGTCCAAACGGAATAGTTGAGATTGGAGCTGTCGTCAGTCTGTGCTTTAGTTCCTGAAAACTTCGTTCGCACTTGTCATCCCATTCAAACTTAGCCTCCTTTTTCAGCAATCGCGTTAGTGGCATGGCTATTGATGAAAATCCTTCCACAAAACGTCGATAATAGCCGACCAATCCTAAGAAACTCCTGATTTCCGTTACTGACATCGGTCTGGGCCACTTAAGCACTGCCTCAATCTTAGTTGGATCCATCGATGTTCTTTCTCCTGATACTATATGTCCAAGGAATGCTACCTTGCTAAGCTAGAATTCGCACTTGCTGAATTTCGCATAAAGTGCATGCTCCCTTAACGTCTGTAGCACCTCAGTCAAATGCACTTCATGTTCTTCCGAGCTCCTTGAATATACCATAATATCGTCGATAAACACAATGACGAACTGGTCCAGGAATTCCTTGAATACTCTGTTCATCAAATCCATGAAAGCTGCAGGGGCATTCGTCAACCCGAAGGGCATGACTGTAAACTCATAATGCCGGTACCTCGTCCTAAAGGCAGTCTTGGGTATGTCCTCCTTCCGAATTCTCAACTGATGATACCCAGTCCGAAGGTCGATCTTGGAGAACACTGACGCTCCTTGCAATTGATCGAACAAGTCGTCAATTCTTGGCAGTGGATACTTGTTCTTTATAGTCACCTGATTCAACTGCCGATAGTCTATACATAGTCTCAACGTCCCGTCCTTTTTCCTCACAAATAGGACTAGCGCTCCCTATGGAGACGCACTAGGACGAATAAACCCTTTATCTAATAATTCCTGCATTTGGACTTTCAACTCTTTCAACTCCGATAGGGACATCTGATATGGAGCCTTAGAAATTGGTTCAATACCTGGGGACAATTCTATTACAAACTCCACTTCCCGTTACGGCGGTAAACCTGGCAACTCCTGAGGGAAAACCTCGGGGAAGTTGCACACTACAGGGATTTCTTCCAACTTAGGTTCCTTCAATGTCGGATCATTCACATTCACCAGGTATCCCTCACAAACTTCATCGAGCATCTTGGTCGCCTCAAGCGAAGAAATCCAAGGAATCGAGGTTCCTCCTCGGTTTCCCTGGAATTCAAACCTAGGATGTCCAATCGGATTGAATTGGATCATCCTATTGCCGCAATCCATAACGGCTTTCTGCTTCATCAGCCAATCCATACCGATGATTACATCGAAGTCATACATGGCTAACATAGCCAAATCAATCCTTTCCTCTACATTCCCAATCACAATTTTACAGTCCAAGCACCCCAGTGATACCAACACCCTATCATGCAGTGGGGTTGTCACACATAGCATAATCTCAAGTAATACGGGCTCAATACCAATCAATCTAACAAACTATTCTGAGATAAATGAATAGGTTGCCCCGGGATCAAATAATGCATAGACAGCATGATCACAGAGAGAAAAGGTACCTGTGACCATGCCTAGCGCGTCCTCGGCATCCTTGCGCGCCATTGCGTATACTCTTCCTTGTGCAGAAGGTCTGCCCTGGATAGCTGGTGGGGGATTTCCTGCTTGATTTCCCATCCTAGGCTGGTGATGCTGACCCGAGGGTCCCAAAGGGCGTTGCTGAGGACAGTTCTTTATCTGGTGCTCCAAACTCCCGCAGCGAAAACAAGCCCCGAATCTATTTGGTGGCTGATTGGGCTTCCTTACGTTCCTTCTCGGCGGTGGAACAAACCATCTATTGCTGGTCACCGGTTTCTTTCCAAAGCGACGATTGTCCCTATTCTGATTAAATCTTGACCCTGATGCTGCTGTTCTTTCCATCTGATCTCTCTCCATGGTTTGGGCTCGTTCATACAGTTCTCTATAATCTCTGATATTCAGCAGGAGCATCTGGGTGCGAAGGTCCGATTTCAGCCCATCCCGGAATCTTCGAGCTTTGTCAAGAGGATTTTCTACCATCCTTGGAGCGAATTTCGATAATCGTGCAAACTCTGCTTCATACTGGACTACTGTCATTGAGCCCTGACGAAGTCTCATGAACTCCGCTATCTTCTTCTCCTGGGTACTCTTCGAGAAATATTGTCCATAAAAATTCTCCACAAACACTGCCCAAGTCTGTTCCATATTCTCTGGGAATACTCTGTCCCTGACTGCCTTCCACCAGTCATTGGCATTGTCTTATAGCTGATAGGTTGCCAGGGAAATTTTCTCAGTCTCTGTACATCCCAATAAATCAACCGCCTTCTCTAATTCCTCCACCCAACGTGGGGCGGTTTCTGGGTCACTTCTGCCCGTGAACTTGGGCGATTTCAGCTTGAGAAACTGCTCCACTAACTGGTGCATCGATCTCGCTGCTACCATTGGTTGAGCCTGAACTTACTGGGCTTGCGCTTACTGAGCCTGATTCCCGTTAATGGCGGCAGCTGCTGCAGCTTCAGTAGCCTCAGCGATGACTGCGGCTCTCTCTCGGGCCTGCCTACCCATAACATTCCCTGTTTCTCTTAGGGTCTCAATGACTTGTTCCATTCTAGGGTCTTTGGCCTCTTGGCCACTAGTACTGGACTGCACTTGAGGTTCCTTGCCCCTTCTTCTGCTCATTCTTTCAAGTCTGAATGCTCAACTACGTGCTGTAATTCCGTTCAGGAATTAGAGACCTAAACCAACTAACCGGTCTAAGTCCTAGGCCGGTCTCAAAACAATAACAATCAACACTCAGCATGCGGCTAGCACAACAGCACAGAATATCACCCAAGGACTTACACTCTTACCTCGGGTCCTGCCGCACCTGCATAACACTGGTTCAATCAATTACTAAAACACTCAAGTACAGACAGTCTAAAGGTACACTTAGCACTCAAGATCACCCTACAGCTATCCATGGTCATTACTCCTTATCACTCCAGGGGTTCAACCAGATTGGACCGAGCTGACCTTGCTCTGATACCAATTCGAACGGGGCCGTCACGCCCCGTACCCCGCGAAGCATAAACATCCACATATAGATCGAAATGTGGTGCGATGCTCCCAGGTTACGTCACCGACCCGAAAACCCAAATCAGAGAAAACACGACACAAGCGAAAACGACGTGTGTATATATATATATATATATATACACCCAGACAATATCCATTTATAAACAAAAGGTACATCAAAAGGGCCACGAAACAAAAAAGGATCGGTGGCCTAGGGTAACGAACTAACTACCGGAGGGCTACAGTCAAAAAGGGTCGGCCCTCGCTCCTAAAGCTGATATCTACGGTACCCAGTCGGGATCAGAACCCGACGACTCCAAAGAACTCTCGGACTGCTCCTGGTCCTCCTCGGAACTCATGGCCTCTGACTTGATCTCTGGCTTCGGGTCCTGCTCCTCATCCTCATCTATATCCATAGGCTTAGGGGCCTCAGCGTCCGCCTGCTCCTGAACGGGATCCGCTACCTCGGGCTCAAAAGCTAGTTCACCAAGCTCCTCGTGCTCCTCCTCGATCTCCAAAATCTTGGCTCCAGCATCGAAATCAGTATCATCCATATCAATATCTACAACGTCGCCATCCGGACACTGCCTATCTATCTGTCCTTCTCCATTAAATGGAACGTCTGTCGATCTGATGGGTCCGTGTACCTCTCCATTACTATCTCTAAAACACCAAGACAGGTACTCGTGGGCCTCATAATGATTCAATCCTATATCTACCCATACTATAGTATAATGCCTAAGGTATCTCTCCCCGTTCCCCACGGGGTGTACGGTCATGGTACGCTCGATATGGTGGGGAATCCCAAAGCGTAACGGCGCGTCTTTAAAGTTCATGGTCGAGGATCTGAAATGTCAGTTTTACAACAACCGTGAGAAAACTCAGCAAGTAACAACCCCTAATCCTAAACTAGGCTAATGTGCACCTCCAAACAGGTAAAACAAACACATCAAGTAAAGAACCAGTATATCATTAAAACGATCCCGGCTCATAGCCCAATTCACTATCTCAGCCCTATAGGTTAGGCATTTGATAACGATATAAGTCAATTGCAATTATACCGACCCGAAGGCCCACAGTTGAATATAACGATCCTTAGGCCCAACCCGAAGGCCACAATTTGATATAACGACCCGTAGGCCCGACCTGAAGGCCACAGTTTGTTATAACGACCCGTAGGCCTGACCCGAAGGTCAACATTTGATAAATCGACCCGTAGGCCCGACCCGAACGCCAACAATTTAATAAATCGACCCGTAGGCCCGACCCGAAGGCCAACAGTTTAATAAAACTCAAACATGTACATTAAGCACTTGATTTCAATCATGCCTAAACGTACTTTTATAAACCACATGCCCGGAAATTCAAGTCAATTACCGAACCAAATCACCAAGCATAATTACGGTCAAATTAGACATATTCCACTCATTCCTGGCATTCTCAATCATTTTCATTCTAGTCCAATCAACTCCACGTCCATTCCGCGCATTCATTCCAAAGTAACTTAATGCGCCTAAGGTTCGCCTTGGACAATTCACTTTCAACCATCAATCTCACCATCGCGGGGTCATCTCATAGGATTTATACAAGTCCTAACCAACCCCTAAAAATGCCTAAATTTCCAGCCAATGTTCTATGAACCAACTAAGTCCCAATTTAAGCCAAATAGTGCAATTTCGGTTCTGGTGAACAGTACCAGAACATAATACGCTTTGCCCACCAAACCACAATTAAACAATCTCATTAGGCTCTAATCTCATACCCTAACCATCCAATAACCAAGTACACCTAATTAAGCATTATCTAAGCCTAATTAACCCTTAAATACTTAATTCAAGGCCTTAATCCATGAACCCACTTAATGCACAACTTAAGCCATTTTATTGCAAATTCAGTACTGGTGAACAGTACTAGGACATCAGACTAATTAGGCCCTAATTCACCTCTACACCATAACATTAAGCACTAATTAGGTCCCCTAATCACCCCACACAACATTAGACATTATTAGAACCTAATTAAGCTTAATTAACCTCCTAATCATCCTATAAAAAGCACAATTAGACAATTAAGGGTTTAGAGGTTTGTACTCTCCTAATATAAACTCGCATCGATGAGGACGAGCGGCCGATTACCGACACGCGGTACAAATCGGCGGCGGCGTCTCGGGGGCAAGCAGGCGGTCACGGCGGTGTCGGTGGTGGCGATTTGTGGCTGTCCTCTCGGCTTGGGGGCTGGAACCGGGGGTGTGGGCGGCTGTCAAGGGACGAAAGTGGCTGATGGTGGTGCTGGATAGTGGCTAGCTCGGCGATGGCTGCTTCGGCACGGCAGTCCGGCATGGGTGGCCTCCCAGCGGTGCCAACGTCCAAGGAAGAAAATGGCGAGAAAGAAGGGAAATGGGGGAGGAGAGTGTCTCGGCTGATCAGAAAATGAGAGAGGGAGAGAGAGAAAATTCAGGTCAAATAGGTCAAAGATGGCTTAGTGGGATCCATGTGTCAAAATCTAAGCCAATTGGACAACTTTGCCCTTGATCCAAGGGCCCATATTTGATCTAATCCAATAATTTATGGGCCCATTGGTCATTTGTCCTTAACCATAACTGACCAGACCTGGTTTAATCTCAATTAACCTGAGTTAACCCCCACAATTTGACCAAAATTCGGAATTACTCAAAAATGGCCTAGGGGCATTTTTGTAATTTTCCGATCCCAAACCGAAATTTCAATTTTTGTCCATACCGATCCTATATATTCATGGCAAGCATAATATGGTGTCGGATCCTTAAAATTCATCATTTAAGCCCTCGAAAACCAGTCCAAAAGTTTGGAGGGGCAAAACCGTAATTTTCTCCAACTTCTGTCGAAAATTCAGTTTTCATCCGTACTAGTCCCAAACATGTGTGGCCACTCTAAAATGACGTCCTTCTTGCAAAATAGTTGTATTTACCCTTGAAATTTTGATGTCGAAGTTCGAGCTCAATATCGCAAATCAAAATAGCTAGTTTTGAAGTCTTAAGGCCTCTCACTAACGGGCAGCTGTTTAGGTGTTACGCGTATCGACCTAGGATTGTCCGAGTCGTAATGGCCTCAAATTTCGGGAGAACGAGAGGAAGTATCGCTAGTACCGGGGGTCGCGATCGTTCGAATTGAATTCGGGATTTGTTCATCAAGCGTACTTTCGGTCGTGCGGAATCACCCGCGATCCGATCATACGTTATTGACTATATCAAATCCGTTATCCTCCTAGGATCGGCCCATATTGGTTCAAAATATTCCCTCGACGTCACTCGAAATCGGTGCTCAATCGCGTTCGGGTCCTCGGTCCACGTATCGGTTCCTATTTAGCCTTTCCCATTGGGATAGTATCCCGTGATTGATCAAGTCCTGGCGAGACTTACTAAAATTAAATGAGAACTAATATGCACTTTATTGGTCCCGGTAACGGATCAAAATTTAGGGTGTTACAGACATTGCTAGAAAGACTCCGAGACTCAGAGTTTAAGTTGGAATTAAGCCACGTGTCAAATCCGTTGGCCACTTTGAGAATCGAGCTTGAGATTCAAACCAAGATTAAGACGCTGCAGTCCATGGATAAGGAAATTCAAAAGATCGTGGAAATGGATATCGCTATGAGGAAGCCAGACCTTCAAGTGTCTAACGATGGGATTCTAAAATTTAGAGGACGTTGGTGTGTGCCTGACGATACTGAGCTTAAGGAAGAAATACTAAGAGAAGCTCATCGCAGCAATTATAGTATCCACCCGTGCAGTACGAAGATGTACCAGAATCTACGGCAACATTATTGGTGGAATGGAATGAAGATGGATGTGATCAAGTATGTGGCTAAGTGCTTTACGTGTCAGCAGGTGAAGGCACAACACTGCAAACCTAGAGGACTGCTACAACCATTGGAAATCCCCGAGTGGAAATGGGAACACATCACCATTTGGGTGATTGTGGATCGACTTACGAAGTCGGCACACTTTTTAGCTGTACGAAAGGATTTTGAGCTAGAACGATATGCAGAACTGTACGTAAGACAGATCGTCAAACTACATGGAGTACCAGTGACGATCACATCGGATTGTGATCCGAGGTTTTCGGCGAATTTTTGGAAAAGTTTACAAATAGCCTTGGGAATGAAGGTACAATTTAGTACAGTTTACCATCCACAAACTGATGGTCAATCGGAAAGGACGATCCAGACCCTCGAGGATATGTTAAGGGCTTGTGTATTGGACTTCTAAGGTAAATGGGAAGAGTAGCTGTACTTGGTGGAGTTTGCGTACAATAAAGGCTATCAGCAGAGTATCCAGATGGCCCCATTTGAAGCCTTATATGGCAGACCATGCAGAACTCCCGTATGCTGGGACGAAGTAGGTGAACGGAGTATTACTGGCCCAGAGTTGATACAGCAGACGGTGGAAGCTGTCGAGATCATTTGAGAAAGACTAAAGACAGCCCAAAGTCACCAAAAGAGCTATGCTGATCGGAGACGACGACCTTTGGAATTCCAAGTCGGAGATCACGTGTTCCTCAAGGTGTCGCCTATGAAAGGGTTATCTCAATTCGACAAGAAGGGAAAACTGAGTCCGAGGTTTGTCGGACCGTTCGAGATTCTGGAAAAGATTGGTGATATGGCATATAGGCTTGCCCTGCCACCTAACTTATCTCAGGTACATAACATTTTTCACGTGTCGATGTTGAGGAAATATGAACCGGATCCGACACACGTTTTGAAATATGAAGAGATAGACGTGGACGACAGGGTGTCGTACGTGGAGAGGCCAATCAGAATTGAGGACCGGAAAGATCGAGTACTACGGAATAAGACAATCCCGATGGTCAAGGTAGTCTGGGAGCACTACGGGACAGAAGGCGCCACATGGGAAAGCGAGGAGGCTATGCGACGTCAACACCCCCAGCTGCTCGAGGAACAAGTTTAGAGTACAAATTTCGAGGACGAAATTTTTGTAAGAGGGGAAGAGTTGTAACATCCTGAATTTTGACCCGTTATCGGGACCAATAAGTATATATTAATTATCGTTTGATTTTAGTAAGTATCACCTGGACTTGATCAATCACGAGATACTAACCCGTTGGGAAAGGCTAAATAGAGAACGGTACGTGGACCGGGGACCCGATCGCGGATTAAGTATCGATCTCGAGAAGCGTCGAGGGAATATTTTGGGCCAATATGGGCTGATCTTAGGAAAATAACGGATTTAATATAGTCAGTAACGTACGATCGGATTACGGGTGATTCCGCACGACCGAAAGTACGCTTGATAAACGAATCCCGAATTTAGTCCGAACGATCGAGACCTCTGGTACTAGTGATAATTCCTCACGTTTTCTCGAAATTCGAGGCTATCACGACTCGAACAATCCTAGGTCGATATGCGTAAATCCTAAACAGTCGTCTGTTAGTAAGAAGCCCTAAAACCTTAAAACGAGCAAAATTGAGCGCGAAATTGGATCCGAACTTCGACGTCGAAATTTCAAGGGTAATTGCGAATGTTTTGTAAGACTGACGTCATTTTAGAGTGGTCATACATGTTTGGGACTAGTACGGTTGAAAACTGGAGTTTCGACATAAATTGGGAAAAATTACAATTTTGCCCCTAGGGACCTCGATGTCCGTTTCCGAGGTCAAACGATTTCATTTTTCGAAATCGATGCCAATTTGGGGTGGCCACGCATGTCTGGAGTGTGTACGGTCGAAAATTGGAATTTCGACCCCAAGGCAAAAATTTACGGTTATACCCCTCCAAACTTTCGGACTGATTTTCGAAGGCTTAAAGGATGATTTTTTATGGATCCGACACCATATTATGCTGGCCACGCATATATAGGATCGGTATGGACAAAAATTGAATTTTCGGTTCGGGATCGGAAAATTACGAAAATGCCCCTAAGGCCATTTTAATCAATTCCGAATTTTGATCAATTTTGGGGGATTAACCAAGGTTAATTGGACTAAACCAGATCTGGTCAGCCATGGTTGAGGACAAATGACCATCCAACCCTTGAATTATTGGATAAGAGTCATTTTTAGCCATTGGATCAAGGGCACAATTGTCCAAATGCCTTAGATGATGACACTTGGATTCCACTCACTCAATTTTGACCCGTATTTGACCAGCATTGCGAACTCCATCGTGTCCCTCCTCTCCTTCGCCGTTTTCCCCTTGGAACATCATCACTGCCGGGAAGCCAACCACCGCCGGAGCTGCACAGCTGCTAGTTGCCAGCCACAGTGCACCACCACCGTCGACCATCCTCGCCCTCTGGATCACCGCCCTCAGCCGCCGTTCAGCAGGGGGGCCGAGAAGGCCAACCGGATCACCACCGCCCATCGCCGGTGCCACGCCGCCGTCCATCGCCCGTGCACCGCCCACACCGACCACCTCACCCTCACCGTCTCTCTCTCTCCGCCGTCCTCAGCCGCCCCCACAGTACCTCCCCTGTTTCGGCCTTAGTGGCCGAGAGCCTCACCGGCGCCGCCATACACCGCCGGCTTGCCCCGGAACGCCACCGCCGATTCTTACCGCGTGTCGGTAATCGGCCGCCCGTTCTCATTGACTCAAGTCAAGTTTAGGCGAGTATAAACCCCTAAACCCTTAATTAGCTTAATTGTGCTTTCTAGGGGTTAATTAGGCTTAATTATGGCCTAATTAGGTTTATTTGTGTGTAAGATGATTAGGGTATGTGTTTAGGGTCTAATGGTGTGGTTTAAGAGTGGTTTAGTGCTCAAAATATGGTCTGCCCCGGTACTATTCATCCAGTACCGAATTACACTGAATTTGCCTAAGTTTGGCACTAATTGGATTAATTGATTAATGACTTAAATTTAGGCAATTGGGTGGCTATTTAGAACTTGTATAAACTCTATTTGGCGATCCCGTGATGGTGAGAATATTTATTGAGGTCGAATTGTCCATGGCGAGCCTTAGGCGCGTGGAATTGCTTTGGAATAAATGCGCGGAGTAAATGTTGAATTGATTGGACTAGAATGGAAATAATTGGGAGTGCTGAGAATGTGTGGAATATGTTTAATTTGAGAATAATTATGCTTGGTAATTTGGCATCAGCAATTGACTTTGAATTCCCGGACTTGTGAATTGCAAAAGTATGTTATGATATGACTGAATTCGGGTGCTTTGATGTACATGTCTGAGATTTATCAAATTGTGGCCTTCGGGTCGGGCCTACGGGTCGATTTATCAAATTGTGACCTTCGGGTCGGGCCTACGGGTCGATTTATCAAATTGTGGCCTTCGGATCGGGCCTATGGGTCGATTTATCAAATTGTGGCCTTCGGGTCGGGCCTACGGGTCGATTTACCAAATTGTGGCCTTCGGGTCGGGCCTACGTGTCGATTTATCAAATTGTGGCCTTCGGGTCGGGCTTACGGGTTGATTTATCAAATTGTGGCCTTCAGGTCGGGCCTACGGGTCAATTTATCAAATTGTTGGCCTTCAGGTCGGGCCTACAGGTCGCTTTATCAAATTGTTAGCCTTCGGGTCGGAATAATTGCACGTGAGTATTATTGTTGTTGAATGCCTAACCTACAGGACTTCGGGATACTGTATTGGGCTGTGAGCCTAAGAGAATTTATAGTGATTTACTGGTTCATTAGTTATTGTGTTTGATTTACCTATCTGGAGGTGCACATTAGCCTAGTTTAGGATTAAGGGTTTCTACTTGCTGAGTCTTATCTTACGGTTGTTGTAAAACCGATATTTCAGACCCCCGACCATGAGCTTTGGTGATGCGCCAGTACGCTTCAGGATCCCCTCCCACATCGAGCGTACAATGTCTGTACATCCAATGGGGAATAATGAGGTGTATATTAGGCATTATACTCTAGTTTGGATAGACGTGGACTTAGCACACTATGAGACCCACGAGTATCTAGCTTGGTATTTTCGGAACCGTTTTAGAGACGAGTTCGGTCCCATTAGATCTGTCGATGTTCCGTTTACTAGGGAGGGTCAGCTGGATCGGCAGTGCCCAGATGGTGATATTGTGGATGTTGATATGGAGGGTAACTCAGATTCTGAGGTCGAGTACGAGATCGTCACATATGAAGAGGAGCATGAGGAGTTAGGAGGAGTAGATTTTGAGCCCGAGATAGTATATCCTATTCCGGAGCAGGTAGATGCTGAGGCCTCAGAGCCGATGGATATGGATGAGGTCGAGGAGCAGGATCCTGCATAGGAGATCGAGACTGAGGCGAGGAGATCAGATGAGGAGGAGCCGGAGCAGTCCGAGAGTTCCTCAGAGTCGTCGGGTTCAAACCCCGACTGGATGCCTTAGGATAGATCTTTGCTCTAGGAGTGAGGGTCGATACTTTTTTATTGTAGCCCTCTTTTTGTCAATTCAACCCCTTCGGCCACTGATCCCTTTTTGTCTTAGTGGCCCCTCTTGTTGTATTTTTTGTTTATAAATGGATATTGTACATAAGTTATTATAATGAATGTATATGTTGTTTTAATCGCCTTGTAAGTATTGACCTGCGCTATTCGTGGTTGTCTGTTTATTATCCGGGTGTATATATATATACGTCATTTTCGCATGTGTCGTGTTTTCTCTAATTTGGATTTTCGGGTCGGTGACGTACCATGGGAGCGTCGTACCACCATTACGACCTTTACGCGGATGATCATGTTTCGTGAGGTACGGGGTGTGACAAAAAATGAAAAAAATAAAATAAGATAGAACGATCTCCTCCCAAGGTATAAAGCCACTCTACCAACAAAAGATGAGGATCGAGATCTACGAAGTTCACCACCAAGGCCTAAAGATTCCACTAGCCAAGGATAAAGGACTTCGGGATAGGAGAAGCTCACCACCAAGGCCTAAAGATATCACCAGCCAAGGATAAAAGGCTTCTTGGCTCACCACCAAGGAGTAATCCACACTCTAAGGATAACGAGACCGAAAGGAGTTATCTACTCTCCAAAGATATTCACTCACGCAAGGAAATCTCACAAATTCATTCATCAAAATCATCTATCTTACAATGGAGAATCGTCCTCGATTTATAGGAGAAACGAAATCTAGGAATCAACCGAAATATTAAAAGAAAACCTCAGAACTAAGAAACATAATAAAGCATCTAGGTTCTACAAACTTTGACTCTTGAAACTTGTAAAACAGTAAAGACACCTAGGAACTTAGAAATGCAATTAATAGCATGAGAACTTGCATTCTTGAGTCTTCATCTTTGCAAAATTCGTGCTCCCCCTTTGACCAGAAGATAACCTTATTGAAAACTCTTCAAATGCTCTTTGAAATAGTCCATAATAGCCTCCCATCGATATGTCATCGATATACTTCAAGTTATCAACAATCTTCATCGTATCGATATGTTATCGATATACTTTAGAGTATCGACAAGTTATTGACATTCTTCAATGTGTCGATATGTTATTGATAGATTTTGTTTCATTCAGAATCGTTGAAAATGACCCATCAAAGCACATAATGCCCAAATTCTTTATTGGCTTGAATAAGCATCGATGGTTCCGAATTGTTTGATGGAGCTAAGTCGGATGCTCCCGCATCACTAATGCCCCAGCAGCCTTCATGGAATTGATGAATCGGGTGTTCAAGGAATTCCTGGATTAGTTTGTAATCGTGTTCATAAACGATATCTTGGTATACTTACAGAGTTCTGCTAAGCACGAGTTACATTTGGAAAAGGTTCTACGGACTTTAAGGGAATATGCACTTTACGCTAAATTCAGTAAGTGCGAATTCTGGATTTATCGTGTAGCATTTTTAGGACATGTAGTATCCGGGGAAGGAATTGCAATGGATCTGATGAAGATCGAAGTTGTCACGAATTGGCCGATGCCGACAACAGTAACTGAGGTTTGGAGCTTCTTGAGTCTAGCAAGTTATTATAAACGCTTCATGGAAAGGTTTTCGGCATTAGCGGCACCGTTGATGCGGTTACTAAAGAAGGAGATGAGGTCTAAATGGACGGATAAGTATGAAAGGAGTTTCCAAGAATTAAAACATAGATTGACAATCGTGCCAATGTTGAAAATCCCATTAGGTCCAGAAAGATATGAGATCTACAATGACGCGTTGCTAACGAGATTGGGATGCGTGCTAACATAACACGGAAGAGTAGTGACATACGCATCGCGACAATTGAGACCGCACGAGCTGAATTATCCGACTCACGACTTGGAATTGGCTGCGATTATCTTCACTCTTAAGATTTAGAGACACTACTTATATGGAGAGAAATTTCAGATTTATACGGACCATCAAAGTTTAAGATACTTATTCTCCCAAAAGGAATTGAACATGAGGCAGCATCATTGGATGGAACTCCTTAAGGACTATGACTACGATATTCTGTATCGCCTTGGAAAAGCTAATAAAGTAGCAGATGCATTGAGTCGGAAATCGAGTATCGCGCATATGATAGTTAAGGAATGGTCTCTGTCAGAGGGAGTTCGGGATTCGGAGTTTAAGTCCAAAGTGAGTCATGTCTCAAGTTTGCTTGCCGCATCGAGGATTGAACCGAAAATCCAGACTAAGATTAAGACTTTACAATCGATAGACCCGAAGATTCAGAAGATTCTAAAAATGGATGTCACAAAAAGGAAATCAGACTTTCAGGTACCCGAGGATGGGATTCTAAAGTTCTGTCGACGGTTGTGTTTGCTAGGTGATGCAGAACTGAAGGAGGAGATTTTGTCAGAAGCTCACCATAGCAATTACAGTATTCACCCGGGTAGTATGAAAATATATCAAAACTTGCAACAGCATTATTGATGGAACGGCATGAAAGTGGATGTAGCCAAGCATGTGGCTAAGTATTTAACATGCCAACAAGTGAAGGCGCAACATTACAAACCGCGTGGAATGTCGTAGCCATTGAAAATCCTTGAGTGGAAGTGGAAACACGTCGCGATTGACTTTATAATGGGATTACCGAGGAGCCAGAGGGGTCATGAATCAATTTGGGTGGTAGTCGATCGATTGACAAAGTCAGCACATTTTCTGCCGATGCGAAAGGACTGTTGACACCTAATTTTTAGCCGACGCGTCATTAAAAATAGAAAATTCAAGATTATGGCTTCCGATCGCGACAAAGCCCGTTTCTTGAACAAAAAGTGTCGTTTTTTAATTATGTCTATTGGCCTAGCTTCTGTAAGCGATTTTCTATTCATTTCATGCAAAAACCCGAAAAGTCAAATAGTTGACTTTCGAGTTGACTTTTTTGGTCAACCATTTGACAAAAAGTCAACCCCGAGTCAAATTAGGGCTTTTTGCATAAAAAGATTCCTTTTAAGTCCAATTTCACTTTAGAAGTGGAAATTTCAGAAAAATTCAAAGATTTGATCATAACATCAAGCTCCTAGTGAAAAGTCAACTAGGGTTTGACTTTTGGTCAAATCTTTGACCAAAAAAATTGAAAAATAAAAAAATTCAAAAATCATCTTATTTTACATTCAATTTACCTTTTTCATTTGAAAATTTACAAAAATCGATTTAGAATCAACTTTTTCCAATTTGCGGATTTGATTCAAATCGGCCAAAAATGAAATTACTTCATTTCTAGTCATTTTTTAGGATAGTTTTATTCACGACATTTGATCTAGAGGTCATCTTATATTCAATTTTGGAATCAATTTTGTGATTCCAAGCCAAATACAAAAACCCCCAATTTTGGCATTAATTAGTGATTTGAATCGATTTTTCATGATTTACGCAATTGAGGCACGAATGAGCCTAATTTCTTATATGAAGTCCAAATTCAAAATCAATTTTGGAAGATTCGCATGAATTTGGGTCAATTTGATCAATTTAGTGATCCAATGATTAAGAAGTCTAAGAGTAATTGGTCCAATTAGTGCAATTCAACTTGACCCACTCTAGACTAATATTCAATTTGATGAATTGAGACTCAATTTGGTTAATTGGTCTTCAATTAAATTTGTTAGTCTAGCTTGGCCATGCAATTACTCAAATTCAAGATCAATTGAGACAAACAAGTTAAATTGGGTCAATTTGTGTATGAATTTCAAATCGGTTCAATCCAATTTGATTAAATTCGATATTAATGGAGTCAATTAATCATGATAAAGACTAAATTGTACAAAATAGGAACAAATGGAATTAAGGATTGAATTAGTTCAATCAGGCCAAATTCAAGACCAATCGGCTTAACCCGGTTTGATTCAAATTCAAACGGTCTGATCGGATCGACCATTTTCCGATCGAAAATCCGGCGATCGACGATCTATTCTGACTAATCTAGGCCGGCCACATCCTTTTGAGCCCAAAAATGACAAAAATGTCCTTAATTGAAAATTACGAAAATGCCCCTAAGAGAAATTACTAAAATGCCCTTTTTCAAGAATTAAACAAATTAATTAGGGGATAAGCAAATCAATCGTGGCCATTCATTTAGAATTGATCACGTCCATCTATGATGCCATGTCACTAATCCTTAGCCCTTAAAAAATATTTTTAATCATTAAAAATGCATTTTGGGCCATTGGATTAACCTAAGAACTAAGATTTAAAATTGAGGGGGCTATATAGTGTTTTTTCCCTCCAAAATTTTGGGGGGACACTCATTTTCATATCTGAATTCTCTCTCTCTCTCTCTCTCTCTCTCTCTCTCTCTCTCTCTCTCTCTCTCTCTCTCTCTCTCTCTCTCTCTCTCATGTTCTCTCTCGGCCGCCAGCCTTTCGCCTCATCGCCGGCTATTTTCCAGTGAGCCGCCGCTCCACCGTCGTCCCCACGACGGCACAAGGCTGGTCGTAAGACCAGCTATCTTCGCTGGTGGCCGGAGCTTGCTGTTCCGGCCTGATCTTCTTCTCGATAACATCACCGGCGTTGCTGCCGGTGATGTGATCAGCCGGTTCAAGCGATTGAACCGGCTGATCGACATCTCCCTTAGCGATCCTGAACCTCTAGCAACGTTCCTCAGCGTATTCGTGCAGCTGTAGTGGCCGTTTGCTCGTTGAACAGCCACCGGATCATTTTTTTTTTTATTTAATTCTCCATTACTAGTTCATTAGTGCGAAAACTGATCGATTCTCACTATAGTTTGTGCAATCTATTTTCATAGGTTGGTTGACCTTTCCGAGACTTCTCTGTGCTGTTCTTGATCTGAATACAGAGGCTGGATTGATTGATTGCGCATCGGAGCATCGTTAAACAAGGTAAGTGCACTTGAATGTGATTCTGCAAATTCGTATCCTGGAAAACCTACATGTTTGAAATGCTGATTTGAGCTCGTTAATGTCGAAATCTCGCGAAGTGATGAACTAGAGAATCGTAAAACACATTTTAAGCTTCGATTTGATATATTGCATGCCTCGATCGGACTTGATTTGCTATGTCAAAACACTTTTAGAAGTTAGGATCAGAATCTGGAATATGATGTTTAAGTCTGTTCTGATATTTACCTGATTGATGTTGTGCTGTTTGATGATTTTTTATGATTTTCTACGATCACTTTTTGAAAAAACTTTCTTCATGAAAGTTGTAGAGCACATCTTAATCTGTTCATCATAAAAGTTTCATAAAATCCCAAGCATGTTAGCATTGTACGATTTGCAACGTCATGTATGCATGAATCTGGTAACAGACTAGTTTCAGACTGACCTTCGTGTGTTCTTCGATTTTCATAAATTCGTGTGTTCGAAATATGAAAAAGTTTTCTTCACAAAAGTTCACACTGAGATCGAAATCTTTCTATTTATACTAATTTCATCAAAATCGGAGGTCATTTGAATTTTCAAAAGGAATTTTCACAATCTGATCAGTATCTGTGTCCAGATCTGATTTTCATTCCTTTGGAGTTCAAAAGATGTTTCTCCGAATTTGATAAAGTTAGAGTCTTTTTTTGCAAAAAATCAAAATTAAAAAGTTGTTCATTAGGGTCTCATTATGTTGACTGGAAATTTTGAGGGCGTAATAGCAATTTTTAGAGGATCAATTTGCTTAAAATTTCTTAAAAGGTCTTCACGGGTTAAAATTTGATTTGCAATTGAGTCCTTCGTAAATACCGAATTCTATAAAAATTTGGAGGACTTTTTAGCAAAAACTCAAAACATGAAAGTTGTTACACACGGGGAATTCTAACTGCACAAAAATGTTCACGTGGTTTTGATAAGGTTTGTTATTTTTCCCGCAATTATTTTGAAATCCATAACAGAACCGAGTCCAGCCTGTCACTAAGATCAAATTTGATATTTTCGGGAAAATCGGCTAGGATTTAGAAAAAATGGTCTTCTTGACTTTTGATCCTCATTTCATAAGCTTTCTAATAACACCCGAATCATTTCATTTGGACGTCATTAGGGTAGTTAATTACATCTAAACAAAAGCAATCCGAATTAGATAATAACTGAATAAGTGGTCTCCTTATGAAGCCCACTTCCCATTGTTTGATTGGCTTCGAAATAAGGCCCATGGGCCTGAATGCATGCTTATTTCATTGCTATGTATGTGTTTGTTAGATGAATGTTAGGCCCGGTGTATGTTCGGCGGGTAGCCCGTTATAGTCATTTAGAATCCGACTTTAAGAGTTAATTGATATGAGTTGCCGTTTTGTAAATGCAAAAGGTAGCCTATTATCGTTAATCATTAATCAAATAATGTTAGATGATTAGGTAGGTGGTGAATCGAAATGCATGAAAAACAAAGGCCAATCCCGAGGGCCCGTGTTTGATTGGTGAATTGTTAGCACCATTGTTTTCCTTTGGTTGTTCCTTTGTGCATTGTTTGTCATGAATGTATGTTATCAATGTAAACATCGATACCCGAGAGGCGGTCCATGGGAGATAATCCAAAATGATAAAAGGCCAAGATGATTGGCCGATGTCCAATTTGATTTCAATTTGTATTCATTGGATGATGGCGATAAACCGATGTCCGATCCGGTTTCAATTTGTATTCAATTCATTCATCCCCGATCATGTCTCGGGTTTCAATTTGTATTGTCATAAACACCAGACGAGTTGCGAGTTTTTTACTTTTTTCGCACTTAGAATTAGCTCGTCTTTTTAATACTTCGAGTGTTTACTTTGCGAAATGTCTTTCAACACAATTGATTGTTTCTTTCTTTTTCTAGACCAAGATAGGATTAGTTTAGAATCTTAAATGAAAATACAAAAACAAGATGCATGATCACCTAGTGGACTAAGACTTTAAACATAAAAATGGTAAAGAACAAATGCATGACAATTTAGATAACAACCATGTTAAGTTTAGCAATACCGAAAGGGCATTAATAGAAATATTAATGTAAGCTAGTCTCCGAACCTTTGATCTCTGGTTTTCGTAGAAACCGAAATGAAATTCTTGCGTTTCGGTTGGGTATTCTAGCCGACCCCCGACCTAGGCTAGTGGCGACTCTTAATAAAAGATAAAATCGATCTGCTGTTACGCGAGATATGGATTTAGGGAAGATCCACGTTCATGATCAATGGATCATATGGATAGTCAAAAGATTTATACTTCAATAAAATCATTTTTTATGATGTGTCATATGATCCATCTCATGAACACTTATCTCTAAACCCGCCTCATCGAGTTCGGCCCTCGAGGGATAGGTCACGACAAGGACTTCACCTTGAAAAGGTATGCCGAGATATACGTGCGGCAAATAATCCGTCTTCACGGAGTGCCAGTGATAATTACTTCAAACCTGTGATCCTAAGTTTATTGTTGCTTTTTAAAAAAGTCTTCATACGGCATTAGAAACGAAGTTACAGTTTAGCATGGCCTATCATCCCCAAACAGATGGCTAGTCTAAAAGGATAATTCAGACTTTGGAAGATGTATTGGATTTTAAGGATAGTTGGGAGGAATAGTTGCATCTGGTTGAGTTTGCCTACAATAATAGCTATCAGCAGAGTATCAGAATAGCACCATTTGAAGCGTTGTATGGCAGAGCTTGCAAAACGCTGGTTTGTTAGGGTGAAGTTGGTGAGAGGAGCATCACGGGTCCAGAGTTAGTTCAGCAGTCAGTCAAAACAATCAAAGTAATTCAGAACAGGCTTAAGACCACTCAGAGCCGCCAAAAAAATTATACGGACTAGAGATGTAGGCCTCTGAAATTTCAAGCGGGGGGCCATGTCACGGTTTGACAGGAAAGGGAAGTTGAGCCCGAGATACGTGGGTCCATTTGAGATCTTAGAGAGAATTGGTAGTTTGGCCTATCGTCTCGCACTACCGTTGAATTTGTCTCAAATTCACAATGTGTTCCACGTGTCTAAGTTAAGGAAATATGAACTAGATCCGACTCACGTGCTGAATTATGAAGAAATAGACGTGAACGACAAAGTGTCACACGTGAAAAGGCCATTAAGGATAGAGAACAGAATGGAACAAGTGTTACGAAACAAGACAATCCCGATAGTTAAAGTGATTTGGGAGCATTATGGAACTGGAGATGCAACATGGAAAAGCGAAGAGTTGATGCGACATCAATATCCCCATTTGTTTGAAAATTTCGAGAACGAAATTTTTGTAAGGAGGGAAGAGTTGTGACATTCCGAATTTCGATCCATTTTTGGGATTTATAAAGCGTGTATTTCGTCAGTGTGCTTATAATAAAATCTCACCCAAAACTGATCACTCTTGGGTTTTTTTTTTTAAATTAGAAATTTTGCTAAAATTGCACTCAATTGAATTTGGCCGTTATTTAGAGCCTGAACTTTGGTGCTGAATTTCTTGGAGTTTCGTGAGGAATTTAATTGGACGGTGTCGATATTATTGTGGCTAACATCGATATTGCCCGGAATTGGTGAAAAGTGAAATTTGGACCGGGTGTGAATTTTGACTAGTAGACCTCCCTCTTAGTGCATTTTATTTAATGTCTTTTGGGCTTTTTCTTAATTTATAATTTGGGTTTTTCATGGACTATTAGATCGACTTTGAGTTCGAACGTGAACCGTTAAATCGCACTCGATTAAGTTGACTTTCTCTCTCTCTCTCTCTCCCCATTTCGGTCATGTCCCCCCTTTGCCGCGCATGTTTCCCTTCCCCCCGTGCACACGTCCCCTCCCCCTTTGCCCTATACAGACCTACTCCGTTCTCTCTCTCTCTCTCTCTCATCCTTTTTCTTCTTCTTCTTCTTCTTTCTTCTTTCTTCTTCCTTCTTCTTCCTTTCTTTGCCCGCAGCTTCTGCTCCTCCCCTTCTTTGCTTGCCCGCCTACCGCCATTCATCTCAGCTATTGCTCGGCTAGTCGCTCATCTTGTCACCACCCAACAACCGCTCGTCTTGTCGCCATCGTCTTGTTGCCCAGTTCACCGGCCAACTCACTCGCCAACCAGTCGAGCTGCATGCCTGCTCGTTCGCCCATCGTCCGCGAGTCTCGCCACACAGCTCACTGTTGCTAGCTAGCCCGTCGCCACTGTTGTCGTCGCTCTCTGTTTCACCACGCTCTCGCTTGCTTAGCATGGAGATATTTTTTCTATACGGGCCTCTCCCAGACCATACCTCACGTGACAGCAGGGTTATTTGATCTGAATTTGAACTTGGAGTCGCCACTAGTCATTTACGATAGGTCGACTAAAAACCTAATTGAGGTAAGGGAGAAGTACCGCAATCCTACGAACCAAAGATTATGGATAAGGGACTTGGTTACGTTAACGATCCCAAATTGAGACCATTAATGCCCTTTTGATACCTAAGAATGATATGGCATGTTTAGCGTATCACACTGATCCCTAAGGTCACTTCACTAATCTAATCATGAACAAATAATTAAGCATCCAAGAATTAAATGCACATCTAATAGCAAATCAATCACATCAACCCTAATTTGGCCACTATGAATGAAAACCTACCCAAACCCTAACGAAGTTCTAATAGTTTGTTCATTTCATTTTTTAGGGTTTAGGGTTTTTTAGGGGTTTGGACCTTAAATTTGGAATTTTCCAAATTATGCCACTTGGGCATTTTGAAAAATCAAAATTTCACTTTTTATGATTAGCCACAATGATTTTAATCATTTTGTAGATTTTCAAAATTTTTGATTTTTTAATTTTTTTCAAGTGCCATTTGGACACTTCAAAAATTCAAATTTCATTTTTTATGGCTGACCACGATGATTTTGGACCTTTATGTGAATTTTCATATTTTTTGAAATATTTTAATTTTTTGAATTTTTTAAAATTCTTTAAACAAGAAATGGTTTTTTTATGATTTTCTAGAAAATTTTGTGAATTTTCCATTTTTTTCAATTTTTTATTGATTTTTCAGAATTTTCAAATTTTTATTTGTATTTTCCAGATTTTCAAATTTTTTTTATGAATTTTTCGAAATTTTTTGTATTTTTCTGAATTTTCTGCAAAATTTTCGAATTTTCTAAGAAAATCTAATTTTTTTTATGATTTTTGTGATTTTTTTTAGAATTTTTCTAATTTTTATTTATTTTAAAATTTTTCCTGCCGGAAGATGAATTGGACCAAACCCGTTCGGACCGGTTTGGCAGAGACCAAACCAGCCGTCGTCGGCGCCGGTCACATTCTCTGGCGGGCACGGTGCCAAAACAGCACCATTTTTTGCATCTTTCATTCGGGCATTTTCCTAAACACTTGGTGGGCATGATCCACGTTTCGAGTTTTCAAGGCTGCGACTTCGGATTGAAATCCAACGAGCTTCCTGTGGTGTTTCGGAGTTGATTTTTTAGTTTTGGATATTCTCCATATTACCAGATATTGAACTAAACTAACTGGAACTCCGCCGGACCTCCGCTGGCCGGCGAGAACCGAGTTCAAAAACGTTAACCTAGACTAACCAAAATCAATATTTCCAGAACTTAAATCCCTAATCTACATCGCTCTAGCCGTCTATCGATTCAAACAACCATCAAAACATCAAACAAGGTCAGGAAGACTAACCTGAATGGCCTTACAGCCACGGCAATGCTCCGGCAAGGTCACCAGAGCTCCGGCGAAGAGGTTCTAAAACGTGGCTGACTCGGTTTATGCATTTTTAGTACCCAAAAACATGATCAAATCACACGAAATTGATTAGAAACTAATAATAGACATCAACATGCCAAGATTCATCAATGAAATCACTTAAAAATGCACATTGAAACAAAACCGAATTCTGGAAAATTTTTATAGAGCTGATTAGGAACGATTTTCACCTAAATTGTTAGTCAATCAAACGAAATTGTTGAACCGATCGGGGCCCCAAGGATTATTCCTTGACTCTTGGTCTTTACTCTGGTGATCTCGATTTCGTCGAAATAGGTCCAAGTTGATCGGACGACGCCCGGTTTCAGACGTTACCGATCAGGTTTTCCGGCTTGGCACGACGAGGGGAGGTTAAGGTCAACTCATGATTCACCGGCGCCCCGCCGTCTAGGGCGGCACCGAATACTCACGGGGGGACCTCTGACCCTCTCTCTCTAGTTTTCTCTCTTTGGTTTCCCTCCTTTCTCTCTCTTCTCTCTCTCAGGAATTTTCTCGAACGCCTTCTGTTCACTCCCTTCAGTTTTTCTTGTTTTTTTTCCTTTGATTTCGCGCTAAAAAATCGTTGAAACCGACTCCTAATCGGTTAGGGTCATTAACCGGTGCCAGCTGGACATTTTCCAGCTGGCCAAACTGATCGACAGGTGCTAAAATGGCTGGAAATGTTTGACAAAGTCGCGAGTTTGAGTTAGTTTTTCCTAGGTTTCTCGGGGGTCAAGTTGCCAAGTGAAGAAGATGAGCTGGTCGAGTCGGGTCGGATCAACCCGCCCGACCCGGCAGCTCCGATTTTGCTTAAATTCTCGAATTAAACCCAATTTCCACCAAATTTTCGAAATTCAACCTCAAAATTGAATTTCCCATCATATTCCGAACCCAAACATATAATTTTCCCCAATTTTTATTATAATTGTGCCCAAGATTTTCTCATTTTAATATTCGGGTTAATAGGATTTTGTTTAATTTGAGGTCCTAATGACCTGATTAGGTAAAATTGATGCCAAAATTGAATTACCCACCCCTGATTAACCCTAGAAATGATATTCTCACATTTCAAAATTTTCATTTTGGGCACGATTCCCAATTTAGGTTCAAAATTCTTAATTTTCAATCAAAATTTGGGGATTTTTGATTTTTATGTAAAATTATTCAATTGGACCAACCAATGTGCAATTAAAGGTCCTAAAGTCAATTGTTGTGAAGACACTATGACTTAAAAATATCTAATAAAATTTTATTTCATTTTTGGTTCAATTCGGATTTAATTTTGCCCAATTTTGGGCAAAACATATACCCGATTGAAATTTTCTAAAATTGACAGTGTATTTATGAAATTGGATTTAAAATAAGACTAATGACTAATTTTATGGAATTTTCTGATTCCATTTACTATTTTTCTTGACTTTCTTGCTTATTTTGACTAAAAGAAATTAAGGAAAAATGCAGAAAAATGCTAAAAAATTATTTTTTGGTTTAGAATAGGTTTCTAGGCTTGGCCAAGGTCCCTTGACCTAATTTTGAAATTTTTGAAGATATGACAAAAATGAGCTAAAAATTAGGTGTCAATACTCACTTGACAGCTCACTGGCCACTTGGCCAGCTTGCCGTCGCCCAGCTGTGTCGCCTAGCCCACTACTTAGGCCATGAACAAGCTCACCTCATCGTTGCCCCGGCCGTGCCCATGCCAGGCCCAACAGCTTGCCCGCTCGCCTAGTCGTGGCCAAGAGCCCGGGCCTTGGCCAAGGGCTATGCCGAGCCTGGCCGGCCACCTTGCCCATTGCGCCCGTGCCGTGCCGAGCCCGCCGCTGTTCCACTGGGCCATTTTGGCCCCTTGCCATTTTTCCTTGGGCCAAAACCTAAGTAACCTCATAATCCCTACTTAGTACTTTGGGTATTATTAAACTTGTTTAGGGGTTGATGTGGGTTGGTTTAGTGACTAAGTTAGGTATGGATTAGTTAATTGAATGTGATTGGTTTATGAATTATATGGTTGTGATTTTTTTTGGCTAAATTAGTGATTGATTGAGATGGGTTCAATGACCGAGTTGTCATAGCATTTGTGGGGGAAATAGATGCTTGAATGTGGTCGACTTGAAGGTCGGGTTGGTGGGCTAATGTGGTGAGCATAACTTGAATTTGAATAGTATGACGTGTTAGATTGGTATTGGCGAATCATGTGTAGCGTGTGTGCATAAGGAATGTCCTGAGGCGTGGTCAAGCGGGACTAAGCCCGGATTGATCGAAGGGCTGCCAACCTAAGGTGTGATTACGTGGGTGTGGCTAGAAAGGCAAGAGATGACCTAAGGCATGGTTACGCGGGTCGAGAGAAATGTCTTGAGGCGTAGTTACGCGAGACTAAGCTCGGATTGATGGAGGGTTGCCAACCTGAGGTGTGGTTATGCATGTGTGGTTAGAAAGGCAAGAAACGACCTAAGGCATGGTTACGCTGGTCGAGAGAAATGTCTTAAGGCGTGGTTACACGAGACTAAGCTCGGATTGATCGGAGGGTTGCCAACCTGAGGTGTGGTTACGCGTGTGTGGTTAGAAAGGTAAGAAATGACCTGAGGCGTGGTTACACGGGTCAAGAGAAATGTCCTGAGACGTGGTTACACGGGATTGAGTCCGGATTGTTTGGAGGGCTAGACCTGAGGCGTGTTGACGCGGGTCATGGATAGTTGGTTGGACACACATGGGAAATGTATTTGGTTGAATTTGGTGAATGTACGTGGTTATTGTCGCACCATGCTCTTGCATGCTAGAATAGAGATATTTTTCTATACGAGCCTCTCCCAGACCATACCTCACATGACAGCATGGTTTGTTTGATCTAAATTTGAACTTGGAGTCGCCACTAGTTATTTATGGTGGGTTGACTAGAAACCTAATTGAGGTACGGGAGAAGTACCATAATCCTACAAACCAGAGATTCTGAATAAGGGACTTGGTTACGTTAATGATCCCAAATTGAGACCGTTAATGTCCTATCGGTACCTAAGAACGATATGTCTTGTCTAACGTGTCACACGGATCTCAAAGGTCAATTCACTAATCTAATCATGAACAGACAATTAAGCACCCAAAAAAATTAAATGCATAACCAATGACAAATCAATCATAGCAATTCTAATTTGGCCATTAGAAATGAAAACCTAGTAAACACCCAAACCCTATTAAAGCTCTAATAGCTTGTTTATTTCATGGTGTATTTTTAGTTTTAGGGTTTTTTAGGGGTTTCACCCTTAAATTTGGAATTTTCCAAAAATGCCACTTAGGCATTTCGAAAAATTCAAATTTCACTTTTTATGACTGGCTATAATGATTTTGAATCATTTTGTGAATTTTCAAAATTTTTGATTTTCCTTTTTCGAAAAAATTTTTAAATCAAGAACTGAGTTTTTGTGATTTTCTGGAAATTTCTATGAATTTTTCAATTTTTTATTGATTTTCCAAAATTTTCAAATTTTTTATTTGTATTTTCCTAATTTTCGAAATTTTTATGAATTTTCTGAAATTTTTTGTATTTTTCTGAATTTTCTGTGATTTTTTGAATTTTTATGAATTTTCTGCAAATTTTCTAATTTTCTAAAAAAATATAATTTTTTATGATTTTTTTATGATTTTCTATTTTTTATTTTTCTGATTTTTTTATTTTTGATTTTTGATTTTTTTGATTTTTGTTTGAATGTTCATTGGGGCATTTCTACAAACAAGTGATGTGCATGATCCCACGTTTTCAGTTTTCAAGGCCGCAACTTTGGGTTCACCATCGGCGACATTCCGGTGACTTTTTGACCTTTCTGATTGATCCACAATGAAGTCCATATGTTCTATTTTTAATCAAAACTATTCGGAATGTCGGCGGACGTTCACCGGCCGACGAAAGTCTCATTGGAAAATGCCAATTTATTATCAACCTAAACCGTGTTCATCAAAACTCAGAATCCCTATTCTACTGGCATTAACCGTCTAAAACGATTCTAATCACTAACAAACATCAAGCAAAAATCAAAGAAGACTGACTTGAATGGCCCTACGGCTAAGGCGACGCTTCAGTGAGGTCATCGGAGCTCCGGCGAGATGGTTCACAAGGAGGGCCGACTCGGTTCATGCGTTTTTTATGCCCAAATTGCAATCAAATCACATCAGAAATGATTAGAAACTAATAATGAACATCAAAATGCCAAGATTCGTCGAGAAAATCACTCAAACATGCACATTGAGACCAAAACCAAAATCTAGAAATTTTTTGGAAAAACTGACTATGAATGATTTTTACCTAGTTCATTCAATAATCAAACAAAATCGTTGAAGTAATCGGCGTCCCGAGGATTGTTCCTTGACACTTGGTCTTCACTCGGGCGGTTACGATTTAGCCGGAATAGGTCTGGATGCGCCGGAACACGCTCAGTTTCAGGCCTTCACAGTCAGACTTTCTCGGCTAGAAAGGCGAGGGGAGGTCACGGCCAACTCACGATTCGTCGGCGCACTGCCATCTAGGGCGACGCCGAATACTCGTGGGGGGATCTTTAACCCTTCCTCTCTGGTTCTCTCTCTTCGGTTTCACTCCTTTCTCTCTCTTCTCTCTTTTTGGAAATTCATCGAACACCTTCTCTTTTTTGTTCTTCAATTTTTTTTCCTTTTTGTTAATCGATTTCGCGCTCAAAATCAGTTGAAACCGAACTCCAATCGGTTTTGGATCGTTAATCGGTGCTAGCTAGACATTTTCAAGCTGGCCCAATCAATTTTCACGTGCTAAATTTACGGGAAATGATCGACAAAGTTCTGGGTTTGAGTCATTTTTTTTGGGTTTTCGCGTGTTGGGCAATTGGGTCAAGAAGATGAACTATTCGGGTCGGGTCGGGTCGACCTGCCCAACCCGGCAGTTTCGATTTTGTAGAAAGTAGCAAATTAAGTCCGATTTCCACCAAATCTTCGAAATTCAACCCCAAAATTGAATTTCCCATCATATTCCGAACCTAAACGTATAATTTTCCCCAATTTTTATTATAATTGTGCCCAAGATTTTCCAAATTTCATATCCAGGTTATTCAGATTTTTCTCAATTTGACGTCCTAATGACCTGATTAGGCAAAAGCGATGCCAAAATTGAATTACCTAGGTCTGATTAACCCTTGAAATGATAGTCTCATATTTCAACAATTTCATTTTGGGCACGATTTCCAATTTGGGTTCAAAATTCTTAATTTTCAATCGAATTTTGGGGATTTTTGATTTTTAAGTCAAATTGTGAAATTGGACCAACCAATGTGCAATTCAAGGTCCTAGAATCAATTGTTGTGAAGGCACTATGATTTAAAAATGACTAGAAAAAAATTAAATTTCATTTTTGGTTCATTCGGGTTTAATTTCACCCAATTTTGGGAAAAAACATATACCAGACCGAGATTTCTAATGCGTGGAGTTGGCATGTGATTTGAGGTGAGGTAAGTGTGCATGAGAATTCTATTATGTCGATTGCTAGATTGCATATTGGGACTCGTTTGGGTATGCATTGGCCTAGGTGGGGTTTAGGCTATCTACTTATTGAGATTTATTCTCATTGTTATAACGCAAGCCATTTCAGATCCTCGACCCCGACCTTGATCATGCTGCCGCGTCGACATTTTGAGGTCCTTATGCATACAGTGCATGAGGAGATCGAGTATCCAGTAGGTCCACATTAGACTTATATTAGGCACCTCACTACGGTCTGGGTAGACGTAGGCCTAGACGACTTGCAGCGTCACACTTACTTGGCCTGGTTTTATCGTGACGGGTTGGAGTTAGTTGGCTCAATCCGGGATTTTGAGGGACAAAAGCACGGCAAAGAGGATGTTGTGGCTTAGGAGCCCGGGGACGTGTATGCTCCAGATAGTGAGATTTTGGACCTCGAAGATCCCCTAGAGAACCCTAGTCTTGAACCCGAGCCTGTACCAGAATCTATAGTGTCTGCGAATCTCGAGCTCAAAGAGGAATTTAAGGAGTCCGAACCTGAAGAAGAGCCCGAGCGTGTGCTAGAGCCCATGGAGTCTGAGCCCGAGGAGGAGCCGGGTAACGAGGAAGAGCCGATCGAGATCAACTTTGACACGAAGTCGGAGTCTTTCGGGTCTGATTCAAATTGGGCGCCGTAGGAGTGTTTGGGTACTGGGCTTAGAAGCTTTTGGTAGAGCCCCTTTTGTGTAACCTACTAGTCCACCTTACCACATGTCCCTTTTTTATGATAATGGTGGATGTTAACCCTAGGAGCCTAATATCTGGTTGTCTGCCTGAATGTTGTAAGTGACTGTTTTCCATTGCTATGAAATTATTATTTTATGCTGTTATTATCCCTCTATCATTGTCTATTGTCTGGGTTGTTATATTTCACTTCCGCTTGCATATTCATATGGGTATTTTGTTTGGGTCGGTAATACGTCCAGGGACGTCACGTTTCATACGACCCTCGAGGGGTGTCGCGAGCTCATTAGGGTCCGGGGCGTGACATCCTTGTTGATTTGGTATCAAAGTAAGGTTAGCTCAATCCAAGTTGGTCAATGCTTGGAGTGATAAGGAGCAATGATTTTGGGGTAGCCAATTAGGAAGACTCGTGAGCCATGCGTACCCCAGACTGTATGATTGTGGTTGCCGAGTGATCTTATGTAATAATGTGTGAAGTGCAGGTGCATCAAGACTTGAGGTAAGTGCACGAACCATGTTGGTTGCGATTGAGTGATGTATGTGATTGGCTGCCTGCTTGGTAAATTGTTGTTGTGATTCACTGTTTAGGACTTTAAACTGGTATAGTTGGCCTAGGCCTCTAATTCCTCAGTGGAATTATAGTAGGTAGGCGAGTGTGAGATCCTGTGAGAATGAGCAGCCAAGGAAGAGGTCGAGGTCGACGTTGCGGGGCTCCGTAAGCTAGAGTTGTGGAGGATCCCCGGGTAGATAGAATCCTAACGGCACTACGAGAGGTTAGAATTTTAATGGGTAGATAGACTCGAGTAAGAGATGCCACTGTGGTTGCTACCGCCGAAGTCGCTGTAGCCGCCGTTAATGGGGCCAATGGAAACAATGGGAACAATGGGAATGGTTGTAACATTTTGAATTTTCGATCCTTTTCCCGGGATTTATGAAGTGAATATTTTTACCAATGCAATTATAATGAGATCTCACCCGGAACCGCGTATTCTCGGGATGCTAACCTTAGGGGTAAGGCTATCACAGGATTGAGTTCGCCGACTAAAGAACTCGACCTTGGTTCGACCTTCGACAATAAGAATTGATGAGGGAATGTTTTGGGTCAACAAAGACCGATCTATTCGATCGATCGTGTTCGAAGGGAACTAGCGACAGACCCTCGCAATTACATGACAATCGAGATCGCCTTGATTCGAGCAAACTTAAACGTGACTTGACTTAGTGTCGGTCACGGGTCGAGAGCGCGTAATCCCAATGAGCCACCCGTTAGTAAGAGATAAGCTAAAGTCGTGATTGTTCGATTTTAATCATTTCTTGGAATTCGGGCCTGGGAATTGAGAATTTTGAAAGTGACAATTTTTTAGTGGCTGATGACGTTTTTGGCGTGGCCAACCTTGGGGCTACCCATTTTAGTAAAAAAATGAATTTCAATTTGGGATAGGAAAAATGACCGTTTTGCCCTTATGCACCGTGAACGAATTTTAAGGACAAGATTGAATCAAGGGACTGAGGATTTTTCTGTATGGCCGAAAATTTAAGGACAAGAATGCCCCTCTCCTCCCATGATCAATTATACTTTTGCCTTTCAATTATTGGATAAGATTGAATGTGGGCCGTTGGATTTGGATAGGCAAAAGTACACTACAAGTGTCATAACTTGTGTACGGTGCTCACTTTAGTGACATAACTTTTTTTTGGATCACTTTAATGCTAAAATTTTTTAAAAACGATCACTTAAGTGCTAAAATTTTTGAAAAACGATCACTTAAGTGCCAACTCCGGTGCTGTACATAATTTTTCGCCGGAAATCTGACGTGGCATTTTTTTTTATTAATTTCTGAAGCTGACGTGGCTCGCCGGAGTCTCGCCGGAGATTGGCACTTAAGTGATCGTTTTTCAAAATTTTTAGCACTTAAATGATTGTTTTTAAAAAATTTTAGCACTTAAGTGATCGTTTTTCAAAAATTTTAGCACTAAAGTGATCCAAAAAAAAGTTATGACACTTAAATGATCATTTTTCCTCCGACTTGGCACCAAAGTGATCCGAAAAAAAGTTATGGCACCAAAGTGAGCGCAGTACACAAGTTATAACACTTATAGTGTCCTTTTGCCGATTTGGATAAGATCAAATCGTGACCCTTGGATTGGTGGGGTAGTTAGAGGGGTAGATTAGTAATTTTTGGTGGGGTTCTAGACACCAATTATTGGGGTACCATATATATATATATATATATATATATATTTATTTATTTATTTATTTTTCTCTCTTTCTCTCTCCCATAAGTCACTCTCTCTCTCTCCTCACCCCCACCGATCGGAGGCTCTCTCTCTCTCCTTCCCTGTGAGTGAGCCAGCTTGGCTGGCTACTAGCTTGCCAGCCGCTTGGTCGCCGCCCCTCCTGTCGTCCGCCGCCGTTGCTTCTTCCTCCCCGGCTGAGCCACCACTGTCCGCCGTTCCCCTCTCTTTCTCCGTCTCACCCGTGCTGTTCGATCCAGCCACCATTGAGCCACCCTTGACCATCTTCCCCTGCCCCATACATCCCCATCGCCGCCCCCAGCCGCCTGTTCACCGCCCGCTAGCCGCCCGTCCAAGGTGTTGCAGCCGCACGCCCGCCTAGCCGCCGACGACGCTGCTTGGCTGCTGTTGCTGGGCCGGTTGTTCCAGCCTCTTGTCTAGCTTGTTGTCACTCCTTTTTAAGATAAGTGACTTCCCCAAACCCTTCCTAGGACCTCGGGTATTGCTAAACATGTTTAGGATTCGATTTGGGTAGTTTAAGGGCTATTTGGGGCTATTAGGTTATTAGGGACTGATTTGGTGATCGAATATGCATGGTTTAGAAGGCTCAGATGGGGCTGTTGTGATGCGGAATGACCTGGACCGAATTGTAAGTTTGATTGGTAAATCTACATCTTGTATGGGCTCCTATGAGCAATTGTGTGGCAGATGATTATTGGCTGGTTATGGAATGTGTTTTGGGCTGAACGTAGTGAGACCGTGTGTTATGTGTGCGGCTGTGAAAGTGTGGCGAGGTGACCATGTAATGAGGTCGCATACCAGGTATGTATGGTTGTGTGGTGTACTAGCATGGTGTGGATGTACATTTGCAAAATGTATGTGTGGTGTGAGATTGTGTGGCCATATGCTATGTGTGGCCGTGTGATACATGTGGTACGATGGTACGAAATGATTGGAATGGCTGAAAAAGTAGTACCCTGAGGCGTGTTCGTTTACGTGGGGTAGGTTTTGTCCTGAGGCGTGTTACGCGGGATGATGCCATCCTTGACGAGGTGACAATGCTCGGCCTGACGGGGTGATGATGCTTGACGAGGTCAAAAGACCGTTAGCCTAATGCGTTTTACGCGGAAGCGGTAGTGATGGAAAGTTGGGAATGAGCTGGACGTGGCTTGATGTGCGAGATTTGTGAAAGTTGACGCATGGTGTGAGTTAGTGTGTGAGTGTGGTTTGCCTCGTGTGACATAGTGTTTGTTGAGATAAGGACATGAATGGATTGGCTGTATTATTATTTGACATGTAGGGATGTGCATGATGGATCCCAGGTAGAGTCGCATGTGATTGTTAGTGTGATTGGTTGTTGTGTCATGTGTGTTTCGTTTGGCGATACGTGAGAGCCTATATGGGGTTTGGGATTGTGCACTTATTGAGATTCGTCTCATGATTGTATAACCACCATTTCAGACCCCCAGCCATGAACCCTGGGTCCCGCCTCTTCGTTTTGAGATCCCTAGGCATGTGGATAATCAGGAGGTGGAGTATGCTTTAAGAGGTGACCGAGCTTTTGTCAGATGATCGAGCACCGTTTGGGTTGACGAGGGAGGATTATACTGGAAGCCTTATTGGTACGTAGCGTGGACCTATCGAGATGGCTTCGAGGAGACAGGCCCGCTTAGGAGCTTCGACATCCCCTTTTACAACGTTGGTGAATCGGATCCTATGGCGATCATCCCTCCTGATGGCGAGGTCATTGATCCAGAGGAGCTGCCCATGGTACCCCCAGAGGAGCCGCAGGCTATACAACCATTGCAGGCGATTCCTCCGTATCGCGGTCCACGTGATCTTCAGGAATATGATCTAGAGGACTTAGCGGAAGAAATGGAAGAGGGTGATCCTTAGGTTTCATCAGGGTGTTTTAGGGGTTGTATAGAGTAGGTCTGACCAGTCACTTTTTGGAAGATAGGTCGACCTATGGTGAAGCTAAGTTAACCCAACCACCCGATCCTTTTTGTTGTGTCGGTGGTGTTTTGGATGCTCGTCTTGTTAAGCTTGTATGTAATGCGGTTTGTATGCTCGGTATGATGGCAATGTATAAAAGTTAATGTTGTTAGTTCATTGACTGTCTTGATGCTCTACTCTATCATCATCACAGGCGAGGAATCCCTAGGCAAATTCAAAGTCCTACTGCTGAAAAATCACTAGGCAAATTCAATTCCTACAGGCAAGGAGCCCCTAGGCAAAATTCAAAATCCTACAAGCGAGGAACCCCATTCAAAGTCCTACAAGCAAGGAGCCCTAGACAAATCCAAAGTTCTACAGGCGATGAGCCCCTAGGCAAATCCAAAGTCCTACTAGTGAGGAACCATTAGGCAAATTTAAGTCCTACATGCGAGAAGCCACTAGGCAAAATTCAAAGTCCTACAAGCGAAGAGCCCCTAGGCAAATCCAAAGTCCTACCGGTGAGGAACCACTGGACAAATTCAAGTCCTACTAGTGAGGAACTACTAGGCAAATCCAAAGTCATACAGGTGAGGAGCCCCTAGGCAATTTCCAAAATCTTGCGGGTGAGGAACCACTTGGCAAGTCTGCAAAATCCTCAGGCGAAAAGCCTCAAGTGAAAAGCCTCAAGTGTTCATGATTCATGAGTTCGTCCTTAAACCATGAAATCAGAATAACCATCATAATCATCACCACCATCAAGTCATGCCCTTGGATAAGCAACAAATAAACTCTCACAAGCAAGTAAGTTTCTCTCCCTCAATCATTAAGAATCTTTCGAATTATATTCTGAAAAGAGAACCTTTGGATTAGATCACTGTCGCGTCGCGCTTTTCCGGGGTTTTTCGGGATTTGTACCCTAAGGAGGTATTTCCGTATAAGGGTCTTTTCCAGACCATACCTCACGTGACAGTGGAAGATGATTTCTAAATTTGTAATTTTGGAGTCGCCACTAGTCATTATTGATAGGTAGACTAGAAACCTAATCGAGGTACGGGAGAAATACCACGATTCTACGAATCAGAGATTCTGAGTACGGGGATTTGGTTACGTTATTGATCCCCAAATTGAGATCCCTAACGCCATTTTGGTACCTAAGAACAATATAATGTCCAACGTGTCATGCAAATTTTCGAGACTTACCCACTAATCCTATCAATTCTAATCGCAAAAAAGACCAAACAAGTATTTAATGCACAATCAAAATCAATCAAGTCAATCAATCCTAAGTGGTCTCTAAAACAAAATCAATCAAAATGCCACAAAGCCTAATGAAGCTCTAAAAGTTTATTCATTTTATGATTTATGCATTTTTAGGGTTTTAGGGTTTTTTAGGAGTTATAACCCTTGAATTTGGAATTTTCCAAAAATACCACTTGGGTACTTCTGAAAATTCAAATTTCACTTTTTATAGATGACCACGATGATTTTGGACCATTCTGTTAATTTTCAAAATTTTTGAATTTTTTGTCGAAAAAATTTTTTAAATCGAGAATTGATTTTTTTATGGTTTTTCGAAAATTTTTATGAATTTTTCAATTTTTTAATTTTTTATTTGTATTTTCTGAATTTTCGGAATTTTTTTATGAATTTTCTGGAATTTTTGGATTTTTTTATGAATTTTCTAATTTTTTGTGAATTTTTATGAATTTTTATTGTGAATTTTTATGAAATTTTCTAATTTTCTCAAAAAATCTAATTTTTTTTTTATGATTTTTGTGATTTTTGTGATTTTTTTATAAAATTTTTAAAATTTTCCCGCCAGGGAAATGAACCGGACCAACTCGGTTTAACCCGATTTGGCTTAGCCGAACCGGGTGTCGCCGGCGTCCCATCCGGAGAGCACGGTGCCTAAAACGGCATCGTTTCGGCTCGAATTCTTTAGGGCATTTCCCCGAACATTTGCTGGGCATTGTTTTGAGTTTGATGTTTTCAATGCTGCCGGTTTGAGCTCATCACCGACGAGCCTCCTACAACCTTTTGACCATTCTGACTAATCCACGATGAAGTCCATATTACTTGTTACTAATCTATTTTAATCGTTGTGCCGTCGGATGTTCGCCGGCCGGCTAAAATTCAGTCCAAAAACCCTAACCTTCATCGGCTAAACTTGCATTTTTCAGAACCTAAATGACTATCCTACTCGCCCTAGCCATCTAAATCGGTTCCCATTAGCATCAAATTATCAAACAAAGTTGAAAGGAAGCCTACTTGGATGACCTATGGTCACGGTGACGCTCCGGTAGGGTCACCTGATCTCGAGCGAGGGGTTTCAATGGCGGGGCCGACTCAGTTCATGCATTTTAATGTCCAAAAACACAATCAAACAATAACAAAATGATTAGAAACTAGTAATGAACATCAAAATGCCAAGGTTCGTCAGTGAAATCACTCAAACATGCACATTGAGGTCAAAACCAATTTCTAGAAAATTTTTGAAAAAACTGACTATGGGTCAATTTTACCTGTTTCGTTCAAAGATCAAACAAAATTATCGAACTGATCGGCGCCTTGACGGTTGTTCTCTGACACTCGATCTTCACCCTGGTGGTCTTGGTTTTGCCGAAACAGGTCTGGATCGGTCGGACGGAGCTCATTTTTAGGCGTTCCTGATCAGCCTTCTTCTGGTTCACCCGAGGAGGAGATTCTCCCTAGACAGTCGATTTGCAGGCGCCGTTCAATTGATCGGCGCTGATCACTTGACGTGGGGGATCTCTACTCTTCTCTCTCTTTAGATTTCCAGCTTTCTCTCTTTGTTTCTCTCTCTTTCTTCTCTCTAGAATTTGGTCGAACACGTTCTCTTCCTCTTGGGTCCATTTTTTCCGTTCTTTGTTGATCGATTCCAGCCCGAATTAAGTTAAAACCGACTTATAATCGGTTGGGGATGATCATCTGGTGCCAGCCAGATATTTTCTAGCTAGCCAAATCGATTAAAACGTGCTAAATTGGCTAGAAATGATCGGTGAAGTCTCGGGTTTGGAATGGTTTTATGGGTTTTGTGCACATGTTGGCTAAATCAAGTGAAGAAGATGATCTACCCGGGTTGGGTCTGGTTGACCCGACCGATCCGGCAGACCCGGGTTGGTCTAAATTCTCAAATCCGACCCAATGTTGAAATCTTCGAACAAAACGGCTCAATTTGAACGACCTTACTTGCATTTGACCGATTGTCAAGCTGAATTAGAGGAAAAAGTTTGGTTTGACTCGGTTAAATTGCCCTTTTTTGCCTACTTAGCATGGAGTTACCACGGTTAATCCAATCGATCCGATGTCTTTTTTCGTACCATGTGTAGAAGAAATCGTGCGACCGACCATTTTCATTCAAGCATAATATCCACCCTCTGTTTTGAAAACTCGAGCTTGGATGGTGTTCGAAGTTGAGCGAGGGTGTTTCGCTGGTTTTTACTTTGTCGAAAATATTTCACCGAATGCTACGTTTCGGATTTTATTAGGGGAGATCAGGGTCTTGAGTCAAGCTTGGACAGAGAATGTCAAATGCGTTTATTAATCCTAATAGATCTTACACCTTGACTTAATATGATGCCAAACTCGACAATACTAATAATGAAATGACAACTTGCAAATGTTGAAATTAGGCTATGTCGGAATCTAATCAACGACACAACTAATATGCGATATTACCATTCAAAGTACACCAGAATTTAATCAAGGATGTAACTTGAGAGAATATGGCCGGAATCTAATCAACAGCTATACTCCATGTACAATGCCGGAATTTAATCGACGACGCTGAACTGGTGGCACAACATTAGAATTTAATCGACAATGCTGAACCTGATAAAAACCTTCGTTGGAATTGAATCTACAACAAAGAATCTGAAAGTTGCAACTAAAACTACTCCTAATACGCTAAGGATAAAGGCTAGATAAAAGATGTGTTGTGTTGTGTGTTTTTCCGAAGTCTTCTCTATGTTGGAAATCCTTTAGTATTTATAGAGCAACTTGATAACTGTTGACCGAACACTTCTCCTTGAAAGTTGTTTTTCATTTCCTGGTAAGAGTTTCTCTCTATCCCCATGGTGATAGTATACCCAAAATCCTACCTCTCCTTAAACCCTAATCACATCCCCATACCCATTCCACTTACCTACGATCCCACCAACCCTTAATTGTTCGCTAAATCATTCACTGTTCCATGCAATCCCATTTCTTCACCTATTCCGCTTCAATCTCATTAATCCATCCATACATGTTTTCTGTCAATAGCACAAATCATTATAGTAGCCACACTACACATACACCCATGAACCTTCAACCTTCTCCATGCCCTTAGCTTTGCGATTGGCTTCTTCCAAGGCGCAGTTGGTAGGGTTACGGTAAAGGGGATCTCGCATTAGTAGGTCTTCTTACAATATAAAGGCATTTGGGATTCTGACCTTCTCTGTTTGACTAGTACGCTTGATTATTGGGGTTTCACACGGGTTTCTTTGCTGTATTTTGGAGCCATGTATCTGGATTTCTTGAGGTTTGTTTCACACGAGTTCCTTTGCTATATTTTGGAGCCATGTATCTAGATTTCTTGAGGTTTGTTGGCGCTTCGCTCTCGGTAGTCCTATTGAGCTTTTTGTGTCTAGCTCTCTTGTTGTGATTAGTGATACGTGGGACTGCTGCTGCTTCCTGTGCTTTCTTGTAGCTTGTTGCCCTGTTCCAGTAAAAGTAAACATGGATAGTGAGAATGAGACTGAAATTCGTCTTGCTGCTTTATGCAAAGAGTTAGGGGATTTATGGTCGGAAGATGATGTAGTATCGATTAGAGGTGAGGTCCCTATGAAGAAAAAATGCATATGTGACTTAACACTATACAGGAAGTTATACTCGAAGCCAAATGTGAATTTGTAAGCTTTTCTAAATACCATGAGGAAAGTCTGGAAATTAGATTCAGTCATGTGCGTACCGATAAAACCTAGGTTTTTCTTGTTTACTTTCAGTTCAGAAGCAGAGAAGAGAAAGGTTCTAGATTCTGGACCTTGGTCATTCTCAAGAGACTTGCTGGTCTTGAAGCAATGCGAACCAAGCATTCCAGAACATTGTTATGAGTTCACTCATTGTGCTTTCTGGGTTCATTTTCTTGGTTTATCGATGGGAAGGGTTATAGAGGAAGTGGTGCGAGATGTAGCCGAGAAAATTGGCCAAGTGCTCGAGATTAAACTGGAATCGAGAGGTAACAACCATTACCAAATTGGGAAAGCAAGAATCCACCTCAATTTATCTAAATCCCTCAAGCCTGGGACTATTATTAACCTCGGTTATAAAAAACATTTGGTTGATTTTAAATACAAAAGACTCCCACACTACTGTTACTCATGCGAGATATTCGGCCATTATACCACTTATTGCAAGAAAGTGCCTTATGAGGAATCGAGGTTTAAAGATAATATTCTAGGCAAGTTTGGTCTATGGTTTAAGGCTGAGATGGGCGAGTATAGCCCATATTGGAAGTTATTCAATGGCAAGGAGATGCCGAACATTGAGGTGGAAGAAATGGTCCCTGAATCACCAATCTATCAACCCCAATCTGAACCAAGGCAGCAGAGAGAGAAGAGTAAATAGAATGATTTACTTCTAATTGATTCCCAGCCTAAATATGTCCAATCTTCCACGAATAGGGCCCTTGATGACATGGATGCATAGGATACTCAACTGGTGCTAATTGAGTCCTCCAGCGACCTAATTCAGTCAGGCATTCTAAGAAAGGGAAAAACAGCCAGAAGGAGCCAGCATCAAAGAAACAAAAGCGGTTTAATTCGTATAGAAAGCAAGGCATGCTATCTCAGTTCCTTGATGAGAAGCAGTTATTGGAAACCCCTGTTCAACTTGTGAATAGTGTGAATGAGTAGGCTTTGGTGGCTAGCCCTAATAAGCCACCAGGGTATATATGAAGATCTTGAGCTAGAATTGTCCGGGTTTAGACACTCCCCTAACATTCCAGCATCTTCGAGCTGCAGTGGCTCTTGAAAAGCCCAGTTTAATTTTTCTAATGGAAATGAAAAATCAAGAACCTGCTGTAGAAAGAACCAGGAGACGGCTAGTGATAATAAATCCAGTTGGTATTGCTGGAGGACTAGTAATCATGTGGAATGAGGAGGTGGCTGTTGAAGTAGAGAATAGCTCAAAGATATTCATTGATGTAACTTGCAAAGATCAGGGCAGTGGTTGAAGGATGAGAATTACTTTTTTGCATGCTCCTACCAATTATCAGGAGAGGCTTCTCTTGTGGCAGCAATTACGCATCATTTCCTCTATTAATAATCTACCTTGGCTTTGTCTTGGAGACTTCAATGAAGTTCTATATAATTAGGAGAAGGTAGGGAGAATAAGAGAGGATCATTATAGGCTCACTGCCTTCCACGACCTCTTGTACGATTGCTCACTTATGGATATTGAAAGCAAGGGTTGTGCATTTACTTGGGCCAACAACAGAGAGGGTGACGCTTTGGTTAAAAAACGGCTGGATAGGGTGCTATGTAATTTGGATTGGGGAGTGTTATTTCCTAATGCAGAAGCCTATGCATTGCCAGCAATTGGATCTGACCACAGTCCATTATTTCTCTCAGTGTACTCATCTTGGATTAAAAGAAAGAAAGAATTTAAGTTTGAAGCTTTTTGGTTGGAGGAGCCTGACTGTAGTGAGATAGTGCGGAAAGCGTGGAATGTACGGAACAACCCCCGAGAGGATATTGTGAGTAAATCGAAGAGAGCTTCACAGGCCTTGGTAGAATGGAGTCGAAAGAAGTTCTCTAATGCTTCCAAACATATTGCGATGTTACGAGGGAGACTCATTGAACTTACCAATAGTACAGAGATGGGTTTCGAGTAAGGTGAGCACTCAACAAATCATTGAATGTATTGAAAAACTATGGAGGCAAGAAGAATTGTATTGGGGCATGAGATCGCGCATCGATTGGCTTAAGTGGGGAGATAAGAATACAAAGTTCTTTCATGCAATTAGCATTCAGAGAAGACAAAGAAACAGAATTTCTTTACTGAAAATTGATGCGCAAACTTGGTGCCGGGATCCGAGGGAGATAAAGAGGCATATAAATGAGTTCTATCAATCACTTTATGACATTGTAGGCCCTAGAAATTTTCAGCCTATCTTGGAGGTATGCCCTGCTTTAGTAGGGGCTGATATGAATGACTCTTTAATGGCTCCAATTACGTTAGAGGAAGTAAGAGAGGCAGTCTTCCAAATGGGAGCAGTGAAGGCACCAGGGCCGGATGGACTTAATGGACAATTCTATCGCCATCATTGGGAGTTTATACAACAGGATGTGTTTCAAATGGTCACCAACTTCTTTATTTCGAGTACTCTTGATCATTCTCTCAATAGAACTCATATTACTCTCATTCCTAAAGTTTCAAACCCGAAGTGTATTTCTCAGTTCAGGCCTATAAGTCTTTATAACTTCAGCTACAAGATTATTTCTAACGTTATGGCAAATCGCTTGAAACCTTAGCTTCCTGACCTCATTACCATAGAGCAAAGTGCCTTTGTGAGTGGTAAGCAAATACAGGATAATATCTTTATAGTTCAGGAGGTTTTACATCAACTGAGTATACACAAAAGGAAAAGAAAATGCCAGGCGCTTCTTAAATTGGATATGTAGAAGGCATATGACCGGGTGGAATGGGATTTTCTATGTGCATGTATGCTGAGGATTGGATTCTGTGAAAGATGGGTTTCTTTGGTAAAACAATGTATCTCTACAGTTACTTTTAGTGTGACGGTTAATAGGGAACCGTTGCCCTACTTCTACCCAACCCGAGGCATTAGGCAAGGAGATCCATTATCACCATACCTATTCATAATCATGGCGAATGTGCTTTCCTATTTATTAACCTAAGCTATTGCGGATGGGAGTTTAAAGGGGATAAAATTGAATAGACATTGCCCAATACTTTCTCATCTATTGTTTGCGGATGATGCGATTTTCTTCTTGGATGGCACTATCACAAAATGTCAAAAATATGGCAAATTTGTTGAATAAGTATTGCTTTGCCTCAGGTCAAGCCATTAATCTAAACAAGTCTGGAATTTACTTTAGCAATGGTTATCCCCAGAATCTAAAGAGTAACATGACGAATGAATTAAGAGTCCCAATCAACGAGAAGATGGGGAAATATTTAAGAATTCCTTCGGACTAGGGTCAGTCAAAGAAAGAAATGTTTACTTGGATCCTAGCGAGAGTTAATATGAAGTTAGAGGGATGGAAAGAGAAGTTGTTGATGAAAGCTGGCAAGGAGGTGTTGATCAAAATGGTGGTTCAGGCGCTACCCCAATATGCCATGTCTATATTTAAAATTCCCATTTCTATTTGTAAAGCAATCGAACGGAAAGTTCCTTCCTTTTGGTGGAAACAAAACGCCTCTAAATCGAGGGTTCATTAGAAGAGATGGGAAGTATTGAAAACAAGGAAGGATAATGGTGGACTTGGCTTCAAAGACCTCGTTGATTTGAACAAGGCCCTGCTAGGTAAGCAAGCTTGGAGACTAGCACAATCCCCTTTAGCATTGTGGAGTCGGATCCTAAAAGGAATTTACTTTCCTGAAGTTAAAATCTGGAATGCTAGCAAAGGTTCTCGTCCGTCTTGGGGGTGGCAAAGCTTGACATTGGGGAGAGATGCAATTAGCCAAAATATAAAATGGGTGGTTGGAGATGGGAAGAGTATCGATATTCGCGAGGACAAGTGGCTTTCAGCTGGTGTTATTGGTGGCCCAGCGCATAAGGAAGTATCTAAATTGGTGACAGAGCTTATTGATCATGAAGCAAAGGTCTAGAACATACAAAAGTTCAAAGTGCTCTTTGAAGAACACATGGTACAAGAAATTTTAACTATCCCTCTATACGCCAATTCGAGCAAGGACCAGCTTATCTGGATAGGAAACAAGGATGGATCCTTCACAATCAAGAGTGGATACAATATCATTCAATCAACCAGCAAAGTACCAAATACAATACAAGTGACATCATCCTATCAGCCTCGTCGTGTTCTATGGGATACTATTTGGCAGCTGCATTCTTCTCCTAAAATACGATTCTTTTTGTGGAGTGTGTGTCAAAACACACTACCCACAAAGGATAATTTGCACAAACGTAAGCCGTTACCTGTTGAGATTTGCCCATTATGTCGATAAGCTCCAAAAACAGTTGAACATCTGTTCATTTTGTGTGAGTGGATCAAGAATAAAGATCAACACATCCTCGAGAAACATCACAAGAATGGATAAATGGATTCTTAAGGCTATGACAGTAGGATTTAACGCACCTCCGAGAGAATTGATCGCTGGTATACTTTGGTTGATATGGAAAGCTCGAAATTCCTATGTTTTTCAAGGTCGCAACCCAAATCCAGGTATAATCGTGGACGAAGCCCTCGCCCTGCAGAAGAGTTTCGTGCTGCAATCCCAAAAAACCCAAGAGTTTAACAAAGAAGAGTGGTGATTTACCGATGGGGTGGATGCTGTCGGGAAAAGGCCTTTTGAAGATGAATGTTGATGGATCGTGGATTAACAGTTCCTCTGAGGCTTCAATCGTTGGGATCTGTCGAGATACTCATGGAGTGCTAATTACTGGGTTCGTGAAGAAAATTCAAGCTGATTCGATCAAGTTAGTTGAAACCCTAGCTCTGTGAGAAGCACTTCGATTTTTTACTGAAGAAAGGAAGCTAGGCACACGTTCGGTTCTAAATGAAAGGGGAAGTGATTGGCAGGGAGATAATCTTGATCTGCAAGTGGTCCTACAAAGTGATAGCTTATCGACAGTTGACTCTGGTTTAGGCCGATGCCAAAGCCCATGGACTACTCGTCTCTTAATTAGTCAATGTAGGGGCCTCTTGGCCCTTCTCAAAGGAGTTGTCGTGGAATTTTGTCCAAGAGTAGCTAATCATTGTGCCGATTGGATTGTCAAAGCTCATAGAATAGGTGTCATGCCCCGTACCCCACGAAGCGCGAGCATCCCATGCAAAGGCCGAATTTGGTGCGACGCCCCAGGACGCGTCGCCGACCCAATGCCCAACAATCAGAGATCAAATTAAAAGCGGAAGAAATGTATATAAATATATATACACCTGTACAATAAACAAGACAACCATGGATAGCACAATAATGAAAACCAATGTGAGTAAGACATATACATTTCATTACTATTAAAAATATGTACAATATCCATTAGCAGGGCGTACCAACAACAAACCCAAAAACAAGTCAACAGCCACTATAATCAAAAAGGGATAGTGGCCCGGGGTTAAGGACACTAGATTTAGACGGGGCTCTGATAAAAAATGTACGGCCCGATCTATCTAAAGCTGGATCTAACCTAAGGGACCCAGTCCGAGTCAGAGCCAAAAAACTTAGAGGAGGAAAAACTATCAGGCAGCTCCTCCTCGGAATCTAATGAGTCTAACTCGAACTCAGCCTCCACGTCCATCAGCTCTACTTCGTCCTCCAGCTCCATGTCCTGCTCCATGAGTTCCGGTTCTTCCTCTGCTTCCATTGGCTCCAGATCATCTGCTTCCCAGACAACAGGTTCAACTCTAGCACTCGAACTCCCATCAGACGAGGCCTTGGGGCTAACTACCTCTCCATCGGGACACTGCGGATTTAGCTCACTCTGCCCATCAACCGGAACATCGAAGGTACGAAGAGGTCCATACTCCCTAAAATCATCCCTAAAACACCAGGCTACGTATTCATGGTGCTCAAGGTACGCCTCTCCTACATCAACCAGTAATATAGAATGATATCTAACATACTCGGCCCCAGTTCGTAAAGGGTGCACGACTGACGCTCGCCCTAATTGGCGCGGAATCCCAAAACGCACTGGAGCATCAAGCATCCTCAAGTCTAGGGATTTGAAAAGTTTAGGTTTATACAACAATGAGACAAGTCTCAGTGAGTAAAAACCCCTAAACCTAGACTAAGCTAACATCCTAGTAGGCAACCAAACACAATCAACCAGTAATAATGATAATTGACCTAGGCCCTTGGCCCAGATCATTTACCTCGCTGACCCTACAGGTTAGGCATTTTAATATAATATCCACGGCATATACGCGACACACTTGATCACACGTACGCCACACGCATGCTCAGGCTCAAAAGTGCTTGGCTCACACTCGAATCACCGGCACACACATTAGTCACATACTCTGGCACACATTTCCATGCTCATAATTCGGCTCAAACGATGCACTCTGGCGTGCGGCTCATTTTCAGTTATAAAACGACCCGAAGGCCCACAACACTCCGCGGCCCGCGCCGAAGCACATATGGCCCAGTGTCTCTAGCCCGTGTAAAACGCATCAGGTGTAACGCCAATCTCCTTACGGACCAGCGCCGCCTTCCGAATGAACCGAGCATCGTCCCGCGTAAACGCATCAGGATGGCATCGATATGAAGGCCACGACCCGAAGGCCAATTAAGTGATCACATGGGACACTGCCAATTTTTTTTAGCCCCACTTAAACGCATAAGGGCATTTACAGTGATCACACATGCTCATGTCAGGCACACATACTCACACAATTTCGTCTTATGCCCATTCTCAGCACACGAAATACGTAGCCATGCAATATGAACATTCAATTACAATCACGAGCACATGACTCAATAAACTCAATGCGTGCTCAATTTATGCCACACGCGCCCAATTTATATGCTAGCAAATTCAACGCATAATTCACATTTTCGGGCACCATAATTCACGCCAAAACAATGGCCAATCGCACACCGCATTAATCGATCACACAAACAGGCGGCATGGCATCACATAATGGAGTATAAAATAGCACCAATCAATCAAACATGGCAAAGGCTCAATTAAATCGCCACTTAGCCAAATTGGTCAAATTCGGTTCTAGGGAGGGCAGCCCCAAAACAGTCCACATTAGGGCATTATTCCACTACCTAATCAGCTCATTAAACTCCCAAATATGTCACAAAACCATCCATTAATCGTCAGCTCTTAATTAAGCTTAATCTCAACCTAATTAATCCCAAAAACCTACTAATCCCATCTAGAGAGGCAAATTAGTCCTAATTCGGGTTTAGGAATTTATACTCACTTAGCCCTAAGCTCCGAGCTCGACTAAATCGACGGGGAACAAGCGGCCAATTGCCGGTGAGCGGCGAAATTTGCGGCGGCATCCCGGTGCTTCCGCGGCGGTGGCGGTCGGCACACGGCGATCCGCTCCCTTGTCCGATCCGTACGACGGCAAGGGGAAGGGGGTGACGGTCAGGTGGTCGGAGGGAGGAAAGAGAGAGGTCTAGTCGGGTGGTGCTCGGCGTGCGGTGGCGCGGCTTGGCGAGCGGCGGCCTGTCGGTTTCCTCATACCAACATCTACAGTCGGGCGGTCCGACTATCCTTGGCCGAACGAGATAGAGAAGAGATAGAGAGAGAGAGAGAGAGAGAGAGAGAGAGAGAGAGAGAGAGAGAGAGAGAGAGAGAGAGAGACGGTGGTGGTGAGATGGTCGGGTGGTGTAACAGCCCGAATTTCGATGTAATTTCTGGGATTAGTAAAATGAATGTTATCTCTCATTTCATTTGAGTACGACTCGCCCAGAGCTGATCACTCTTGGGATACTAACCATTGAGGAATGGCTAATTAGGACACTAGTACGTGGACCAGGGACTTAGTCGCGACTCGGGTGCCGATTTGAGAAAGAATGAGGGAATATTGTGAACCAGTGAGGGGCCGATCTTAGGAACAGTGATGGAAATGGTATGGCCAAGGCCAACGATGCACAATTGGGATCGCAGGTGATTCTGCTTAACCGAACGTGCTCGTGGTCAACCAATCCTGAACTTGAGCCAAATGATCGTGACCCCGGGATTAGTAATAAACTCTCTTTCTCTTGATGATTGGAACCGTTGAGACTCGGACAACCCTAAGTCGATACGCGTATACCTAAACAGCCGCCTGTTGGTGAGAGTTCAGAATAATTGAAATTGAGAGAGAGTTGTTCACGGAATTTAGCCCAGACTTCGATGTCGGATTTCGGGGACCCAACGGACTAATTTTAAGATTCTGACGCCAGAAAATGTTAGTCACACATATATGGGACGCTTGGGTGCGAAAAATGGAATTTTGGTTCGGAACGGCAAAAAGACGAAATTGCCCTTGGACTAATTAGGTTAATTCCGAATTTTGAGGATTTAATTTGGGTTAAACCATGGGTGGTTAAGTTGTCTAGAGTGGTTAAGGTTTGGTTAGGGGCAAAGGACAAAAATGCCCCTCAATAATTCATTTGGATTAGTTATTAGCCGTTGGATGGAGGGTGGTTTGGTCTAGGGGCTTGGATGAGTGACACTTGTCACCCCAAAAGTGATTTGACTAGTTTGACCAAAATTGGATAAGGTTTTTCTCTCTCCTCCATCTCTCTCTTCTCCTTCACGCCATTCTCTCTCTCTCCTCCATTTTCGTTCAGCCCCCTCTCTCCTCACATTCGGCCACCATTCTCTCCTTCGTTCTTCCCTTTTCTTCGCCGGATCAAGCCACGCCGTCGCCACCTCCAAGCAGCAGCTCGCCGGAGCCGTGAGCCACGGCAAGGACCACCGTGGAGGGCTGGTTCATCCACCAAGCCGCCGTCCTAGCCGTCCTCCTCCTCTCCCCCTTGGAAGCTCCATTCGGCCACCACCAATCAGCCACCGTTGGCCGTGGGATCCAACAAGCCGCCGTGAGCACCGCCGTGAGCCGTCCTTGAGCCGGGAGTTCGGATGTACTTGTTTCTCCCGCGTTTAGTTCACCCCGAAGTGAGTTACACACCTAAACTTAGATTAGGCTTAATTGTGTCTAATTGAGTTTGTTTGGTTTGATTTGTGTAGTTGAACTAGATTAGTTCTAGTTAGTGGATTTGGTGGTAATGGCTGCAATTATGAGGTTGTTGAGGGTTGATTGGAAGTGGAAATATGGCTGAATGTTAATGGTTTAGTGGCTGTCCATTATGAGTTCAATTCGGAGCCTTGGGAGTTTTGTGCTAGAAATGTTGTTTCTAGGCCCAATTTGACTTGTTTTGCTTAATTAAGCTTAGTACATGCTATATATATGTGAGTGGGACCTTGGCTGATCATTAGAGGTCTAATTGAGGTGTTTGGAATGCATTTTGGCCATGTTTAATTGTAAGGTTTCAATTTGGCCGAATTGCATGTATTATGATGCAAATGCTAGAAATGGTGTTTTGGGGCTAAATAGGCTTATTTTGCAAGATTGAGCTTTGTTTATGCCTTATATGTTTTAGTAGGACCTTGGCTGAATCAATTAAGGCATATTGGAGTGTTTTGAATGAGTTTGGGATATGTTTAATTGTGGTGTTTTAGTGTGGCCGAATTGCACTTATTTGAATACAAATGCTAGAATAGGTTCATTGGTTGTAAATGTTGGTGAATATGGTGGCATTTGTATTCATGAGCATGGAAATGCATGTCACGCACTAGAAAGGCCGAGATTGATATGTGAAATAGCATTGTGTGCTTGTGCGGTGTGACATGGCATTGTATGTGTGATCACGGTAAACGCCCTCAAAAGTGTAAAATTGGGCTAAGATAAAATTGAGATGTGTGATCACAGATTGGCCTTCGGGTCGTGGCCTTCGGGTCGTTCCGTCTGTTGCGTTTACGCGAGACGATGCCCGGTGTGGGACCGGAAGACGACCATCCTCATGCACTTTGTAGCAGGCTCTGGTTCGTAGGTGAGCGGTGTTGCGCCTGAGGGCTAGAAGACACTGGGCCGGGGGCGTATTATAAACGCTGGCCATGGAGTGTTGTGGGCCTTCGGGTCGGGCCTTCGGGTCGGAAAGTTGTTGGCCTTCGGGTCGGGCCCTATTGTGGGTCGTGAGACTAAGAATAATCTGATCATCGCATTTTGTGAATTGCGAATCGTGCAGCATTGTGATGAGATCTTGAGAATAGTGAGCATGTGACTGCATGAGACATTCGCGTGGAATGCGGTGATTGAGCGATTTGTACATTTAAGAAGATGAGCACATGTGTGTGGAGAACGCCTGCCCGTATGTACACATATGTGGGTGTATATATATATATGTTGAATTGCACTAACTTGCAGGGGTTGAATCACTAGATCATATCGAGTCTTATGTTTGTTGGTTGTTGAATGATTTTGGTCTGTTGAGACACACTTTAGCCTAGCCTAGGTTTAGGTGTTTGATTCACTGAGCTAGTCTCACGGTTGTTGTAAAACCGAAACATTTCAGAACCTACCCCCTAGGATGTTGGATCCACCTCCACTTTTTGGGATTCCCAGGCAGATTCTGCAGTCTGTGGAGCATTTCCCAGCTGGAGATGGAGAGATGCATATGAGGTATAGGTCAGTGGTTTACGTTAACACGGGTGAGGACGAGCATCAGAAGCAAGAGTACATAGCATGGTGTCGCAGAGCAGCGGACTGGACCATCAGTCGACCTATCCGCACCTTTGACATCCCAGTAGACGTTGATGGAGAGTTAGCGCCGGTGATTGCCGATGGCGAGGTGGTTGACGCTCCTCCACCTGGTGCTCAGCCAGCTGTCGATGCCCAGCCAGGCCCTGGAGTTTGGTATGATGGGTTAGAGCCGGAGCCTATGGATGAGGACGAGGACAACCCCGAGCCAGAGGTGATGGATCAGGATGATGGGGATGGAGAGGTCGATGAGATAGGAGATGATGTGAACATAGATGCCGTCGAGGATCAGGGGGATCAGGAAGACCCAGACATGGACGTGGACGAGCCCGGACCAGGTAGCAGCTCCTCTGAGGAGTTAGCAGAGTCTTCCGACGAGCCCGATGATTCCAGCGATCCAGACTTCGAGCCCTAGACTAGATGGAGTACGATAGGGATCCCTACCCTTTTTGTTATAGTGATCCTTAGCTCAGACCCACTCACCCGGCCACCGACACTTTTTGAGACTTAGTGGCCTTTTGATGTTGTTGTTAGCCTGACCTAGACCGTAGTGGATTTGCCTGTATATGTATCTGTGATCTTGTATAGACAGTATGTTGATATATGTATAAGAGTGAGGTTTTACCTGTTGATGATTTGTTGTTGTGGCTTCCTTGTTCATCTTTATTAGTCAGGGTTTGTATTTTGCTTCCGCATGTGTTTTTATACTCTGATTGTGGTTGGGTCGGCGATGTCTCCTGGGGACGTCGCATTCTGATCGACCGGAAAGGTAAGGGGATGCTCGCGTTCCGATAGGTGAGTTGGGTTCGGGGCGTGACATCCCCGCTATTGAATTGGTATCAGAGCAAGGTCAGCTCTATCCATGCGGTCGAAGCCTGGAGTGATAAGGAGCGATGATCAAGGGTAGCCAACTAGGTGACCTCGTGTGCTAGGTGTGTCTCTTAATTGAGTGTGTTTGATTGATTGATTGTGTAAGTGATTCAACCCCGAAGGTGCAGGCGCGTCAGGACCTGAGGTGAGTACACATGTTCCCTTGGGTGATGTATTGTGCTCAGTGCTAGATCGCATGTGATTGTTTGGCTGTTGTTTGTTACCTGCCTAGGACTTAGACTGGGTTAGTATGGTTTAAGTCTTTGACTCCTTAGTGGGGTTATAGCAGGTAGTTGAGTAGCCAGTTGAGTGAAAGAGATGAGTCGCCGAAGAGGAAAGGAACCCCAAGAGCAACCGAGAGCTGAGCCCAGAGAGGCCAGAGACCCCAGAATGGAGGAAGTGATGGATACCCTCCGTGAGATAGGGCATATCATGGGTCTGCAGGCTCAGGAGAGGGCAGCTGCACATGCACAGGCAGCCGAAGCCGCAGAGTTAGCTGGTAATGCGGGTAATCAGGCAGAGCAGGCACAACCAGTGGTACAGAGACAGATGCCCCAGCTAGTTGAGCAATTTCTGAAGCTCAAGCCGCCGAAGTTCAATGGTATGGGTGATGCAGAGTTAGCACCCAAATGGGTTGAGGCGTTGGAAAAGGCATTTAACGTATTGAAGTGCACCGATACCGAGAGAGTAGATTTAGCAGTGTATCAGCTACAGGACGGTGCCAATGATTGGTGGAACGCAGTAAAGGATGGAGTATTCCCTCCAGGTACTGAGTTAGTTTGGACTGTGTTTGTGGAACATTTTTATGAGAAGTATTTCTCTGAGGTAGCGCAGGAAAGGAAGTTGTCAGAATTTATGAGACTGCGCCAGGGACAGATGACGGTAGATCAGTATGAAAGGGAGTTTGCGAGATTGGCTAAGTTTGCGCCTACATTGGTGGTGAATCCGAGAGACAAGGCTAGGAGGTTTCGAGATGGATTGAAACCAGACCTCAGGAGCCAGATTTTATCTCATAATCTTAAGGACTACAGGGAGATGTACGAGAGGGCTCAGATCATAGAAAGAGATCAGCAAGAGAGGGCCGCCGCCTCGGGATCACGGTTTATGCCCAACAGAGATAATCGCAGGTTGGGGAAGAGACCAATGACTGGGAATAGACGATTTGTTCCACCTGTGAGGAGAAACATTGGGAAGCCTAACCAGCCTACGAGTAGGTTCGGAGCATGTTTCAGGTGTGGGAGTTTCGACCATCAGATTAGGTCGTGTCCTCAGATGCGTCCAATGGGATCGCAAGCACCAGCCCATCCGCCTAGGACGGGGAATCAGAGTGGACCTTCCCCAGCGACCAACCCAGGACGACCACCAGCCCAAGGAAGGGTGTACGCCATGGCGCGCAAGGATGCAGAGAAAGCGCCAGGGGTGGTCACCGGTATGATTTCTTTGGGAGACCATGCAGCATATGCTTTGTTTGATCCGGGGGCAACCCATTCTTTTGTGTCAGAACAGTTTATTAGATTGGTTGGGTTTGAACCTGTTTTGCTTGAGACTGTGTTGTGCGTATCTACTCCGTTGAATGATAGAATGATAGTCTCTTTTGGATGGCCTGCATGTAAGATAGTGATTGGTGGTGTGGAAAGCCATATCGACTTGGCAGTGTTAGCCATGTTCGATTTTGATGTTATTGTTGGAATGGACTGGTTAGTGCAGCAGAAGGCTGTAGTGGATTGTGATAGTAAAACGATCCAGTTCAATCCAATTGGACAACCTAGGTTTGAATTTCAAGGAAGTCGAGGAGGAACCTCGATTCCTTGGATCTCTTCATTGGAAGTGAATGAGTTGTTGAACGAAGGATGTGAAGGATATCTGGTCAATGTGGTGGATCCCACTGTACCAGAGCTTCGGTTAGAAGATATCCCGGTAGTATGCAACTTTCCAGAAGTGTTTCCACAGGAATTGCCAGGCTTACCACCTGAGCGGGAAGTTGAGTTTGTAATTGAGCTAGCCCCGGGTACAGAGCCGATATCAAAAGCCCCGTATCGAATATCATTGTCTGAGTTAAAGGAGTTGAAAGTCCAGATGCAGGAGTTATTGGACAAGGGTTTCATCCGTCCGAGTGCGTCTCCATGGGGAGCACCTGTGTTGTTTGTGAAAAAGAAAGACGGAACCCTGAGATTGTGTATTGACTACAGGCAGTTGAACCAGGTGACAGTAAAGAATAAGTACCCACTGCCTAGGATCGACGATTTGTTCGATCAGTTGCAGGGAGCATCGGTATTCTCCAAGATTGACCTACGGACAGGATATCACCAGTTGAGAATCAAGAAGGAGGATATACCTAAGACAGCCTTCAGGACGAGGTATGGGCACTATGAGTTTACAGTTATGCCCTTCGGACTGACGAATGCTCCTGCAGCTTTCATGGATTTGATGAACAGAGTGTTTAAGGAATTTTTGGATCAGTCAGTGATTGTCTTCATCGATGATATATTAATATATTCTAAGAGTCCCGAAGAGCATGAGATGCACTTGACTGAGGTGCTACGGACGTTAAGAGAGCATGCGCTCTACGCCAAGTTTAGCAAGTGTGAGTTTTGGCTCAGTCGAGTAGCTTTCCTTGGACACATAGTGTCGGGAGAAGGAATATCAGTAGACCCGACCAAGATAGAGGCCGTGACTAAGTGGCCGAGACCGACCTCAGTGACCGAGATCAGAAGTTTCCTTGGACTGGCTGGCTATTACAGACGGTTTGTAGAAGGATTCTCATCCATAGCCATGCCCATGACTAGATTGTTAAAGAAAGAGTCCAAGTTCGAATGGGATGACAAGTGTGAGAAAAGTTTTCAGGAGTTGAAACACAGACTTACTACAGCTCCAGTGTTGACTATTCCATCTGGATCAGGAGGATTCGAGGTGTACAGTGATGCTTCTTTGAGAGGGCTAGGTTGTGTGTTGATGCAGCATGGGAAAGTGGTGGCGTATGCGTCGAGACAGTTGAGACCTCATGAGATGAATTATCCGACGCACGATTTAGAGTTGGCTGCGATAGTATTTGCCCTTAAGATTTGGAGGCATTATCTTTGTGGAGAAAGGTTTCAGATCTACACGGACCATCAGAGCCTCAAGTACTTGTTTTCGCAGAAAGAGTTGAATATGAGGCAGAGAAGGTGGATGGAACTACTGAAAGACTATGATTGCGACATCCTGTATCATCCGGGTAAGGCCAATAGAGTAGCAGATGCTCTAAGTCGCAAGTCTAGTATGGCACATATGATGGTGAGAGAATGGACATTGTTGGAACGGCTCAGAGATTCAGAGTTTAAGTTCGAAGTGAGCCAGATGTCCAGTTTGATGGCAGCCTTGAGGATTGAACCAGAGATCCAGGCAAGGATTAAGGAACTCCAGTCTACGGACCAAGAAATCCAGAAAATCATTGGATTGGATGTTTCTAAAAGGAGGCCAGAATTCCAGATGAGCGAGGATGGAACTTTAAAGTTCAGAGGAAGATTGTGTGTACCAGACGATGAAGGTCTGAAGGAGGAAATCTTGAGTGAAGCTCATCGGAGTCAGTACAGTATCCACCCAGGTAGTACCAAGATGTACCAGAACTTAAGGCAACATTATTGGTGGAATGGAATGAAGGCTGATGTGGCGAGACACGTGACTAAGTGTTTGACGTGCCAACAAGTGAAGGCACAGCATTGCAAGCCTGGTGGATTGTTGAGGCCATTAGAGATCCCAGAGTGGAAATGGGAGCATATCACCATGGATTTCGTAACGGGATTGCCAAGAAGCCAGAGAGGGCACGATTCTATATGGGTGATAGTGGATCGTCTGACCAAGTCAGCGCATTTCCTGGCAGTGCGAAAGGACCTTGAACTAGAAAGGTATGCCGAGTTGTATGTACAACAGATAGTGCGATTGCATGGAGTACCGGTGACCATTACGTCAGATCGCGATCCAAGATTTACGGCAAATTTTTGGAAAAGTTTGCAAGTGGCCTTAGGAACAAAGTTACAGTTCAGCACGGCTTATCATCCACAGACAGATGGCCAATCAGAGAGAACAATTCAGACTCTGGAGGATATGCTGAGAGCTTGTGTCGTAGACTTTCAGGGCAAATGGGAAGAACAGCTACATTTAGTAGAGTTTGCCTACAATAACAGCTACCAGCAGAGTATTCAGATGGCGCCGTTTGAGGCATTGTATGGTAGAGCGTGCAGAACACCAGTATGTTGGGATGAGGTTGGTGAGCGCAGTATTACCGGGCCAGAGTTAGTACAGCAGACAGTTGAGGCCGTTGAGATTATCAGAGATAGACTGAGAACAGCGCAGAGCCGTCAGAAAAGTTATGCCGACCGGAGACGACGACCCTTAGAGTTTCAAGTGGGAGACCATGTATTCTTGAAGGTATCGCCGATGAAAGGATTATCCCGGTTTGGCAAGAAAGGAAAACTCAGTCCCAGGTACGTTGGGCCATTTGAGATATTGGAGAAGATTGGTGATATGGCCTATCGTCTTGCCTTGCCGCCTAACTTGTCGCAGGTACATAATGTATTCCACGTGTCGATGTTGAGAAAATATGAACCAGATCCGACCCACGTTCTAAGGTACGAAGAGATAGACGTGGACGACAAGGTGTCGTACGTGGAAAGACCAGTCAGGATCGAGGACCGAAGAGATCGAGTGCTCAGGAACAAGACTATCCCGATGGTGAAGGTTGTATGGGAGCACCACGGCACAGAGGGCGCTACTTGGGAAAGTGAAGAGGCCATGCGGCGTCAGCACCCCCAGTTGTTTGATTAGATGGGATGGATGTGTAAATTTCGAGGACGAAATTTTTGTAAGGGGGGAAGGATGTAACAGCCCGAATTTCGATGTAATTTCTGGGATTAGTAAAATGAATGTTATCTCTCATTTCATTTGAGTACGACTCGCCCAGAGCTGATCACTCTTGGGATACTAACCATTGAGGAATGGCTAATTAGGACACTAGTACGTGGACCAGGGACTTAGTCGCGACTCGGGTGCCGATTTGAGAAAGAATGAGGGAATATTGTGAACCAGTGAGGGGCCGATCTTAGGAACAGTGATGGAAATGGTATGGCCAAGGCCAACGATGCACAATTGGGATCGCAGGTGATTCTGCTTAACCGAACGTGCTCGTGGTCAACCAATCCTGAACTTGAGCCAAATGATCGTGACCCCGGGATTAGTAATAAACTCTCTTTCTCTTGATGATTGGAACCGTTGAGACTCGGACAACCCTAAGTCGATACGCGTATACCTAAACAGCCGCCTGTTGGTGAGAGTTCAGAATAATTGAAATTGAGAGAGAGTTGTTCACGGAATTTAGCCCAGACTTCGATGTCGGATTTCGGGGACCCAACGGACTAATTTTAAGATTCTGACGCCAGAAAATGTTAGTCACACATATATGGGACGCTTGGGTGCGAAAAATGGAATTTTGGTTCGGAACGGCAAAAAGACGAAATTGCCCTTGGACTAATTAGGTTAATTCCGAATTTTGAGGATTTAATTTGGGTTAAACCATGGGTGGTTAAGTTGTCTAGAGTGGTTAAGGTTTGGTTAGGGGCAAAGGACAAAAATGCCCCTCAATAATTCATTTGGATTAGTTATTAGCCGTTGGATGGAGGGTGGTTTGGTCTAGGGGCTTGGATGAGTGACACTTGTCACCCCAAAAGTGATTTGACTAGTTTGACCAAAATTGGATAAGGTTTTTCTCTCTCCTCCATCTCTCTCTTCTCCTTCACGCCATTCTCTCTCTCTCCTCCATTTTCGTTCAGCCCCCTCTCTCCTCACATTCGGCCACCATTCTCTCCTTCGTTCTTCCCTTTTCTTCGCCGGATCAAGCCACGCCGTCGCCACCTCCAAGCAGCAGCTCGCCGGAGCCGTGAGCCACGGCAAGGACCACCGTGGAGGGCTGGTTCATCCACCAAGCCGCCGTCCTAGCCGTCCTCCTCCTCTCCCCCTTGGAAGCTCCATTCGGCCACCACCAATCAGCCACCGTTGGCCGTGGGATCCAACAAGCCGCCGTGAGCACCGCCGTGAGCCGTCCTTGAGCCGGGAGTTCGGATGTACTTGTTTCTCCCGCGTTTAGTTCACCCCGAAGTGAGTTACACACCTAAACTTAGATTAGGCTTAATTGTGTCTAATTGAGTTTGTTTGGTTTGATTTGTGTAGTTGAACTAGATTAGTTCTAGTTAGTGGATTTGGTGGTAATGGCTGCAATTATGAGGTTGTTGAGGGTTGATTGGAAGTGGAAATATGGCTGAATGTTAATGGTTTAGTGGCTGTCCATTATGAGTTCAATTCGGAGCCTTGGGAGTTTTGTGCTAGAAATGTTGTTTCTAGGCCCAATTTGACTTGTTTTGCTTAATTAAGCTTAGTACATGCTATATATATGTGAGTGGGACCTTGGCTGATCATTAGAGGTCTAATTGAGGTGTTTGGAATGCATTTTGGCCATGTTTAATTGTAAGGTTTCAATTTGGCCGAATTGCATGTATTATGATGCAAATGCTAGAAATGGTGTTTTGGGGCTAAATAGGCTTATTTTGCAAGATTGAGCTTTGTTTATGCCTTATATGTTTTAGTAGGACCTTGGCTGAATCAATTAAGGCATATTGGAGTGTTTTGAATGAGTTTGGGATATGTTTAATTGTGGTGTTTTAGTGTGGCCGAATTGCACTTATTTGAATACAAATGCTAGAATAGGTTCATTGGTTGTAAATGTTGGTGAATATGGTGGCATTTGTATTCATGAGCATGGAAATGCATGTCACGCACTAGAAAGGCCGAGATTGATATGTGAAATAGCATTGTGTGCTTGTGCGGTGTGACATGGCATTGTATGTGTGATCACGGTAAACGCCCTCAAAAGTGTAAAATTGGGCTAAGATAAAATTGAGATGTGTGATCACAGATTGGCCTTCGGGTCGTGGCCTTCGGGTCGTTCCGTCTGTTGCGTTTACGCGAGACGATGCCCGGTGTGGGACCGGAAGACGACCATCCTCATGCACTTTGTAGCAGGCTCTGGTTCGTAGGTGAGCGGTGTTGCGCCTGAGGGCTAGAAGACACTGGGCCGGGGGCGTATTATAAACGCTGGCCATGGAGTGTTGTGGGCCTTTGGGTCGGGCCTTCGGGTCGGAAAGTTGTTGGCCTTCGGGTCGGGCCCTATTGTGGGTCGTGAGACTAAGAATAATCTGATCATCGCATTTTGTGAATTGCGAATCGTGCAGCATTGTGATGAGATCTTGAGAATAGTGAGCATGTGACTGCATGAGACATTCGCGTGGAATGCGGTGATTGAGCGATTTGTACATTTAAGAAGATGAGCACATGTGTGTGGAGAACGCCTGCCCGTATGTACACATATGTGGGTGTATATATATATATGTTGAATTGCACTAACTTGCAGGGGTTGAATCACTAGATCATATCGAGTCTTATGTTTGTTGGTTGTTGAATGATTTTGGTCTGTTGAGACACACTTTAGCCTAGCCTAGGTTTAGGTGTTTGATTCACTGAGCTAGTCTCACGGTTGTTGTAAAACCGAAACATTTCAGAACCTACCCCCTAGGATGTTGGATCCACCTCCACTTTTTGGGATTCCCAGGCAGATTCTGCAGTCTGTGGAGCATTTCCCAGCTGGAGATGGAGAGATGCATATGAGGTATAGGTCAGTGGTTTACGTTAACACGGGTGAGGACGAGCATCAGAAGCAAGAGTACATAGCATGGTGTCGCAGAGCAGCGGACTGGACCATCAGTCGACCTATCCGCACCTTTGACATCCCAGTAGACGTTGATGGAGAGTTAGCGCCGGTGATTGCCGATGGCGAGGTGGTTGACGCTCCTCCACCTGGTGCTCAGCCAGCTGTCGATGCCCAGCCAGGCCCTGGAGTTTGGTATGATGGGTTAGAGCCGGAGCCTATGGATGAGGACGAGGACAACCCCGAGTCAGAGGTGATGGATCAGGATGATGGGGATGGAGAGGTCGATGAGATAGGAGATGATGTGAACATAGATGCCGTCGAGGATCAGGGGGATCAGGAAGACCCAGACATGGACGTGGACGAGCCCGGACCAGGTAGCAGCTCCTCTGAGGAGTTAGCAGAGTCTTCCGACGAGCCCGATGATTCCAGCGATCCAGACTTCGAGCCCTAGACTAGATGGAGTACGATAGGGATCCCTACCCTTTTTGTTATAGTGATCCTTAGCTCAGACCCACTCACCCGGCCACCGACACTTTTTGAGACTTAGTGGCCTTTTGATGTTGTTGTTAGCCTGACCTAGACCGTAGTGGATTTGCCTGTATATGTATCTGTGATCTTGTATAGACAGTATGTTGATATATGTATAAGAGTGAGGTTTTACCTGTTGATGATTTGTTGTTGTGGCTTCCTTGTTCATCTTTATTAGTCAGGGTTTGTATTTTGCTTCCGCATGTGTTTTTATACTCTGATTGTGGTTGGGTCGGCGATGTCTCCTGGGGACGTCGCATTCTGATCGACCGGAAAGGTAAGGGGATGCTCGCGTTCCGATAGGTGAGTTGGGTTCGGGGCGTGACAGTGGTTCTCGGGCGGTGCTCGGGCAGTGGCACGTCGGTGAACGGCGGCTGGCGGTGCTCCTCCGGCGGCGGCAGCAGCGACGTGCTCACAGCAAAGGGGGAAACCGGCAGTGGAGGGGGGAGAGGGAGGAGAGAGAGAGAAAAACTTGACTTGTGGGGAAAGAAATGGGGAGGAGAGAGAGACAAGGCATTAAATAGCTTTGACCAACTTTTTCAAATTCCCAAAATGCCCTTGAACACTTGGCTCTCATTCAATCCCATCCAATAATTGAGGGGCACTATGGTCATTCTCTTGGCTGCATTATTGGGCTGTTATAAACATAAATTAATCCCCAAAATTAGCCTAGGGGCAAAATGGTCATTTTTCGATTTCGGGCCGAATTTCCATTTTTCGACCGTACTAACCCCAAATATATGTGGCCACACTAAAATGACGTTGTCCACGCAAAATAGTCGCTCACGACCCCGAAATCCGACGTCCAAGTCCGGATCCAATTCCGTAATCAAAATTGCTCAATTTAAAATTTTAGGATCTCTCACTAACGGGCGGCTGTTTAGGGGTTACGTGTATCGGCCTAGGGTTACTCGAGTTGTGATAGTCTCGATTACCGGGAGAACGTGAGGAATTATCGCTAGTTCCGGAGGTCGCGATCGTTCGGTTTAAGTTCGAGATTTGTTCGTCACGTGTACTCTCGGTCGTGCGAAATTACCCGCGATCCGATCGTACGTCCCTGGCCAAACCAAATCCATCACCTTCCTAAGATCGGCCCATATTGGCCCAAAATATTTCCTCATCATTTCTCGGAATTGGTACCCGAATCGCAATCGGGTCCTTGGTCCACGTACCATTTCCTAATTAGCCATTCCCTATAGGTTAGTATCCCGAGAGAGCTCAATTTCGGGCGAGACTTACTAAATCAAATGAGGAATAATATCAATATTATTGATCCTGGAAAATGAGCCGAAATTCGGGATATTACAGTAGGGTCCCTCCCTATTAATTGGCTCTCTAAATCCCCCAACCCCTTTGGGATTTATTATATTTAGATGCCCAACTATGTTGTTCTTTAAGTTCTACTACTTAATGAGAATGTTTCGCTTTAGACCCAAAAAAAAATCAAATTTTGGGAAGTTTTGATTTTTATGTCAAATTGTGCAATTGGACCAACCATTATGCAATTCAAGGTCCCAGAATCACTTATTGTGAAGACACTATAACTTAAAAATGATTAAAAAAATTTAATTGCATTTTTGGTTCAATTCGAGTTTAATTTTGCCTAGTTTTGTGAAAAACATATACCCGATTGAGATTTTTCAAAATGGAAAAAGTATTCATGAAACTGGATTTAAAATAAGACTAATGACTATTTTTATGGAATTTTCTAATTCCATTTACTATTTTTCTTGATTTTCTCGCTTATTTTGACTAAAAGAAATTAAGGAAAAATGTAGAAAAATGATAAAAAAAAATTTATTTTTTGGTTTAGAAATAGGTTTCTAGGCTTGGCCAATATTCCTAGTCCTAATTTTGAAATTTTTGAAAATATGAAAAAAAAATGAGCTAAAAATTAGATGTCAACATGTGCTCCTCTTTGAGATTGAGCTCATTAGAGGTTAATCTCAAAGATAAGCTAACACCTAAATTTTTAGTCGACTCACTAAATAAGATAAGATGAAAATTTCACAACAATTGACTAGGGTCTTGCTTTTGAAATCCATGATCTAATCCAAAAGTTCTCTTTTTTGAACACATTTTGAAAGATTCTTAATGATTGAGGGAGAGAAACTTACCTGTTTGTAAAAGTTTCTTTGTTGCTTATCCTAAGGCATGAATTGATGGTGGTGATGATTATGATGGTTATTCGGATTTCGTGGTTTAAGGACGAATTCATGAACCATGAACGTCTGAGGCTCTTCACGTAAAGATTTGGAAATTTGCCTAGTGGTTCCTCACCAATAGGACTTTAATTTGGCTAGGGACTCCTCGCCTATAGCACCTTCGATTTGCCTAGTGGTTTCTCACCAGTAGGACTTTGGATTTGCCTAGTGGTTCCTCACCAGTAGGACTTTGAATTTGCTTAGGGGCTCCTTACCAGTAGAACTTTGGATTTGTCTAGAGGCTCATCGCCGGTAGGACTTTGAATTTGTCTAAGGGCTCCTTGCCTGTAGGACTTTGAATTTGCCTAGGGGCTCATCGCCTGTAAGACTTTGAATTTTGCCTAGGGGCTCCTCGCATGTAAGACTTTAAATTTGTCTAAAGGCTTCTCGCCTGTAGGACTTTGGATTTTGGAGACTTGCCATGTGGTTCCTCGCCCATAAGGTTTTGAAAATTACCTAAAGGCTCCTCACCAATAGGATTTGAATTTTGGAGACTTGCCATGTGGTTCCTCGCCCATAGGATTTTGGAAACTGCCTAAAGGCTCCTTGCCAATAGGACTTTAAATTTGCCTAGTGGTTCCTCACCAGTAGGACTTCAATCAATGAATGTCTTGACCATGAATTATGTGATTTTGAGGTTTCACTAACCTTTGTATAGTTTTTTAGTTGACCAAAAACTATTTTGAAAAGTAGTTTTGAAATTAATCAAAACTGTTTGAAACGTGGTTTTTTCTTAGTTTACCATAAACTGTTTGAAAATTTGATTTTAAGTTGACCAAAAGCTTTTTGAAACCTGGTTTTGAAATATGCATTCTTTGTATTAAATGCATTTCAGGCAATCAAATTTCCTTTTCGAGAAATTATTTGAACAAAATGCTTTGCAATATTTCAAGAAATGCTTGAAATAATCGTTTAGAAGACCTTCATTAGAAAGGATTTGTTTTAATCTATGAATTTGGTCTTTTCTTCATTTGATTGAAAGGGGACTGATCTAGGGGACTGATCTGATATTCCTCAATTTTTCTATCTTAACCAATCTTTAGGTGTTCGGAGATGTTCATAATGTACACATTCCATTTGATCCGATAATATTTTCAAAAGGTTGCAATATTGACTTAGTCAATGGCTATTCAAAGGATAGGTATTCTGAGACCAAGAAAAAAGATTTCATCATATCTGACTTTGAATCTACAAGTTAAAAACCTCGTGGATAAGGCAAGATAGTATTGCATAAACTTCTTTAAGTGATGACTTTTTGTCATAAAGTCATATTTATATTCTCAACATCCCAATCTGAAAAGTCTTTGGGAAGAGGTTGTATTGTTAGTATTGGGTAGGCTCAAAAGACTCATTTGTTTGAATTCAGGGTTTTCATGAAATTGATGATCTTTTTGGCATTACCACTTTTTCTTTTCTTCTTTTTTACTAGAGATCTTTTCTTCTATGAATATCAGAGTCCTCTAACATTCATCACAATCTCTTTTCTTTTGCTCATTCTCAGTTGTTGTGATCTATGATCTCTCATGATCTTGACTTTGCTTTGTCACAACTTTTTATCGTTTTGAGCTTTCTTTTACACTCTCTTTTCTTTCTCATTTTTCTTAGGCATTTAGCCTTACTTTTTCCAGGTACACTGGTTTTTCATGCCCTAGACTCTTTTGACTTTGATTTTTTTTTAATTCTAAGGTCTCTATGTTCTGCCCTTTTATTTCTTATCTATTAAAGTGGATCATATGTTCATGCTCTAGTGTGAAGAGATGTTCACCAATTTAGGGTTCTGAAATAAATATTCAGGCTCAATTGGGCTTTGCCAAAGGGAATGTGTTTGGGTATAAGAAATGAAGTGCTCTTCTTCCTCTTGGGATGTCTTAAGCTTCCATATGACTTCATATGAAGTTATTACAGAAGGATTGATGCAAGAATAGGCAATAAAATCTTTCTTGGTCTTATTTTCCATAGCTATCAATCCACAAGCCTCCTGATTTGCCCCAATGTGGGGTGGTTCTTAACAAGATTGTTTTGGGAAAACTTCTCCATTGTTTTGGCTCAAATTTGGTTTGCAAGGGATAGGCATGTGTTTAGAATAGTGAAATGATTGCCTTTCATCATTTCAATCTATGTAATCATTGCGAATATCCCCTATTTCCTTCAAATAAGTTTTTCTCACTCACTTCTACACTTCGACTTTGAATGTATAAGAGACGTGTTTGGATATGACTTACCTTTCATCATTTAAAGGTCTTTCCATTCAATTCGATCCAAACTTTTTCTATGAAATTTTTCAAATCCTTTTGTCAAATTATCCCTTTTAGGGAATTTTGATGCTTATTCCATTTTCAAAGAAAGCGTGTTTCAAAATCTTTGATTGAAACATTTCTGACGTATTTTCCTTTTCAAAACAATTTGTTTTGTTTTTTGCTTAGCCTTAGTGTCATTCCGTTTAGGGAAGAAAAAGATTTGATTTTTTTCTTAGAAGGGCAACCCTTTTTTAGCACATGCCCTCACGATTTAGGGATGCCTGTTTAATCAATTTACCAAAATTCCTCTTGTTTGTATGTTTCTGCTTTTGGTTACACTGAGGATTCTTCTGTTGTTGCTTCATTTTCTTTGTCTCTCTAGCGATGATAAAAAGGAAAGCACATTAGAGGATATCAATGGAAAATAGAATTTGGAAGTGATACTTCCCTCTATTATTTGATAACTCCATTGGGAATTCTGAAATCATCAACTAGTTTAGATTCTTTTGCTTTCTTCTGTAAAACAGACAAACATGTTCATGAGATGCATGATATGCACGATATACATGATATGCACATGTTCTAAAGTGACCCGAATCTTTTCTTGAATGTTCGTCTTCATTTCATAGGTAGAAAATCTTGATAGCATTTGCATTTACGGGAGAGGCCAGTTCTGTTCCTGCCATATCTGTCACGCCCCGTACCCCACAATGCGCAACATCCCTGCCGAGGTCGTATTTATGCGACATCCCAGGACTCGTCATCGACCCAACACCCTAATGCACAGAGATCAAAACACATGCGGAAGAAATATAAACACCCATACAAATAAAAACACATGACCAAGGATAGCATGAACAACAAACAACATTATAGATATACACTTGTATTAACCAGGGAAACATATACACTACCATCGAACCGAGCATACAACAGCATTACATACAAGCTTAGAAATATGAGCATCCAAAAACCACCGACATAACAAAAAGGGACACATGGTTAGGTTAACTTAGCTCCACCACAGGTCGACCTATCTTTCAAAAAGTGACTGGTCAAACCTATTATACACAACCCCTAAAAACCTAAGGGTCACCCTCCTCCCAATCTTCACCTGAGTCCTCTAGCTTGTACCCCGGAGGAATACGCGGATCACGATACGGAGGAATTGCCTGCAATGATTGCACAGCCTGTGGCTCCATTGGGGGCACCATGGGCGGCTCCTCATTCGACTCCTCAGGATCCACGATCTTGCTATCGGGAGGAATGATCGCCGAAGGATCCCACTCACCAACTCCGTAAAAAGGGATGTCGAAGCTTCTCGGTGGACTGGTCTCCTTTAAGCCATCTCGATAAGTCCACACCATGTACGAATAAGACTTTAGGTACAATCCGCCCTCGTCAACCCAAACAATGCTCGAGTACTTGACAAAAGCTCGGTCGTCTCCTAAAGGATACTCCACCTCCTAATTATCCACATGTCTAGGGATCCCAAAATGAGGAGGCGGGCCTCCTGGGTTCATGGCTGGGGGTCTAGAAAGTTGGGTTTTAACAAACAATGAGACGAATCTCAGCAAATAAAACCCCATAACCTAAACTAGGCTAACATACACTTTTTGACAGGCAGCAAATCACATACAGCTAGTAACAATTGACAATCAATTAACCTAGGCCCTCGGGCCCAGATCGAGCACACAATTAACCCTGCAAGTTAGACAATTCATAATAATACTCATGGCACATATGCGATCACTCACACGTACGCCATACATACACTCATGCTTTGGCTCAATAATGCACACCGGCACACGACTCATTTTTCAATTAGAGTTCGACCGGCATAAAACGCATCAGGTCTATCAATCAATACTAACACTTCATGGCCCGCGTAAAATGCACTAAACCCAGTGTCTTAGCCCGTGTAAAACGCATCAGGCGCAACACCGATCTCCATTACGGACCAAAACCCGCGTAAAAAGCATCAGGCTGGCCGTATTCCGGTAAAACCGGGCATCGTCCCATGTAAAACGCATCAGGACTCATAATGATCACACGTGCACATGACCAATTTTATCTGAATCCTGCGTAAAACGCATCAGGGCAATTAGGTGATCACATACTCATGTCAGGCACGCATACTCGTACATATCTCGATTCAAACCAATGCTCAGCATACGAATTGCGTGGCCATGCAATCCAGCACTCGGGCAATAGCACGATGCACAATGAACATCCAATTTCACATAGGTACATAATCATTTTAATGCCACGACATGCTCAATTTATGCCATAACCAGTTCAATCAACAATGCATCGGCATACCCAAATATTCAATTTAACACATTTCGGCACGGCACATAAATCACTTAATTAGTGCAACACAAACTTGCACACTCAAGGCCCGCCATGCCACACCATATTCGGCCACCTTAGGACACACAACATGGCATTATAGTATTGATTCCAAACGAGCATAAATTAGCCACTAGATCATTCAAACATGGCATACTCGGGAATCCCCAATTAAACCCCAAATTGACCAATCTTAATCCCAATTGATCCCAATACGAACAGCCACAATTCAGCACATTCTCGGCCATTTTTCCACTTCCAAATCAGCACCATAGACTTCCATAATCAGCACATCAATAGCCTCCAACAATCAGCCACTAATCAAGCCTAAATTCCACTCTAATTAACCTCTAATCTAACATTAACCTATCTAGAAGTGATTAGTGGCCTAATTAGGGTTTAGGGACTCATACTCACTTAATCCTAAGCCCCAAAGGGTGGCTAAACCGGTGGGGATTCGAACGGTCCAAGCGGCTCACGACGGCGCTCCAATGATCCTTGCAACGGCGCACGGCGGCGGCGGTGACCGTCGGTCCTTGGTGGTCACGACGGTGGCAAGGGTGTTGGTCGGTGGTGATGGAAAATAGGGGAGAGAGAGAGAGGTCGGGTGGTGGTGGCGAGACGGCATGGACGGCGGCGGCTTGAATGGACGGCGGCCGGCAGTGATCCTCACACGCGGCCGAAGTGGTTGGTCCGGTGGTCTTCACGCCGAATGAGGGAGAGAGAGACGAGATGGAGAGAGAGAGAGAGGATGGACAGGCCAGTTGATGGTGGTGCACGGCGGCACGACGGCGATGGCTTGCTCCGGCAATCGGCGGCTCACACGGCTGAGAGAGGGAGGAGGGGGAAATTGACGAGAGGGAGTTGGCCGGAGGTGGTGAGAGAAATGAGAGGGAGAGATTAAATTATTGGTCTTAAAAGTGGGGTTTGACCAAACTTTCTTAATTCCCATTTTGCCCTTTTCTCACTTGGCTAAGATTAATTGATGTCCAATAATGGAGGGCATCTTGGTCAATATTTTTCTGAATTATTGGGCTGATCTTATCCAAGATTTAATTCCCAATTATCCCCCAAATAAATCCCAAAATTCGGAATACACTTATAAGGCCTAGGGGCAAAATCGTCATTTTTCGATTTTGGGCCAAATTTCCATTTTTTGACCGTACTGATCCCAAATATAGTTGGCCATACTAAAATGACATCGTCCTCGCAAAAAAGTCATACACGTCCAAGAAATTCAACGTCCAAGTCCGGGTTCAATTTCGCGATCAAAATTGCTCAATTTAAAATTTTAGGATCTCTCACTAACGGGCAGCTATTTAGGGATTACGCATATCGACCTAAGGTTACTCGAGTCTTGATGATCTCTATTACGGGGAGAACGCGAGGAAGTATCGTTAGTTCCGGAGGTCGCAATCGTTCGGTTTAAGTTCGGGATTTATTCACCATGCGTACTCTCGGTCGTGCGGAATCACTCGCGATCCGATTATACGTCATTGGCCAAACTAAATCCGTTACCTTTCTAGAATTGGCTCACATTGGCCCAAAATATCTCCTCATCGTTTCTCAGAATCGGTGCCCGATTCGCGATCGGGTCCCTGGTCCACGTACTGTTTTCCTAGTTAGCCATTCCCTTTTAGTTAGTATCCCGTGATTGATCAATTCCTAGCAAAACTTACTAAAATTAAACGAGAATAATATCAATTTCATTGGTCCCGGGATTGGGTTGAAATTCAGGATGTTACAATATCTATAAGAATTAATGCTCCTCTAAGAAGAACCTTATTGACATTGTATGGGCCCTCACAATTCAGAGTGAATTTGCAACGAGAATCTGAATTGTTGAATATGACTTTCTTCACTATTAAATTCTCTGTTTTGAAATTCCTCAGTTTTATCTTTCAATTAAAGGATTTAGCCACTCGTCTTTGATAGGCTTGTCCATGACATATAGCTCTTAATCTCTTTTCATCAATCACGTTGAGTTGTTCGTATCTTTGTTGGATCCACTCAGCTTTTGAAAGCTTTAACTGGGATAGTATCCTTAATGAAAGAATTTCTACTTCAACGGGAAGCACTACTTCCATTCCATAGACCAAAGAAAATGGAGTTGCTCCAGTTGATGTTCGAATTGAAGTTCGGTATGCCATCAGAGTATATGGCAACCTTTCATGCTTGTCACAATAATTTTCGAGTGTCTTGACCAGTATCTTCTTGATATTCTTATTTACCGCTTCAACTGCTCCGTTCATTTGTGGACGATATGGAGATGAGTTCAGATGTTCGACACGGAAATGTTCGAGTAAATTATCTACGTTCTTGTTGTTTAGATTTGATTCATTGTCCATAATTATTGCTTCCGGAACTCCGTACATAGCAATGATGTCCTCCCTGATGAATTTGGCAACATTCTTGGTAGTAACATTTGTGTAGGAGTTTGCTTCAATCCATTTAGTGAAATAGTCAATTACAACCAGGATAAACCGGTGCCCATTTGAGGCCATGGGGTTGATTGGACTAATCATATCAATGCCCATATTGAAAATGGCCATGGCTCGGACATTTGATGTAGCTTATTTGGCGATGCATTGATTTTATCTCCATAAACCCGACATTGATGGCAACATCTCACATGTTGGATGCAATCTGATTCTATTGTCATCCAATTATATCCCAATCTCATAATCTTTCGAGCTAGAAGAGTCCATTCATGTGCAGTCCACATTCATCGTTGTAAATGTCTTTCATGACCTGTTCGGCTTCTATAGCATCCACACATCTTAACAAGGTTGAATCAAATGATTTCTTGTAGAGGGTTTGACCACTGAGGAAGAATTTGTTGGCTATCTTCCTTATAAATTTCCTGTCACCTGGTTGACTTTCTTCAGGAAACTCCCCTGATTGAAGCTGTCATGATACCATGGTTCGTTGTCAAACTCTGCTTGGACCATCATGCAATGAGCTGGTTGTTCAAGAATATTGATTCTCAATTGTTTTATATCCATACCATCTTCAGCTTGTAATAAGGATGACAAAGTTGCAAAAGTATCCGCAAAATGATTCTGAGCTCTTGGAAGATAATCAATTGTTACCTCTTATAAACTTTCCATCATCTCTTATAAATATTTGTGATAAGGAATTAGCTCCATATACTTATTTGCCATTCACCAGTTATTTGCAATATGATGAGCATAGAATCTCCATATACCTGTAACCTTTATACCTTCATTGAAAAGGCTAATTGTAAGCCGAGAATGCATGCCTCGTATTCAGCGACGTTATTGGTGCATGGAAATACTAATTTTGCAGATACCGGATACCATTGATACATCTCATATTACATCACATGTCGATGATCCATTTCATCGATCAATCTATTGCTCAATATCAAACCATGATCACGACACAAAACCTTGTAAAAAGGCTAGCAAGATTCCTCCCTTGGTAAAGTCTCTACCTACAAAACCGGTGGCTCGGCCCAGAAGGACATCCTAAACCCGGTATGCATACCCCCAAATCCCTCAATGGGTTCATAGCGATAATGAGCATAAAACACACATCCAATACCATGAATCAAATCCACAATCAATAGCACTAATTAATTTCACAAAACAAAACACATAATCTTTCTCAACTTCATTCGTCAAACCAAACACATTTTAGAAGACATTTCTCACATCATTTCAAAAATCTTCCTAAATCGATATGTATAACCTTTAACAAAAGAATTCTTTTCATAAAAAATTTCCTCAATTCATTTCACAATAATCGATATATAAGCCATTCCAAAAATGCTTTACTATACCATTTCAAATAATCAACAGGGTAGTAAATGCCTGATTCGAGTTTTTATGCAATAACAATGCTATTTAACTCATACCATATCTTATTATTCATATCGCTTTTGAAATATGAGTTTACAAACTCAAAGAAGAGATAGCACCACTCACCTGGAATCCCCAAAAATCAAACGACAACGCTCACTCGAACCGACGATCTCGTAATCCTAACAATTAAACGAGAATCGACGTCAAAACCAAGTAAAATATTACGATAACTACGAAACGGCTAAATAATCCTTAAACGCTAACAAGACAACTCAAAGGCGCCCATAAATTGCTCATCCAAAGCGATTATCCAAATCATCCGCAATGCGGAGCTTGAGCGCGAAATTTGATTATGCCGTAACTTTCTCTATCGAAGTCCGACCCTAACAAACTTAAGGTCAAAAGAAAGCCCGTTCAAAGTATTACAAAAGCCCTAGCTTGGCCGCCCCAAAATCGAGCCAACGTATACTGTTCACTTCATGTGGAAAACTTCAAAAATTCGTTTCGAGCAAACGGTAAATCCAAATCAAGATCCGTAATATCCCACGGCTCTATGACACATCAAACTACCAATTATATATATATATATATATATATATATATATATATGCAGCTCAACGACTCAAAAATCGGACTTTGCGGCTTGAATTTCCCAACATTCCAAATTTAAATCCCAAATCTGAAAACTTCTCCGATCGGACGAACGAAGGACTCGAATACTTACCAAGCGTTTGCAATACAAAATAACTCCGGCTTGACGAGACTTACGTGGCGAGTACGCCTCTCTTTCTTCTGCTTCTCTTCTTTCTTTCCTCTCTTTCTTTCCCGATTGTCCTGCAAGCTCTCGGTCTTCTCTCTCTAAGCTATTTTTCCTTTATATAGCTGAAGTTCACTATTACTTTTTATTCTTTTTGACTTTTCAACTCTTCTTTTCTTTTCTTTTTTCTTTTTTTTGGATAAAATGTCTAAATATTATAGTTTATGCTAGGAACAGCCCGCAAACAGCCACCGAACCGCCCCCGGCAGCCACTCCCTTTACCGTGCTCGTTCGCTGCCATCCGCCAAAATCGAACCGGTAACCACTGCGGACAGCCGCATCGCCACTGTCATTCTCGTGTAATTACCATCATTAGACGAGTAAGTTAACCCCTAATCCCGCGTTTAGGATGTTAAACTTGCTTAGGTTAGTTTAGATTAATTTATTGACGAGCTAAGTGAGATTAGGCGATAGGTTATCGATACACTATTAGATAATCGTTGGTGATAAGTTATCGATGAATAATAAGTTATCATTGGAAGTGGTGATAGGTTATCAGTGTTTAATTGATAAGTTATCGATAAATTTTAGTGATAGATTATCGGTATGTTCGATAAGTTATGATTATTTGTGTGATAGGCTATTGTTGGATTTATGATAAGCTATCGCATATTTGATGATAAGTTATCCATTATTTTATTATTATTGATTATTTTATTGAATAAATTAATTTTCGGAATTAAATAATAATATTTTATTCTTTAAAAATATTTATTTATTAATACAATAATTAAATTCCGAAATTTAAATATTTGTCTTTTCGAATAATTTTTAATACCAAATTACGATTGTTTTATGCTTGGATTATGACGCCAAGATTGGATTTCGCCATATCAATTAACATATACGGCCAAATGATTTGAATAAATATTTTCAAGAAAAGATTTTGAATTTTTAAAAATAAATCGTTTTTATAATTATGTTGAGAAATGAATTTGATGCCTTAAAAAGGTTAAGTATGTCTTGAAATGATGTTTTTACAAAGTTGAGCGATTGATTGCATATGTGATCATGTGAAATTATATATGGCATTGATTCGAGCACGATCCTTGTTTGCATTAGCTAATTGAAAAGATAAGAATTGGTTTGAATGCTCGAGTGCTCGTGTGGTCACGTGATAGAACCGTCTTGTTGGATACTGCTTGACGATGCCTGACTTATCAGGGATTGCTGTGTATCACGCCTGATTTGTCGGATACCTGATTTATCGGGGATTGTTGTGTATCGCGCTCGATCTATCGAATGCCTGATCTTTCGAGGTCTACTGCGTATCGCGCTCGATTTATCGGATGCCTAGAGATTATCTGGATTGTCGATACTCCGAATGCCTTGTCGCGACTCAAGGCTGAACTCGATGCTCTTTACGGGATATCATCTTACTGTGTATTGTTCGATGTTGTCATATTGGAATGCCATATTGCTGCGTATTGCTTGATGATACCGTGCCCGACAGGGCGGGACGATACCCATTCATGCCGAAAGTCTGCCATATTGCTGTGTATCACTTGATGTTACAGTGGACCTGAGTAGTCATGAGAAATTAAGAAATGGAACACGCATGTTGTATAGTGTTTGATTATGGGGCGAATACTGCTAGGCATGGTATGGGATATGCTCAAGTGATTTTACCTTATAATCGAAACACACGCGAGTATGGATGCATGATGCATAGGAAATCTCTTTATGTGTTCCGAGTATGTGTTGTGCTAGGTGTATTGTTGTGAAATTTGTTGACTAATGATATGCATGACACGTGTGCCAAGGAGAGGTAAGGATACTTATGATCGTTACTTGGTATGTGATTGATCAGTATATGATGTGCAGTTGCCTGACTAGGAACCCTGAGGCGAGTTGGCCTTCTAAACGAGGCTTAGGCTGTTAACTTATAAAGATTTTTATCTCATTTGTTGTTGTTAAATATTTTTCAGGTTCTTAGCATGTTGATGCACCCAGTACGGTTTGGGGTACCTAGAAGCTAGCTTTTTGGACTGACCTTTTAGTGAAGTAGATTGACCCTCAGACTGATATCTTTTGTAGATTTTTGTGAAAGTGCCCAAAGTGAACTTGTAAAAAATGTTCCTAGGGATTAATCAAGTGAATATTAAAATGGTGTTGTTGTTTGTTTGTTGTGAATCGTTTTCCTACCTATCCCTATTTATTGTTGTTGTCTGGGTATTGGTTGTTATCGCTTCCGCATGCGTAATAAAAAGAAAGATAAAAATGAAAAGGTCGGCGACGAGTCCTGGGACGTCGCATCATAACGACCATAGTGGGATGTTGTGTGCTCGTAGGGTTCGAGGCATGACACAATGTGTTCTTTAGGGTTTTCTCTTTATTAAAATGAAATTGACCTATATGCAATGACGTGCGAAATATGATATGCAATTAACGAAACTTAGCATGTAAGCTATATGTCATGCGACAAAGTGACCTAACACTAATAATGGGCAAACGATGTATTTTTTTGGTATTTTTCATTAAAATTCTGAGTAAAAAATTGCCTAGATTAACATGCAATCTATTTTAGTAAGACACTCTATCTTACCCTAAAATGACACTCTTTTTGGTGTTTTTTTATTATGAAAATTCGAAATTATAAAATACTCTAAATAATCTATTAGGACGAGAATAATCCCTAATTGAAACTGGGAAATAAACTACCCTAAATCCTAATTTAAATTAAGAAGCAATCCTATCTTCTAGATATATTGAGGATATCCTAAACATGCAATATTTCTAATTTAGATTCTAACTAACATTTTTGGATTTTCTCTTCAAAGAAAAATAAATCACACGAGAGATAACAATCACACGCTGACCATCCACGCAATCTGCAATATCTTTCTTATCATGTTTAAAATAGAAAACGGTTCGTGATAGCAATCATATCTATAGGGTCATGAATATTGATAGAAAGCTTACTGTTTGAATTTGGAAAGTAGATAAGATTCATTATCATATCCAAGTGATTATGGATAAGATAAAAATCTTCTGTACCACCGCGTATCGTACCTTAGGGTTAAGGTCAAATGGTCGTCCAAGTACGTTGCTAAATTAGGAAAAATATTGCGGATATTTTCAAATATTGCTAAATTTTTAATTTGGGGTATTTTCAAATATTGCGGATATTGCACACATTATGCCTAAGATATCTAGCAATCCACAAAATCATGCAGAATATTCAAAACATCGAAAGATAAGGAATTTAAATATTCTAGAAATATTGGGCCAAAAATCGTATCTAATTTTGTGGATAATTTCCAAATTCGAACCACCGGTCAATTGGGATCTCGGATGGTGGGATGGCCGACGGTGGGTGGACTGGTGGCTGCAACGACAGGCGTGGGAATCCAGGTAGGTTACGGTGGGTCACAAGCGGCTCCTCGTCTCAGTGTCGGGCTTGCGGTGGTCGGCAGAATGGTGACCGATGGTGGGCCTTGCAGTGATGAGTGTTCACGGCCAAGGAGGAGGGCTCGTGAACTGCTAGCACGCCGCAGGTGAGAGTTTCGTGACTCGGTGAGGAATTCCTAGTGCAGAGAAGAAAGCCAAGTGTCCTCGCAATGTTTTTTTCTTCTTCATAAACCACCACATTTGCTGGCTTGCTTTATCAAATTTGGTCAAAATAAAAAGAAGACAAATTATCTCTTTGAGCTCACCAAATTCACGAAAGCTGCTCCGACTTTTGGCATCTTTATTATTTTTTAAATGATCATGGCCAAAAGCTCTCCATGTGTGGCGTGGGTGATTTGCAATGAATGCGGCTGTGGACTGGGCAAGAGTGCAAGTGCCGCTTGGGATCTGTTGATGCTGCTAGTTATGTTGAGTTTGCTGGATTGACTCGCCGAAATCGATGGTGGGCATTTGTACGTAGAACGGCTGGTCTCGTTGCAGCAGCGGCTGAGGGTATTGAGCGACGATAAGCTGCTGATCACGGCTAGGATGAGCAGATAACAATGGTGCAGTGTTAGTGACTCACAGGGGGAGCGGCTATGGCACTGGCGGATGTCGGGGTAGCGGTGGACATCAAGCAGGGCGGCGGAAGGCACCGGGACAGCGACAGCTTACGTCAAGAGCTCGCGGTGACCAGCAGCAGGCTCGGCACAGTGAGGGGATGACGTAGGGGCATCAACTGGAGCAACGGTTGGGCTCAACTGGCCAGTGGCGGCCTCGGCATCGCGAGAAGCAGCGGCGGTGGAGTAGTAGCATCGAGAGGGGCGACCAGTAGTCCACGTTGGCTTCAGGGGAGCTACAGCAACGATGGGACAGCTCACGGCCACAGGTCTGGTCGTGAGCAAGGAAAAGCAGCAACGGTAGCCGCCGCGGGGTGCGGTGGATCGAGCAGGTTGCAGCCGAAAGGGGGAGGCTCGGCCGTGAAAGACCCGGTTGGGTTCTCTCTCTTGCTCGCTCTCTAGCTCTCACTCTCACTCACGTGTGTTTTCACCGTTCTAGAAATTATGAATGCCCCCTAAAAATTATGATCCCTCCCTCCTTGATTGAGGGGTATAACCACGTATTTATAATGGAAACCTAGGTTAATTGGCCGGGTTTTTATAATATGATAGGCTTTAACCTGGTTTTTCATATTTAATTCCTCGGTGGGTTGAATGATTTTAGGCTCTTCTTTAATTAAAGTTTAATGGGCTGATATGAGCTCAAATTAAAAAAACCTAGGCTATTGTTGACCTTGAAATTTTCAGCCCTTTTCCCCTTTGCTTGGCCAAGCCAGACCCGATACGCAGGACAGGCTCGCACGATGGATTTCGGGCTTACTCACCACCGCCGGCCCGATGCGAGATGCAATTAAACTATATGGTCCTAAACTACATGCTATATGATTTTGATATTTTTATTTAGGAGTTAAAATTTAATCCCTAATTTTCTATGTAATTAATCACTAAATGATTAGTCAAAATTTAGATATCAATAACTGCCGTCCAAGGAGCCCGCAACAGAAAATGATATATTTGCCCAAGAAACGATGAGTGGCCTAATTCAACAGGTAAAAGGAAGTTCATTCAAGATACTGTCAATCATTATCCAAGATTTAGCTTTCCCTTTAATTTTCTATTCTCCACGGCCGACTCCGAAGGATAATATCTATCCTTTGTTTCAAAACAGAATTTACTTCTTTTCTTTTCTCTGACCCAAATAGCAAATTCACAATTTCCTTTTTGAAGTATTCTTTCAGAGTCAAAATCCATCATCACGTTGGACTCAAATTTGGAGAGGAAATCACGTGATTTGCTTCCCTCGATTTCGGACATATGCAATATATCCAATTCCAAATATTCAAACCTTCAAAATTAATAATTACTCTCGAATTGAGTTTCGTCTATTGGGCTCAAACTCGAAATATATTTTAACAATTATTGTATCTTGTATATAACAAGAAGACATTCCATATTGTGCACGCATGTATCTTTGCATATGAACAAACTATGACCATCAAGTACAGAAATGATTCAACAAAGTGTCAATATACACACTCGTGAACCACAGCCATCCAAAATACAAGCCAACACCATGCCTCGGGTTTAGGGATTTTACACAAGACCAGAGCATGAACGATTAGTCATTGACCCAGCTAAAAGTTTCCATGTTGCTAGTCGTTCTAAGTATGTCATGTTCGGTGAACTTGTCCGATACAAGCACCTGTGTTCTACTTCAGGTATCACAATACCCATGAATTGTGACTCATCATTCTCTTAGGTATCCAATACTCAATGGTGAAGTTTTAGAACACATATATCTCAATAGGATCATCAATATTCTCTCAATGATCCATCGACAAAGAACTATTCAAAGACTTAGTCAAACTTTGAACCGTCACACATATTCTTAGCACAATAAGAATAGGTGCAGTTGTAACTGGTTTTATGGACTCATTCATATAAATATGTCAATAAATGAATATGTCATTGCATTAAATAAATAATACATCTTAAATCCCTAGCATATAACGATTACATGATTGCATTAGGGCATATAGTCAACACACACTTAATATGGTTGGTAGATTCTACAATTAGTCGGTACATTTAATTGCTCACAAGTAAGGCTAATAAATGTTGATGACTCAATAGAAAAGTTGGCAAAACTAGAAAAGAACAAATAAACATTGGTATTTGACCCAAAACAATAAACATTGGTCAACAACTCAAATGAGAGTTGATAAATAAAAACTAGTTGGTAATTTAATGGGAGAAGAAAATTGGTAAACCACACAAGTAAACATTGACAAGTTCGAACAAGAGGTGATAAATTCAGGGCATTAGTATGAAAAACAAATAGAAGTTGATAAACAATAAACAAAATAACCAAACAAACGTTGAACGTTTTTTTTTTTTTTGGTAAAGGTAAATATGTATTACTTTTCATAGAATCAATACAACCTATAGCCAAAACCAGCCTCTGACCCAATTAGGACATGGGATGTCCAGATGAGGTCAAAGGTGGAGACGCAGGAACTATACAGGAGATAGAAACAAGAGAGAAAGATCAAAAGATCATAACAGCTAAAGCCTAGGCATCCGGATTGCTTCAAAGATTGAGGCCGGAAGCTCCCATTTCCTCTGAAGAGCACGATTCCTAGAAGTATCTTGAACTTTCCCAAAGGAAATGGCCTTGTCTTTAACGACTTTGAGGAGATGCTTGCGCATGCCGGGGATGTGTACGCTCTTGTTCCTGAATAATGCATGGTTCCTCTCTGTCCAGATGATATGGACTAACGCGCCAAGGGAAAACCGGGAGAGGCGGTGCGCAAAGGAATCACCACCGCATATCTTCATTGCCCATCGGATAAAGTCTTGCCAGGATCGATTGCGCCATGGAAGGTTGCGCTTTGTCGCCCAGAAGGATGCAAGTCTACCTGTAGAAGGGCACTCAAAAAAGAGGTGGTTGGCCGAGTCCAGCCTAGAACCACAGAAGACACATACAGCGGTGTCAATCCTTCGATTCTGTAGGAGAAATACCTGGGAAGGTAGCCGATTGAGTGTAATAATCCATAAAAGGAAAGCATGTCTGGGAGCAATATGTTGGTCCCAGATAAATGAGTGCCAAGTAAGATACAAACGTTGAACGTTGATATGTATCTCGAATGAGAATTGGTTTGTAACCTAAAGTGAAATTGTACTAATCGGAAAAAAGTTGGTAAATTATTCCAATTAAGATTGGTATTCATAAAAAAAATGTTTATTAAGTAAATTGTAGACAAGAAAGACAAATAAAAATTGGTAAAATAAAAATATTGAATAATTTGTCAACTTTTAAAAAGAAAGGGTATTTTCATAAAATTTCGGTATATTACCAACAAGTTATTAAGAAATCGGGTTTTTCACCAACAGCTTTTTATTTACACTTGACATGGCAAAAAAATTCGGAAATGGAACACTAAAATCGTCCAACGAAGTATTAAAAATTTCCATAAAGAGTAGGATATAAGGTACACAATAATCTATAAACTTTCAGTTTTCTACCCTTTCAATGGTGTTATTTTTTTTTAAGTTCACCATAAAAAGCTACCCCAAACATTTGTCAATTGAAAAACAAGTTTAATAACAATATGGCTAATGCATATCCACTCACCTGATTGAACAGATAAATAAAATTACATCTTTGCACACAAGATGTACTTTCTAACAACTAAGCAATTCCAGACAAAAGCCACTCATGTACAAAGTACTTGTTCAAATACCATTTGGCTTTATTTTTTTTCAGGTTAGCTAAAAGAGCGTACTTATAGAAACTGCATGCCTCACTATTTACCATCGTGCCAAAGACCCTGGTTAGAAGAAACGTAGAGAGATGGGCCTCTTGTGTGGAATCATGAATTGGAAAATGCTGGTGGCCAAGCCCATGTATCTTTTCATTTCTTAGCAAGAGTAGTGTTTGCATAGAAATCTCAGAAAGTTCATTGATAACGAGAACTGGACAAACATGGATGTGCGCAGGTTGCGCCGTGATGAAGCAGTAATTACAGAAGTATCATCAAATTTCATTGAGTGCTTTGCTTTGCTTGACATTGGAATGTTTACTGTATGTAGGAGAATAATTGACTCACCCGGTTTCACTATTAAAAATTTGAGTTTGCATGTCAGGGCAATTCCAAGCTCAAATCAAAAGGGTATGGGTGCTTATGCGGGTTGTCCTTTCACGTTTGTGGCTTCAATTTCTTGTCCTTCCATGAAGATTTTCAATGACGAAACGATCTCTGGTTAAAGATTTAGAATAGAAAGGGAATAATTGTGATGGGACAGTTTTATGGTTTACTCATCCTTGTTTGCTGATCACTAGTTCTCTGTTTTTTTTTTTAGCAGGTGATAAACAAGGAAGAAAGTTCTTTCCTTGTTGTGGATGAAGTAATCCTGAAAAATAGCTGTAAATAAATAATATTTTAAAAAAAGGCTCGTGAAGTAATTTTTAAATAGGGAGAGATCCATCCAAAATCGTCACCACTTGGAACATTTCTTTCGGAAACTTGACCCACCTAAGATCATGAATAAATCACATTCAATGGAGAGAGGCCAGATGTTTCACCACTTTGAGTTAAGGTGGTCCAACTGCAACTGGATATATGCCCGGTTCGAACTTGGGTTTTCTCTTGATAATCTCTTCTTTAGACTTTTGTTTTGCACTCCCAACATTAACGACATTTATGGTGGAGGAAAAAGTTCACTTTATTGGTCAAAGCTTCGAACTTTACATTGACTTTGGAGCTTAAACTCCTGTCATATTCTCGAAGGGCACATTTCAGATAGTCTCATAATATATTCTGTTCTTTTTATTGAAGAAAAAGAAGTGTCATTTCATTCAGGATTCTTAAATGCATAACAAATTTCTTACAACAACAGGGAATCAACAGACATTCAGGCAGATGATAAAAGAAAAAAGCCTCATCTTCCTTTTTACAAAAGAAAACAAAAATCCCTCTCGTTGTCTGAACTGGGAATTCTTTCCTTTTTCATTGGAGAGGGCTGCTTTCTATGCAGACTCTTTGTCCTTCATCAGATCCAGACACTTATGTATACACTACACAAAACTCGCACACTTCCTATCTACCAATCCACAGATCCGAAGGCAAATGAAAAGGTAAAACCATATTAAAACCCTTCGCTTTGAGTATTCGGGGCCATTTTAATGTTAGTTTCAGAAGTGCGAAATGCATCTTCTGTGGCGAGCCGTGACCAAACGCTTCTTCTGCTTCATTTCCTCTTTCCATGACCTCCCAATGTCATGTGCCACACTGATTGCATCCAGAGACGCACCGGACAGGCCTCTCCTCGTGAACCCAACCGCATAGAGCCCGGCCCGGCCTTTCCATCCGTTTGGGAATGGGTTCTTCGGGATTCCATCCTCAGAAAAGAATTCATTCTCCTGCAGACATCACAATTGCGGAAATGTTATTTAATCTGGGAAAAGAAATTGGGGTCACAACCAGAAGCAGGATTGCTTGGAGAAAAAGGAGTATTTTTTTTGTTTTATTGCTTTTAAATTCACTAATCATCAAAAATAGTATTAGTGACCGCTAATAGAGGAAAACAAGGACAAAGCAAAAAAGAACCTGACAAGAATGGTTGCTTTTAGAATCAAGAATGTCCATATCAGTGTCCAGTGAAACACTCACTCCTAAAGTAGACTAAAGTCTGAAGAATCATTTAGAGTTTAGTGAATTCCAGGGTAGGTCCCATCTATTTAAAATCTTTATTCTTCGATTTTGCGTTAACAACTCAAAAAATAATCTCTAGAGAGAGTGGGACAGAAACAACTTGAATAACCCCTGGTTTTCAGTTAACAGTATGCAAATTCCAGGTGCAGAACGTGTAAAGGAAACACCTTTATCAAGAGATTTTCATTCCACAAGTTGCTTCTACAGGACAAGAGCAAAACTGAACTCACAAGCTGACCACAGTATCACAATTTCCACTAAAATGAGACATAATGATGAACAGAGTATAATAAACGAAAATAACATCTGGGAAAGTAGAAGAAAAACATCAAACACTCTATGCCTTACCTTGAGCCAAGAAGGAACATTGCTGCAGTATCCAGTGGCAAGGACGACGGAATCAATGTCGAGAACTTCCCCGTCAAGGAGCTCGACCCGACCGCTTAAGAACTTCTTGATCCCTGGAACCACCTTGATCTCGCCGGATCTGATCTTGCTCAGTGCACCAATGTCCAGAACAGGGGTCTTCCCTGCAGCATTCTTGAGCTGCAGAGGCCCTATTTTTGGCCTTTTAAGACCATATTTCTCTACATTTCCGAGAATCAACCAAGCAAGGAATATGAGGATCTTGTCGATAAACCAAAGTGGCAACCACCTCATCATGAAGACCGCCAGTTCAAAGGTTGATTTCCCTAGCACTTCCCTTGGCAACACATGAACCTGTTTGATCAAAAAAAGAGCGCAAGTGTTTTGTCAAATCAATTTTCTCTTCACCACACATCAATGTTAATATATGTTGCTGACTACGGTTTCAGCCTTACCGAGCTGCGAACCACCATGGATGGCCTTGCATTGTGATTGCAGAGATCAAGAGAAACCTCCATTCCCGAATTCCCGCACCCGACAACCAGCACTTGCTTTCCGCGGAAATTCTCTCCGGATTTGTAGTCACAGGCATGCGTCACATCGCCCCCGAAAGATTCTAGGCCCTCAAACTCTGGGACAATCTTTTCTGCGTTCTCGCCAGAGGCCACCACGAGCCACCGGCAGATGTACTCAACCTCGATCCGGCCAGGTCCGGGCCCTCCCGCCAGGACTGTCCTGACCCGCCAGAGCCCAAAGGTCTCATCATACTGGGCGGACTGCACTGTTTCATTGAAGTTAGGACTGATTTCAAAGTGCCTGGCATAGGACTCAAGGTAGGCGATGAACTGGTTCTTGGTGGGGTACTCAGGGAAGTCCTCAGGGAATGGGAAGTTGGGGAGTTGGCAAAACTGCTTTGGAAGGTGAAGCTTCAGCCTATCATAGGTCCTGTTCTGCCACAAAGAGGCAATGCAGTTGGCCCTCTCGAGGATGATGAAGGGCACGCCCTGTTGCTTGAGCCCAGCCCCGACCGCGAGCCCTGATGGGCCCGCGCCAACAATGACTGGCCCGTTGACCCAGATGCACCGGCAGGAGAAGAATGTCCTGTAGTCAATGCTTTGGAGCATGTCTGGTGTGTTGAGACAAGTGCTGTTGTTGTGCATTGACGGTCCTTGTGCTTAAAAGGGTGAAGGGAGAAAGTTGTGTTTTGCAATCTTTGAATGGAGAGAGAGAGAGGAAACAATGAAGAGAAAGAGAGTTCAAATGTTGCAGAAAGAGGAATGGGAGGAGAGAAAAGAGAGAGAATATTGTTGGGTTTGGCTAAATTAGTAATGGTGTGGAGAGTGAAAGAGGGGTTGGGCGGGTACATATAGGGGAGAAACTTTGGGCCCGAAAGAATCATGTGATTAGGATTGGGAAGTGGTACTTCTCGCTTTTGAAACTCATTCCCAAATGATAAGCTCAAGACCTCTTTTCTTTCTGAAATTATTAAAATATTCCGTAAGCCCACTTGTTTTAATGGCCGCAAAAAGAAATAGATTCCACTTTGGTTTGCATTAGAAAACAATCAGCTTTCAAGGTGTGGATCATCAAGTTACAATTGACTGAGTTCAAGAGACCCCCCATTCATGGCTTATGTCAAAAGGGATTTAGGTTTTCTCAACTTACTGGGTCTTTTTTAAATCGATTTAATCTCCAATATATATATATACATACGTGTGTATGTCATATATATATATACATACGTGTGTATGTCAAAGATCAGATCCATTTGTATTGGGTAAGATTCCACACATAGAATACAGGCAAGACCCCTAAGATTACACCGAGCACAAGATGATGAGATTCAAACTATATTTTGCTGAGTTAAAACAAATACTTAACCATTCGATCATTCTTTGATTAAGTTTCAACAAGATTACAAAGGAAAATAACATCACCAACAACATTTAAGCTTCTTTCTGGTCTCCTTTCTGTTCAACCTTTGGCCGGTGAACTTACCATTTAAAGTTCTACTCTTCCAGTGGTCCAAATAGGTCTCTGCATTCAGTACATCAAATGAATGCGGTTCAGAAAACTCCATGAGGACCCGGAATCCAAGAAAATGAAGTCAGAACAGAGACACACTAGTTTCTTTTTCTTCCTTTGTCCGACCATCTGAACTGTAGCTACCTCCTTGTAGGTCATTTTCTTTGAGTCACGAATTTTTTCTATATTTATCATTTGAATACTAACATTCTTGGCAATGATTTGGCTACTACTTACAATGATGGATTCGAGAATCTAGGACGAAATAATAAAATCAGAACATTATTATGTTTGCTCTATTAGATATTTGTTTATCCTACAAATCTAAGTTATGTAAAAATGAATGAGGTACATATTGAACATTTAATTTTTATGATAATAAAGTATTTAAGTTAAGCAAACCTCGAACTCTTGATATACCATCTGTCATGCCCTGCGCCCCATCCACCAAGCCTCGAGCGCGCAATACCCCTCTTATCTAGGTCATTTAATTACAACGTCTCAGGAGGCGTCGTCAACCCATTAAGTATCTAACGAATAAGCACATGCGGAAGCACAAACAACATCACCCAATCAACATCATAAAAGGGATAGCAAAGAAAATACATAGGCAATATATATACACACACACACACACGTTAACAATCAAACATTAGCAAAATACAAACCTGCTACTATGGGCCTTTTTCCGAATTCAATCAAAAGGGTCAGGGTTAGACCTATCTCCTCTATCTACGAGAGCTATCTCAAAAAGAATACATCATCAATCCAAATTGTCGTCATGTACTCCTCGTACACGACGTTGGTCGCCGGTGCCACGTACTTGACAACCTCTAGTCTTGGTCCACGGGGACACCAAAACGCACAATCCAAGTATCCATACTAGGGGCCTGAAAAGGGGTGAACAACAACAAATAAGAAAATCTCAATAAGTGGAAACCGCTAAACCTTGAGTAGGATAAAACCTCGCCTCGGAAACACAAAGGTAACTCATCAACTTGGCATGCCACAAAGCCATCAATTAATCGTGCATACTTCTTACCTCCCATCCGCACATCAAATTCACATAACTATTCACATGTGAAGTCTCGTTTTCAATCGGCATGCGAAAATCATACATATTAATCAAGAACACCTCAAGCCACATAATTTACGCACAATACATCCACACGTGTTCCGATTATTATGATCACTCAGGGTCATGACCGACACTCGCGTCGGTAGTCATCCGGCATAACTAGGCATCGTTCCACCCCATCGGGCACAGCATCATCTCAACCTCACTCGTAGATTGCATTCAATTAAGAGCATCATTCCGAACTCTATCACGAACAACAACCGAAATCCATCAGGCATCGTCCCCTGCAATCATATGGGTACGGAAACATTAATGTGATCACATAAGCACCTCAAACACTCAAGCCACTTATTATCTTCCACTTAGGCCAATGCAAGAGTGTTTTATGCTCACGAGCTTAGAACATCAAAATTCCGCACACATAAGAATGTACTAGTAATCACACGTGAAAGAAAATAGTGCATCTTTGAAATTGGGTAAATCTGAGTAGTTTGCACAGTAACTGAAATCTCTTCAAAATAAATAGTAAATGAACTCCAAAAATTCTAAATTTTGAATATATCACAGAAAACACCTTGATAAACATTTCTTATGAAGAGCACAAACCCAGTTCAATCTATAATCATATCTTTTTGTCACTCAAAGCTAAACCGAAATCAGTTCGTTCGAACAGACTACTCAGTCCTCAAAATACATCTCTTTCAGTACCCAAATCACCTTAAAAAGCCTCGAAATTTTTATATGTTGTAGACAGAAAATTCCTTAACAACTTTTGTGAAGGAAGTTTGTTGAAAATAGATCTGAAAAATTTTATAAAAATTCGAAAAACAAGAAGGTCAAAGAAACAGCATTTCAGGACAGTTTAAACACGGTTTGAAGATGGGCTTTTGTGTGATCCAAATGACCTCCAAAAATTCCAAATTTAAAATATGTTAAACTTCAAGATGTGAAGAACAACTTTTGTGAAGAACACAACTTCAGATTCGGCCTACAAGAGTCTCTACAAAAATAGAAAATCAAAGAGGTACAGTAATAACAAATCCGGGTTTCAAACCAAACTTCAAATATTCAAACTCTAGTTGATACCCACCAATCTTCAACCTAAAAAACTCATTTCAAAAGGTCCAAACCAACGTGCAATAGTAACTTAAACATCCACAAACACACATGAGGGAACAAGCTCAAACAAAACTAATCTAAGACCGATATGCATAGCATAGCGCCCTAGCCAAGGTTTAGAAGAACCACTTACTAAACCGTTCGAATGACGAACGTCAACACGGCACGAATGGTAGGGCAAGTTGCTGGCACGGTAGTGACGGTGGCGAGGCGTGGCACACGGCGGCTCGATGGTGAGTGGCGAGCAGCGGCGGTGGTGGCCGACAGCGCTGGTGGTGGCGAGCGGTGGTGTTGATGGCCGGTGATGGTGGTGGCATGAGTGAGGGAGAGAAGAGAGGGAGAGGAAGAGAGAGATGAGAGTGAGAGAGAGAGTGAGAAATGAGATAAATGAGAGAAATAAGAGTGTTATCCTTAAGTGTTCTTGCAAAGGAGAGAGAAACCAATAATTCCCTTGCACTCAAAGGCTCCAGGCTTAGGCTAGCCTAGCCTTTAAAAATATCTCCATCAAGTCTCACCCCTAAGGTAATCATACCTACAAGAATTAGGCACATGCAAGAAGTTCAAAGGGAAGACAATTCTAGAAGCTAACCAAGTGGGCCCTCTTCTCCTTTCTCCCCCCAAAAGTGGGGCCCAAGCTTGTTAGGATAAGACCAAAATTTATCTCATCTCAATCAAGGCTTCTAGAAGTTGCACATAAATGAAAACTATATATTAATCAATCTTAGGAAACCAATCATGCACATTGTACTTGAAGATGCAACATTCCAATAATTAATCCAGGTCTAAGGTGGTAAGAAGGCTTTACCTTCTTGATTGGTGCCTAGACAAGTCTGAATAAATCCAATGATGTGTAATAGTCGATGTTGGATTGAGGATGTCACACCATCATACATAGACAAAACGTGAACAATCACATCAAACAGATAGAAAACTTCCTTGTAACATGACTCTGATGGATGAGTGGTAAATTATAGTTATCTCCCATGTGTAAACTTTGTTAGGCGCACAAAACATTTCCTCGATACCTTCGCCCAGGGAAGATCACCAAAAGGAAGCCCAGTCTAAACCTATTAGTATTTAGTTTGACTTACCTTCACTCAAAAGTTTAAGCCAATGAGCTATGAACTAACTAAGTTATATTAATTACTCCACACCATATCAATTTTGTAATGTGGGACTTTTTCTAATACAACTCATATGTGTATCTCAACAAACTCCATTTCACGTGTGAGCTCAGTATTAGGTATGCTCCCCCTTAATCTAGGTATTCTTATGCACCAACATGTTCCAACTTAAATTTCCAATGGCCCCATTCATCATCGGTCTCTCAACTTGAATCTCTAATACCACCTTAATCCCTAATCTCTTTCTCTAGACCAAACCATAAAGGTTGCCCGAAAATCGCATGGATCGGTTTTTTTCATTGAGATGTTCACCAAACACCGATGACATTGGAAATCGGCCACCAATCAACCATCGACTTTGATACCATTAGTTGGGAGAGCGCAAAACCCGATACCCTCATCCATTAAAGATCGCCATGAGAAAGCCCCAGTCCAAGTTTTTCAACATATCTAGTTAAACCCGCATTTACTAAAAAAGCTAAACCAATGAGTTATAGGCCAATTAGCATGTATTAACTACTCGACGCCATATTTACTCTCTTGTGGAACTTTTTCTAATACAACTCACATAGTTATCTCAACAACAAATTAACCGAATATAATTGAATGCGGGTGATGTCAATGTACATAACCCACCAATCAAAAGTATGATCGGAGGAAGTGACTTCCAGCTAGAAATGGAAGAAAACGTGGCCTTTAATGTCTACCTACCAATGAGGAATATGATTACAAGATACTTTAATAGCTAACAATCAAAATAAAATGAAAAAGATTTTCTGTATTCAAATCTTAAAGTTGAAATTCTATGAAATGTCAATACATGAGATCATCATGCAAAATAGAAAATTGTCCAAAAAGTCTTAAACCTATTACTGTTTTGTCAATTCAATCCTAAATCTTTTAATTGTGTTAGTTGAGTTATAAACTTTTTCACGTTTTATTAATTGAGTCTATCTAATCAATTTTGGCCAAAAATCACTAGCATAGACACCGGCCGTCCCCCGGCCTTCCTATGTAGCACAACCGGCGTTGACATAGACAATATTTAATGATATTTTAATTCTTTTTCGATTTTTTAAAATTTTTATTTTTCCATTTTTTCTTTTCTTTTCTTTTCCTTCTTTAACTTTTTTTTTATTTTTTTTCTTTTCTTTTTTCTTTTTTCTTATTCCCTTTTTCCCTTCACCAACCTCGAGCAATGGATGCCCGGACCTGGGCTGGTGATTGCTGCCTTGCCAACCTAGGCCTATGTATCCTCATCCAAGGCCAGCGACTTCTGCCGACATCAATGAGGCCCAGCGATGGCTAGCAGAGGGAAAAAGAAAAAAGAAAAGAAGAGAAGAGAAAAGGAAAAAAAAAAGAGAAAAGTAAATAAGGAAAAAAAAGAAAAGGAAAGGAAAATTATTAAAAATAATCCACGTCAACACCGACCGTACCACGTATGACGGTCGGCGTCAACGTTAGCAATTTCTTGTCAAAATCGAACAAATTGACTCAATTGGCAAAGCGTGAAAGGTTTAAGACTCAATTATCATAATTAAAAAATTTAAGACTGAATTGGCAAAAGTGCAATAGATTTATGATTTTTGGACAACTTTCCTTCGTCCAAAAGCTTTGCCCAATGTTGTGATAAGAGATACATAGTGTATACAAGTGTATGCCTTAGCGGTATCTGTCAACGAGTTTAATCTTTGCAATTAATGCATTTCCTTGAGGAACTTATGAATTCTATGCGTCTAGGTTACAGGCCTAGCAGGCATTTTGCTTGTATATGTCGAATCGTTAATCTTGATAGGGATTGATCATTTGGCAAAGAAAATGCTTCTCTCGAGGAGCACAACTTGTGAGATTGATCAACTTGCATGTTATATAAACTATGTCCTGCGTCCTAGGAATCCACCGAGTAGATTTTCCAAATCCACATTGAAACGCGGGTGACCTTAAATAAGTTGAAAAGGATGTGCATGGTCCAAGAATATGCCAGATCAAAGGTGAAGTTCGCAGAGTGGGCTTTTATTAGGAAGTAGGGTGGACAACTATCGAATGCACGATCATAATAAGTTTCTTCGGGACACTCATCAAGTAGAATTAGTATCGAGTAATTCTTTTTTTTACTGATAACATATTGACCAATGATTTGGTCGTCAGAAACGATTGGGAAGAATTTCCCATTTCTCTTTGGCAGCCAAAATATTTAAATCGTGAGAGATCTCCGCTAGCAACTAAGGCTCCGTTCATTTCACAAAAAATGGGACATTTGAGAAAATGTATTTCAGGAATTCATTTTCCAGGAAAATGATAATATTTTTTTTATATTTGGCTGAAACCTGAAAATGAGCTAAAAAATATTTTCCGTCATTTGACATGAAAAATCTGATTTGATTCTCTTGAAAAAAATATCAAAAAATCGAAAATTTTAATTATTTTTTATTTTCTCATCTTTTCTTTTTTTTTCTTTTTCCTTCTATCTTTGCTAGTCGCCGGCCATGGCGACGGCCAACAACCTACCACATGCAAGGTGAAGCCTCGCCGCCTCGAGCAAGGTCGAGCTCACCCCAGGCCGGAGAGCTCAAGACCCACTTGTGGCCAGTCGCTAGCCATCGTTGTGGCCAAAGACCAGCTGAGGAATAAGTGGGTCCCACATGAAAAATGGTTGATGTCAATATTGTCTTCTCGGTAGTTGTGCGAGCTGGTTCACCGAGTATTATCTGAGAGAGAGCCTCAACACCAGAAAAATAATCTTGAAAGGTGTCCCTAGAACACCGATTAAGTCTTACTAAATACACTCAAAAAATGAGAAATTCTTCAACACAATTGATTTGTAATTGGCAAATAGGTGATAATAATCGATAGGCCTTTTCCCATGAATTTCATAAATATTTACAAGCACTCGATGAAGAGTATAAAGCCAAGAGCAGCTGGACAAGACAGGCAAAAAATTTTAATTGACTCTGGACCCAATTACGTGAACCGAGTCCATCAGCTATTGCTCACGTGGGACCCACCTATAGGAGCTCATACGGTTAGAGGTGAACGGTTCCAAGGTCGGTCCAAGTTCCGTCTGGAACTTGAAACCTACCTCTTGAAACAGGTTCCCAAATTTTTGGAACTTGAAACCTATCCTACATACTCTAAAGCATAAAATCTACTATGTCACAGGTTCCAGAGTCTACTTTGGTTTTGCCTGTATTCTTAATTAAACGATTGTAGTGAGTCGTCACCTCTAATGACCATCATTTGCTGTTACAATTCATTGACAACAACTCATATTTAGACACATGAAAAATATGAAACTTTGATAAAGTAAAAGTCTTGGTCATAAATATTGTCGAAAATAAAAGCTCAGATTAGTGGTTTCATATTACAAACTCATAATCGGACGTCATGAAATATTGTAGGATTGCGGACTAAAACCTATCTGTCGAAACCGATTTCCAAATTTTTGGAACATGAAACCTACATTATTGCATACTCTGAAACCGTGCTTACCCCTACATACTATACACGAGTCTTTCTTTCCAGATATCTATTCTTTGCAATATTGTCTTCCCTGTAGTTGTGCAAGCTGGTTCACTAGGTATTGTCTAAGAGAGAGGCCTCAACGCCAGAAAAATAATCTTAAAAGCTTTCCATAAAGCACTTATTAAGTCTTACTAAATACACTCAAAGAAATGCGAAACTTCATTTGAAGTAAGTAACTTTTTTAAAATGATCGTTCTTCTATATTCCAAGTTCGTAAAAAAGTACGGCCCCCACTTTCAGTTAATTTTTTTAGCGTCTCAGAGCCACTTGTTGGCAAGACGCTTTTCTTGTATACCATTTTTTTTTTTTGTTTTGGTCAGTATCTTGTATAACGTTTTGTTTTAGCAGCTTTGCCATCTTGCAAATTCGTAGACAAGGTAAGTCACTTGGGCTAGAATGTGGAATTCCAAATGTTTATGATTTAAATTTTGTGTGTAATATCCCATTAAATAGAAGAATTATTAAATACAAGACAGCATCATATAGCAATATATCAAGGAAATGAAAAGTGTACTAGTGGGTTTTCATTTTTGCATGGAAGGAAAACAAATTAAGGCTTCGTTCATTTCCCAGAAAATAACTTTCAGGAAAATATTTTCCAGATTTTCCAGCAATTGGTTCATGAGAAATAAATGATTCAAGGAAAACATTTTCCGTAAATGGAAAAAACGCCTTTAAAGGTGGAGAAAATGATTTCCTATTTTTGAAAAGAGGAAATCATTTTCCCTCCTCTTTCTTTCACTCAGACCAAGCATATTCTCATCCGTGCACTATTTTAATTATTTTTTATTTTTTTGTTTTTATTTTAATTTTAAAAATATAAAATTTTAATTTTTATGTTCTATATCTTTTTATTTTTTTCTTTTATATACTATTTTTTTCTTTTTTCCTTCTTCTTCGGATGGTCACCGGCCATAGGTGAGCTTGAGCCTCGCCACAGGCATCGGCTCAAGATCGCCGATCCGACGAGCTCAAACCTTGCCGGTAGTCATCGTGGCCGGTGACCGACCGAAGAAGAAGGGAAAAGAAAAAAATAACAAGAGAAAAAATAAAAAATAATTAAAATTTTTTATTTTTTTAAAAATAAATATAAAAAAATAAAAATAAATTATTAAAAGGAGTGCATGGAGGAAAATCAAATCCGATTGTCCATACAAATGGTGGAAAACATTTTCCAGTCCATTTTCAAGTTTCAGTCATATACCAGAAAATATTGTCATTACTTCCTGGAAAATATTTTCCGGAAACATTACATTTTTCCACAAAATAAACGGAGCCTAAAAGAAAGAAAAGCTTCTATTTACGGGCATGTATCGCATGATGGGACAAATGTCCATTTGGAGTGGTAGTTGACACTAAGCTTGATTTGGTAGATATGGTAGATTTACGTTTCCATCTCTCTCGGTCCATTATGGAGAGCACGATCGCTATCAAGACAAAGACTTCAGAGATGGACCGAGAGAAAAATTGATCAGATTTAAGAAAATGAAAGACTGTCACCGAGGGTGTTCCCATTGGTCGAGCCTATGGATTATAGTGGCAAGTAATTCATCCCCTCTTTAGTGTTTGTGTAAACTATACTTCATATTCCATACGAAAATAGAATCGCATATGCTAATATGTATTCATCATGGGTGATATTGCCTATCGGATATGAAATATGTGAATGAACGACACCACATGCATTGAGCATTAACCGATGCATGTGCATATTGAGAACTAAGCACCGCACGGGACAAAGTGCCACATCCTAGAATCCTACTTATTTCACCCGCTTGTGTATACCGGTGGGACTTAGCCAAATAATGCTCGTGGTCCGATGGCATCTGCATGATATATTTTTCTCAACTTTTCCGAACCCTAAAAGAGATGATAAATTAGAGTTGCTTAGTCACACGTATGCTAACTCAGCATTGAGTTGGAGATCAAGGTCTTGGATGGAGCGGACTTTGGGGCTTTACATTTCGAGAACATGCATGAAGAATAGAATGGAATTTCTATCCACAGGCAACAAAAGATAGTAAACCCCAAAAAAAGGGTCACGGATTATAGAATTTTATGCGTGGAAAAGCGCATAGCTTAAAACATTCCAATGTCAGTGACCGTCACAGTTTGCATGAGAATGGTAGTAAATGGAGGGTTTTTAGGTGTTGGCTCTCTTCTGCTTCTAGTCCCAAAGAAGCTCTCGGGAGTTAGCCACCGCAACCGGCGGCTACGCATCTCCACAGATCATAAAAATGTGATAATAAGGAAACAAATTAATTGAAGAGTTAAAATATCACATTACTATCTGAAGAATGCCTGGCTTTTCGACAATCCCCCAATCACCCCCTTAGTCAGTGGGGTTTTATCCAATTAATGAGGGAAAAACATAGAAAGTAATTCTTTGGAAAATTGAGCTAATTAGTGCCATGATTTTTGCGCGGTGCCTATTTTGATTAGGTGACTTTTCAAATAATCATTTAAGTATCACAACTTTGAAAAACGATCACTTAAGTGGCTTTGGTGACCCAATTTGCCGGAAAATCTAATGCCTCGCCGGGGACATAAATTGACGGTTTTAAGAAATTTTGGCACTAAAATAATTGTTCATAAAGTTTTGACAATAAATTGATCATTCAAAAATTTTGCTCTAAAATTATTAAGGTTAGAAATTTGACTAATCAGCAATGTGAGGCAAAAACATAATATCACGAGCAAATATTCTAATTTTTCCGGTTTTTTTCTTTATTTTGTGAGACTCAAAAGTAAAACCACCAGCAAACACTCCCTTTAAGTAATTTTATTTAAAATCACAAAGACCAATTTGTTTCCTAAAAAGAAGAGGAAAGTAAGTAAAATTTTCTTCAACTCTCTTAACTTGGTACTCATTTCTTCTCTAAATTTACTCTGTTTTGAGATTGAACAACATAGCTTGGAGCATTGTGGAAACAAACTACTTCTCTTGATCAACTGCGAGGATCACTGTTGGCGGACGTTTGGGAACCAATTTAATCCAAATTCTCAATTAATGAAAAATTGATGCATTTAATGACATTTCGGTAGATAAATTATACACCTCACAATTTTTAAATATTTGTGCCAAAACTTTAAGAACGATCACATGAGTGCCAAAACTTTATGAATGATAAGTCACGTCCAATTTTCCGTCACCGGAGTCATTTAGAGATCACTGTTTTAATTGACTTGCTTAATGAATATTCGAAAAGTTTTGTCACCAAGATGGGTGTCATACAATAGTTATGACATTGATACTATCCCTATCCCTAATTCTGAGAAAGGAAAAATGCCAAGGTCAAACTTGACCTCCAGTTCTAGAGCCAAAAGAGATAACCAATCCGTACTTCTAAAGCTACGTTTGGTAGTCAGGATAAAATTTAGGACATGATAGATTTTATTATATCCCGTGTTTGGTGCCAGCCCAAGATAGGATAAAGTCGAATATATGAGAGATATAACCCGGATAAAATTATCCCATGGGAAAAGTCGAATAAACGTGGATAGGATTTGTAATATCCATAATAAAAAAGTTATTTTTCTCGAATAACAAGCTTCTTAAATTAATAAAATTAAAATAATATTTGAATATAAATAATATTTGAATTTTAATATAAAAAATTTAAAATAATTAAAAAATAACAATAAATTCGTTTTTATTTATTCTTATTTTTATTATATATTCAAATTTCTTTATATCTTATGATATAAACATCATATATATAAATAAAAACATTTAGTATTTATATTTATTACATATTTTTGGTATATTTGTATAGTTTACCATTTAATAAATTTTATTAGAGAATGATGGAAGGGGAAAAAGAAATAAAAAATAAAATAATTAAAAAAAAGATATGGAAAAATTTAAAAAAATATGCAAATAAAAAAGAAGTAGTTAAGAGTGTCGTGAAAAATTTTTATCATCTTCGTTTGTGCAATTTTTAAGTTTATTTACACTGATACGACGTTCATAGCAAATAATTGACATATAATATGTGAAAATTTTCGGCTTTATTAATACGATTCACCAAATTATAGATATGATATAACAAATCTCTTGGATTTCATATCCAATCATATCCTATCTAGAAATTCAGACGATTAATCACTCCCTAATAGTACTTTGCATTGCATCTTTAAGTAGAGTAATACAAAAAGTCAACACTCAACCAATCATGCCCTCTCATGATTTCTTATCTATTTTCCTTTTTTCTCTCCAAATAATTAAATTGTACAGTCATCGTTTGTTCGGAGAAGTATTTATCGGAAACTCAGCTTCCAAGAAGTGTTTAATAAACAAGGCGAACAAGTTCGATCACCGACTACGTGGACGCTTCAAAACCAAGATTTCACCTTCGCTCGCGAGTCTCAACACCTCACGAACGTGCATGGTGGGTTCTTGATGACGAGTTCTCGATTCTGCATGGGAAAGCTCGAAGAGAAAAAAATGACAGATTGGGTTTTCGATTCTTGGAACCTGAGATTCGGCAACTGTGCGTCTTGTCGTGACGCCGTCCACGATTCAATTCCAAGATCATAGCCCAAGTTGGAACACAAAAGGTTGTGCATTATCACCATGATCCCACATGGTGATGGTGACGGCGGCGGTGGTGGTGGTGGTGGTGGGTGGTGTTCGCGGGTGGTGGTGTGATGGATGCTTGTAAAGTATCATCACATGGTGCTTGCGTTTTGGGGGTTGGTTCATTATAGTTTTAAATTAAGTCGTTTATTGGCTCTTCTAAGTTCTTTCTACTTAAAGTTTTGGCTGATTTTCCCCTCCCAAAAGAGTTTTGATTTTATTTTATTTCCCCACCAAGATGATCACTCGACACGATTGGACCAGATCAGGCTAGGCCATAAGGCCAAGCATAACTTGTTACCCGAGCTCAGAGCTTGCCCATCACGAAAACATAGGTACAAATACTCAGGCTCGGCCGAGCTCAAGCTTCGAGCTAAATAGTTTTCTCCGAGCCCATCCATAAGTGTTCTTTCGGTCCATTTACCCAAGTAGGATCTAGGTGGGCCCGCGGGCCATGTGGCCTTTGACCACGAGACCTGTGATCAGGTCTAAACCAAATTACCATAATCATGAATTGTTTCATCAACTTTGATTGGATTCAAATAATTTTATGAGTCAAATAACAAATTTTACAAATATCACCATACTTTAGTAAAATTTGATGGACGCCCTTTTCTTTTCAAAATCTACTCCTTGTTTCTTGTCAAACATAGACTATCAATCTCCTCAAGGGAATCAATATCATCCGCATAAATACTATCGCGGTGTACAAATTTGAACTCTTGATTCTTGCAAACCTCACATTTCTTGAGACATCAACTTCTCAGACGCTTTGCAACCTCCGCGAACCCCTCTTATAGTTTTTTTCACATTGTGATAACATTAAACCTTATTTTTTTATAGGCCCAATTCCAAAAAAAACCCTCAACTTTATACTTTGTCCCAAATATACCCTGAACTTTTTTTTGTCTCAAGAAAAACCACCAACTTTTCTCTAAGTCCCAAATCTACCCTCCCGTCCGGAAAAAAAAAAAAAAAACAGGTAGTTGCGGCGGTGGCCAAGCCTTCGCCGGTGGCCGCCGCCACAGCCGCCAGGAAGGAGCGGCGGCCCTCGCCTGGGCCTTCTCGAGGGTCGCCGGTCCCGGGCAAGCCGCCAGCGAGGCCGTGCAGGCCCCGATCTGGCGCGAGGGTCGCGCCCTCCCCCAGATCGGGGGCTGCACGCCCTCGCCGGCGGCTCGCCCGGGGCCGACGAGGGCCGCCGGCCCTCGAGAAGGCCCGGGCGAGGGCCGGCGGCCCTCGTCGGCCCCGGGCGAGCCGCCGGCGAGGGCGTGCAGCCCCCGATCTGGGGGAGGGCGCGACCCTCGCCCCAGATCGGGGCCTGCGCGCCCTCGCCGGCGGCTCGCCCGGGGCCGGCGACCCTCGCCGGCCCTCGCCCGGGCCTTCTCGAGGGCCGGCGAGGGTCGCCAGCCCCGGGCGAGCCGCCGGCGAGGGCGTGCAGCCCCCGATCTGGGGGAGGGCGCGACCCTCGCCCCAGATCGGGGGCTGCACGGCCTCGCCGGTGGCTCGTCCGGGGCCGGCAACCCTCGCCGGCCCTCGCCCGGGCCTTCTCGAGGGCCGGCGGCCCTCGTCGGCCCCGGGCGAGCCGCCGGCGAGGGCGTGCAGCCCCCGATCTGGGGGAGGGCGCGACCCTCGCCCCAGATCGGGGCCTGCACGGCCTCGCCGGCGGCTCGCCCGGGGCTAGCGACGCTCGCCGGCCCTCGAGAAGGCCCAGGCGAGGGCCGCCGCTCCTTCCCGGCGGCTGTGGCGGCGGCCACCGGCGAAGGCTTGGCCACCACCGCAGCTACCTGTTTTTTTTTTTTTCTGAACGGGAGGGTAGATTTGGGACTTAAAAAAAAGTTGGTGGTTTTTCTTGAGATAAAAAAAAGTTCAGGGTATATTTGGGACAAAGTATAAAGTTGAGGGTTTTTTTTTGAATTGGGCCTTTTTTTATAAGTATGTCAATTCTCATTTTGAAATATTGGTCACAAGGGCATTCGATTTTGTACCAATACATACCATCCATCTTGTCCTCCCATTTTTTTGTCACTTAATTTATTTTTCACATTTTAAGAACTTTACATATCAGATGGCTCGAGGGTCATCTTTTATTTTAACCAAAGTTAGATAGCATTAGGTTTATAAGCCCGGAAAAATTGCTCGTCGATTGAAGGAATATGAGTATGACACAAGCAAAGAAGTAATGTTCATGCAAAGCAAGAGGTCCACGTGCCTCCGACCTAGGGTTTCACGAAGCGTATTTTCGAGGCATAGTGTGAGGTGTTTTGTTTTTTCTCTTTTCTTTTGTGTTTTTCTCTTCTCTCTTCTTATATCATTATTCTAGTTGATAATTCGAAGGCCTCGGAGAGATCACATTACCATTATCTCATCCCCAAGTTCTGTGTCCTATCTCATAATTCTCGTTCAAGATGGTTTATCATTGGAATCCGGAACGCCAACGTGTTTCTGGAGAAAAAGATGGGAGAGATCACCTACCTTGTTCATGCATTCAAGATCATATGGAGATTTGCAATTTATAATCCCCTAGCAAAGCTTCTTGATCAAAGTCATTTGATCAAACCCAATTCTCTATTCTTTTTGAATTGTTTGGTTGTCGTATACTTTGAGTAGTCCGTGATTGATTTATCGATCCTTGTTATTCGGGGGATAATGCTTGAGACTCATTCTCGATTAAACATATAGAATTCATCTTTCGTTGATTGAGTTTTAAGTGTGGGTTTTACTGTTTTATTAAGCGCGATTCTTTTTGTCTATCAAACCAAATCAAGTTGATATCTTCTCGTGGCTGATGAGGAACCAAATGAGCTCGTCCTCCCACGCATCGCACATAGCTCATGCGCATCGATGCATGAAGGTGGTATACATTCTACGCACTGAGGACCATATAGATGTAATCAATTTTTAAGATATCACTACTTAAGATCTCATAAACTATCGGACTTATTAGGTTTTCTAGGAATAAAATTACTAGCTTACATTCAATGATGATCATGTAATTTTTTTCTAGGAATAAAAGATCTACTATTAGACAACCTAATAATATTCTTGAACTATAATTAATTAGACACTACATGTTAAACATATCTTTTAGATATTATATCACTAGATATTATATCACTTATGCATCGTTATGTGTCAAGTAAGCCTGCTGATTACGCCAAACTGAAAGTGTTCCTTGCATTGCTTTTACTCTGTGAGTGATGGCACGCTGGAGCCAAGGGTTTGAAGATGCAAACTCCTAGGCTATGCCATAGGGGTGAAAAGATAGAAGTTGTGGTGAGCAGATAAGGATTTGGGTTTATAATCAACAGATAGGTCACCTTCGACAAATTTGCCCCATTTCAAAAGAGGAGTGAGGGATCAATTGCAGAGAAAAATCTAGATGGTGTTCAAAAACAGGTTGAACTTCAGGAAGAGCCTAGAGATGAGGAGAGTTTTGGAGATATGACCGTTTTTGCATATCCCCCACGAACTTTTGACTAGAGCAAAAGTTAAATGTAAGATTTGGAGTCGTGTGAAGGAAGTATTTAGGTATGGATATCCAAAGAGAGCCAATGACTGAGTTGTTGTGAGTGACTCAAGAAAGTTACGTTGGGAAAGTTCTAAAGCACTTCAACATTCAGGTAGTCAAACGTGTAATTAGCCCTTTTGTTCGACGCTATAATCGTCTAATTTGACATGGTGCATTGGGCTGGAAGAGGAGCATTTGTCCCGTACTTCACTTGTTACTAATGGTTGGTGGTATAGTACTAGGCTTAGTCTTTCACATGCTGCTGAGAGAATGCATACGGCTAATCTGTGTACACATTGTGATACTGTGAAATTAGCTCTCCTGATTAGTTGGGTAGGACAAATGTTAGGTTGTGTTCTAGAGAAAGTAGCTCAAGTAGTGTGACAATGCCCAGGGTTTGGAGACCCTGGTCACGCAAGGAACCTGAAGAGTGGTCACTCTCTGAGTTGTTATGTCATTTGCTTTCGTGGGTTGTGCTGCCAGTTTGAGGGAGCCGTTTTGAGACATAACAGTTTCGTAGACAACCGAGGCCAAATTAACACATAGCAACAACGGAAGGGGAAAATCAAGAACAGTGATGAGCATTACTTAGGCTTGATAGACATCTATGGCGGTTGAGTGCCCCTGGAAAGGGCTTGGAAGAAATGCTACATAGACGTAAATATCAATTTTTGTGATTGCTATATGAAAACGATCGAAATCAATGTTGGAAAGTCCAATTTAAAAAGTTTAAGCTAGTAAATAAAAGGAGACCACGTGTATATAAAAAGAATATGAACCTCGTAGTCAAGCGATATGGGAGATTTTAACAATCAATTTAAAGTGATTCCAAAGTACCATGATCCCTTGTATATGGATTGACATTGAGGTAGTGTGTGTGTATATATGTATGTATGTATTATGCGCATACCTATGAACTTATGAGAGAGGGTTTATGTAACAGCCCGAATTTCGATGTAATTTCTGGGATTAATAAAATGAATGTTATTTCTCATTTCATTTGAGTACGACTCGCCCAGAGCTGATCACTCTTGGGATACTAACCATGGGGAATGGCTAATTAGGACACTAGTACGTGGACCAGGGACTTAGTCGCGACTCGGGAGCCGATTTGAGAAAGAATGAGGGAATATTGTGAACCAGTGAGGGGCCGATCTTAGGAAAAGTGATGGAAACGGTATGGCCAAGGCCAACGATGCACAATTGGGATCGCAGGTGATTCTGCTTAACCAAACGTGCTCGTGGCCAACCAATCCTGAACTCGAGCCAAATGATCGTGACCCCGGGATTAGTAATAAACCCTCTTTCTCTCGATGATCGGAACCGTCGAGACTCGGACAACCCTAAGTCGATACGCGTATTCCTAAACAGCCGCCTGTTAGTGAGAGTTTCAGAAAAATTGAAGTTGAGAGAGAGTTGTTCACGGAATTGAGCCCAGATTTCGGTGTCGGATTTCGGGGACCCGACGGACTAATTTTAAGATTCTGACGCCAGAATACGCTGGCCACAATCATTTGGAGAAGTTATAGCCAAAAATTGGAGTTTCGGGTCGGAAGTGAAAAATGGACAATTTTGCCCTTGAGAATGCCGGGACCGCTTTTTGAGGCCAAACGAAATTATTTCGCGATTCCGACTTCGGATTATGTTGGCCACACACATATGGGACGCATTGGTGCGAAAAATGGAATTTCGGTTCGGGATGGAAAAATGACGGAATTGCCCTTGGGTTAATTAAGCTTAATTCCGAATTTTGGGAAATTATTTTGGTTTAACCAAGGTTGGTTAAGGTTAACTAGGTTGGTTAGGGGTTGGTTAGGGACTAATGACAAGAATGCCCCTCAATAATTGGATGGAATGAATTTAAACCATTGGATGAAGGGGTAGTTTGGTCACATGGGCTTAGATATTGACACATGGCTTCCACTAAGGGCTGAGCTGACCAGCTTTGACCAATATTTGGACATGTTTCCCTCTCTCTCTCCTCCATTCGCACGCTCACTCTCTCCTTCACCGATCGGCCACTTCCTCTCCTCCGTTTCTTCTCCTTCTTCGCCGGATCAGCCCCACCGTCGCCGCCCTTCCTCAGCCGCTCGCCGGAGCTATTGGTCACGGCAAAGGACCGCCGTGGAGAGCTGAACCAGTCCCCGAACCGCCGTCCTCAGCAGCGCCTTCTCCTCCCTCGTGGACGACCAGCCACGGCTGATCTTGGCCGAATGAAATCCGCCGGACGCCGGCGACGCCGAAGAGGTTCCGCGCCGCCGTGAACCACCGTCGTCAAGCCGCGAGTTGGATGTTCTTGTTTCTTCCGCGAGTCGTCCACCGAGACGTGAGTTTAATGCCTAAACTTAGTCTAGCCTTAATTGTGTTTAGTTGGGTTAATTGGGTTGATTAGTGGAGATTAAGCTAGTTTGGTGTTTGTTAGTGATTGTATAGTTAATGGCTGAATTAATGATGTTGTTGAGGGTTGATTTAAGGTAGGAACTATGGCTGATTAGTGAGGGTTTGATTGCTGTCTATGGTGAGCCAATTCGGAAGCCTTGAGATTTTGTGCTAGAAATGGTGATTTTAGGGCTAAATGGGCTTGATTTGCTAAATTAAACTAAGTGTATGCCTAATATGTTTGAGTGGGGTCTTGGCTGAATTATTTGAGGCTAAAATGGAGTGTTTTGAATGTGTTTGGCTATGTTTGAAGTTGGAGTATTGTTATGGCCGAATTGCACACGTTAGGTGTTACAAATGCTAGAAATGGCCATTGTTTGTAATGTTGGAAATTGTTATGGCATTTGTATTCATTGACATGAAAATGCATGTCACGCACATTGTATGTCGAGATTGAGATTTGAGATGACATTGTGTGATTGTGCGGGTGTGACATTGCATTGTGTGATCACGGTAAATGCCCTGAAAAGAGTGGAGCTGGGCTAAGATAAAATGGATATGTGTGATCACCTAATGGCCTACGGGTCGAGTTCCGTCCTCATGCACTTTGTAGCAGGACGATGCCCGGTTAGACCGGAAGACAACCATCCTCATGCACTTTGTAGCAGGCTCTGGTTCGTAGGTGAGCGGTGTTGCGCCTCAGGCACTTTGTAGCAGGCTAGAGACACCGGGCCGGGGGCGTATTATATACGCTGGCCATGAAGTGTTGTGGCCTTCGGGTCGGGCCCTATTGTGGGTCGTGAGATTAAGAATGAACTGAACGTTGCATTATGTGAATTGTGAATCATGCAGTATTGTGATGAGATTGTGAGAATTATTAGCATGTGACTGCATGAGGCATTCGTGTGGGATGCGGTGATTGAGTGGTTTGAACCATTTAAAGAATATGAGCACGCGTGTGTGGAGTACGCCTGCCCGTATGTACACGTATGTGGGTGTATATATATATATGTTGAATTGCACTAACTTGCAGGGGTTGAATCACGTTGAAACATATTGAGTTTTATGTTTGTTGGCTTGAATGCTTGATTTTGGTCCGTTAAGAGACACACTTTAGCCTAGCCTAGGTTTAGGTATTTGATTCACTGAGCTAGTCTCACGGTTGTGGTAAAACCGAACATTTCAGAGCCTACCCCCTAGGATGCCGGAGCCGCCTCCACTTTTTGGGATTCCTAGGCAGATATTGCAGACCGAGGAGCATTTCCCAGCTGGAAATGGCGAGATGCATGTGAGGTTTAGGTCAGTTCTTTACATTAACGTGGGTGAGGATGAGCATCAGAAGCAAGAGTACATCGCATGGTGTCGCGGGGCAGCGGACGGGACCCTCAGTCGACCTATCCGTACCTTTGACGTTCCAGTAGACGCTGATGGCGAGTTGGAGCCAGTGATTGCCGATGGCGAGGTGGTCGATGCTCCTCCACCTGACGCTCCGCCAACCGTCGAGGCCCAGTGTAACAGTCCGGATTTTGGCCCATTTTTGGGAATTATAAAACGTGTAATTCGTCAGTGCGCTTATAATGGAATTTCGCCCGGGAACTGATCACTCTCGGGTTCTTATTTTTAAAATTAGAAATTTTGCTAGAATCGCACTCGATCGAATTTGGCCGTTATTTATACCCTGAACTTGGCAGCCGAATTCCGGGAGTTTCGGGACGAAATAAATTGGACGGTGTCGATATTAATGTGGCCAACGTCAAAATTATCAGGATTAATGGAAAAGTGTATTTTTGAACGGGTACGAATTTGGACTGGTAGACCTCCCTCGTAGAGCGGTTTGGGTTATTTTATTTTGGCCGTATGCCCTAGAATGTTGATGGGATTTATTGGAGATCGTTAGACCTTTTTCCGAATTTTAATCGGGACCGATAGATCGATTTTTAGTTTGGACCGTGTCCATTGGTTCGCGCTTAATTTTAAAAGTTTGAACTTTTTCCTCTCTTTTCTCTCTCCTCTCTCCCTCTGCCGACCCCCATGTGCGCGTCCCTCCCCTCTCTCTCTCTCTCTTTCTCTCTCTCTCTTCTTTTTCCCTTCCCCATGCGCGTCACGTCCTCCCTCCCGTTCTGCACATGCAGACCTAAACCCCCACCTTTTTCTCTCTTCTCTCTCCTCTCTCCTCCCTTCTTCCTCTTCTTCCTCTTCGTTCGTCTGCTGCGGCTTCTGGTTTTCTGCTTCGCTTGAGTCACGCCCGACCGGAGCTCGTCGCCGCCCGAGCCGCCGCGTCGCCGTGCCGCCGCGCGCCGTCGCTGCCCGCCCCGCCGGCCAGCCTCGCCGGCCCGTCCATCAGCCCGGCCGCCGTCGCGACAACCACCAGCCGTCGCCCCGACAGCCCCTCTCTCTCCCTCCGCGCTCGACGTGGCCGTTGCCGCGCCTGGTCGTCACCGCCGCCGTCCTCGCCTCGCCCCGTAGCCAGCTCGCCGCCACTGCCGCGAGCCGCCGGTCGACCAGCCACCGCCCTTGTCTCAGCCCCGTTGCTCTCTCTCTTTCTCTGTCTTCCCGGAGTGGGGGCCGACGAGCTGCTGCTGCCTTCCGACCGCCGTCGCCGCCAGCTCGCCGCGCCACCCCGTCGCCTCCGCCCGTCAGCCGCCGCCCTTGACCGGCCGTCCTTTCCCCCCTTGCCTCTCCCCTTCCCCAGCGTCCTCCTTGTTCTGTCCCGAGCCAGCCCCGTCGCCGTCGTCGCACGCCGGCTCGCCTCGCCTGGTTCCGCGCCGCCGCCTGGCCGCGTCGTCGCCGCCTGGCCGCGCCGTCGCCGCCCTGCTCGTCCGTCCGGCCGCTGCCTCAGCCTCCCCCTCTCCCGGTTTCTCTCTCTCCCTCCCTTGTTTGGCCGTGGAGGGCCTTCGCCGGTGCCGCCGCCGAAGGAGCCACCGCCGCCGCCGGTTGCCGCCCCGGCCGACCAGCCAATCGCCGGTCTCGCTGAGCCGCCCCCGAGCCGCCTCGTCGCCGCCGTTTCCGCTCCTGTTCAGTCCGGCGCACTGTTCACCGTCGGCGTTACTATTCATCGCCGGAGTTACTGTTCACTTCCCGGCGAGCACTGTTCATCCGGCCCATTTTAAGCGTAGGACACCCGGTGAGTTTGATCCTAAACCCTAATTAGGCTAATTTACATTTCTAGACGAGTTTAGGGGTTAATTAGGGTTATTTAGGGGTTGAATTGTGAAAGTGATTAGGGATTGTAATTGCGGCCGATTTGGTGGATTAGTATGATATATTAATGGAGGATTAGTGGCCCGTGAGGCGCAATGAATGGGCTGGTCGGTTTAGACTAAAGCGGGCCGAGTTCGGGATTGTTTGGATTTAATCTGTGGATTATAGTGCACGCCATATTTTGATTTGTGGTGGTTAAATAGAATAATATTTGAGGAGTATAAGCGAGCCTTTGATGATAATTATTGGCCTAGAATTTGTGGTATAGTGCCTAGCCACGATAGTTTTGATCTAGGCGAGGCGCGATTGATTGGGACTCAGTAGTGCAATTGGCGCAATTGATGGATAGACTGAGTTAGCGATTGAATGGTCGTTAATTGGGAGTGAATTGGCAATGTCGTGACATGTCTAGTGTGGCTTGGTGGGCCTTAATTGCGCGGTATTATGTGGAATGGCTTAAGTGACTGATATGTGTGAATGGTGTACCGTGCTCGAGTGCTTGAATTGACTTCCATGATTGCACTAATTTGTGATTGGGTGATTTGTAGGCATAAATTATGTGTCGAATTCGTGCATGGGTAGTGTGTCAATTTGATGCTATGGCTGATTTGAAATTGATTGTCTGAGTGGGCATGTTAATTTGTGGAATTGAATATGCGCGGTGTGAGTTGAACCAGTTACATCGAAAATCGCGCATGTGGATGCCCAAGTGTGAAAGTGATAGCCATGAGTATGCATCTCAAGCATTGGCAAGGCATGAGCATATACGAATGTGCCTGAATGACATTTGCATTGTGATCACTTAAAATGCCCTGATGCGTGTTACGCGGGGTTCAGATAAGAATTGGTGCTTGTGAGTGTGTGATCACAATAAACCCTGATGCGTGTTACGCGGGGTAGTGAACCCGTCCTGAGGCGTGTTACGCGGGACGATGCCCGGTTTACCGGAAGATGACCAACCTGATGCGTGTTACGCGGGTAATGTGTCATGAGCCTGATGCGTGTTACGCGGGCCAGAGATCGATCTCGAAGTGATAGACCTGATGCGTGTTACGCGGGTCGAACCTGATGCGTTTAACGCGGGTCGGAGGAGAAATTGAGAAATGGCTGAGTGCTAGTATGCGAGTATGCGGTAATGCATTGATGAGGCATGAGCATGAGTGCGAGCACTGGCATATGCATAACATGCGTTGTGACATGGGAATGCGTGTACATGTACTGTGATCAAGTTCTGTTGCGTGATTGTTATTATTCATGGGATGCCTAACCTGCAGGGTCATGTACCTTCTAGATTTGGGCCGAGGGCCCGAGTCTTGTACCGTTTAGACCGTGTGCTGTCTGTTTAGTACTTGTCAGGAGGTGCATGTTAGCCTAGTTTAGGTTTAGGGAATTACTCGCTGAGATTTATTCTCACGGTTGTTGTAAAACCGACTTTTCAGATCCCCGGCCTTGAGGACGACAGGCGTACTGATACATTTTTGGGAAGAGCCCCAGCTAGTCGTAGTGGCCTTGAATCGATTTTGATTTTTGGTATTTGGGGCTGTAAATGAATATTGTTTATGATTCTCAGTACTAGTACAAGTGATGATTTCAGTAGTTACCCTTGGTTATGTATTTGTTATTGTACGGGTGATTTGGATTTGCTTCCGCATGTGCATTATTCTCTGTGTTGGGTGTTGGGTCGGCGACGCGTCCTGGGACGTCGCACACGAATCGACCTCTGCGAGGGATGTGGCGCACCGAGAAGTGCGGGGCGTGACACCCAGCCAGGCCCCGGAGTTTGGTATGATGACCCAGAGCCGGAGCCTATGGATGAGGAGGAGGACGACCCCGAGCCAGAGGCGATGGAGCAGGATGATGAGGATGGTGAGGTCGATGAGGTAGGCGAGGATGTAGACATAGATGCCGTCGAGGATGCAGCCGCAGATGTAGACCTTGAGGACGACTTTGACTCCGAGGCTGAGGCTGACGCTCTCTTAGCAGACTACTAGGAAGTTCAGGAGGATCAGGCTGATCAGGAGGACCCCGACATGGACGTGGATGAGCCAGAGCCGGATCGCAGCTCTTCAGAGGAGTCAGCTGAGTCTTCCGATGAGCCCGACGATTCCAGCGACCCAGACTACGAGCCTTAGACTAGTTGGACGACGATAGGGATCCCTACCTTTTTTGTTATAGTGATCCTTAGTACAGACCTACTCACCCGGCCACCGACACTTTTTGGATTAGTGGCCTTTTGACTTTGATGCTAGCTTGACCTTGACCTAGACCTGTAGTGGATCTGACTGTACATATATCTGTGTTCTTTGTGTAAACAGTTTGTTGATATATATTAGAATGAGGTTTTACCTGATGATGATTTGATTGTTTGGCTTCCTTGCTCATCTTTATTTGTCAGGGTTTGTTATTTGCTTTCGCATGTGTTTTTTTTTTTTTATACTCTGATTGTTGTTGGGTCGGCGATGTCTCCTGGGGACGTCGCACTCTGATCGACCGGAGTGGTAAGGGGATGCTCGCGTTCCGATGAGTAAGTTGGGTTCGGGGCGTGATAGTTTAGGCCTCTAAGTTGACTCAATCCACTCCTTTATCATAATATAGCACTATTAAGCGCATTGTAACTGCTTTGTCTATTAACTGACATAGGCTTGGGCCAGTAGCGGTCACACATCTCTCGAAATTTTCTAAGGTTACCCGTCATATCGTGAACCGTCGTCTCTCCTCTGTAAGATTAGGAGGCGTGAGGTTTGACCGCCGCGATCTCTTGGGCATTGGTGAGTGCTTGGATTAGACGACGATTGTCAAGCAAACAGAAAACGACATTTGCATATTTTTGGGCTGATGCGTCATGATCGCAACAAGGACTTGACATAATTTAATTTCATGTGATGAGAGAGAGAGAGAGAGATGTTCGATGTAACCAAATGTTAATGTTTGTTGTTCAAATAAGGATCACATGGAAATGTTCTTGAGAACTAGAAGAACTAACCGTCTTCAAATTAAGTGTGATTTGCAAGAAACCCTTCTTCCCAAAATACCGACGGGCAATATTTGCGGAAGGAAAAATATAATTCTTCTTTATCTTTAAAGAAAAAGAGAGCAAGATCTCATGTCATTAAGAAAAATATCCCTCATTTTTATTCAATGATCACTTACATACCTCTAAGCAAAATCTCACATATAGAAGACCAAATTGCCCCTCATTGCAAACTTAGTTTAGCATCTGGGTTAGAGTTTTAATGGTTTGATTTTTTAGTTGGTTTGAGTTGTAGAGTTTAGGATTTGGGGTTGTGTTTGTTTGGGAATAGAATGGCAATTTCATAAATAGGACACGAATATAATTGATAGGGATAATGACACAAATGATCCCTGCACTTTGACCCCATGTGCAAAGTGGTCCCTGAACTTTTAATTTGTTCAATATGGTCCATAAATTTTAGTCCAATGTGCATGAGATCCCTGAATTATTAATTTGTTCAATATAATCTCTGGACTTTTGGTACATGTTCAATGTAATCTTTGAACTATATGAAAAATATTCTATATAGTCCTTCCATTAATTCAAGATCAGGGACAAACATTAAACATTTTTATAGAGTCCATGGACTAATTCGAACATGTACCAAAAGTTTAAAGATTACATTGAACAAGTTAAAAATTTAGGGACTATATTATACATTGAACTAAAGTTCAGGGACCACATTGAACAAATTAAAAGTTCAGAAACCATGTTGCTCGATAGGCCAAAGTTCAAGACGATTTGTGTCATTTTGCCTAATTGATACGAAGGCGCAAAATGGTCTCCAAAGGTAATAGTTATGTATGTATTTGATTTTTTCAAAAGTATAGTTATGTGAATTTGGATGAAATGTGAGTTATGTTTTTGGTATTTTCCTTAGTCCTTGATTATTCTACTCTTTGACCTTTGTGATATCTGTTTGACTCAGCAATGAGGCCGAAAGGCCCATTCCTCTATGGAAAAAAAAAAGTCAATCATTAAGAAACACACCAAATGTCCCATGCGGATCATATCAAATTGCAATTATCTCATTGGTAATTATGTGATTATCTAATGTACAAGACAAGGATTGATCCGATTCCCAAATGTTTAGAAATATACAATGAAAAAGCTAATTTTTTTTTATGAAACAATTATCTCACAAATTCTACATATAGGCCTCTGTATTCGATCTCCTAGGTCACCTTTCATTTGCCTACTCAACCTCATGGATCAAGTTTAACACTTTAGTCTCGTACCAAATCTCCATAATTTCACGTGACGGAGAACTACATAATTCATTCAAAATGTTAACCCTAAGATTAACTCATTTAAGAGAATGCCAAGTGGTGGCCTCTGGAAGACCAGCATATGCCTCACATATTAATAATAGATTCATATATTCCCAATACATAATTAGTGTTGCTAATCAAGCATAGTCAAACCCCTCAATGGACCATCACCTACCCACCCTTTTCAGTTACATTCCTTTGTATTAGCACCCTAGAGCATGCACCCAATCATAATAAAGGAATCTCTTCGCCTAAATAAAGGAAAGCAGTTGACTCTCTCTCTCTCTCTCTCTCTCTCTCTCTCTCTCTTCAATGCCCTTCCCACATGTAGGGATTACGACTTCCAATGGTTGGATTCAGCTAATAAGGTCGGTCGAGTGGCTTGACTGAATGAAGTCTACTTCTAATCATGATCCAAATACCATGTTAGGCACTCGAACTTGGCACAAACACAAGACCACTTCTTGTGGGCACTAAACTGCTTTCAAGACATTAAAAATAGAAAAGAAAGTTTAAGTTGCTCGAGACCATCCCTCAAGCCAAGCTCGGGTGCTTTGACCATTTGAGAGAGAGAGAGAGAGAGAGAGAGAGAGAGAGAGAGCATGTCAGATTCAAACCCACCCAATTATATGAATGAACTCACTAAATTTCCCACACCCAAATGCACAAACCAAGGAACATAGGAGCTAGAGAGAACCCAGAAAAGATCTGCTCGGGTTTGGAGACCTAAAGATTTTCTACCCAAAAGATTAAGACATGTTCATTATTCTTTTACTTTCTATGCATTTTATGTCATTGTTTTTTCCTTCTCTCTTTGGGCTCTGGAGGAAGTATTTGTCCCTTTCTTGCTTTGGCAGTCAGCTGGCATCTTATTTGAGGACATGCATATTCCCTAAACTATGTAATCTCCATGTGGTTCTATTTGTGTGTTTTTACAAGGTAATAATGCATCCATGTGACTCCTCCCATACAAGAAGACTCCCGCCATTCTCATGCCCACAGAAACATTATTTATAGGGGGCAAACATTTTAAAAGGGCCTCATATCTCGTTGTTTCCCTCCAACATATAATAACGTCATATCTCCAGATTCAACTAACTCCATAACTGTAACAACGGAAAGCGTATCCCCAATGCAAAATTCGTCAGCCCAATTAATGCTGTGAATCAGGGAGGAACGAACTTTAGACCGCGAGAAAACAATCAGAGAAAGAAACATGGGTGACACATGTGATCACGTGATTGTATGAGAGAGAGAGAGACTGTTGGTGAAGAAATGGTCAACATGCATTTAATGAAACCTTCAAGTACAAGAATAACATGTGATTTCAATAAACTGAGAGAGAGAGAGAGAAAGTGTTGGTGAAGAAATGGTCAACATGCATTTAATGAAACCTTCAAGTACAAGAATAGCATGTGATTTCAATAAACTGAAAATTGCTTGTGTTGGGTATTTGGATTTTTGCGGGTGTCGTTGCCAACTCTAGCTCACACTAAAAGAAATACTTCAGTCAGCCAGTTTGGCACCAATTTGTTGGGCTATATTTTCACAACCAGAGAAAATTTTCCTTCAACTTCGTCTGTGGATTTCAAATCATGAAAATGACTCACTTGCAAAGTATACTTATCAAATGTGGGTAATGTCCATATCTATAACCACCAATCAGTTGCATGCTTGGAGAAAAAAATTTCAGACTAGGGATAGAGGAGAACGCAGCCCTAAATAGTCATGGCCACGGTTCGAAACCGGCGGTTCGTGGCCACATGTGAACCGGAACCAGAACCGCTCCTAGCGGTTCCGGTTCCAGTCCGACTGGCTCCGATTCGTAATTTAAAAATTTTAAAAATAAATTATGAAATAAAAAAATAAATAATTATAAAAATAAAAAATAATGAATTATTCAATATAAATTATAATCAAAATGAAAATTGTAAGGGTGATCGGTTCCCGGTCGAAGTCGGGAACCGAATCGGTAAGACCGGTCTTTTAATTTTAGAACTAAGAATCGAACCGACAAATCATAGAACCGGACCTGGTCCGGTTCGGTTCTAGGCAGTCCAATGGAACCCTTTGCTCTTAACTAGCAAATGATCGTAGCCACAAAAGGCATACAACTTTACATGCTCATGGCTTGGCTTGGCTTGGATTTTATAAACAATCCCTTTGTTGGTCTCTTCATTCCCATTTGATGTGGGACTCTTGGCATTTGCATTCAAGGCAAACCGAGAGTCCCACATCGAATGGGAATGAAGAGACCATCAACGGAGTTGTTTATAAAACCCAAGCCAAGCCTTGTAATTAGAGTTCGATACACCCAAGCCAAGCATTGTATTTGGAGATCAATGCACTTACAATGCATGGCAATTAGAGTTCAATTTGTTTTATAAAAAAAATTGAGTAATGAAATTTTTTTTAATTTCATCATTATTATTATATTTTTTAAATAATTTGGAACCGGGCCCGTAGGCTACGGGCCGGTTCCGGTTCCGAACCGCGGGCCCGGTCAATGGGCCGGGCCCGGGTTTGACCGGGCCGGTTCCGGGCCAAAACCGGCCCGTGGCCATGTCTAGCCCTAAAGACTTGCTACCCATATATTGATCTTTTTTTCTGAAAGTATTCAAGTGTGTCATGATCATAAGCAATTTCTTTTAAGCGACATTTTGGTCCATCACGATTCGGAGGGTTACAGGTTATGGACTTCACTAGCAAAACAAACATAACTATAATTAAATGTGGGTGATATTCATGTTTGTAAGCTACCAATGAGAGTTGTGATTGGAGAAAATTTTCTCCAATTAGGGTTGGAAAAAGATATAAGGGTTATGTTTTCCTTCAACTGATCTTTGAATTGGTGGATTACAATCACCCACAATTATGTTTAGTTAAGTTTATAAGTGAATTATTTTCATAATTTGTAACTCACCAATTAGAAATATGGTCGGAGAAAATGCCCTCTATTTGTTAGGAATGTACAACCCTTTGTGAATATTTTTGGGACCTTCAAAGCCCATTTGAGCAGGCTGCTAATCTTGGGCTGGATTTTGTCAATCAAAAAGCAGATGCTTAAACCAAGCTAGAAGCCCTTGTGTTTCCTCTTGTAGGAGCATTTATGATTTATTGTACGAGGAAGTGGATGAAATAATCCTAAGTCGATGGAAGTTCTCTTCCAGCAAAAAGAAGTGCGTGTAAGTTCTCAGTTTTCACGGTGGGCTTTTTGTATGACGTGTGAATTGTGATATGTCTTGCATAAAAAATCATTTCCCATTGATGTGATTTTGCCAATCTGTCCAAGATGGAACGTAGAATAAAGTCCACTAAACAGTCACACTCACGAACCATAAATCTAAGTATTTGTCTGTCTGTTCATACAATGTTTCCGCGCCATCTTGGGGACTCCTTGTTTCGCAGGAAGAGCGGTTTGACAGTCTCCGACGACAGTCATGTCGCCAGTCATTCCTATGCATATCTTCGCTTGTACGTCATACTTGTTCGGTTATAAACACGAACTTTATTGTTCGGAAAAAAGATGCATACTTGAAAGCAGAACAAAAGGTATGCACGCTTCTAGTAGAGATGATAGAGACGCACCATAAAAAAAGCCCAAATTCACTTGGTCAAGTCAACAGATCTAATTTTTTTTAAGCATTTTGCCACATCCACACCGGCTTATCATCCGCCAAAACATGTAATAAATCTGAAAATCCAAAATTAACGTCAAAAAATTGACCCATTTATCAGTGCTTGTCAATTAATAGAGACAATTAATTAGGATTAAGGGTCATTAATTCATAGAGCAATTTGCTTATGCATATAACAGGGCGCTCAACTCATCTATTTCAATGCATTAACATGCTCTGCTGAGGAAGAGTATTTAAATTTGTGAATTCCTCAACTCAAAAAAAGAAGAGGAACTGGAAGAAGAAGCAACATGCTGTACAAGTACAAAAGGAGAATCTTCACTTGACTTCAAATCTATCTGCTTGAGCTTAAATCAGTTCAGACCAAAAAGATCAGCAATGAATTGACAACGAAATGATATGTAAAGGGGGGAAAAGGAAAAGCTGTCATCTTGACATGCTCTTATATCAACACATCTGCACCATTAAAAATGTAGCACAATATGACGATCCATCGTAGTCCAAAAGAGCGCATTTGCAGATAACGTACCACAAACTCTCTCTAAACTCAAAGATGGTTGCTCCTAATGTTACCTTTACATTTTACATAGTTTTGTACAAGTGGGTACTTGGGAAGGCTCTAAATCTTCTCTGTACCAGCTCTTCCCACCAAACTATCTTGGACACGTAAAGCCACTACCATTCTACAAAGAATTCTAATCCTCCAGTGACCCATGGGGAGAGAGATCGAGAGAGTGAGAAGTTGAGAAGGAAAAAAGAAAAGAAGGATTCTAAGGTGCAACCCATCCCTACCCCATAGCCTAAATGACAATGCCTAAATAAATTTACAGCTCTAATTTGAAGAGCGACGACTGAACCAGGAAATGGACAAACTGGAGCAAAACCTAGCATACAGGGACAAAACTGGGGATGATTTACAGAGCGACAAACCAAAAGATGAGAAATTTCGGGCAATTCTTCGGGAATACTGGGACAACAAAGAAAACAGCCTTATTCCCGTAAAAATTGGAAGGCTGGATTCTCAAGTAGATCTGCAGCGGGTTTTACGTCAGAAAGATCCTTCACTTGGAGGGAACTGGAGATGTCATCAACTGAGAAAGGTATGCTTCACACAAGAGGCATTAAGTACAATCAGAATATGATGGTGTAAAGGAGAACAACACCATCTTCAATCTATGGTGTTAGACATTTACCTGGAAGTATCGTCCAACAGAAAAGAGTTGCTTGCTTCATTGCTAGAATCCTCTGTCATGAGGATCCTCATGCTAGAAATTACCTAAAGAAGAAAAAGTGAGGTTGTGGTTGTCAGTATAACAGAGAATCTTTTTAGAGCACCTAATTGTAGGTTGGAAACATACATCAGGAGAGACACTTCGAGTGTTGTAGTTGTCATCCCAGTATAGTGTACAGATCCGATATAGCTGCTGAACACTCAGGACCTAAAGACAAAAGTCTTTAATAAGGACAAAATATAGCGATCAACAATTTTCTACAAGTTAACACACAATGTACATCGTCCACCAGCTTTTAACTTATTTAGTGACATGTCTACTCTATATTTGTTTATCCATAAATCTCATCGATGGACAGACAATCATCTTTGAGATTTCTAAGAAAGAAAAAGAAAAAAATATTGGATATTGCTAGCGCTAGTCATCTGTTCACAAAATTATCCAGAATATCGTCTTGCTATTCATATCTCCTGATGTCAAAGTTCCAGAATGCAGTACAAGCAAGCAGAAGAGAAAGGATGAAGAAGTTGAGAAAGTTACAGGGCAAAGGTCATTTGTGATGTCATCATAGGAAATTCTTGACTTCTGGTGGATCACCTGTGGAAAAAGCAGCCAACTTAGCTGGTGCAATGATGTGATCACATTTTATCTCCACCCCTACTTTAATAGCAGTTACTAGAATATATCAGATCGTAATTTCATCTATCCTAATGATGAGAAAACACAATAACAAGCCATATTTACACGTGGGTTTTCTGAAGCACAGATAAAGTCACAATTCTTGTGAAAGAAAAGCAACCAACTAGATATCTGAACAAGTGGCTCTTCCACACCTTCAAAAATTGCAGGGAAATTCAAAGAGAAACATCTCAAAAAGGTTCTAAGAAGTTTGATTTACTCCACCATTCATCAGTGGAAAAAGAAAGTAGATTGACCCACAACTGTACATACACATATAGCTCCTAGTGAGCCAGAGTAACTGTTGAATTGCTCCCTCAAAGTAGCATAAATGTCCTAAAATCTTCACCTGAAAATGGAAGATTCTATGATGGCTATGACGATGCATTAAGCTGATAAGCAGCAGCACTGCCTACTTATTGCTCCTAGCTTATTCATTTTGTTCCATAAATCGAAGAGCAGTGATTCAATAATTTCTTTGAACCCCAACAACAGGAGAAAATTTCTTAGAATGGAAAAAGGCCTCTAATGCTCTATGGAGAGTGGTGCTATCTAATTCTCTATGGACAGTGATGCTACAACCAATGAGCCCTGAAAATGTATTAACCAAGACAGAATGCTTTAGTGAAATTGGGCCTTCAAGATAATATAAGAATTAGAAATGAGGGTATCCAACAAGATGGTCTCACTCGAATAAAAATAGCATGAGATTAAATAACAACTGTGGACACAAAACAATGTCCTCGAGCTGCTCCAATGAGAAGATACAATTTATTTCAAGGGAACAAGTTGAAAGGTGACAGAGAGAGAGAGAGAGAGAGGGCCTAAAGGACAAGTTAAAACTCAAAGCAAAGGAGCAAAGTAAGCTAGCATAATTTTATGGCTAAACAGAGACGACAACTTTTAGTTATTGCTTGCATTTTCACCGGAGGAAAAGGAGAGTATGTAATTAACCTAGAGAATGGGCATGAGCCACAAAATTCTTTCATCGCATTCAATAAACATCAGTCTTGACTAACCTAGCTCCTATGACGCTGTGTGCATTACAATATATCAGATCCAAACATAAGACTGAGTAGAGAGAACCAACTTCCAGGTGCCGACCTTAAATTCATAGATCTACTATAACTTGTATATTCAATACCCACTTCTAGATATCAAAAACCTTTAACAGCTTCGCTGATCAGTGCTGGGTAACCTGTTTTTCACAATCTTCTAATAAATTGGCAAAAGAAGGTCATAGACTCTTTTTTCCCTGCTGCCTCTATACACTAAACAAAGTTCAATATTGTCCGGCAATGCCTATTTAACCTTGAAACACAGCCCAACCAACAAACCTCTTTTATATGTAACTATCACAAATTCATACAGCTAGCCTCGTCCATATCTCAAAGCTTTTCTTTCAAAATTGTAATGTCTTGCACATAGCATGTAGGTACTCAATACTCTTTGCAATTACCTTTCTTCCAGAGCGGTTCGCATTGCTCATTTAATGTGAGGAAACATTGAAAAACCAATTGCTCTATTTACTGGACTAACATTAGATGTAGACTGTGAAACCATGCTGTCCTCCACGCTCCACCTAGAACTTGACATCCACTAATCTAGACTTTATGTGATTCAAAGTGTCATATAAAACCGGTAACCTATTTCATCCTCTTCCCAGTTTCTCAACCATTACTTCTCTTGGGAATTGTCAACAAAGACCCTCAGCTAGTCACATCGTTTCTATAATTAGAGCACGGCATTGGGCATGATTCATCAGGTTCATGACGTGCCAATGTTTGTGCCTCAAATAGACAAAATCAGACTTCCATCAAATTCTTTCTTTGCTTTACGGATCAACTGCTTTATGCAGCAAAATTCCTGTATCTTTGTTGGATAATACAGCATAGACCTATGAATTGTTGAGTGTCAAATGGCTCCATCTTCTCTTTTTCCTAAGCTGTATCGCACTTAACAATCCAGGCATCTAATGCAAACTCAGGCAATGTCTATTAGATTATAAGGTTGCACCATCGAGCATGGACAAATTGATCCATTCCCATAGAAATTTTTCTTATCCTCCAGGGGATAAATTGTCTTCCATAAAGACAACTTTCCTTTATCAATTTATTAATGGAAAGCATCCAATCAAGAAAATATCACCATGGAATTTGTCCATATTGCTGGATATGGCCATCACCCACACAACTTTTAGAGAGTACCACAAAATGAAACATTGCGATGAGTCACCAATATTTCAAATACATTTACATGCTTTCTTTTAATTTTTGTAGAGTCGAAAGTACTTCTCATATGTCAGAAAGGAGGTGCCAGGCCCTGCATTTGCAGAAAGCTCAGATTGTGTCCACAAGGGGAGCTTGTGGCTCAATAAAACATAAAAAACTACTCCTGATATTTCCTCCAACCAACTACTTAAAATGTAGAATTAGTCAACATGATGTAAGATGAAAATCTGATGCTTTTCCATGGTGCTAAATATGAAAAGTTTGGAACCTTCTGCATAAAACCATATAGTAGGTTTAATGAAATGTGTTCAGACAATCACCGAACAAACGTACCAAGAATCCAACAGCTTGCCTTATGTACTTGAGCTCTTCCCAGGATGAACCTGCATACTGCAATAATCACTTAGATGAGCAACAGGTAATAAACAGAAAGCATTAACAACAGCAACTAGTATTAAATAGCAATGCCAGCTTTTAATTACAAGATAGGAGAATAAGAATAAAAAACAATCTCCAACGTGATCAGTTAATCAGAATCTAAGTGTGGTCAAGCAGGTCACATTAACACACCTCTTGTTTTGCTTGGCAACACCATAGTTCCAATTCAGCTAAACCAGCTTTAACATATTCTCCGTTGCTAAATGTGCAGCACTCCCGCCGAAGCAACAGGCTGAAAGCAACATTTTCATAGGCAACTTGGGCAAGTAGAAATCTAGAAAACGTGATTGAACCAAAAGAGCAGCTATTACCTGTTAAAAAGCTGCACATTCATGTAGGAAAATGTCTGGGTAAAAATTTTCTGTACTAGGACAGGTGGCACCTGCAAAAATGGCAACCTTCAGTTCACAACACAACTTGGACGAGAAAGAAATCTCCACATTTTCAAAGTGCAAATCCTTACATAATTTTCTGTCAATGTACGTAGAAGGCCATTAAGACTCTCAATGATACCATGCCAGTGGTTAGCTGGAGGACTATTTCCAAATGACCGTCCAGATGATCTTAAAGAATTAGCCCTTGAAGTTCTGGGCGCCTGAAAAAATTAATAGACAAGTGGAAGAGTAAAAAACAAGACAGGCCATAGCAAGTGATCAGGAAACAGTGGATTCATATGCGCAATTCTTATTTGGAAGTGAAGAAGAGTTCTAGCTCCGAACAATGGAAAGTTATACGGAAAATTTTTTATAATATACAAGAAAAATGAAATAAAAAGGGAAAAGAACCGTATAAAAATAAGCCAAGCATATCAAACCCGACAGGATGGAAGCCAAAATATTTGGCATAAATTACCAAAATGAAGGGAAAAAACTAAAAGAACAGTTCTTCTGAAAGTAAATCATGGTACAGATGAAGGAACAGTTCATGTTGTTTCACTATGTTCGTACAGATAATTTGTTTACATTTCTTTCACTACCAAAAGATAACTATTAACAACAAAATCGAATTGATCTTCCAAAAATGATTAAAAGTAGTGTTATCTGTCATTATTGAAGTTATTGTTCCATCGGATCAAGTCTGTGATATTTGAATTATTTCTAAGTTCGTAATAAAAAAACATTTATCAACGCAGATAATTATTCATTCATGGACAAGGCCTTTATAATAAATGTTGCGACATCCCACCCAAGTACGAAACTATCACATGAGATGCAAGGAGAAGCCTAGATTTCTTAGAAATATGGATAATGACATAATCAATCCCTGAACTTTGGCCTAATGTGTAATTTGGTCCATGAACTTTTAATTTGTTTAATATAGTCCCTGAACTTTAGTCTAATGTTCAATGTGGCCCCTGAACTTTTAATTTGTTTAATGTGGTCCTTGGACTTTTGGTACATGTTCAATTTAGTCCCTGAACTATATGAAAATTAGGATGTCAGAACCAAACCAAAAAACCGAACCAAGATACAAACTGAACCAAAAATTTTGTACATTTCGGTTCGGTTTGGATAATCGAAACTAATCATTCTTTTTTTTCCAATTCAGTTTAGATCGAACCGCACTGAAAAAAACCTTTCAGTAAACCCTAGCTAAAAAGGCTAAAACCATTCTCCATCGTGCGAATTCGAGAAGATCAAACACGTAGACGATCAAATGGCATTCGGATCAACAACAGCAGCAAAGAATCAAAATGAGAGGGAAGGTCGAAGAAAGTAACTCGTGAGAAAAGGATATGAGAGAGAAAGGACGAAGGAATCCCGACGGAGGCGAGGGGGAGCTTGGTGCCAGGGAAGGTGTAGTAGCGGAGATCAGAGGGGTAGCACTAGGCAAGGTTGGTGAGGGCGAGATCGGCGGCGGGACTGTTGGTGACGATCATGGTGGACAGCAATGAGGACTGGAAGAACCGATCTGCCATGGCTGTGATCGGAGATTCGACGTCAATCGAGGGCTCTAAAGAACTGATCTGCCATGGCAACAGCCCTCTCTCTCTGTGGCTCTCAGACAAGAACTCGATGAATTCAAGCCAAAACCATTGCCCGAGACTGAGATCAAGAGGCTCCAAAGACCCCTAGAAAGATCAGCACCAGCAGGAACGAGCTTCGAAATCTCCAAGAAAAACTATTAGGAAGCAGCTAGAATCTTCCGGCAAACTCTACAGCGGGGGAAAGGAGATGGAAGAAGAAGCGAAGTACTTGTCCTTTTCCTCTTTTTACTTTGCCAGAAAATTAAAAAATAAAAAGCAGGAAAAAGAAGAGACCTTGTTTGAATAAAAAGCAAAAAAAATAAAGAAAGAAAAAAAAACCGAAAACCGAGCCGAACCAAACCAAACCAAATTGGTTTTTCGATTCAGTTCATATTCGATTCGAGCGAGATTCAGTTCGGTTCAATTGTGCACTCCTAATAGTTCGGTTCAGTTTGGTTCGGTTCAGTTTTCCAAGAAAATTGAATCATTTACACCCCTAATGAAAATGTTCAATGTAGTCCTAAACTTGAATTAATAGAAGGACGACATTGAATATTTTCATATAGTTCAAAGATTAAATGGAACACGTACCAAAAGTTCAAGGTTGACATTGAACAAATTAAAAGTTCAGGGATCACATTGAACATTTGGTTAAAGTTCGGGAACCACATTGAACATTTGGTTAAAGTTCAAGGACTACATTAAATAAATTAAAAGTTTAGGGGCCAAATTGCACATTAGGCCAAAGTTCAAGGTCTGTTTGTGACATTTTTCCTTAGAAATAAGTACACTGAAAAGGACATAAATCATGGGGAAGAATGAGTGTATAGAAATTCAAAAAAGTCAGCCGGGTGGCGGGATACAAGTCAACCAAATACCCAGCCTTATAAATAGTATAGATATCAACTTAATTTGACATAGTTTTTGACAAAAAAAAACACAAAATAAGCTACAATAGTAAGAGCTTACCCTTTTGTCTTTAAAACAAAAGGAAAAAGGTTCTAAATCTTCAGTTAAGAATTCAGGGAAGGCCAACACACGATATTTTACCTGGATACAAGAAGACAGAAATGATGATAATTCCTTCTTCAAGTTGTCTCGAATAATTCCATATATCTTCTCCACGTATGCTGTAAGCTGCTGCCGAAAAAGCAACGCAGGATACTTGGCCTCAACATGGCGAACTACATCATGGCCCCCCACCGGAAGGTTGGCAGAAGAAGCGGAAGAACGGAAACCCTGAAACTCATTATCAGAAAAACTATGACGCTGTTAGTTTCCTTATACATTACCTGAGTTAAAAAAACAGTATCTCGAATTATTTCTTAAAAATTTGACAAAAAAGAATCAGAGATTCAAGTATATTGTTGTGTCCTTCCATCTTACCAATTTCTATTTTCAGTTTTAGGAAATATACAATAGAACTTGATGCTTTAAGTGTAAGCTATCCTAGATTACCCTTCTCCATGCCAAAATATCTAGAACAAGATATCATAGACAGGACCAAAACAGGCACATATCATAAACATGATAAACCGATAGACAAGAAGTAACATCCCATTACCTGTGTCATCCTCCCAAATAACGACGTGGCTGGGGAAGCCTTTTTTGTTGGAGTTCCACCAGCTCCACCAGCTCCACCAGTCGCCTTCAAACTCCGTTGAAGCAAAATCAACAATGTAGAACTATTTGATAGCCAGTATGCCATATGTTCATTATTATCCTGGTTCTGCAAAAAATCCAATTACAGTCCACGAAATTAGATTCCAGTACAGTGAACCTCGAGATGAACTTTATCCTTTGATCAACAGAAACCTAATCTTTGAAATCTGAGCGTGGTTTTTACAAGCTAAAAGGGATAACTAAGAAGCAACGAATCAATACAAATGAAGAATATTTAAAACACACATCAAATATATGAAACAGACCAATCGAAAAGACGAAAAAGTAGATAATAAAAATTATCTGTCCCCTTCTTAAAATTTGCATAGCACTTATGAAGCAAAGAAAGCCAAATTTGATCATTCATTAGGAAAATTGAGCAGCTAATGGATAAATCACCTCTATCGCAGATCCAATCATCTGAATAAGACGGTCAAATACATTAGTTCTTTCTGCTTCAAGTGATCTCCAGTGTAAGAGACATTTGTATATGGTGAATGCAGCAACTGGTACTCCTTCACTAAAACCGAGATCTTGAGTCACGCATCTCATAAGGGCATCAACATTTTCCTGCGGCAGTCAAAGGACAGACATACAAATTAACCTAGACTTTACATTCAGGGGAAGAAAGGGACGAATAAATCTAAGATTTAGATTGAAGGGGAAAATGAAGAAGCTGAAGCATTAAGTTGGATTTGCTACTCTGAAGTTACATACATGCTGCTTTTCCACGAAGGATCTCCTCAGTTTGTTGTCGGACTCTCCATCAGCTTTTTTTGTGGGAGTAGCACTTTGTGGATCCTGAATAATATAGGTTCGGTTTCATCAACAACAGATGAAACGATCCACTAAAAAATGCACTTAAGAAAATGCTTGGATCTCATATCACTTACATGATGACCATTTTCCCATGGCTGCAGATCATTTGAAGAAAAAGAATCAATTAAAGTTCCACTAAGGAAGCAACACACATTGATTACTTACAGAGGCAAACTTACCTGATCTTTATTCACTGCTAAATGTTCTGACATTTTCTTGACAGGTGCATTCATCAAAGCTTGCCGCCGTAGAACTTGCTCATCAGCTTCCATATCAGAAAGTTTCTCTTCAAGCCTGAAAACATGATCACACAAGGAACCATTCAGCCTTAGTTGAACATCTAAACGATCAAATTCCAATTAGCACATCTAACAGATAAAAAGAAGGAGCCTAGGATGCATCTTTAAAAATATTGAAAGAGGAACAAAATATTAAGCAGAGACCTCTGCATGTTCATCTTCAATTCAATCATCTTGGATTCAGCTTCCAAAGCTTGCTTCAATCTCTCCTCACTAAGCTTGTTTGTCTCTTCATACTTTCTCTCTGTTTCATCAATCTTCTTTTCCAGTGAACTCACAAGAGCCTGCAATGCCACAACGTCCATCACAATTGAAGAGTCAAAGAACTTTTTCTACATGAAACGAAATCCCTTTAACTTAACACTCAGAAGTCACAATCGACATCCATACTAAAAAGTATCTAGCAACCTAACCTTGAGTTTCTCATTTTCAGCCGCAAGCTTATTCATCAATTCATGATCAACAACTGGAACCTCCTGAACAATGGGCTCTTGTTCAGCTGCTTTTTGTGCAGCCTCTCGTTCCTTGACCAACATGGCTTTCGTTTCTTCAAACTGAAGTTGCATCTCTTGCAAAGCAGACTTCAACTTCACATTTTCTTGTGTTTTTGCTTCCTCAATGTCGGCCTACAAAAAAATTACCAAAAGAGAAAGCTAAGAAGTTAGAATGTATGCGTGAAAGTACCTTTCACCACAATAAAGAACATGAGATCCATTTCTAACTGCATTCAGGGCACTCTCCTCACACTGTTTCAATTGTCGGGATATTGGTCAAAAATCATTAACCTCCATTGGAGAAGCTATACCATGCTGACATGAGTTACTCTGTAGAGATAGAGAGAGAGAGAGAGAGAGAGAGATCTAGAACTTGATATAGGATTCCACAATCTAATCTAAGGTACTTAAATTAGGTGTTCTGCTTTATCCTAAATGATGACCACATCCATTACACCCTCGTACCAGGTTCCCTCCCTAAAATTTCACCATAACAACAGGATGTGCATTAACAATATTCCCTGTCAATCAAAAAAGAGCAATAACACATTATGTATCAATCAAAGAACCATCTTACTCTCATGCGCTTCTCCAGCTGCAAACGCCAGGTTAGTTCTTCAACTTGCTTTTCCAACATAGTTTTAGCAGCTTGAAGAGCACCAGTCTCTTTGGCAGCCTGAATGAAGATAAGAATGAATCAATGCACCATGCACAACTAAAAGGAAGTTGGCACATAACACGATCACTATCATATCAAATGGCTCAGGAATCTCTAAACCTCCAGATAATTCTGGCAAAAGAAAGAAGGACCCATCTTTAACCTAAAGGATTTCTTAAGCATAGATATCATTCCATAGTGGATTGTTAAGAATATTCTCGTAAAAAAATTTTTAAAAAAATTGACCAGCTGACACTGAAGCCAATGATGAAACCACAAAAGAAGCAAGAGTATTTACCAACTTAAGTTTCCGTAACTCTCTCCTGGCAACCCTTCCTCTCCAGGCACATTGTGTGGTAATTGCTGCTTTCTTTAACGTAAGGTAATAAGCTCGGACCAAATATTTCCGACAATGACTCTGTAATAGATATCAATTGCTTTTAGTATAAAAAAAAAGCACAAATTAATAAAAGGAAAAGATTAAAAAAAGGGAAATGTCTATCAACATGCAATTTCTCAAATGTTACATACAATAGACATAAGTAATTCAAAGATGAGAAGAGACCAATTGAACTCTCTAGAAAATCATAATGACAACTGTCATGTCTAACTCAAACGAAAATTTCCCTTCCAACTCCTGGTAAATTTCTTCGATTTTGGAGACACAATAATTGTAGAACCTAAGTTAATATTGCTCAAATGCACTGAGAACTACAGCTTCTAAATAACAAGAGACCTGCAATGAAAACAACAAAAATAATGGCCAAGTTTTGTGATACCCAAACAGCGGAATAAGAAATTCATGCTTCTTAACCTCACATCATATAGTGAGAAGGATCTTTTTTTATCCTGCAAGTATCACAAATTTTTCAAAGAAACCCTATATTAAAAGCTTCTGAATTATTTAGAAAGCAAAAAGAAACAAAGAAAATCAGAATCGGGAAGCATCTATCAACAAGAAAAAATTAATTGCACCCCCTGGGTTTGCGTTAGGTAAAGATAAAACAAAGAACCGCTAGTCCTTGCAGCAATAAAACTGCTTTCTGGTGAGATAAGGGCTCCACTCATATTATGTTCAAGAATATATCAATTTCAACAACTCAGTAGGTGCCTACCTGAAGAATAACAGCAGCCCTTGTCTGCTTTCTATGCCGCAACTCATCACGGGCAGCCATCCCACGTAAACCAGTTTGAATAGAAAGAGCAGAAGAGTACAAATTTATGTACACTTGCCTAGCAAAACACATACGCCAAACTCTCTGGATCTTCAAACAAGCAGCTTCTCTTCTCACGTTCTCAAATCTACAGCGTGCAACTTGTCCTACAATCAGCAAAATATTAATGACAACCAACTTATAAGTAAATCAATGGACCATTAGAAAAAAGCAATTGATTCGTTTAGAACCTTGTACTTTATACCTCTTGACATGGCTTGGATTTGGATTGCGGTCAGGCGCAACTGGATAAAACTTTTGCGACTCAAATAGGAACGAACTTTTCTTTGAATAATACTAGCAGATCTACCAAGGACCTCAATTCGACGTGCATCCAGTTCTGCCATCTGACCTGCTCGAAGAAACACTTTTGTCTTGCCAACCTGTTAATTGAAATTACATCAATGTTGTGATTGTTACACCATAGCAAATTCAGTCTCAACCAGCACAACTATTGGCTAATGATGGAAATAAACCACATCAAAGGAATAATAATGAGGCCAGAAGCTTATATGATCCCCCGATTGATGGTCAGAGACGACCATGGTCATGCAGACTAGTTACAAGAACATAAGGGAAGTAAGCAATGCCCTCTCCAAAAAGTAAAAAACTTAGAAGATTGCACATTACAGACACACAAGTCACGAACCTGATAACCATCAAGGTTCACCCTCTCCAATATCTTCTTGCACACAGTGATCTCATCAAAGCTACCAGCACATGGATAACAAATAAGTATGCATTGATGAATCAGATATGCAAGAAAGTAAACTAAGGCTAGAAAACAAACAAAAGAAGGAAATAATTTCCACGGAGATGTCAATCAACTGTTAACTACCTCCCACTCAGAACATCAGGTGCCAGGATGCCAAATCGACCAACGAACTCATCGAAAGTCTTCCTAGTAGGATATCCCGCACAGCTGATCCTAATTGCCTCCATAACTCCCTGAAAAGTGTGCAAATAAATCCAAAGCCACTCATAGTAGCATCTGCCTGTATAAGAGAATCAAACAAAGAAAATGAAACACTAACCCCACAGCGGAGTTGCTGCAGGACATTACTGCTTTCAAAAATTGCAGGCTTAAGTAGATTATTTGGCTTTACACATCGGATATAGTGGGGCTCAGTAGCACTGAGCGTTTCAAGTAAAGCTTGTAATTGTTGCTGCAGAGAAGACACAAGTAAAGAAACTTTAAGGAAAGTAAAACACCAGGCAAAGTACATTAAAACTCCCCAGACCAGTCAGCAAATCAGACCTTAAAGCGAGAACCTATAGATGAGAACTTAGATGATTTGGAAGATTCCTCAGGCAAGGGGGGGAACAAGCCTGACACAAAGGTGCACCTTGACGCACTCAGAAGCGCCTGATGCTCTGCAACAACATAATCTTTATTCTTGTCCAGGAAAAACTCTGTTTGGTAAGTAACCTGGCAAGTGGATTTTCCACAAACCACAACAACCATTCAGCATCTACATGCCAGCAAGGATCTGAAAAAGTGCTAGGAGGGGAACTAGGGAGTAAAATCAGGAAAATAGGACCTGCATATCCAGTGAAGTGCTAAAAATATACTCACATCACCCGCATAATGGCAAATGGTGAAATCACTCCTCGACAATTTTGGTTTACTGAAGCGCTTGTGATCCTTAAATGTCTGGTAAAGTTTTTCCGCAAATGTCTCATGGGTGGATTTTGGAAACATGCTACAAAAAATTACAAGTTGCAGTTAGAGTCTTAGACATAAGAAGCTCCATTGATAGCTGCAACACGAGACAATTTTAGGACATACCAAGCCTCATCCAAAAGAGCAATGATGCCACCAGGTTTCTGAAATTACAAAGAATAAAATATATAAATACTAGTATGAATTACTTGGATCAAGAAATTTATCCAAACCTTATAATAAATTGAACTCAACAAAAAGCAAAGGAAAGAAATTTCATAACAGCAGTGGGAAAAACGGATAAAAAAGTTGTAATGGCTTAGTTTCAACTGACGCATCTCTTAACAGTGGATATTCCTTATTTTAGCCATAGAATGAGATTCATGTGAAAAACAAAGCAATCGAGGACCCTGACTAGATAAACTATTTAGAAGTTTGCCACTCCTAAAGGCTTCTGGCTATTTACAGCACTAAGCCACCCCAAAATTTCAGATTACACTTAGTTCAGTTATTCCCAGGTCCCTATTTCAAGGTTGTCTTTAATTAGCTCACTCTTGTTAAAGCAACCTAGCCTCCATTCAGCCATGATGCTGTACTAATATATAATTTCACTACTTATCCAAAAAAAAAAATGTTTACTGAGATGGATGGCCACTACAAAACAGACCTTGTTTTGTTGTACCTAAGAGACTGCGCATGCCAGACAAGTCCACTGATTGTTAGTTCTGATTGTCAACTGAGATCATTCAAACGATTTTGTATAGAAACCACAAATACTACATTGCTCAATTGGTTTTCATATGAAATTGAGAACTTGTTGACAAAACAGTACATAAGAAGAAAGAACACCCTCATTGTTAATTCACACAAATTTAAATAATTGAAACATGCCCCACAACCAACAATTTTCATACTATACCAACACCTACATAAACAAACACTTAGTATATAAGTTGTGTCTCCATGAACTATTTCTGGCAAGAAAAGGTAACATACCTTTTCTAATAGATCAAGGACATCTTGATTATCAATGAACTCTATGTAACTCCAATCAATTTCTTCCCTTGTATATTCTTCTTGCTCCATCTTAAAAACATGCTGAAAAGCAAATAACATTGGCATCATGATAGATTGTTGAACTACAAGTAGTAGACACCTTCAAAAGTACTTCCAGGTGTAAATTTCATCCATTGGGTCACTGAACTTTAGTGAATTTTGCAATCAAATAATTCGATTATGATATCAATCACCCCTACATACTAATTTTCATTTCTTTGCAAAAGATTCACTTGGACCGAAATCCGGACAAAATTCCAACAATCTACAGATGTGCAGCCACATGGCAACAAAATGGGCAAAAGTACACCAGAAGTGCCACAACTTGTGTACGGCGATCACTTTGGTGCCATAACTTTTTTTTCGGATCACTTTGGCGCCAAGTCGGAGGAAAATAGATCACTTTAGTGACTCCGGCCAAAAAGCTGACCTGGCATTTATATTTAAAAAAAATGGTCTAACTTGTATACGTGGAAATTATGTGGCTTTTTTCGAATTTTTTAATTTTTAGAAAAATAATAAAAATTAATTTTTTAAAATTTTTAATTAAAAAAAAAGTTTGCAGCCCTCGCCGCTGCTGCAGGCCCTTTTTTTAATTTATTTATTTATATATTTATTTATTTAATATAATATAATTTTAAAAAAAAAAGTACACGTCAGCGGGCTAAACGGCGTCGTTTTTGGTTTTTAATGCCGACTGGACCTCTCCGACAAGCCGTGGACATCTTTGGCGAGCCATGTCAGCGCCACAACGGATTTTCGGCGAGCCACGTCAGCATTAGCACTAAAATGATCGTTTTTCAAAAAAGTTGGCACCAAAGTGTTCCGAAAAAAAGTTATGGCACCAAAGTGATCGCCGTACACAAGTTATAACACCTCTAGTATACTTTTGCCCAACAAAATGCCTTCCCAAAAAAAATGGCTATTTGTCCACAATGTCAGCAATTTGCCGGAAAACTGACCAGATTTATGTCAAAATGCATCAATTGCCAAGAAAAAAAAATCATTGCATTTGGTAAAAATCAGAGTTCAATAACCCAATGGCAAAATCCACAAAAATTCAGTGACCACCACTGAAAATCACCCACATTTCTAACAAGCAACAGCTATATATATTCCATTCAAAACCTGATTGAAATGTTGTTGCAGCTTTTCATTTGTCAAGTTTATGCAAAATTGCTCAAAGCTGCGAGGAGTCACAAAAAAGATGAGGTAAGCATTCATGGAAGTCAACATCAATGTAAAAGAAAACAACCATTGTCTTTACAGGAACCAAGAAGTATGGATCAGCAGCTTATGATCAATACTTAAGCCATGAATTTCCTAATAGAACTAAATGAAGTAATATCATCTTCCCTGCGGACATGTACAATAACAAAGAGGAATTACTGTTGAGATCCACAAAGAAAGAACGTTGCATTATTTATGAGATTGTGGTGATAATATGTAAAGTATGACCATTAGGTCAACCAGCATTATTCGTATATACCCCAAATGGGAGGCTTTAAAGCGCCAATAATCTCAGTCAAGTTTTCCCAGGTGAAGATGAGCACAGTCAACCAACTAAAGCCATGCTAGACGAGATATTGCTTACACACACCAAATGAAAAGATATAAGATTCAACAATTAACAAATTGACCCAACATGATATAAAATGGCAACTTTTGTTCAAACATCTCAAGGTAAACTACACAAATGATCAAAATACAAAAGCGTACCGGTAAAGCACCTGTTTGTCTTGAAACTCTCAAATCCGTAGATATCCAAAACCCCAATTAAGAACTTTGAATCAGGATCTTGCCCAATCGAGCTATTGATCTTGTTCACAAGCCTAAAGCATTCAAGAAAAGAACATTAAAGAACAATAGTATTTTGAGGCAGCATTGATCTGTTTATAAAAATTTTGCTAAACTACAGATGAATGCCATTCCCCCACTTATGACAGCACACAATCTAAAACCAATCTTCATTGGATAATTCTTTTTAGCATCTTTAGTTTCTTGAGTTATACCGATAGTTTCTAGCATTTAGCAGTTCATACAACTTCAAAACTTATTTCGTTATGGTATCCTTACTTCCTTCAGTCACGCTGAATATTTTTATCCCATTTAGCAGTTCATACAACTCCAAATTTCCTTTACAAGATTGCATGACATCATTAACCCTGGGGTCAAAGTTACAAAATTCTAAAACAGGCAGATGTCATCTCCTATTGGAGAGGGCATCCATGTGCATATTAAAGAAATAATTGTCCTTCCACTATGCAATTTGATTTGTTATGCATAAAACCTAGAAATATTCAACATCAAAGTTAAAAGCAAATCTTGGTAGAAAGAACAAAACTACAAGAAAAAGTAAACTCCCCACAATGTATGGTGTGAAGCCATCTGAATTTCAGAGATGTAAGATTTGCCCGAGAGAGCCCAAAAAATAAATTTAACACAAAGCAATTATTTTGAGTTCTGTTCAAGGGATATCATTAATAAGAAACAAACAAAAACCAATGCCAATTTTCTTAAAGTGAAATTGGCATAATTTGCTTCTCCTATTCAACAAAGAATGTGTACATGGCTAACAAGATATGACGTAGATGTTTAGCTTCTAACAAGATTAAAAACCTACCAATCAAATAATCTTGAATAGACAATTTTTGCCAAAGCATCTCTGTTGACAGCTGCAGCCTCTGGGTTCATCCATTTTGTTATGGACTCATCACGAGTCACAATCACACGTTTGCACAAAGAATCTTCAAGAGACTTCTCATCACACCTAAACAACAACTCTGCAGCTGTTACCTTTTTGTTCAAGCACATTTCGTCTAATTTAAAAGGAGATTTCTAAAGCATATCATAAAAGCAAACATACATGAACAACTCAGCTGCCATTTTAAGATGGAATCGTGACTCATCATCTTTGGGTTTGGAAGAATCTGCTTCCTCCCCCTTTGCGAACTCAACATTCCCTAGATGAAGTATAGCAGCAACAACTCGGAAGATCGCATCCTGGGGCAAGGTATAAAAACTTATCACCACAAACACCTTTTTCTAACAACCAACTTCTTTCCACAAATATTATTTCAATCATTAACAAACTACCTGCTCATAAGGACTTATGCCAACGACTTCCATAGCCTTTCTAGTCGCAATATACTCCTCAGAATCATTCACTCCATCCAGCTCAAAGCAGTTTGATTGATTCAGATAATGAAACCTCCTTGGATTCCCCAATTTATACCTCTCAACATCCTGAGAGCCAGTATCATAGCTAGTAACTAAAAAATCTTTTTCTCTGGTAAATAATTTGAGAATTACTTCAAAAGCATATCACTTTTGAAGCATGAGAAATCAAACGTGAAACTTATGGAACATCGCCTATTTATAAACCCACTACTGAAAACCTAATGAGATTCATAAGCTAATTGAGCATGACATCAAGGCATATGGAATTGAGATAAATCACGGCAAAGACTTCAATGCAAAAGCCTTTCAATAACAATGGCCCTGCTGCTTCTTGTTGTATAATATTCATAGGCCATTTCCCTTCAAGCCTGGAAGTTAGAGAAAATGTTTCATCTTGAGAAGTATATCTAAAGAATGACATGACCAAAAGCTGGCTATACCTACTTTAAGAACAACTCGGCCGAGTTTCTAGGATTAAAATTAACCAGTATCTTGACCCTAACAGAAACAACAAACAACATTAAAACAATAGCAGATGCTCTGCCATTTGGAACTTACCAAAGTTCAAAACAACAACAGATTGACCGGTAAAAAAAACACATTAGACAGCTAAGTATAAGGATGAGAAGTTATCAAATACCCTGAGGCAGTAACACGACTGTTAAGAGCATTACAGCCATCAATCACATAATGCTCAGTCAGTTCGGTTCTTGGGCAAGTATGCCTTTTATCGGGATGGTATATTATGCATATGACATAAATGCACAGATTTTCAGCAAGAAACACCAAAATTATAACTCAATACATGCCACTTATGCTCACAACAAGCTGGACCGAAACAAGAAGACTCGTGATTTAAACCTTGCAAGATTTTTGGAAGCAGGAGCATAAAGAAAAAGTAAAAGCCGCCAAAGAGCAATCAATGAAGTTAGATTACCTCCTGTGGTGCGGCACAAAGCATATAGAAGCAATGGTAGTTTCTCTCGGGATCAGACACTTGGCAAACGCGCGACCGCTCTAGCAAGTATGTCCTTATTGCAGCTCCCGAAATTCTTCCGCTTTGATCAAATTGGATTTCCACAAACTTACCAAAGCGACTGCGTGCAAATAGTGACTTCCAATCAGTATGCAGCCTCTGGTAAAATTCTAAAAGAAAAATGACAAGTCTATAGTATGAAATCAAAAGATTCTGACCTTGAGTTATTATTTCTAACTGTCTTGGCGTTACCAAATGCTTCCAAAACAGGGTTAGACTACAAAAAAATTTGAGAAATGAGACAACCTTGGCAAACCCTCAGAAAGAAATATTCATATAAAAGGATAATAGAAAAAGACAAAAACATCAGGTATTTTCCAGAGTAAAAAAGGAAAAACAAACCGTCAGTAATCAGGACTACTACAAATGATGATCCAGAAATAACTGAAAAGTTTACCTCAAGAACTTGCTGCTCCACAGTTCTTCCCTCTGCCGCAGCTCTCCCACCCATATAAGCAAGATAGCGCATAAGCATCTTAGTGCTTTCTGTTTTACCAGCTCCGCTCTCTCCGCTTACCAAAATGGCTTGGCTTATACCTTCATTGATCATCTGTCTGCATAGACAGAAATCATCAGAAGCCTATCAATAATTATACAGCATGACATATGGTCAAACAATTACCTGTATGCAGAATCTGCAACAGCAAATGGATGAGGGCTTAATTCACCAAAAGCAGCCCCTTTATATTGTTCCATCATGTAATTGTCATATAAATGAGGTAACCTCCGAAAAGGGTTCACCGCAATCAATATATTTCCCGTATAAGTCTGAAAAAATTAAACATTAGGCTTATTCTGCAGCAACAGACCCAGAGAGAATGTGCTCATTCTTACCTAAAAACAAAGCAAACTAATATGTGAACCCTAGATGGAAACAATTAACAGTCAATGCAAATGCTAAAAATGCCAGCAATCAACTGACTACTGAAAAACCAGAACCCAGCAGCAAATGCTAAATATTCCACCTTGTGAAAGGTTTCACAACACATGAAAACTCAACAAAAAGATTATAATGCAATGCAATATCAAGTTGTCCTTACATATATCTCATTGAGATCATATCTGCATCTTAAATTATCCAAAACCCCAGGCTCATGCAGATAAGCAAGCCTCGTCATATCATCCACGCCGCATTGAGGAGCTTCGGTATCTTTAGCATAGACAGTAGAAGCATTGGCAACAACCTAAAATGTGAAAAGCTAGGTAATAAGTACATTATCCTGCCTTTGAGATGGAATCGTAAAAGATTGCGAACAAAAGAGCAGAACCGCGAAGGAAACAGACCACAGATGCATCCCTACTAAACAAACATCATTTGATCAAGGATATCACGCAGACAAATGAACTGGCAAGAAGGCAATATCACCATCGTTACCCAGAGCATGTGAACAAGACTCCAAAAAAGGCACCCTCATATTTAAACACTTACGTTATAATGAGCGGCCTTGAAACCCAACATAATCACACTTCCGTTTGAATAGGTAATATGATGTTCTTAAATGTATTGGACAAATGACAGGTCATGCAACAATAAAGTCTGATTCTCCTCTCTTTTGGATAGTAACAGAAGAAATTAGTTTTATGTTTGGAGTGAATTTTATACTTTTTTCAGTTACTAATGTTTTCCTTCCGGTTGGACTTTTACTTAATGTCAAACACTTGCATAAAATAACATTCGCACTTAAAGTCACATAGACATTCTTCTTAATCTCTTAAAATCTATGAATTGATATGTTGCTTAGAAATGCGGATAGCGCTGGACTAGAACGATCCTTCAAAACATAACTTAACAGTAAAGTAAACATTCTACCAGAAAATATCTTACAATCATGCAACATAATTCTAATCTGAAAAAAAATTAGTGAGCTTTTAAATAGCTTCACCACAATGACCTGACTCTCATCTGATGATATACAGTAAGTTTTTGCATAGTTTTGCAATTGATATGACATAAAACCTATATCTCATGTGCAACACAATCAATCTCACCCAAATAATCCTTCCATGAAATAATTACAAACACATGCACAGTAAGGACACTGCACAAAATAATAACGGCTATTGTCAACAGACACATTGCTGAACTTACCAAGATAACAACCATCTTGGCATAAAGCAACTAAAGTACCATTTAAATCCAGAAAGCCATATTCTTTTTGAATACTTTGTGCACTTGAAGAAAATAGGAGAGAACTAATTTAGAAGTGTTAAGAAGGGATATGACAAAGGGGAACAGAATGATTGTAGAAAATAGGTGCAGCTAGCAGTCCTACACAGGCAAGAATCACATTAGAAAGAAATCCTCTAGTAGGCACCTGAAGCAATGACAGATAGTAGTACAAAGTTACCAAAAAACAGAAGATGTCATGACAAATCCTCCAAGTTTGTAAAACAGAGTGTTCCACTTTATTCATCTTACCACCCACCTCACAATTACTGCCAGATACCACCCACCTTCCCAATGATTTCCAGATGTTTTCACATCAGTAATATTTTCTGAAACTCATCTACAGTTAAAAAGACTCCCAGAAGCTCCCCAATCAGAATGACCCGCAGTTTCTAAACAGTCTCTATAGAACGGTTGATGAATTAAAAGACAATTCTATCTTTATCATCTGAAAAAGATAACTAGGCAGTCCAAAATCACAACTCTGATACCTGGAATAAGGCCAAAGATAATCCTCTGTTTGGCTAGTCCAAAGGCAATTTTATGCCATTGACACAAAAGCACAAAACTAAAACAGAACTAAATCCGACACCACCCAAAGTGAAATATGGCAAGATCCTTTCCCTAAAATGTCTTCTAATCATTTAGACTCACAAACAGCTTATAAATTCTTCGACACAGCACAGAACCAACTCTATTTGAATCAGCTCACAATCAGTCTATCAGACCTAGTCCAAACATCACCCAGAAAGTTACCAATTGATAATGAATATAGTATCCCCTGGCATTGGTGAAAAAGCCGGTCATTAGCCCCATAAAAAGCATGCCGTTCAGTATTTAATCATGACTCCAAGCATCTGGTCCTATAATAACCATTTTCTGCACTTGCTCATGCAGAAAACATAAAATGGAAGAGGAGCACATTCACTTCATCACTCGAATCAGCCATATATGCTCTGGCCGACAAAAATTTGGCATACATGCATCATTTCAATGGGAAGCTAAGACATTAGGTAAATTTGGTGTAGTTTTCATAGTGTTCACCCTGTCTAAGCACCAGACTAAAGTACATTACTGGAAACATATAACTTGAGAAACAATACAATATGCATAAGAAAACTGTCAAGTAAGCGAAACTAAACAAGTACACACAACCAAATCATATACAAGGAATCTTGCAATCAACCCCCCAAAAAAATAAAAATATATATAATTTAAAAATAAACAATATTTGATAAAACCGCTTCCTTGAAAAAACTGGGAAACGTAAAACCTACCGTTCTTCCTGATGTCAAATTTATCTTTATCTCTTTGCCATTGACTTCCACGACTTCACCATCTATCCAGGCTACCTCAGGATCCTCCACCCATACAACAGATCCAACCGCTACAGCCATTGAAGTGACCTGTAAAACAGCAAAAACACTTCTAAATGCACAGATTGGTAAAACAAGTGCACCGTTCATCAACTTGTCTAATACAGAATAGTCTCAAGCATGCATGACTGGGACTGCAGTTTTATGAAGATCCCATAATTTAAAGGGTGATCTCCATAGAGAGCCTGCACGCTAACCAATGCAGAAAAATTCCATCTTGAGAAAGAACTGCTATAGCAATTCCAAACTAAACATTTATTCATGAAGTACCAGATGCTTCACTCCATTTGCTAACAAAGAGGGGACACACATTCGCCGGACATAGTTTAAAGCAGCTAAAGTCATGACAAAATACCATAAATATTTCGACATAGTCAATCATTTCCAAATAGTTACTCTGCACTAGAGTAAATGCAATTTTGAGCTGAACCCTTCATCATTGCAATCAATCAGAAACAAGATGACCATCTTCTGCCGAACCTCTGTGGACGATACAAATTAATAACATCTCAGCAAAACCTCCACATTGAACAGCCTCGAACTAAAAATGGAAAAAAAAAATCAACTTCTATATGCGTTCATAGGACCACATTACTAATTACAAATGTCAACTGATGCTGACAACATCGAAAGCACAGAAACGGGAAAACATGATTGACAAATACCAATGCTGGCGAGATTCAACTCGACTATGGATTAAAGTACGAGCTCGCGAGCCTCAACTCCGTCACCAGCAACGGCCGCTCAACGTCGCGGACACCATAACGTGGGCCAATCTCCAAAACAAAACGCCCCACGACGCAGAAAGGAACCGGCTTTCGACGTTACAATCGAACAAACCAATCACTCGAACCACTCCGAATCAATCTTTTCGCCGGCTGCAAACACTAAGCTGCCGTATTCGCGCCCCCGCTTCGTCGGCAGCGGAGCTTGCTTCGTCGGGTTTTCGACGCCGCGTTCGCGCGAGGACGGAGGCGCGACGGGGAAGGAATCGGAGGAGGGATGAGCCGGAAATGGGAAAGCGAAATGTCGCAGAGGACGGCGATGCCCAAAAGGGTCTTCGAGCTTTCCTCTCCTCGTTCTCGGGATTTTCTCGGGAAAGCAAAGCCCTTTCCTTTGAGATCCTCTGCAACTATCGTCCCCTTCCTCCCGCTTATTTTCTCGCGGTTTCTTGCGTTTTCCCTCTCTCTCTCTCTCTCCAGACTTCCTCTGCGGTTCTTGTTCGGATGTCGAAACAACGCACACAAACACAATAACGGGAACGCGTCAACGTTGTTTTGCCTCGTTCCGGAATTGCCCCCGGTCCCTCGTTTTTTTTACGGAAACGGCCACGGGAGCTTTTAATCTTCGACTTTCCTCTTTTCCCCCCATATTTTCCAATATCCATGGGATTCTCCAACCAATCTTGTTTTTTTGACGGGTTACGAATACGGACATCACCAGCTTTTAATTTTATCGAATTCGTATGTGAAGATGTTCATAATTTGGAATTGTACGCCGTCAATCAAAGACATGATTTTATGTAAAATGATGTTTGATTCTTTCGCTATAGCATCTAATTTGTCTGGGCTATCCTAACCATGTTCGTTGGCCAAAATATGATGTCGAATGAGAGAAGCTATAAAGTAACAGTGACTTTAATAATTTTAGTACGTGAGGAGAATATTTGGTACAGTTTCAATGCAGCTTCGATTAAAAAAATAAGTAATGCGGCTTTTATAAAGTGTTTGACAAAGCATCTCAGAGCTACATTACCTTCAGTTACAACAATTTTTCTAAAAAGTTGGCTCACCTAGTTCTAAGGTGCTACAAATTTGAAACATAGTTGACTAAACACATGAGTTACGACACTTTGCAACACAGTTACAGCAAAGCATGGCTCCAGTTGTGACATCCTGAATTTCGCATATCCGCTTCGTAAGCCAAGGAAATTGATTTTGGTAATGGTGATCGTATTTATTTAAATGACACATTTTCAACGATCATTTATGGAATTGAGGAACAATGGCATTTGTGTTAACACCTAAATTTTGACCGACCATTTAATAATTAATTGCATAGAAAATTATGGATTAAATTTTAACCCCTAAACAAAAATATTAAAATTGCATAGCATATAGTTTAGGTTCATATAGGTTAATTGCATTCTGCATAGGATCGATGGCGGCAAGTAAGCTGAAAATTCATAGCGTAAATCGAGCTCGGGTGCCGAGCGAAATTCGGCTCATTCTAAGGATGGAGTAATGGGTCTTGGTTGTCTTAATTTGAGCTTAAATTAGCCCATTGAGCTTAATTAGAGAAAAGCCCAAATTAATTCAACCCATTCGGAATTACAATAAGATTAGATGATACAGCCTAAGCCAAAGTCCACTAGGATTAGAAAACCTGGTCAATTAACCTAGATATGCAATATAAATATATCATTATGCCTCATAATATGGGGAAGTTCTCATAATTTCCAGAACACGATTCCTAAGAGCACGAGAGACACACGTGAGTGAGAGAGGACCGTGGGTGGGCTTAACCGCACTTGCGTCCTCCCGCCAGGGAGTCGCCCTGCACTCGTGCTGCCACGTCGCACCCATCTTGCATCTACGTCTCATCGTTGTTGTTAGTCACTCGCCGCTGCTGCCACCACTCCCCGCTACTACCCGACGCCACTAGTCCCGCCTAGCTCGCCGCCCAGCCATCACACCTAAGCCGCCCAGCCACCATTACTCCTACCTCACTACTGCACTTAGCCTGTCATTACTCCTGCTACCTCTGCTGACCTGAGCCATGCCCAACAATCACCTGCTGATGTTGCTATTGCTCTAGCGACCGACACCACCACCGCCATGAAGCTCGACGCCGTCATCACTGCTCCCGCTCCCGACTGCCGCTGCACCCACACTGTCCAACCACCATGCCCGAGACGCTAGGTTTCCTCACACCGCCAGAGCTGCTACCCCGTCTGGCCTAGCCGCCCCCCGATGCTGTGTTGCTATCGTGCCGACCCAACCCCGATGAACTTCTACCTCCTCTGCCGTCCAGCTGCTACCGAGACCCCACAGGGTTTGGTGCTCTAGTGAGTCCTTCGCCAGCCCCCGCCGTCACATCATCCTCATCGCCATTAAGTGTCGTCCCGAAGGATCCCGTTGGTTCGATACTTAGCCGAGCAGGAGCTTACCACCCGGCGCCGTCCCCGATCTATCCCAGTGTTTCTTGTTGCTTACGTGGCGTTGGCGTCCCTACACCGGCGCGGCCCATGTTCGCTATTGACTGCCCATCGCCGATCACCTACCGACGACCGCAATCCCAATCTGCTAGCGATTCAAATTTGGAAAGAAATATGTAAATTAGGTAAAAATCTCTATCCGGTATATTTTCAAAATATTTAGATTTCTAGTTTGAATATTTGAATATCCCGTGAATATCGCATAATTAACTAGATACCTTATGCTAATATTTGTGATATCTGGAATATCCTAAGATACCCCCAATTGGGAGTTCTACCTAATTTAGCAATGTATTTGAACGATTATCTGACCTTAACCCTAAGGTATGATATGCAGTGTTACGGAAAGTTCATTATCTTATCCATAGCTACTTGGATATGATAATGGATCTTATCTACTTTCCAGATTCAAACAATCAATTTTCCGTCGATATCTATAACCCTATAGATACGACTGTTAGTTCAATTCCCTTTCCTAATTCGAATAAGATAAGAATAATTTTGCGGATTGTGCGAATTGATTGATGCGTGATTGTTATCTTTTGTAACACCCTGAATTTCGATCTATTTCCGGGATCAATGAATCAGATATTATTTCTCATTTAATTTTAGTAAGTCTCGCTTGGAATTGATCAATCGAAGGATACTAACCAAATAGGAATGGCTAAATAGGAAAAACGGTACGTGGACCAAGGACCCAATCGCGAATCGGGCACGATGCCAAGAAATGACGAGAAAATATTTTGGGCCAATGTGAGCCGATCCTAGGAGGGTGACGGATTTGGTTTGGCCAATGACGTACGATCGGATCGCGGGTGATTCCACACGATCGAGAATACACTTGACGAACAAATCCCGAATTTAAACCGAACGATCGCGACCTCTGAAACTAGCGATAATTCCTCGCGTTCTCCCGATAATTGAGACTGTCATGACTCCAGTAACCCTATATCGATACGTGTAACCCTTAAACAGCCTCCCGTTAGTTAGAGACTTTAAAATTTTAAATTGAGCAATTTTGATCGTGAAATTTGATTCGGACTTGGACGTCAGATTTCGGGGTCGTTTGCGACTATTTTGCGAGAACGACGTCATATTACGTTGGCCAACCATATTTGGGATTAGTACGGCCGAAAAATGAAAATTCGACCCGAAATCGGAAAATGACCATTTTGCCCTAAGCCCTATTTTTGTATTCCGAATTTTGGGGCTATTTTGGAGTTTATATTATTGATTTAGTTAATTTAATTGGTCAGCCCAATAATTCAACCTTGGACATTTAAGCCTCTCCATTATTTGATAAGAATTAATCTAAGCCCTTGGATTAAGGGCAATTTGGTTAAAGCTACGGGGATATTGACACTTGGATTCCACTAACCCATTATTTGACCTTTGACCACTCTCTCTCCTTCTCATTTCTTCCTCCCCAAGCCAAGAAACACTCTCTCTCATTCCCCTCTCCCTCTCCACCGCTAGCTCTTTCTTCCTCTCTCTCGCCCGTAAGCGTCGCCACCGCCGGAGTCAAGCACCGTTGTGCCGCCCATTCACTCAGCCGCCGCCACCACCGTCCCACTCCCTCTCTCGTCTCATCTCTCTCTCTCTTCCTCGCCAGCGTGAGGAGCATGCCGGCCAGCCCTTTTTAGGCCAAACCGCTCGCCGGACCGCTGCCTGTGCAAGCCGCCGGCCGCCGTGCCGCTTGTCCGTCGTGCCAACACCACCCTCACCTCTCCCTCACCTTGAACCACCACCAACCAGCATCATCATCATCACCGGCACCTTGTTGCCGTCGAGACCATCGCCGCCCGAGCACCCCCGCGGAAGCCGCCAAAATGCCGCCGCTGGTTCCGTCGCTCGCCGGCGATCAGCCGCTCGTTTCCCGTCGATTAGCTCAGTTTGGAGCTTAGGTTTAAGGGTGAGTTTTAACCTCTAAACCTTAATTAGGACTAATTGTGCATTTCTAGAGAGGATTAAGTGATTTTAGAGTAATTAGTGATTGAATTATGGTGGCTGTTTTGTGGCCAGTTTAGTCGATTATATAGGCTGATTTAGGAGTGGAATTAATGGCCTAGATTGACCAGTTTGATGGTTGTCCATGGGGTAATCATTCGGACTAAGTTTGATCAAATTTGGGATTAAACGGTGAAATTCCCGAGTGTGCCTTATTCAAATGATTTAAAGGTTGATTTGTGCTGGATTGTGTTAATTGTGTGATACCTTGTGGGGTGTTCTAGGGTGGCCGAATGTGTGTGGCATGGCGAACTTTTAGTGCGCGGGTTTGTGATGCGCAAATTACGTGATTTATATGTGCCGTGCCGAATTATGCTTAATTAAATATTGGGCGTGCCGATGCAACATTGATTGAGCATGTTGTGGTGTTATGTGAGCTTATCTGGGCGTGATTGGATTATGTGCCTGAGTGGAACTTAGGTGCTCATTGTGCATCGTGTGACTGCCCGAGTGTGGGAATTGCATGGCCACGCATTTCGTATGTTGAGAATAGGCATGAGACAGAAATTGTGCAAGTATGCATGCCTGACATGAGCGTGTGATCACTAAGGGCCTGATGCGTTTTTACGCAGGGTCGATTCCGTCCTGATGCGTTTACATGGGACGATACCCAGTACGTCCGAAAGACGGCTAGCTTGATGCGTTTACGCTGGTTTTGGTCCGTAAGGAGATCGGTGTTGCACCTGATGCATTTACGCGGGCTAGAGACACCGGGCCGAATGCACTTTGGCGCGGGCCGTGAAGTGTTGTTGGCCCAAAGTGTTTTTACGCGGGTCGGGCCCGATGTGTTTATTACTCGGGTCGATTAATAATGAGAAATTGGCAGTGTGCAAGTGTGCATAATTGAGCCGGACCATGAGCATGAAATATGTATGCCAGAGTGTGTTGGCAGTTATGCGTACCGGTGATTCGTGTGTAGGCAGGCACTAATGAGTTTGAGCATGCATATGGCGTACGTGTGACCAAGTGTGTTCGCGTACGTGCCATGATTATTATTATGGATTGTCTAACCTGCAGGGTCATTGTATACTCGATCTGGGCCCGAGGGCCTAGGTTATTGATTGCCATGTATTGTTTGTTGTGTGTGATTTGTTTGCCTGTCAGAAGGTGCATGTTAGCCTAGTTTCGGTTTAGGGGTTTTTACTCGCTATGATTCGTCTTACTGTTGTATAAGCCCAACTTTTCAGACCCCCGGCCTTGAGGATGGGAGAGACTCCAGTACGTTTTGGGATCCCCCACCATATAAAGAAGATGATGTCGGTATACCCCTTAGGGAACGGGGAGATGTACCTTAGGTATTATACTTTAGTTTGAGTCAACGTGGGGGAGACACATTTTGAGACCCATGGGTATGTTGCGTGATGTTGGAGAGATTATACCGGGGAGTATGGACCACTTAGGGATTTTGAGATCCCGTACAACGGGCAGGGTGAGTTCGACCCTCAATGTCCTGATGGCGATGTGGTGGACCCCGGCACTTCAGCCAAGGAGAGCTCAAGCTCTTATGGCGATCTCGTGGTTTATGAGGTTGATGAGTTCGATCCGATGGACATGGAGCCAGCTGACTGAGAGGTAGATCCAAAGTCGATGGAGGTGGAGGATGAAGAGCCGGAGCCGATAGAGGAAAATCCCATGCCAAAGGCCAAGCTCGAGGATATGGACTCGGAGGAGGAGGCCGCGGAGGTTGAGTCCGAGCTAGACTCATTAGACTCCGAGATAGAGCTGTCTGATAGCTTTTCATCTTCTGAGTCTTCTGGTTCTGACCCGGACTAGGTCCCCTAGGGTAGCCTCAACACGAGATAGATTGAGCTATACCTTTTTGATCGAAACCCAACTTTAGTTAGTTATCTAACCCCTGACCACTGTCCCCTTTTAATAATAGTGGTTGTTGATCTGTTTAGAAAATGTTGTACATATTCTCTATAATGGATATTGTATATCTTTTAGTGGCAATTCAAAAAAAAAGTATGTTTTTAATCATTCTGGTTTTCGTTGTTGTGCTATCCCTAGTCATGTTGAAATGTTTGTAAGGGTGTATATCTATATATGTATATACTTTGCTTCCACATGTGTAATGATATCTGTGTTGGGCATTGGGTCGGCGACGCGTTTTGGGACGTTGCACCAAATTCGACCTTAGCGAGGGATGATGCGCGCCGTGGGGTTCGGGGTGTGACATCTTTCGTGTGATTTATTTCCCCTTTAAAGAGAAAATCCAAAAATATGTTAGTAGGATTTAAATTAGAAGTTTTGCTTGTTTAAGGAATCCTAAATGTATCTAGAAGTCTTCAGAGGAACAGGTGGATCAGGGGGAGTCAGATTCAGGTTCTGGAAAAACCGACTTAGAGTGGACACCGTCTAGAGGTCGTAAGGGTTAGTTAGGGGTAGAGTAACCCTTTTTGAAGTGTCCCCTTTTTGGAGTTAGTATATATCCAGACTACTGGTCCCTTTTGATGTTGGTGGTGTGAACTTTAGAAGCCGATATGTGTGTATAATATGTTTATTGTAAATAGTATGTATTGTTATAAGTTCGACTTGGTAACGAATGTGTATTCTCCCTATTACCCCTTTCTAAATATTATCTAGTTGTATTTTTGCTTTCGCTAGTGCTTCACCTCTGTATGTATGGGGTCAGCGACATCCTTTGACATCGCGATATTCGACCGAAGAGGGATGTTGCGAGCTCGATGGGGTTCGGGGTGTGATAAGAACACAGCAACTAAGGAGTAAATTTCAGTCTTTGAAGCTTCAAGGCAAAGAGAAATTTCTAACTACTAATCTTCATAGTTTTCTTGATGCCCCAGTTTGATTGTGGCTCTTGGTTTCTTTTTGTTGTTCTTGGTCTTGGTTAGTTCTGTTGAATTCTTATTGAGATAGTTTATGCATGAGTTATAGTACTTGGTCTTTTTGATTTTTTATCTAGAGTTTGCAGATCTTCCAAGATTGGGTAAATTTGTAAGTCTATATGTTTTTTTTAACTCAAAACTATCTTAACCTTACTATTTGCTATTTTTATGTGGCTCTTTATGTTACGAATTTCACAAAAATTCCTTCATAAGAGTTGTGTGTAACATCTTGAAATACAACATATTTTAATTTCAGAATTTTTGGAATTTAAATGATATGTATGAAGGCTTTGAACATTACCGGTTTTTGCATGTGTACTGGGAAACGGGGCTGTGACCTTTGCATACTCCTAATTTATTTGGAAATTTTTCAATTCTAATTTGGATAGACTTTCTTCATGGAAATTGTATATAATGTCCATGCCTAAGACATAGAAAAATTCCAAAATATTTTGAGCAAGTTTGGTTTGTGAAATGGCTATTTCTTGGACCATAAGATCTCTGTTTTCAGTAATTCTGGATTGCTTCGATTGAGTGGATTACTGAAATCTATATAGACTGATTTAGAACTTAGTATTCTTTATGAAAAATGTCAATCATGAACTTACCTATAACATATTAAAGTTTTGTGAATTTTCAAAATGATTTACTAAAGTAATAGTCTTGATTTAAATAGTTGCCCAAAACAGTTTTGTTCTCACATGCTGATTGGAATCTGTAAATTACTGATTTAAGGTGATTGAATCTTGACTTCTTGTCATATGATGATAGAGATTTCACTCTTCAAGCTTTCTAATGATGCTTGATTTGCTTTAATATGATATCAATTGCTTGCTGAATTATGATCATCTTCGTGAGTTAGTAATCTGGAACTGCTATTATATGTCATACTTGTGAAGTTAACAAATTAGAAGTCACTGTGCATTCCGAATTTGAGTATTCCGGGGTGCCATCCTATCATCTCGTGCAAAAAAACGTTCGGAATGGGTACATGGCATGTGGCATTTTGTGTGCATGAGATTACAATTACAAGATAAATGCCTAAAATGTGTGAAATGAAGTAACTGTTAAGAGATGACTATCGGCTAGTAAACCGATAGTGCCCCGTGGGAGTCGGGATGCCCAAGGCTAGCAAACCTTGGATGGCTCAGCCAGTAAATCGAGATGCCTCAAAGTGAGATGCTCGTGGCCAGTAAATCACGAAAGTCCAGCTAGTAAACTAACAGTGACCCATGCAGACTGGCCAGTAAACCAGTTGAACCGTGAGATAGGGTGGAAATTATCACATGACAACCAATGAAACTCGGTGTGTGAGTCATGTGTGTTGATGGGCTATATGTTCTTGAATTGTTATTAGTTTTGCATTGTAGTTTCACAATGTTTTTAGTTCATGTGTTGTTCTGACCCTATGACTTGATGTTCATGAATCATGTGTTTTAAGTAAGTTTTTAACTGTGATAAGGGCAGAGCGAGTGGTTTAGAGGTTAAATATTTCTCTTGTTGAGCGTTAGCTCACTCCTATTGATTTTCCATATATTTAGCTATTGTAGCCCTACTTGTTATCTCTGTAGCTCACTACGGAGCTCCAATAGACTTCAAGGGTGTATTGCAGGAGTTCGCTGACCCTGCCTTTCTTTCTGTTCGTTTTGTGAAGTACATCATTATCCTATGGGTTAACATAGGATCACCGGCTAGCCTCATTCCATATTGTTCTGTCGCGATCTACACAAAGGTTGGGAGAAGGCTTATAGGACACTGCCTTATCCAGATGATAGCAGCAGCGATGACGAAGAGAGCGGTGAGGAGTAGCTGGGTAAAGCTATTGATGTTGCTGCGTATAATGGGATTGCTTTTGGTGACACGATGTCACTTTTTGGCTATGACTGTGAGGATGGGTGATGGGAGATGGTGGCAGTCATGGGTGTCACTTTGATGGCATTGAGGGAGCAAGACGCCCTTTTGATCTCCCAGATATAGTCTTTTGCTATAGTGTTTGATGATGATGTTACCCAAATCATCCACGTACATAAATAAATATATGGAATGAGTATGTGATATTTACATTGCATATGTGTCGACTGAATGAGAAACGTCTACTTTGATTGTGAATTGTCTCCCGCTTGTGCTATAAGTGAAAAGACTAAAGAAACGCATTGGTATGTGAAGCTCTGAGACGTCACATCAGTACACCAATTACTATATTACACGGGCTCTAGAACATGTGACAAGGCGAGAATGAAATCCATGTGAACTACCAAAAAAAATATGATTGTTTACCGTTAGTTTCATGTGAGAAAAGAACATTTGCCATGCGTATAATCCACACACATTTCAATGCCTTCACTCACAAGTCTTGTAACGCCCCCACCTTGGGGTCATTAACATGACGTCCCGTTTATTGTTATATTTCTTTACACACAAGCGAAAGCATAATTTCGGAACAATCACATTCAGAACAACAGCGAAAATTTAGACAAGCAGCATCATGAACAAACCTTATATTTACAGTGCATATAAACATATTTTAACAAGCCCTTCAGGCCATGGCAAACAACACATATTTCACATGCATATTATAGAGGCTCCTCCGTTCTTAGCTGACTATGAATAGCAAAACTCGGCTTGGGTGATCATATCCCCTTTACTTCATCTTCTCGCTTCTAACTCCATCCACATCTCCTTCCCGCTTCCCGTCCGCATGGCCGATCTACACCCCACCCGTGGCATGCCTCGGAGCCGGCCCGCCTACACCGCCAAAAGGTCCATTGAACTCACGTAGGGGTCCAACCCATTCTCCGTCAATGTAGCCATGCTATGCTACGTACGGGTGAGGCACCAAATCCATTAAGCCCTCATCGACCATCATATATGTCGTGATCCGGCGGTAGGCTCGGCCTTCTCGAGCATCTATCACAGTGAGCACTTCGGCTCTCATTTCCACGAAGTTACCAAATCGGGTCGAGGGAGACGCCATTCTTCGAACCTTAAAAGGAAACAAGGGGGATGAGTCAGGGAGACTCAGCAAGTAAACCTACTAATATCAAGCAAGGACGAGGGAATCATCGTTAACACAAGTCGGCTCTTACCGCACTCGCATCAATGACAAATCAATAGCAAAGTTCATACAAGAGAACATCAAACATGGCTATAACATATGCACATTGCCATTCAAGTCTCGATTCTATCTCCAAAACAAACGTCAAACACGAAACATGATTAAATTGAGAAATGAACCAACTACAATCAGCCAAATGACCGAGAAACGGTCCAAGCAAGCCATGTGACAACGTATCACAACTTTCTTTCTCAATATTAGGAAATTTACTTACTCAACAACTAAAACAAGAACTAGAGAACGAGTTAGAGACGGGTGGACTCGAGTGTCTCGTGAAATTTTTAGGCTTCTCTCCTTGCTTGACCAAACTTTACAAGGCACACCAAGGCCGAACCGTGGCTTCTTGGCATGAACGAAGAGAAGCAAGAGCCGGTTGTGTGTGTATGTGGACGTGAGACTCCTTGTTTGGCCAAGAGACAAGAAAAATGGGAGAGTCGGTGGCTTCTTTGGGCTTAAGGCTTCTTGGCTGAGAAACAACAAAACAAGAAAGCGAGAAAGTGAAGGAGAGTAGGAGATGGCGGTGGTGTTTGGCGTAAGAAGAAGGGGGACTAAGTCTATTTATAGACAATCCAAACTTGCTCACCAAGTTACTCTCTAACTTGCTCACCAAGCTTAGACTTTCTAGAATCCTCCTAATCAAAACTTGCTCCCCAAGTTTTGACTTTCTCTAGAATTCTCTAACTTATTTTCCAAGCTTTGATTTTCTAGAACTCTCCAATTAAAGCTTAGCATAGCTCATTTGAAAGGTCATAATGTGCACATTAAATCACTAGAAGACATAAATTCGAAATTCCAATGTTCTCATATAGAAATTGATGAATCTTTAAAATATGGTAAAATCAGGTAGTTTTGCACTGTTCACAAAATCGGACTTGAAAACATAGTAAATGGACTCCAAAAATTCTCAAATTTTAATATGTCATAAACAAGGCCTTAACAAAACATTTATCATGAAAAACATGAAATCTGAATCTTTCTGTAAATACCATTTTTAGTATCTCAAAAACAGACTAAAAACAGTTCACTGGAATAGAATTCATGTTTCTAAAAGTAAGCTCTTTCTAGAATCCAAATCATCTCAAAAAATTTCCAAATTTATATATGTTATAGAAAAAGAAGTTCTCAACAACTTTTGTGAAGGAAATTTTTCCAAAATCGATCCAGAAAAGCTTGTAGAAAATAAAGAAAGGATGAACATCACCAAGATACCCATTTTGGACAGTTTTACATGACCCGGAAATTAGGCTGTCGTACTACTCATATCAAGTTCAAAAATTCTGAAATTAAAGTATGTAAAATTTCAAGATGTTTGGAGAAACTTTCAAGAAGAAAGTGTTTGGAAATTCGGATCACAAAAGTCCCCACAAAAATAAAAATACGAAGGGATACAAAGGATCCGAAATTGGATTTTCCAAAACAAGAGTAAAAATTGGTTCCTATTGAAAAACTACCAAACTTAAACCATAGCCATTTCCCAGGTATTGAAATTGAGGATGTTACAATTCCCCTCCTCTAAAAGAATTTCGTCCTCGAAATTTAAAACTTACCTAGTTTCTCGAACAAGTGGGGATATTAACGCGTCATTAATTCTCCACTTTCCTAGGTAGCTTCCTCTATTTCATGGTGACACCACAAGACCTTTACTAAAGGAATGGCCTTACTTCTCAATACTTGCTCCTTACGATCCACATTTCACACCGGCTCTTCAACATAGGACATTCTACTATCCAATTCGACCTCATCGAAATTCAGCTTGCATGCCGGATCGGCTCATACTTTCTCAACATCAATACATGAAACACAACATATATCTAAGCAAGTTTCGATTGCAGCGTCAATCAATAGGTCTAATTCCTTATTCTTTCTAGAATTTAAAAAGGTCCTACGTACCTGGGATTTAACTTACCTTCCCTTCTGAAGGGTGACACACCCCTCATTAGTGACACATTCAAAAAGACATGGTCGCCTACCTAAAACTTAATCGGTTTCTGGCACATATTAGCCTAATTCTTTTACCAACTTGTGCCGTCCTAAGTCTTTCTCTATTTATCTGGACATCATTTATGGTGAGTTGGACTAACTCTAGACCCGTGACCTTCTTTTTCCGACCTCATTCCAACATACTGGAGTTGTGCAAGCTCAACCGTATATTGCCTCGAATGGTGCTATCTTGATGTTTTGCTGATAACCGTTATTATAGTTGGATTCTACCTTCCTTTCTGAAGGTAGTCCTGCTTAGCTTTTTCAGAAAATGCCGAAAATTTTCTTTATGGAAAATTCTAATTGTGACTTCCTCACGCTTTCGCTATGCCACTCTAATTTATCTTTTACCAACCTTAAATATTTCTTATGCTTGCTTGGATCTTTCAGTACATTGAAATGTCGTACATAAATACTATGATAAAATAGTATAAGTACAGTTCCAGTCACCCGATTAATCAAGTCTCCGTAATAACATTCTTTGAGTTTTCCGCTTCCTCTTGAGTAATTGCATAAATCCTTCTTTGAGCTGAAGGACGATTATCATGCAGTGGAACTCCGTTTTGTTGCATCACTTATGGTTGTTGCGACTGCTTCACTTGCTGTCGTTGCGGGCAATCTTTTATGTGGTGGCCTTGTTGACCACAGCCGAAACATGCTCCCGTTTGTTTTGGACACGGAGCATTTCCATGAAACCTTCCGTAAGTATGGCAAGCATCGCCTGTAGTGGAAATTGGCTTCTGATTTTTTATCTTTTTATTGGGAGTGGAGAAACGCTTTTCTCCCGATATCGGCCTCTTGTCATGACGCTGGTTGGATTGGGATGCTGGATGATAGGGCTTTCCTTGGTTAGTCGCAGTGGTAGCTCGTTCCAGGGACTCTTTCTCTATCAGCTAGGCTCGTTCATACAGCTCGTTGTAATTCTTGAGGTTCAACGGCACCAATTGACTCCAAATGTCTGGATTTAAACCATCTCGAAATCTTTTTGCCCTTTTCACTAGATCTTCAATAAGTCTAGGGGCGTACCTTAACAATTGAATGAACCTTGCTTTGTACTGGTCCACCGTCATGTTGTTCTGCTAAAGCTGCAAGAATTCCTTCATCTTTCAATCACGAGCATATTCGGAATAATACTTTTCGTTGAATGCTTCGACGAAAGCATTCCAATTGACAGTAGCATTCTCTGGGAACACGATTTCCTTGGTTGCTTTCCACCAATAGCTGGCATTACCTTACAGGCAATAGGCTGTTAAGGTAACTTTCTCTTCATCAGAACATCTCAAAAGCTCAAATGCCTTCTAGAGTTCATCGATCCAGGATTCCGCTTTTTTGGGATCTCAAGTTCCGATAAACTTCGGGAGTTGGAGCTTCAGGAATTGCTCGACCAATCCATGCATCGTACAATCACCATTCTCATTTCCATTTGCCGTTGCATTCTCAGCATTAGGCATTCGTTGTTAGGCCAGCTGTCCCAACAAATCTTCCACGGTAGCAAGAGCCTACAGAATTCCATCTATTCAGGGGTCTTGATTTGACTTCCCCTTCGAGGTCAAGGTCACAGCCGGGTCCCGAGCACTCATATTGATATTCTAAGGGATCTTTTTACAACACAAGAATAGGTCAGTGGTCACAAACAATATTAGCACACAACCAATTCAACCACAATCAATCATTCACATGCGCAATGGTGTTTCCTAGCTAACTACCCCAACTTCAGTGCATCTTATCATTCCAAGTCTTTATTTTCGCTTGGATTTCAGAATCGTTCTCCCCCATTCAATGCAAAGTTCGGTTTGTTTCTGTCACACCCCAATTCAACAGAATAAAGGCATGACACGGCCATCCTTTCTCAAAAGGACGCAGCCCAAACATAACCAAAACTCACATGATATCAAAATATATGCAACCACATATATACATGATATAAAGTTTATTTGGTTACAATATCAGAGTTAACTACAATCCACCAAAAAACTAAGTACAATAAGCTCCACATCCATATGTAACTCGTACCAAAAAGTCTCAACTATCAAAATGCCCTCCCCGATACCGGAACTCTCACGCCTACTAGCGCCTCGGAGAAGAACCTGAAAAACAAGTTAGATGAGAGGAATGAGCTACCACGGCTCAGTGAGTAATACATTTCTTCTAAATAGATCGAGCACCCACTATGCACAAGGTTAAAGACCAAACGAAAGGTCAATTAATCCAACTCCAACATATCCCAAACTCCATGTTCAAAATAAGTTATATGCTACTTTAAACGTCACATTTTCACAATAGGAAAGCTCATTCGAATTAATAATATCAAAGAAGAAACCAATGGTCAAATCCATTGGCCAATCTCGTCGAAAGCACACGCCAATGGTCTATTCCATTGGCCAATCTCATGCTCAGAAATCTAAGTATAATCACGGATAACGCCCCGTGAAAAGCGACCAAGATTCCCCCCTTGGCAAGGTCTCCACCTACTATAAGCCGGTGGCTCGGCCCACAAGGATATCCTAGACTAGTATGCGCATACCCAGAACCCCTCACTTGGGTTCACAGAGACACTGAGCATCAAAATCCATATCCTCCCATACCAGCAAATCTAATCCACAATCAAAATCACCAATATTCAAAAAAAATCAAATCATTTCGCAAACGGATATATAACCCTTTAAAAGTCACATTCAAACTCAAGAACTCCTCATAAGTCTTTCACAAAAGGTTTCACAAACCCTTTTACATTCCATAAGTTCAAACCGAAACCAAAAGGAATCTTTCCATCAAACAGGCAAAACGGCAGTAAATGCTCGATCCATTTTTTTATGCAACAAAAATGCCATTTCTTATATGGTAACATATCTAATACATATCATTTTCTAAACATGAGTTTAGAAATTCAAAGAAGAAATAGTACCACTCACCTTGAAAAGTTAAAAACTAACTTATAGCGGTTCCTCGAGCCAACGCACTCGAATACCTAACAATAAGCCGAAAAACGGTATCAAAACCGAGTAAAATGATATTTCAACTACGACTCGGCTCAACTAGGCTTAAACTCTAATATAACGACTAAAAGACGCTCCCAAAACACTCGTCCAAAACGATTATCCAAATTCGTCCACGACGCGGAACTTGAGCGCGAAACTTGATTGCGCCATAACTTTTTCCACCAAACTCCGTTCTAAGCGAACTTATAGTCCAGAGAAAGCTTATTCCGAGCACTAAAAGAAACCCAACTTGGCAGCCCCAAAATCGAGCCGAAAACCGACGAAAATCGGCCTAAAAACCACTGTTCGCGCACTGTTCACTCGCGCACTCAACTTCAAAAATTCATATCCGGCAAACCGTAAGTCCAAATCAGGTTCCGTAAAATCCCATGGCTCCGCAACACCGTAAACTACCAATTCTATAAAAATACACAGCTCAACGACTCAAAAATCAGACTTCGCCGCTCACATTTCCCAAAATTCCGAATTTAAACTTTAAATCGGAAAACTTCTCCGATCAAACGAACGAGGGGCGCGAGTACTTACCGAGCGTTGCGATTCGAAGTCGAATCGGCTAGGCGAGGTCCGCGCGGCGCAAAACCCCCCTTTCTTCTTCTTCTTCTCCTTTTTCTCTTCCTCTCCTCTCTTCTTTTCCTCTCTGCATTCTGTTCGGCGTCGTGCCCTTGGCTGGCTTAAAAGAGCCAAATACCACTGTTCTTCTTTTGACTTGTTGACTGATGACTTTTTTTTTTTTTTTTCGGACCATATTTTACAGTTTCTCTCTTACCCATCATCCTAGAAGCCTGCCAAGAGCCGCACCTTATTCAGGTCTTCAACTCCGGCGACCACTCTTGCTAGAAGCCGCACCTTGATCAGGCCTCATGCCCCGGCGTCCACTTCATAGCCAAGAGCCGCTCCTTGATCAGGTTCTACCTAGGCAACTACTCCCTGCCTTCATCGGATTGGGTCCTTCACGGATTCCACAGCCTCTTCTTGGCTCAATACCAAACTTGCACTTACTGGAGAGGAACCTGCTCTTATACCAAATTAGACTGTAACGCCTCCATCTCAAGGTCATTAACGTGATGTCCCGTTAATTGTTATTTTTCTTTACACAAAAGCGAAAGCATAATTTCGGGACAATCACATTCAGAACAACAGCGGAAATTTAGACAAGCAACATCATGAACAAATCTTATATTTACAGTGCATGCAAACATATTTTAACAAGCCATTCAGGCCATAGCAAACAACACATATTTCACACGCATATTCTAGAGGCTCATCCATTCCTAGCCGACTATGAATAGCAAAACTCGGCATGGTTGATCCTATCTCCTTTACTTCATCTTCTTGCTTCTAACTCCATCCACATCTCCTCCCCGCTTCCCGTCCGCATGGCCGATCTACACTCCACCTGTGGCATGCCCCGGAGCTAGCCCACCTACACCGCCAAAAGGTCCATTGAACCCACGTAAGGTTCCAACACATTCTCCGTCAGTGTAGCCATGCTATGCTACGTACGAATGAGGCACCAAGTCCGTTAGACCCTCATCGACCATCACATATGTCGTGATCCAGCGGTAGGCTCGGCCTTCTCGGGCATCTATCACGGTGAGCACTTCGGCTCTCATTTCCACGAAGTTACCAAATCGGGTCGGGGGAGACGCCATTCTTCGAACCTGAAAAGGAAACAACGAGGGATGAGTCAGGGAGACTCAGCAAGTAAACCTACTAATATCAAGCAAGGACGAGGGGATCGTCGTTAACACAAGTCGGCTCTTATCGCACTCGCATTAATGACAGATCAATAGCAAAGTTCATACAAGAGAAACATCAAGCATGGCTATAGCATGTGCACACTGCCATTCAAGTCTCGGTTCTATCTCCAAAACAAACGTCAAACAAAAAACATGATTAAATCGAGAAATGAACAAAATACAACCAACCAAACGACCGAGAAACGGTCCAAGCAAATCGTGTGACAACGCATCACAACTCCTTTCCCAATATTAGGAAGTTTACTTACTCAACAACTAAAACAAGAGCTAGAGAACGAGTTAGAGACGAGTGAACTCGGGTGTCTCATGAAATTTTTAGGCTTCTCTCCTTGCTTGGCCGAACTCTACAAGGCACACCAAGGCCGAACCGTGGCTTCTTGGGCTTGAACGAGGAGAAGCAAGAGCCGGTTGTGTGTGTATGTGGACGTGAGACTCCTTGTTTGGCCAAGAGACAAGAAAAACGGAAGAGTCGGTGGCTTCTTTAGGCGTAAGGCTTCTTGGCCGAGAACAACAAAACAAGAAAGCGAGAAAGCGAAGGAGAGAAGGAGATGGTGGTGGTGTTTGGCATGAGAAGAAGGGGCACTAAGTCTATTTATAGACAATCCAAACTTGCTCACCAAGTTGTTCTCCAACTTGCTCACCAAGCTTAGACTTTCTAGAATCCTCCTAGTCAAAACTTGCTCCCCAAGTTTTGACTTTCTCTAGAATTCTCCAACTTATTTTTCAAGCTTTGATTTTCTACAACTCTCCAATTAAAGCTTAGCATTTGAAAGGTCATAATGTGCACATTAAATCACTAGAAGACATAAATTCGAAATTCCAATGTTGTCATATAGAAATGAATCTTTGAAATCTGGCAAAATAGGATAGTTTTGCGCTGTTCACGAAATTGGACTTGAAAATATAGTAAATGGACTCCAAAAATTCTCAAATTTTAATATGTCATAAACAAGGCTTTAACAAAACATTTCTGATGAAGAACATGAAATCTGAATCTTTCTGTAAACACCATTTTTAGTACCTCAAACACAGACTAAAAATAGTTCACTGGAATAGAATTCTTGTTTCTCAAAGTAAGCTCTTTCTAGAATCCATATCATCTCAAAAAATTCCCAAATTTATATATGTTATAGAAAAAGAAGTTCTCAACAACTTTTGTGAATGAAACTTTTTCAAATTCGGCCCAGAAAAGCTTGTAGAAAATAAAGAAAGGGTGAACATCACCGAAATACCCATTCTGGGCAGTTTTACACGGCCTGAAAATTAGGCTGTTGTACTACTCATATCAAGTCCAAAAATTCTGAAATTAAAGTATGTAAAACTTCAAGATGTTTGGAGAAACTTTTAAGAAGAAAGTGTTTGGAAATTCGGATTACAAAAGTCTCCACAAAAATAAAAAGACGAAAGGGTACAAAGGATCCGAAATTAAGTTTTCCAAAACAAGAGTAAAAATTGGTTCCAATTGAAAAACTACCAAACTTAAACCATAGTCATTTCCCAGGAACTAAAATGAAGGATGTTACAAGTCATAGCTCCATAGGGTATGTGGATCCCATTTTGGTATATCATTCTTGTGGATATTTGTGATTTTTTATTTTAATATGTAAGATAACACGATCCGTGAAGGCAAATACCAAATGGCACATTATACCATTTAAAGGGATTTCTTACATATTTGAAAATTTCAAAGTATAGAAAATTATTTGATGAAGTGATCTCGCTTTAGTAGAATCAATAAATTTTATTGTTACATATAGAAATTAGTTATTGCAACGCAATAGAAATTATTAAAAAAAAATACTTCATAAGCAATTGTGATAATTAGATGAGAGCGAAGAATATTACAATAGGACACAGCATCGGTAATTACAACTTTTTTTTGCTAGAAATCAATAATTATAACTTATAACAATGTCAAACAGACCAGTAAATTATAGAAGGGATTTTCCGAAAAATGTATTCTCTTTAATAAACACATAGTAGCCCACACTGTGAGTTTGGCAATACTTCAAAATTGGAAATAATTACATGTGAATAGCTGAAAGTAATAATTTTCCCAAAAAGAAACTCAAATTGCTTTGGTCAATTTGTTGCTATAAATTTTATATTTAAAGATTTTCTAAATTTAAATAATGTCAAGCTATAAAATACTAATTGAGAAATTTCATTTGACTCTGGAATAAATTAATTTCTCAATGGAATAATATATGCGAAAACTTAGGTGTATTGTACATAATATCACAAACCTCAAGAAAGAATTTGACATAACAATACTTAGGTTTTATCAATAAATTCAATGAAAATATTATACATTCTATTGAGCAAATCAACATTGTACAATAAATGTTATACATTCTATTAATATACATTCTATTAAAGAGGGGCGAAAATTGTAATCGAAAAGCAAACTAAATCTTTGACACTTAAATCGTGATTCTTTAATCCTTAACACTCTTTGATTTCGATTTTAATCTTTCTTTTCAGTTTTATCTTCTTATTCTATGAAAGATTAAGTTTGTTTACTATAATGAAAATCTTCAAATATTTATTTCTTAGCATGATTATATCTTAAAAATTTTTCTTGCCAACGGCATGCTCTTTTGTCAACATAGCAAAAAATATGAATATGGCATGTGATATGAGAAACTCTCCTCTCAGATCAAGAAATGTTTGGTTATCTTTCAAATGCTAACTCTTATTCATTCTCTTTAGGATTAAAATGGCGTGAATTTTAAGGTCATTCATGACATCTATTGAAAGAATATGGTATTATTAACGAGTTATCCACTCATATGGATGTCGTTTTAGTGGGATAATTGTTCAAAAACCTATTGTACGGCTGTCAATCCAGTTTTAAACTTTTCAATTTTGTCAATTTAGTTATAACCTTTTTGACGATTTTCTAATGTAGTCATTCCAGCCAATTTTGATTAGAAATTACTGACGTGGACGCCAACTATCGAAGTGGCATGGTCGGTATTGATGTTGATAATTTTTGCAATTTCTTTTAATTTTTTGAATTTCTTTTTTTCTTTTTACTTTTTTTCTGATTTCCCTCTGTTGAACCACAATGCCCTTGTGGGCCATAGGTGAGGCCTTGCAAGCCCTCACCGTGGCTTGTGAGATCGCCGTGGCCTTTGCCAGATCTAGGCAAAGCTAGGTGTTCTAGCCCTCATCAGTGTCTGGTGACCTTCGCTAGCCATCGCCGAGGCGCAACAACTAGTGGAGGGAAACAGGAAAAAAAGAAAAATTACAAAAATCGTTCACATCAGTGCTTACCTCGTCATGCAGGATGTTTGCTGTTCATGTCAGTGATTTCCGGCCAAGGCTAAAGGACTACATTGGAAAATCGTCGAAAATTTTATGACTAAATTGACCAAATTGAAAAGTTTAAGATTGAATTGGTTGTCGTACAATAGATTTATGACTTTTTTGACAATTTTCCTCATTTTAATTGATTAGTTAAATGTTGATTCTAAACTTAGAGTCTTAGGAGTCACTTATAATGAACCATAATATATGTATGACCTCACTCGCACTTTTTTGACAAAAAAAATACAAAGTTAATATTTAGAAAAGAAATAAATTTGATATGTCTGCACTTACGTTATTAAAAGCTGATATAGTACAACATAATATTTACTAAGAAAATTCTACCTCGAAAAGGACATTATTACAGTAATTTTTGGGTCACTGTTAGTTTTGCGCATAACGATTAAACGATGTCGTGTCCGATGGTTAATCGGATGGATATCCTCTACCTCCATTTGTGCCCCTTCTCGATAATTCAATTACGTTCGTTGGATAATTACCAGTTATATTCAAGCTCTTATTTTTCAATTTTAGTCGGTGCTCAATCACTGATCTACGCTAGAATGATTAATTAGTTATAAAATTCATCACTCGATGTGTTACCGGTTTAAATTCATTGAGACACCGTCCGGATTAGCAGCGAAGGCTCTTCTTCCACTTGGACGAAGGTTCATTTTAGAAAATATAATGCACAAAAGTACCAAAAAAAAGTCAATACCATGAGGAGAGGATCATTTTAGCAATATACAATCCTAGATAACACAATTTAAAGGCAGGATTTAAAGAGACTCCGTTATAATACACACATAGGTCAATGTATGATTTCAATGTAATAAATGTTGCTTGATGCGGCCACGACCCCACAAATTACATGTGAGAAATGACAAATTATCCCAGATTAATTTTTTTAACCACAAAAAACTCCAAAATGATACACCTGTGACAATTTTACCCTTCGTTAATTTCCGTTTAATTTTACTTTAAATTTATGAGTTGGATGACACATGACAATTCATGGGTGTGCCAATTTGGGATTTTACCTAGGTTTACCTGTTTGTGATTTTTTGTGGTATTAATCTTATTTAACATAGGGTAAATTTGTCACAATGTACTAGTTTAAGGTTTTTGCTGGTCAAAAAATTAATTTTGGGTAAATTTGTCACAAGTGTATCAATTTAGGGTTTTCCATGATATTAACCTTAAGGATTAACTAACATAGACGCCAAAATAGAATTGCTAAACACCGAGGTTTCTAGGTATTACAAGTTGATTGACCACACTAATCCCCGCTTTTAACTAAGGCTCCATTTATTTCGCGAAAAATGAATGATTTGGAAAATATTTTTTAAAAAATAATCGCTTGTATTGTTTAAAATAATTAACCAATGAAAAATATTTTCATTATCGATAACTATTTATGTCTAAACATTTTTTTGATAATTAAAATATATTTTGTTCATTCATTTTTCTAAGCGATGCAAGCAATCATTATTAAGAAAATGTTTTCCAAATCATTTATTTTCTACGAAAGAAATGGAGCCTAAACCTAAACTCGCGAGTTCAATTGTGCCACACACTAAGGGTGAGTTTGTTTCATGAAAAATGAATGACTTGAAAAATATTTTTCTAAAAATAATTACTTATATCGCTTAAAATAATCAGTCAAAGAAATTTTTTTTCATTATCGACAATAACTTATGTCTATATATTTATATGTACGATGGAAATATTTTTTATTTATTTATTTTTATAAGTGATACAAATGATCATTTTTAGGAAAATATTTTTTAATTATTTATTTTTCACGAATCAAACTGAGCCTAATAGTCGGATGTGATGACAATGGCATTCACGTAATTCTGGCGAAATCGCCGGGCAATTTTGCCCATCCGATCCCGCCATTTTCCCCCACACAAGCGAGCTCGGGGCACGTCGAGCCCGCCCTCTGAAACAACGCCAACCGGCGGGACCTACCTCGCGCGAAAACGACGGCCGAGATCAATTCCCCCTCGAATTCGGGCCCCCCTATTTATGAACCGAAGTCCGCCGCATGATCCGGTCCCCCCCTTTCCGGGTCACGTTTTCGCGCTTTTTGCCTTTTCCGGAGCTCCACACACTCTCTTGTCGCCTAGCGCTGACGTGTCGAACGGACCACCCGGCTTATCGTGAGGTCTCCCCCCCAATCAACGGCCCCCGAGCGCGTTTCCTCTGCTCGGTGAAGCCGGGACCGCGAGATTGGAAGAAAAAAGGGGAAGATGCTTTAGTACGAGAGGGTCCACGGTTTGACTCCTCGCCCGGTAGGTTTGCAGGGGCTAGGGCAAGTCAATGCGACTTTTTCCAAATAGAAGAGATTGACGACGACTTTTTCTCTTGCTTTATCCTTTTCACTTTTGCCCCATCTCCCTCCTCCAAAAGAAAGAATCGATTCTTAATTGACAAGCGGCGAGATCAGAGGGGAATTGGCCTACGTGGAGGGGAGAGATTTGTCAGCTATTAGTATCTTGGTAGAGTTAACGCCTTAACGGGATTCGTCGATTTCGGTCTTCAAAATCACGAGGGGTACTGAGTTAATTTTGATTCGATTCGGACATTTTGTGATGGATATGGAACCGTTATGATAACGATGAGAGGAGATCGATTAGAATCGGTTACATTATCTCCGTCCTCGGCGAGCATTGGCCATACGTGATTAGGATCTGAAATCAAGGTTGGGAATTTTCATTAAAAACAACTCAATTAGGCACAACAATTAACATAAAATTGGTTACCATGAAACGAAAAATTGCTTAGAGTCCGATTTTGAAATTATTTTATTCAACTTTGACTATTCCAAAACTTGAACCCAAGACTATTATTGGGGCTTTCGATTTCATAAGGTAAGATTTTCACTTGCTGCATCTAAAGAATGTTGCGACCCACAATTTTGGTAAAGGAAAAAGATCGATATTTACCTTTTTGTTAGTTTCCTTATCATATTGCGACGTGGGTTTTGTCAAATAAGAGTATTTGCCCATTTGGAGTAGAGAAAGTTAGAATATAAATGTTGCAACTAGGTACTATATAAATTGAATTTCTCTCGTAATTAAACGAAGACTAACCACTCGCCTGGGTGGCGCTGCTGGAGCGTGCACTCTTTCTCTCGCAAAAGGTTGAGTGTTCGAATCCCGTGCGCCGCAAGGTGACTTAACCGGTGGCACGTGCGTGGTGACTAGCACATGTTGCCCACAGGGTTTACTCCCCGACTGTCGGCCGTGCGGGGGTTCTCTAGGTTATCAAAAAAAAAAAAAAACGAAGACTACATGAATGTCTCTCCTTCTTCTTCTTTTTTAAATCGAGGAATGTTTCCATCATTTCACATGACACGAAAGCTAGAGTAATCAAAACCCTGTTCACATGGTTTGAGACTAATTCATCCATGGTAATGACCTCTAACATTAGATTATGGAGGTATTATGGAAACCCTAGTTGATTAAGCAAAGAACATCACCCACCATTGAACGCTGGCCATCTCTAACAAGTCGTTTGACATTGAGAAAAGGAGACAATCCTTTCTCTTTATAGTGACAACATATTACATGTTCACATGAGGACGTTCCAGCCACCTTATGTGTCTATTCACATTAGATAGCCGAAATGAAGTCCCTCCATCACTTTCTATCATCTACTAAATGTTGAGCACACCTTCTTTTTCTTTGATAATTCGGAGGAGACATGGGTGCGAAAGCCCGAACACCTGAAGGCTCATGATATGGTAAGTACGGGTCTTGTCTTGTGTAGATGACGCGTACCTAGAGCGGTTTGGTTGTAGTTAGTGGGATTCGAACGGGTGATCTTTCGCTTCCTAAACTGAAAAACTCCTGAAACCTCAACCAATTGCTTCAATCCTTTAAGGTAAAATCTCACATGGATGAGAAACAGGAATTTCTCCAAATAAGCTCGCCATTTAATAATTTAGTAGAGCATAGCTTAATTTCCATTTCTCTATTTGCATTTCCTGAAGTGAAGAGCACAATTGAACGATCAATAGTAGACAACATGATCATAAATTCGGCCGCTCACTCGCTCTTCTAAGCTCACATCGCTAAACGCTAAGCAGGTACGTATGGTATGAAAAAATGTTGCACATTTAAGAAAAGGCCCAACTTAGCCTCGGCATCTATATAAATATACAATAACAAACTCTTTGACACTTAAGATTGTAAATTGCTAGATATTAATCATTTACCTGGCAAGGAGTACTTTTCTTGCCGTCTCCATTCATTTCGCTTACAACTGAGATTTGTATTTGCTCATTCAATATCATGAGTTTTGTTTGACAAAATAACATTAGCTTTGATGATCTTTAATGTTGCAAATTAACAACTATTGAATATTCTTAATATCTTTTTTATAACTCTTACTATTAACTATTTCTTTGGTATTTCCTCTCAATAATACAATAATGCACTTGATTACCTATGAAATTTTTCTACGTCACATAACAACGACGGTTAAAAACAATTTAATTATCATCGAGTCCCAATATTTTACATGAATGTATGACATGCACTAATAATTTCACATTTATTTTGTCGAAAAGAGGAAGATTCATATGAAACAGGATAAAATTTAACAAGTAATTTATGCTAAAATACATATTTCAAGTAATTTATGAAAAAAATTCACGTTTGCGCAACGTACGGATATGCTACTAGTCAGTAAGTAATTTGTCAGCCAGCCTTTCTCGTCTTGGCATGTCTATAGTACACCGTTGGCAATTCTTTCTTTTCTAAAGAAATTATCAAATCAAAGTCCCGTCCAAAAAATTTCTCACCCAAAAAAATCCAATCCAAAAGTTTATGACAAAGAAATGGTTTTTATTATATTTAGTATACATTCTCATAATTAATACCAGCAAAAGTACATAGGTATTATATGTTTGCAAAAGTTGTATTTTTCCAGCCTAATTACATAAACTTGAGATAAATGATTCTCCTTCTCAAATGTAGAGAAGTCCAAAACTTTGGCTAGAGAGAAGTCCAAAACTTTGGCTAGTGTCGTCCTTCATCCATATCAAGAGGGAGCTACTTTTTTGCCCATGTATTCAAATGAATGTCGATGTAGAAAATCTAAATGGTTGTGAATTTGATAGCCAAGTAAAGCGAAGATCCCCTCAAATGGAAAAGTTGAATCAAAGACGTGGAAACGAAAACTTATAACAATGGAGATCATATGGAAGTCATGATGACTTCTTGGAAAATTAGAGTTTTGTCCATTTTGTAGAATATAAGATTTTCAAAGCATGTTGGGATATATTCGAAATAATCTGATGACATCAGAGACCTAGGGAATCCTTGCCAGTACAACAGGACTATAATTTATCTAATTATTTATAAAAGTTAGGCTTCGGAGGTTTCATATAAAAGCATATCTGGGTATATACCAAAAAAGGTTAAGGGAGAATATTAAAGGATCAAATAGAATATTCAAGCACTTACCATTTGGAGTATACTTGGTGTAATGTGCTCCAGAGAAATCATGAAACTTAGCTTTTTTCCCGTGCCCCCCTTTCCTGGTCAATGAGAAAGCCTAATGATAATATCACTAGGCATCATATAATTACTTTGCTTTCTTTTCGAATATCATCATTATACCAAGCTCAGTTCCTTTTCCACTCACCTCTTGTTATAGTGCAGTGAGTTCAAACTTAAAAGGCTATAAGGACTAACTATTGAGTTCTCTCATTTTTGCCTGCTAAAGTTGGGTCATTTATCATTCCCGACCCTTCCCTCTTGTGATAGCAGTAATTATAGCATATTGAATTTCTCTAGACTTCTCTAGTTTTGACAGATTACTCCAAGCTCAATGTCTTCCTTCATTTGATTGATAGATTACAAGTTAGATACACCGCTTATATATAAACTTCAAGCGAAATAAAATGTGAATGATGTCCATATTTGTAATCTGCCAATCGAAAGTCTGATCTTTAAAAGTGATTTTTGAATTTGAATTTGCAGTCACACATGACATAACCATACATGAATATATGTATATAATCCAATGGAATAAAATGATGTTAACCAAATGTTGCGCTTTTAGGAAAAATATTATATTGTTCACGGATCACCTATCTTTGCATAAATGTACATTTTAGAAAATGTCATGTAATTATGGATGCAGAGCTCTCTCATCATGATGCACCATCGATTACGATTCTTGCTAAGCCTACAACTGTATTTAAAAATCTTATCATATTGACCTCTAAGTATCGGATGCAATTTAAAATAATTTTAAGGTCATTAAAGACTAAATGTTCTTAGTTATGTGCACTTTTTAGGGTGAGCTAACGATAGGATATCTCTGGCCCAAAAGGGTAGCTTTTCTTTTCTTAATCTACCAAGTGGCCATTTGTCTTTTAGGTCTTGGACGTACGTAATGTTTGCTTTCATGTAGTGAGAAATTAAAAAGAAAATAAAAGAAAGAAAGGATTTCGAGGATGCCCACCACGTGTGCCCACCACGTGAACACGTGGTGCTGCTCGTAGCCATTGATAAGCGTGGTGATTAAAAGAGCTCGTATGCGTTTCTTGTCGGAACAACAAACCGAGATTTCAGTAGTTTCCATAGTTTTTGTTGAGTAAACCGAACCAATGAAAGGCTTCTATGATTGAAACATAACTCCTAAAACTTAGAGCAGTCATACAGCCACAAGTCTCATTGAAATCTCACCAAAGCTGCCATTGTTGCTACCTCAGCTGCTGCTGGACATATCTCTCGCCGCCTCTTGCCATCGTCAGCTTTGTGCCAATGCTCGCGCGTGTGCATTAGGACAATAGCCGACAGTTGAGCCAGCCATATTCAGTATGAGAGGGAGGAAGGGAGGATAAGCGAATCTTTGGTGGCTGTAGCTAGGAGCTCAAAACCAACATCTATCTCGATCTGTAGCAAGCGTCGGCGCACATATATTCAGGCATGCGATCGCTTGAACCCATTGCAACCGTCGCTACTACAACTAAAGAAAACTGTAATTTTCATTCCATATGTTTTATTGAATTTTCAAAACAAATACTACTAAACTTTTCATTGCATGTATTAATCACGGGTAGCATACTATACTCAATTCACAGGGCTTCATTAATTTTCAACTCATTTTAAGATCATTGAAATTTATAACAGGGGTCGCTCAAAGCATTGTTTTTTAGGCCATTTGAGTCAAAAGTAAATGGGCTTTCAAATCAAGCTTGAAAAAGACCTACTTTACTTCTTCACTTTAGAAGGCAAATATCAATATTGTAGGCATTAACATTATAGGGACGAGATTACGGGCCCCACACTTTCTTCCTCAGTAGATTTCTCTTCTCTATGGACAATAATACTAAGACTGATTTACAAAGTGATTCCACAAACTATAAGCGAGCATTTAAACAAGCAATTCATTTTCAACATCGAATTAAAATATGTCAATCTTAGTACACATAATAATATTCCACACGAAAAAGGGGAAGATGCTTAAGAGAATTCATAATTCATTTTACGACCCCTTGATAGGTTTGATCTATGTTGATTCGAGTGTATAGATATAATGTTTCTGAGGGATATCCCAAGGTAAGCCAAAAGTTTCCTTACACCCGGTCTTCGAGTTTACTCCTTTATCTCTCAAGAATTGTTCAACAGTCAATACCACTGCAACATATTTGCCTGTTTCTTTTTCTCTTTTTTTTAACGAGGGATATCCATATCGTTAGACTTAACTAATCTTCACCATAACAAATGGAGAAAACAAGCTCAGTTCCAATTACTTCTAATAACAAATGGAGAAATAAGCTCACTCCCAAATATTTCATGTCGCTTACGGACAATTCAGTCTCTAGAGTATAAATCTTATCCAATTTGATCTATACAATTTAGTTTGTAATCATTTGATATATAAAACATACTATGCACAAGCTACTAATTACCTTTGTCACGCAGAACTTTGTTTTACATAGCACATATAATATTCCGAGCAAAAAAAATAGTACATACAATATTAAATGTAAGCTTTTCATTGATTGAAGCAATGATGGTGTTAATTCGGAGGAGTTGCACCAATGATATTTTGTTTCGGTCTCCAATCGTGATTCTTGTACTTAGATTTGCAGTCACACATGACATAACCATAAATGCAGCCATTGATAAACTTGGTGATTAAGGAGCTCATCTGTGGTTATTGTCGGAACAACAAACCAAAATTTAGGTAGTTTGCTTACTTTGTGTCGTCTAAACCTAATATATGAAAGGCTTGTATTCTTACCTTTACCAAAAAAAAAAAAATATATATATATATATATATATATATATATATATATGAAAGGCTTGTATGATTAAAAACAAAAACTCCTAAAATAGATAATTCATCAATTTATAGACATACTCGTCCATTAGGTAAAGTAAAAAAAATAGACGGTCTATATACCAGGTAAACCAAGCAAATCTCATTCGTTGATCTTGTGCTCCCACAACCAGGACCCACACGATTAATATTTAAGAAGATATCGATTCAGATGATTTATAAATCAAGTGATAACTTCTCCAACACAAACAAGAGATCGATCTTATCTATGGACTAAAAAAAAATCTATGGACTATAATGAAACTATACCAAAGGTTAATTGCATAACTAATGAGGTCCATCATCACTCTGGCCCATCACGAAGTTATAGAAAGAAAGTGCTAGGTTGAATTTTCTTCTACAGGCGATGTTTTCTTTCATTCCCGCTTTGACGTAAATGATTGATGGGTTACAAATATGGATATCATTCTAATGATAGTTCATTTCACCATATACGTGGGTGATATAAGTATTCGCAATTCACTAATTAGAAGATTGGGTAAAGAATCAATGATGGAGGAAAACATAACCATTTATATATATCTCCAAGTGAGCAAGTTGGCAATCTCTCTATTGGGATTTATCATATATTGATGGAAGAAAGTCTCTCGCTCTCTCTCTCTCTCTCTCTCTCTCTCTCTCTCTCTCTCTCTCTCTCTCTCTCTCTCTCTCTCTCTCTCTCTCTCTCTCTCTCTCTCTCTCTCTCTACATCAACTGTTACTTAACCCTCCACTGCCGCCCCCGAGTGCTGAGCAGTACCATCAACATTTCTAGCCACCTCTCTTGTTACTGTTAACCCGTCTCCTCAGTGCATGCAAAGGGTATACGTGTACGTTTGTGTATCACATCTAAGCGGGACGATGGCATCGCTCCTCACCGTCATTGGAGGATGATATCCTCACCATCGATTGAGATCGATGGTGCCTCGAGCTTGGCGCACAAGATCTGTCGAGGGAACGATAGCTCTGGCCTTGCACCCATGCCTCACTTAAGCTTGCGTGGTGATTAGCCCTATATATCTCTCAAGCTCACCTAATTTGCCAGCGATTCATGTGGTTTCCATGATCCATCGCTGAAAGCATTAGAGGTGAGGTTTTCCGTTGTTTTATAGGCTATTTGAGTCCAAAGTAAATGGGCTTCCAAATCAAGCTTGAAAAGGGCCTACGTTACTTCTCCACTTTACGAGGCAAATATCAATCTGCTTCACCTAACCTTATTGGGCCGAGATTACGGGCCCCCACTTCTTCTCGGTAGATTTCTCCTCCCCCACATATAACGTCGAGTAATATTAAGACTGGTTTACAAAGTGATTCCGCAAATTATAAGTAAGTTTTTAAACAAGCCATTCATTTTCAACACCGAATAAAAATATGTTAATTTTAGTATACCTAGCATCATTCCACGTGGAAAAGGTGAGGACGCACAAGAGGAAAAAAGATTAGGTAAGCCAGTCCTACCACGTAGGTGATAAGACACTCCATTCAGCGCTCACCACGTGTCTAGGTGGGCTCACTGGCTAGTCTCTTTATCTTCTTCACCGTTTCTTCTTTCTTCTTTTTTCCTTTTTTTTTTTTCTTATTTCCTTTCTTTCTCTTTAGCCTACGACCGGCCACAAGCGAGGGTGGCTCTTGCCGAATTTGGTAGGGCTTGACCTTCACTGCCTAGGCGAGGGTCGCCCTCGTGGCCTCTAACGAGGGCTCGACCCTTGCGGCTTGGGTAAGGGCAAGGACGAAAAATCAATGAGTGGACTAACGACGGAGGAGAAGCTACCAATGAAGAAACAATCGGATAGCCTAGTAGCGTTGAAGGCATCGATGGAGTTGGTGGTGGAGCTACAATCGAAGTGAAAGGAGACATTGCTTGCTCGGAGAAGAAGAAGATGAAGCGAATAGGAGGAGAACGTGAGAGAAGGAGAGAGAAAGAGATGAAAAGATAAAATCTGATACGTGGGCCTAATTGGAACACGTGGTGATTAATGAGCTGAGTTTTCTTCCACTTTCGTAGGAAAAGTGGTCTACCTAATATTTTCTCGCACAAGAGAATCCAAAATATTTTCCATGACGCCTCTGGATTGGTTCGGTCCATGTGGATTCAAGCGTACGTGTAGAATGCTTTCGAGAAATGTTCGGAACAACGTCAAAAGGTCTTTCTTACGCCCAAGTGTTCTCGACGAGACTAATCCGAGCCATTAGACAAGTGCGCCTTTGCAAGATTAACGTGTTCTGATGGCTCTTATTGATGCGGCCCAAATAAACTTGGATCCATGAAAGAATTTGCCTTCCCAAAACTATAGGACTTTGTAGAGAGGTAAGCTACAACTTGTAGACCTTACTATCTCATTGCTGTTTGGATACCAGTACGACATATTTACTTGTTGTCAAAATGCATTTATTTGTTTTTTTCCTTTTTTTTATAGCATGAGGTATCCAAATCTTCCGACTTGAGCAATCATCACGAACATATGCAAACCGCCCGTCCACATGTATTAGATAACACTCGGGTCGCTCACACAGTTACTCCAAACGGGCTTTATTGATACATAGACATTCTTGGGAATTTGTTCAGAAATGCATGTCCTCCCCTTTCAAAGAATCCAATGCTTTTGGCAGTGAAACTTCTAGTCGGTCGTCACAGTCACAAGCATGCATTGTAATTACAACGCGAGGACGCTGGCAATGATTATAATAATTATAGAAAAACTCCCTCGAAATAGTAGATAGCCGAAATGATGTCACTCCATCAATTTCTATCATCCAAATGACGAGCATACCTTCGTTTTCTTCGATAATGGACGTGTAAATCCGATTACGTGAAAATCTATGAATCGGTTTAAGGACGGGTCTTGTCTTGGGCAGATGACGCGTACCTAGAGCATTTTGGTCGCAATTGGTGAAATTCGAATGAATGACTTTTCACTTTCCGAGCTGAAAATCTTCCGAAACCTTAACCGGTTGCTCCATTCCTAGGGTTCATGAGAATACCCATATTTTTCTTTGTTTTGTAGAAAAAGCAATGACATTTTTTTTTGTCTGTCTTATTCTAACTCTCAACTCACTCTCAAACTTTTATCCTGCCTTTTGCAGGGTGTGAGAGTCGAAACTCACATTTGAAATTACACGTCTCCACCCCTAGCCCTTCTGAGAATATGAGAAATCGAATTTCCCACCTCCCCCTTCCCAAGTAGGAAGGATGGCCACTGGGGCAAACTACAGTGGTTAAGCTACGACATTAAAGAGGAGTAAATACTCCAAGAACAAAAGAAATACTCCCAACTTCGTCACCCAACAATGTTGTGTGGACTCAAAACTAATTAGGACCAGCATTCAAACCGAAATCATAATTTGACTATAAGCCAATTTGCACATGGATTTCTGTTGCGAAAGACATGCTCGATAGGAACTTGCCAAGACCGATCAAGCAGATCACAAACATAATGGAGTAAAAATTCATAACTTTTTCATAACCCATATGACTGCTGTCTCAAAATACTTCTTAATAAAATGTCACATGGATGAGAAACATGAATTTCTCCAAGTAAGCTCGCCCTTAAACAATTTAGTGGAGCATAGATTTATGTACATTTCTCTATTTGCACTATCGACAGTAAATAGCACAATTGAACGATCAACAGCAGACAAAATGATCATAAATCTGGCAGCTCGCTCACTCTTCAAAGCTCACATTGTCTAACTGTTAAATGGGTATAGTATGAAAAGTGTGTGAATTTATATTACAAGAATGTAGTTGATTACATATGAAATTTATCTACATCATATAACAACAACAATTAAAAAAAATGTTTAACCGTCACCGAGTCCCAATATTTTACAAGAATATCTGCTATGCACTAAGACTCTAAATTTATTTTGTTGAAAACAGGAAGTTTCAATTGAAATCGGACACAATTTAACGAATAATTTATGCTAAAATACATATTTCAAATTTGCACATATGAAAAAAATTCACGTTTGCGCAACGTATGGATATACTACTCGTTAGTAGGTACTTTGTTAGCCAGTCCTTTCCCATCTGGGCATTGTCTGTAGTACACACTTCACAATTCTTTCTTTCCTAAAGAAATTATCAAGTCAAAGTTCTATGTAAAAACTTGCGGCCTAAAAAAGTCCATTCCAAAAGTTTACGAAAAAGAAATGGGTCTTAACATATTTAGCATACATTTTCATAATTATACCAGCCAAAGTACATGCGTGTTATATGTATGGAAAAGTCATATTTTTCCAGTCTAAGTACATAAGCTTGAGATAAATGATTCTCCTTCTCAAATGTAGAGAAATCCAATACTTTTGCTAGTATCATCCTTCACCATATCAAGAGGGAGCTACTTTCTTGCTCATGAATTCAAATGACTGTCATTCCAATATCAAAAGAGGGGAAAATATGAGCTTACTTCGAAATATTTTATGTCACTTATGAGCGGTTCAGCCTCATCCTATTTAATCTTCACACTTTAGTTTGCAACCACTTGATTTGTAAACCATACTAATGGACAAGCTACTAATTATTAATGTCACGCCCCGAACCCCAAGGCACGCAACATCTCTACCTTAGTCAATATGTTCGCGACGTCCCAAGAAGCGTCGCCGACCCAACGCCCAAGCAGAGAGCAAAGCACAAGCGGAAGCAATAAAAAAACACACCCTGACAATATAATTATGAGCCAAGTATAACCAAACATACAACCAACACGGCTAAAAATATATATGTATATATATATATATATATATATATATACTTTATATTACTATTGAAAACCCTTTTTACAAACTTCATTTACAGTCAAAAGATACAAGCCGACATCTAAACAATCAACAGCCACTGGATCAAAAAGGGAACAGGTGGCTGGGTTAGCATGATCACACTATAGGTTGACCTATTTTTCAAAAATTGACTGATCAACCTACTTTATACAACCCCTAAATTGACTCTATGGCATATGGGGGTCATTCTCCACCCGACCATCTTCTGGGTCCTCTAACTCGTACTCTGGAGGAAACGCTTGTGATGGCTGTACGGCCAACGGCCGTACTGGGGGCACTACGGGCGGCTCTTTGTCCGGTTTCTCAAGATCCACAATCTCGCCATCTGGAGGCTTGATTGCCGAACGATCCCATTCACCAACACCATCATAAGGGGGCTCGAAACTCCTCAGTGGGCCCGTTTCCTCTATACCATCTCGATACATCCACGCCACGTACGAATAGGGCTTCGGGTACAAACCACCCTCGTCAACCCAAACCACACTCAAATGCCTTACATAAGCCCGATCATCTCCTAGAGGGTATTCCACCCGCTGATTATCCACGTGACTGGGGATCCCGAAGCGAGGAGACGGGTTTCCTAGATTCATGGCTGGGGGTTTGAAAAGAGTGGGTTTATACAACAATGAGACGAATCTCAGTAAGTATAACCCCTAAACCTAGGCTAGGCTAACATGCATTCTCCTGACAGGCATATCACAACCAACATAGCAATACAAATCACAATCATCCTCTAACCTGGGCCCTCGGGCCCCGATCACTTACCTGGCTGACCCTACAGGTTAAGCATCTCAATATAATGATCAACGCACATACACGAACACGCTCTTCATACGTACGTCATACGCAGGCTCACGCTCATCAGTGTTTGTGTCATATGCTATTCACTGAGTCTTGCACACTCGCACACTGGCCCATGTGTAACAGCCCGAATTTCGATGTAATTTCTGGGATTAATAAAATGAATGTTATCTCTCATTTCATTTGAGTACGACTCGCCCAGAGCTGATCACTCTTGGGATACTAACCATTGAGGAATGGCTAATTAGGACACTAGTACGTGGACCAGGGATTTAGTCGCGACTCGGGTACCGATTTGAGAAAGAATGAGGGAATATTGTGAACCAGTGAGGGGCCGATCTTATGAAAAGTGATGGAAATGGTATGGCCAAGGCCAACGATGCACAATTGGGATCGCAGGTGATTCTGCTTAACCGAACGTGCTCGTGGTCAACCAATCCTGAACTCGAGCCAAATGATCGTGACCCCGGGATTAGTAATAAACTCTCTTTCTCTCGATGATCGGAACCGTTGAGATTCGGACAACCCTAAGTCGATACGCGTATTCCTAAACAGCCGCATGTTGGTGAGAGTTCAGAATAATTGAAATTGAGAGAGAGTTGTTCACGGAATTGAGCCCAGACTTCGGTGTCGGATTTCGGAGACCCGACGGACTTATTTTAAGATTCTGACGCCAGAAAATGTTAGTCACACATATATGGGACGCTTGGGTGCGAAAAATGGAATTTTGGTTCGGGACGGCAAAAAGACGGAATTGCCCTTGGACTATTTAAGCATAATTCCGAATTTTAAAGATTAATTTGGGTTAAACCAAGGTTGGTTAAGTTGACTAGAGTGGTTAAAGGTTGGTTAGGGGCTAAAGACAAGATTGCCCTTCAATAATTCATTTGGATTGATGTTAGCCATTGGATTAAAGGGTAGAATGGTCAAGGAGCTTGGATGGTTGACACTTGTCACCCCAAAAGTTGATTAGACTAAGTTTGACCAATTTAGTCTTGCCTTTCTCTCTCCTCCATCTTCACGCCATTCTCTCTCTTCTCCCTCTCTCCCCTCACGTTCGGCCATCCCCCACCGTCTCCTCTCCTCTCCTTCGTTCTCTCCTCCCTCTCGGCCGATCAAGCCAAGCCACCGTCGCCGCCTCCTTCAGCTTGCCGGAGCCGTGGATCACGGCAAGGGAAACCGTAGAGGGCCGGACCAGCCTCCAAGCCGTGCCACCTCCTCCCCATTGGACGTCCCCAATCAGCCGCCCAAGCCGCCTTGGACCGCCGTGGCCGTGAGGGCCGAGTCACGCCGGGAGTGCCGTGAGCCGCCGTCGCCGAGCCGCACCTTGGATGTACTTGTTCCTTCCGCAAATCGTCCACCCCGACGTGAGTTATATGCCTAAACTTAGATTAGGCTCTATTGTGTTTGGTTGAGTAGATTTGTGGAACTTAAGTTAGTTTGATGTTATTTAGTGGATTGTGTAGTTATGGCTGAAATTATGATGATGTTGAGGGTGATTTCAAGATGGATTTATGGCTGAATTATGTTGGGTTGATGGCTGTCCAAGATAAGTTAAATTCGGAGCCCTTGGGTGGTTATGATAGAAATGGTGTTTTTAGGTCCAATTAGGCTTGTATTGCTTAATTAAGATAAGTGCATGCCATATATGATTGAGTGGGACCTTGGCTGAACATTGGAGGCTTAAATGAAGTGTTTAGATTGTGTTTTGGCCATGTTTAAATGTGGGGTTTTGGTTTGGCCGAATTGCACTTATTAGAATACAAATGCTAGAATATGTCCATGGGTTGTAAATGTTGGTGATTGTTGTGGCATTTGTGTTCAATGATATGAAAATGCATGTCACCACTTGATATGTTGAGATTGATATGTGAAATGGCATTGTGTGCTTGTGCGGGTATGACATTGCATTGTGTGTGATCACGGTAAACGCCCTGAAAAGTGTGGAATTGGGCTAAGATAAAATTGAGATGTGTGATCACCTAGTGGCCTTCGGGTCGTGGCCTTCGGGTCGTTCCGTCTGTTGCGTTTACGCGAGACGATGCCCGGTGAGACCGGAAGACGATCATCCTCATGCACTTTGTAGCAGGCTCTGGTTCGTAGGTGAGCGGTGTTGCGCCTGAGGGCTAGAAGACACCGGGCCGGGGGCGTGTTATATACGCTGGCCATGAAGTGTTGTGGCCTTCGGGTCGGGCCTTCGGGTCGGAAAGTTGTTGGCCTTCGGGTCGGGCCCTATTGTGGGTCGTGAGATTAAGATCAAACTGAGCATTGCATTATGTGGTTGCGAATCATGCAGTATGGTGGTGAGATTGTAAGAATCATTAGTATGTGACTGCATGAGGCATTCGTGTGGGATGCGATGATTGAGTGAATTGAACCATTTAAGAAGATGAGCACATGTGTGCGGAGAACGCCTGCCCGTATGTACACGTATGTGGGTATATATATATGTTGTTGAATTGCACTAACTTGCAGGGGTTGAATCATTTGAATCACGTTGATACACTTTGAGTCTTATGTTGATGGCTTGATTGTTTGGTTTTGGTCTGTAGTGAGACACACTTTAGCCTAGCCTAGGTTTAGGTATTTGATTCACTGAGCTAGTCTCACGGTTGTTGTAAAACCGAAACATTTCAGAGCCTACCCCCTAGGATGTTGGAGCCGCCTCCACTTTTTGGGATTCCTAGGCAGATTTTGCAGTCCGTGGAGCATTTCCCAGCTGGAGAAGGAGAAATGCATGTGAGGTTTAGGTCAGTTGTTTATGTGAATACGGGTGAGGATGAGCATCTGAAGCAAGAGTACATAGCCTGGTGTCGTAGAGCCGCGGACGGGACCCTCAGTCGACCTATCCGTACCTTTGACATCCCAGTAGACGTTGATGGAGAGTTAGCGCCAGTGATTGCCGATGGCGAAGTGGTTGACGTTCCTCCACCTGGCGCTCCGCCAGCTGTCGATGCCCAGCCAGGCCCTGGAGTTTGGTATGATGAGTTAGAGCCGGAGCCTATGGATGAGGACGAGGACGACCCCGAGCCAGAGGTGATGGATCAGGATGATGGGGATGGTGAGGTCGATGAGGTAGGAGATGATGTGAACATAGATGCCGTCGAGGATCAGGTGGATCAGGAAGACCCAGACATGGACGTGGACGAGCCAGGACCGGGTAGCAGCTCTTCTGAGGAGTTAGCAGAGTCTTCCGACGAGCCCGACGATTCCAGCGATCCAGACTTCGAGCCTTAGAGTAGTTGGACGATAATAAGGATCCCTACCCTTTTTGTTATAGTGATCCTTAGCTCAGACCCACTCACCCGGCCACCGACACTTTTTGGGATTTGTGGCCTTTTGTCTTTGATGTTAGCCTGACCTAGACCCGTAGTGGATTTGCCTGTATATGTATCTGTGATCTTTGTATAAACAGTTTGTTGTTATATATATGAGAATGAGGTTTTACCTGATGATGATTTGTTGGTTTGGCTTCCTTGTTCATCTTTAATTGTCAGGGTTGTATTTTGTTTCCGCATGTGTTTTTATACTCTGATTGTTGTTGGGTCGGCGATGTCTCCTGGGGACGTCGCACTCTGATCGACCGAAGTGGTAAGGGGATGCTCGCGTTCCGATGAGGTGAGTTGGGTTCGGGGCGTGACATCCCCGTTTGAATTGGTATCAGAGCAAGGTCAGCTCTATCCATGCGGTCGAAGCCTGGAGTGATAAGGAGCGATGATCAAGGGTAGCCAACTAGGTGACCTCGTGTGCTAGGTGTGTCTCTTAATTGCGTTTGTTTGATTGATTGATTGTGTAAGTGATTCAACCCCGAAGGTGCAGGCGCGTCAGGACCTGAGGTGAGTACACATGTTCCCTTGGGTGATGTATTGTGCTCAGTGCTAGATCGCATGTGATTGTTTGGCTGTTGTTGGATACCTGCCTAGGACTTAGACTGGGTTAGTATGGTTTAAGTCTTTGACTCCTTAGTGGGGTTATAGCAGGTAGTTGAGTAGCCAGCTTAGAGAGAGATGAGTCGCCGAAGAGGAAAGGAACCCCAAGAGCAACCGAGAGTCGAGCCCAGAGAGGCCAGAGACCCCAGAATGGAGGAAGTTATGGATACCCTTCGTGAGATAGGGCATATCATGGGTTTGCAGGCTCAGGAGAGGGCAGCCGCACATGCACAGGCAGCCGAAGCCGCAGAGTTAGCTGGTAATGCGGGTAATCAGGCAGAGCAGGCACAACCAGTTGTACCGAGACAGATGCCCCAGCTAGTTGAGCAATTTCTGAAGCTTAAGCCACCGAAGTTCAATGGTATGGGCGATGCAGAGTTAGCGCCCAAATGGGTTGAGGCGTTGGAAAAGGCGTTTAATGTATTGAAGTGCACCGATACCGAGAGAGTAGACTTGGCAGTGTATCAATTACAGGACGGTGCCAACGATTGGTGGAATGCAGTAAAGGATGGGGTATTCCCTCCAGGTACTGAGTTGGTTTGGGCCGTGTTTGTGGAACATTTTTATGAAAAGTATTTCTCTGAGGTAGCGCAGGAAAGGAAATTGTCAGAATTTATGAGACTGCGCCAGGGACAGATGACGGTAGACCAATATGAAAGGGAGTTTGCGAGATTGGCTAAGTTTGCGCCTACATTGGTGGTGAATCCGAGAAACAAGGCTAGGAGGTTTCGAGATGGATTGAAACCAGACCTCAGGAGCCAGATTCTATCTCATAATCTTAAGGACTACAGGGAGATGTACGAGAGGGCTCAGATCATAGAAAGAGATCAGCAAGAGAGGGCCGCCGCCTCAGGATCACGATTCATGCCTAATAGAGATAATCGCAGGTTGGGGAAAAGGCCAATGACTGGGAATAGAAGGTTCGTTCCACCTGTGAGGAGAAACATTGGGAAGCCTAACCCGCCTTCGAGTAGGTTCGGAGCATGTTTCAGGTGTGGGAGTTTCGACCACCAGATTAGGTCGTGTCCTCAGATGCGTCCAGCGGGATCGCAAGCACCAGCCCATCCGCCTAGGACGGGGAATCAGGGTGGACCTTCCCCAACGACTAACCCAGGACGACCACCAGCCCAAGGTAGGGTGTACGCTATGGCGCGCAAGGATGCGGAGAAAGCGCCAGGGGTGGTCACAGGTACGATTTCTTTGGGAGACCATGCAGCTTATGCTTTGTTTGATCCGGGGGCAATCCATTCTTTTGTGTCAGAACAGTTTATTAGATTGGTTGGGTTTGAGCCTATTTTGCTTGAGACTGTGTTATGCATATCTACTCCGTTGAATGATAGGATGATAGTCTCTTTTGGATGGCCTGCATGTAAGATAGTGATTGGTGGTGTGGAAAGCCATATCGACTTGGCAGTGTTGGCCATGTTCGATTTTGATGTTATTGTTGGAATGGACTGGTTAGTACAGCAGAAGGCTGTAGTGGATTGTGATAGTAAAACGATCCAGTTCAATCCAATTGGACAACCTAGGTTTGAATTTCAAGGAAGTCGAGGAGGAACCTCGATTCCTTGGATCTCTTCACTGGAAATGGATGAGTTGTTGAACGAAGGATGTGAAGGATATCTGGTCAATGTGGTGGATTCCACTGTACCAGAGCTTCAGTTAGAAGATATCCCGGTAGTATGCAACTTTCCAGAAGTACTTCCACAGGAATTGCCAGGCTTACCACCTGAGCGGGAAGTTGAGTTTGTAATTGAGCTAGCCCCGGGTACCGAACCGATCTCAAAAACCCCATATCGGATGTCATTGTCTGAGTTAAAGGAGTTGAAAGTCCAGATGCAGGAGTTATTGGACAAGGGTTTCATCCGTCCGAGCGCGTCTCCATGGGGAGCGCCTGTGTTGTTTGTGAAAAAGAAAGACGGAACCCTGAGATTGTGCATCGACTACAGGCAGCTGAACCAGGTGACAGTAAAGAACAAGTACCCACTGCCTAGGATCGACGATTTGTTTGATCAGTTGCAGGGAGCATCGGTATTCTCCAAGATTGACCTACGGACAGGATATCACCAGTTAAGAATCAAGAAGGAGGATATACCTAAGACAGCCTTCAGGACGAGGTATGGGCACTATGAGTTTACAGTTATGCCCTTTGGACTGACGAATGCTCCTGCAGCTTTCATGGATCTAATGAACAGAGTGTTTAAGGAATTTTTGGATCAATCAGTGATTGTCTTCATCGACGACATATTGATATATTCTAAGAGTTCCGAAGAGCATGAGGTTCACTTGACTGAGGTGCTACGGACGTTAAGAGAGCATGCACTCTACGCCAAGTTCAGCAAGTGTGAATTTTGGCTCAGTCGAGTAGCTTTCCTTGGACACATAGTGTCGGGAGAAGGAATATCAGTAGACCCGACCAAGATAGAGGCCGTGACTAAGTGGCCGAGACCGACCTCAGTGATCGAGATCAGAAGTTTCCTTGGACTGGCCGGCTATTACAGACGATTTGTAGAAGGATTCTCATCCATAGCCATGCCCATGACCAGATTGTTGAAGAAAGAGTCCAAGTTCGAATGGGATGACAAGTGTGAGAAAAGTTTTCAGGAGTTGAAACACAGACTTACGACAGCTCCAGTGTTGACTATTCCATCCGGATCAGGAGGATTCGAGGTGTTCAGTGATGCTTCATTGAGAGGGCTAGGTTGCGTGTTGATGCAGCATGGGAAAGTGGTGGCGTATGCGTCGAGGCAGTTGAGACCTCATGAGATGAATTATCCGACGCACGATTTAGAGTTGGCTGCGATAGTGTTTGCCCTTAAGATCTGGAGGCATTATCTTTGTGGAGAAAGGTTTCAGATCTACACGGACCATCAGAGCCTCAAGTACTTGTTTTCGCAGAAAGAGCTGAACATGAGGCAGAGAAGGTGGATGGAACTACTGAAAGACTATGATTGCGACATTTTGTATCATCCGGGTAAGGCCAATAGAGTAGCAGATGCTTTAAGTCGCAAGTCTAGTATGGCACATATGATGGTGAGAGAATGGACATTGTTGGAACGGCTTAGAGATTCAGAGTTTAAGTTCGAAGTGAGCCAGATGTCCAGTTTGATGGCAGCCTTGAGGATTGAACCAGAGATCCAGGCAAGGATTAAGGAACTCCAGTCTACGGACCAAGAAATCCAGAAGATCATTGGATTGGATGTTTCTAAAAGGAGACCGGACTTCCAGATGAGCGAGGATGGAACTTTAAAGTTCAGAGGAAGATTGTGTGTACCAGACGATGAGGGTCTGAAGGAGGAAATCTTGAGTGAAGCTCATCGGAGTCAGTACAGTATCCACCCAGGTAGTACAAAGATGTACCAGAACTTAAGGCAACATTATTGGTGGAATGGAATGAAGGCTGATGTGGCGAGACACGTGGCTAAGTGTTTGACGTGCCAACAAGTGAAGGCACAACACTGCAAGCCTGGTGGATTGTTAAGGCCATTAGAGATCCCAGAGTGGAAATGGGAGCATATCACCATGGATTTCGTAACGGGATTGCCAAGAAGCCAGAGAGGGCATGATTCTATATGGGTGATAGTGGATCGTCTGACCAAGTCAGCGCATTTCCTGGCAGTACGAAAGGACCTTGAACTAGAAAGGTATGCCGAGTTGTATGTACAGCAGATAGTGCGATTGCATGGAGTACCGGTGACCATTACGTCAGATCGCGATCCGAGATTTACGGCCAATTTTTGGAAAAGTCTGCAAGTGGCCTTAGGAACGAAGTTGCAGTTCAGTACGGCTTATCATCCACAGACAGATGGCCAATCAGAGAGAACAATTCAGACTCTGGAGGATATGCTGAGAGCTTGTGTCGTATATTTTCAGGGCAAATGGGAAGAACAGTTGCATTTAGTGGAGTTTGCCTACAATAACAGCTACCAGCAGAGTATTCAGATGGCGCCGTTTGAGGCATTGTATGGTAGAGCGTGCAGAACACCAGTATGTTAGGACGAGGTTGGTGAACGCAGTATTACAGGGCCAGAGTTAGTACAGCAGACAGTTGAAGCCGTTGAGATTATCAGGGACAGATTGAGAACAGCGCAGAGCCGTCAGAAAAGTTATGCCGACCGGAGACGACGACCCTTAGAGTTTCAAGTGGGAGACCATGTGTTCTTGAAGGTATCGCCGATGAAAGGATTATCCCGGTTTGGTAAGAAAGGAAAACTCAGTCCCAGGTACGTTGGGCCATTTGAGATTTTGGAGAAGATTGGTGATATGGCCTATCGTCTTGCCTTGCCGCCTAACTTGTCGCAGGTACATAATGTATTCCACGTGTCGATGTTGAGAAAGTATGAACCAGATCCGACCCACGTTCTAAGGTACGAGGAGATAGACGTGGACGACAAGATGTCGTACGTGGAGAGACCAGTCAGGATTGAGGACCGAAGAGATCGAGTGCTCAGGAACAAGACTATTCCGATGGTGAAGGTTGTATGGGAGCACCACGGCACGGAGGGCGCTACCTGGGAAAGTGAAGAGGCCATGCGGCGTCAGCACCCCCAGTTGTTTGATTAGAGGGGATGGATGTGTAAATTTCGAGGACGAAATTTTTGTAAGGGGGGAAGGATGTAACAGCCCGAATTTCGATGTAATTTCTGGGATTAATAAAATGAATGTTATCTCTCATTTCATTTGAGTACGACTCGCCCAGAGCTGATCACTCTTGGGATACTAACCATTGAGGAATGGCTAATTAGGACACTAGTACGTGGACCAGGGATTTAGTCGCGACTCGGGTGCCGATTTGAGAAAGAATGAGGGAATATTGTGAACCAGTGAGGGGCCGATCTTATGAAAAGTGATGGAAATGGTATGGCCAAGGCCAACGATGCACAATTGGGATCGCAGGTGATTCTGCTTAACCGAACGTGCTCGTGGTCAACCAATCCTGAACTCGAGCCAAATGATCGTGACCCCGGGATTAGTAATAAACTCTCTTTCTCTCGATGATCGGAACCGTTGAGATTCGGACAACCCTAAGTCGATACGCGTATTCCTAAACAGCCGCATGTTGGTGAGAGTTCAGAATAATTGAAATTGAGAGAGAGTTGTTCACGGAATTGAGCCCAGACTTCGGTGTCGGATTTCGGAGACCCGACGGACTTATTTTAAGATTCTGACGCCAGAAAATGTTAGTCACACATATATGGGACGCTTGGGTGCGAAAAATGGAATTTTGGTTCGGGACGGCAAAAAGACGGAATTGCCCTTGGACTATTTAAGCATAATTCCGAATTTTAAAGATTAATTTGGGTTAAACCAAGGTTGGTTAAGTTGACTAGAGTGGTTAAAGGTTGGTTAGGGGCTAAAGACAAGATTGCCCTTCAATAATTCATTTGGATTGATGTTAGCCATTGGATTAAAGGGTAGAATGGTCAAGGAGCTTGGATGGTTGACACTTGTCACCCCAAAAGTTGATTAGACTAAGTTTGACCAATTTAGTCTTGCCTTTCTCTCTCCTCCATCTTCACGCCATTCTCTCTCTTCTCCCTCTCTCCCCTCACGTTCGGCCATCCCCCACCGTCTCCTCTCCTCTCCTTCGTTCTCTCCTCCCTCTCGGCCGATCAAGCCAAGCCACCGTCGCCGCCTCCTTCAGCTTGCCGGAGCCGTGGATCACGGCAAGGGAAACCGTAGAGGGCCGGACCAGCCTCCAAGCCGTGCCACCTCCTCCCCCTTGGACGTCCCCAATCAGCCGCCCAAGCTGCCTTGGACCGCCGTGGCCGTGAGGGCCGAGTCACGCCGGGAGTGCCGTGAGCCGCCGTCGCCGAGCCGCACCTTGGATGTACTTGTTCCTTCCGCAAATCGTCCACCCCGACGTGAGTTATATGCCTAAACTTAGATTAGGCTCTATTGTGTTTGGTTGAGTAGATTTGTGGAACTTAAGTTAGTTTGATGTTATTTAGTGGATTGTGTAGTTATGGCTGAAATTATGATGATGTTGAGGGTGATTTCAAGATGGATTTATGGCTGAATTATGTTGGGTTGATGGCTGTCCAAGATAAGTTAAATTCGGAGCCCTTGGGTGGTTATGATAGAAATGGTGTTTTTAGGTCCAATTAGGCTTGTATTGCTTAATTAAGATAAGTGCATGCCATATATGATTGAGTGGGACCTTGGCTGAACATTGGAGGCTTAAATGAAGTGTTTAGATTGTGTTTTGGCCATGTTTAAATGTGGGGTTTTGGTTTGGCCGAATTGCACTTATTAGAATACAAATGCTAGAATATGTCCATGGGTTGTAAATGTTGGTGATTGTTGTGGCATTTGTGTTCAATGATATGAAAATGCATGTCACCACTTGATATGTTGAGATTGATATGTGAAATGGCATTGTGTGCTTGTGCGGGTATGACATTGCATTGTGTGTGATCACGGTAAACGCCCTGAAAAGTGTGCAATTGGGCTAAGATAAAATTGAGATGTGTGATCACCTAGTGGCCTTCGGGTCGTGGCCTTCGGGTCGTTCCGTCTGTTGCGTTTACGCGAGACGATGCCCGGTGAGACCGGAAGACGACCATCCTCATGCACTTTGTAGCAGGCTCTGGTTCGTAGGTGAGCGGTGTTGCGCCTGAGGGCTAGAAGACACCGGGCCGGGGGCGTGTTATATACGCTGGCCATGAAGTGTTGTGGCCTTCGGGTCGGGCCTTCGGGTCGGAAAGTTGTTGGCCTTCGGGTCGGGCCCTATTGTGGGTCGTGAGATTAAGATCAAACTGAGCATTGCATTATGTGGTTGCGAATCATGCAGTATGGTGGTGAGATTGTAAGAATCATTAGTATGTGACTGCATGAGGCATTCGTGTGGGATGCGATGATTGAGTGAATTGAACCATTTAAGAAGATGAGCACATGTGTGCGGAGAACGCCTGCCCGTATGTACACGTATGTGGGTATATATATATGTTGTTGAATTGCACTAACTTGCAGGGGTTGAATCATTTGAATCACGTTGATACACTTTGAGTCTTATATTGATGGCTTGATTGTTTGGTTTTGGTCTGTAGTGAGACACACTTTAGCCTAGCCTAGGTTTAGGTATTTGATTCACTGAGCTAGTCTCACGGTTGTTGTAAAACCGAAACATTTCAGAGCCTACCCCCTAGGATGTTGGAGCCGCCTCCACTTTTTGGGATTCCTAGGCAGATTTTGCAGTCCGTGGAGCATTTCCCAGCTGGAGAAGGAGAAATGCATGTGAGGTTTAGGTCAGTTGTTTATGTGAATACGGGTGAGGATGAGCATCTGAAGCAAGAGTACATAGCCTGGTGTCGTAGAGCCGCGGACGGGACCCTCAGTCGACCTATCCGTACCTTTGACATCCCAGTAGACGTTGATGGAGAGTTAGCGCCGGTGATTGCCGATGGCGAAGTGGTTGACGTTCCTCCACCTGGCGCTCCGCCAGCTGTCGATGCCCAGCCAGGCCCTGGAGTTTGGTATGATGAGTTAGAGCCGGAGCCTATGGATGAGGACGAGGACGACCCCGAGCCAGAGGTGATGGATCAGGATGATGGGGATGGTGAGGTCGATGAGGTAGGAGATGATGTGAACATAGATGCCGTCGAGGATCAGGTGGATCAGGAAGACCCAGACATGGACGTGGACGAGCCAGGACCGGGTAGCAGCTCTTCTGAGGAGTTAGCAGAGTCTTCCGACGAGCCCGACGATTCCAGCGATCCAGACTTCGAGCCTTAGAGTAGTTGGACGATAATAAGGATCCCTACCCTTTTTGTTATAGTGATCCTTAGCTCAGACCCACTCACCCGGCCACCGACACTTTTTGGGATTTGTGGCCTTTTGTCTTTGATGTTAGCCTGACCTAGACCCGTAGTGGATTTGCCTGTATATGTATCTGTGATCTTTGTATAAACAGTTTGTTGTTATATATATGAGAATGAGGTTTTACCTGATGATGATTTGTTGGTTTGGCTTCCTTGTTCATCTTTAATTGTCAGGGTTGTATTTTGTTTCCGCATGTGTTTTTATACTCTGATTGTTGTTGGGTCGGCGATGTCTCCTGGGGACGTCGCACTCTGATCGACCGAAGTGGTAAGGGGATGCTCGCGTTCCGATGAGGTGAGTTGGGTTCGGGGCGTGACACCATGCATTCTTATGCATGCATATGCTATCATCATGCCATATTCATGTCTTGGCTCACTAGCCTACACTAGTACACTGGCAAATGCTCAATTTATCATTTAATACGATCCGCGTAAAAACGCATCAGGTCCTTTTCTTAAACATGACACTCCGTGACCAGCGTAAAAACACCCCAGGCCTAGTGTCTCTAGCCTGCTACAAAGTGCATGAGGCGCAACACTGATCTCCTTACGAACCAAAACCTACTTCAAAGTGCATGAGGCTGGTCGTCTTCCGGACGTACCGGGCATCGTCCTGCTACAAAGTGCATGAGGACAGCACACCCCGCGTAACATGCATCAGGGCGAAATGTGATCACACATACACACGGCCAGTTATTATATGAACCTCGCGTAAAACGCATCAGGATATTTTAAGTGATCACATGCTCATGGCAGGCACGCATTCTCACACAATTTCATCACATGCCTCACTCTTGGCATACACAATGCGTGGCCCTGAAATGCAGCACAATGCATCATGAGCATCTAACATAACTCGGCATCCAATTAAATTCATGCCACAATAATGTGCTCAATTCACAACACCATGCCCACTTGGCCGATCAATACCGTGCGGCCCAATTCACAGTGTACAATTTAGCATTCAATTCGGCCAATCACAATCCGCACCATTCGGCCCACGAGCATGCGACATGGCATATCATAATCTATCACAATTGAGCACAAATAAATCACAATTCAGTCAACAGTCAATCACCCCGAGCAATCCCGGCAGTTTTCCTCAATCAATTCCAAATCTGCCTATTGCAGTACAATAATCCTTCACAGAATAGCCTCCAAATCAGCCACTCCGAGACCAATATTTGTCCTCAAATAAATCTCATTAATCCATCAAATTCGTCCTGATATCGATTCCCATCAATCGGTTTCCAAATCTCTTTTAATATGCATTAACATTACTCAACCCAGTCCAGAAAACGCACTATCAGTCCTAGTCCGGGTTTAGGAGGTACACTCACCAACTCTTAAGTCACGACGACGAGGAACGGCGGCCGATTACCAGTGGACGGTGGAACCGGCGGCGGCGTTCCTGGCGAGCGGGGACGGTCGACAGTCTCGGCGACGCTCGGCGGTGGTCCTCACGGCCGGGCTGATCGGCGACGAAAAAGATTGTGGCGAGGGACAGGTGAGTTGGTGAGGGTGACAGTGCAAGGCGGTGCCGGCGGAGTGAGGCGGCCTCGGCTTCCCGGCGATGGTGCGCGACCTACGGCGGTCCGGCGGTTCTTGCGCCGAACGGGAAAGAGAGAGAGAAAGAGACAAGGGGTGAAAGGGGACGAGATGGTGGGGTGAGGCGTGGACGGCGACGGCACTGCGACGGTGGCGCTGCTGCTCGGCGCAACGGCGTGGCGGTGGCGGTCCGGCATGGATGGCCGAGAGAGAGAGAGAGAGAGAGAGAGAGAGAGAGTCGGTCGTGGAGGGGGAGAGAAAGAAGAGGGTTGGCCGAATAAGGGATGAGGAGAGAGAGAAAGAGGTCCAACTTGATCAAATATAGGGGCTTAGTGGATGCCACGTGTCGCCCATCCCGCCAACATGACCAAACTACTCCTAATCCAAGGGCCCAAATTAATTCCAACCAAATAATTGAGGGGCAAATGAGTCTTTGGCTCAATTATTAATGCTTATCCAAATTTAAGTAATGCCTTAATTAATTTCCCAAAATTCGGAACCAAAATTGGCCTAGGGGCAAAATGGTCATTTTTCCGGTCTCGGGTTAAAATTCCATTTTTTGACTGCACCAACCTAAAATATGTGGCCAACATAATATGACGTCGGAATCGCGAAAATAGTCGCACAAGCCTTCGAAAATCGATATCGAAGTCCAGGTCCAATTTCGTGACCAAATCTCGCTAAATTTTCAATTTCAGGGTCTCTCACTAACGGACGGCTATTTAGGGGTTACGCGTATTGACCTAGGGTTATCCAAGTCATGACGGTCCCGATCACCGAGAGAAAGAGAGGAATTATCGTTAGTTCCAGAGGTCGCGATCGTTCGGTTCAAGTTCAGGACTGATTGGCCACGTGCACTTTCAATCGTGCAGAATCACCTACGATCTGATTGTATATCGTTGGCCTTGGCCAAATCAAATCCATTACTTTTCCTAAGATCGGCCTGCATCAGTCCAAAATATTCCCTCATCATTTCTCGTGATCGGTGCCCGATTCGCAATCGGGTTCCTGGTCCACGTACTGTTTTCCTAATTAGTCATACCCCTTTGGTTAGTATCCCGAGAGTGATCAGCTCCAGACAAGACTTACTAAAATGAAATACGAAATAATATCAATTTTATTGATCCCGGAATTACGTCGAAATTCAGGTTGTTACAATTAATTACCTTTGTCATGCTGAGCTATATTGGGAAGTAAGCTCTTCGGTGATTAAAGCTACGATGACGTTAGATTGAAGGAGTTGCAACAGTAACATTTTCTTTTTTCTTTTAGGGTGCGTTTGTTTCACAGAAAATGTAACATTTTTGGAAATGTTTTCCGGAAAATCATTTTCCAGGAAAATAGTTGGTTTTCCTTTATTTGGTGATATGTGATCGAAAACATTTTCTGGTGTTTGGATCTTATTTAGAAAATGTTTGGAAAATGATTTCAATCCCATAATCTTATCTTAGGCAAAAATAAATTTTCGAATTTTTAAATATTTTTATTTTTAAAAATAAAAAAGAAGAAGAAAAGAAGAAGAAAAGAAACAAAAGAATAAAATATTAAAAAAGTAAAGGGAAGCAATTCCTTGAAAGTATTTTCACCTTCTTAGATTAGGAAATTCATTTTTTAAATTTTATACATGAATATTTTCCTTGACCGGCAAGTGTTTTTAGTTGACCAATTATTTTTGGTGAAAAGTTCGGAAAACGAATTCCCGAAAAACACTTTCTCTGAAACAAACGCACACTTAGTCTCCGAAGGTGATTTTTGAACTTGAATTTGCAGTCACACATGACATAACCATGCATGCATATATGGTTGATGGACCACCTATATGTGCGTACATTTAAATTTTAGAAATTGTCATGTGATCATGGATGCAGAGAGATGCACCATCGATTACGATTCTTGCTAATCCTATAACTGTATTTAAAAATCTTATTATACCGACTTCTGAGTATCGGAGGCAATTTAAAATAATTTTAAGGTCATTAGACACTCGACGTTCTTAGTTATGTGCACTTTTTAGGGTAAGAAAACGATAGGATAGCTCTGGCCAAAAGGGGTAGCTTTATTTTTCTCAATCTACCAAGTGGCCAATTGTCTTTTAGGTCTTGGACGTGCGTAATATATGCTTTCATGTAGTAAGAAATTAAATAGAAAATAAAAGAAAGAAACGATTTCGAGGATGCCTACCACGGGAACACATAGTAGTGCTCGTATACATTGGTACGCGTAGTGATTGAAGAGCTCATACATGTTTCTTGTCAGAACAACAAACCAAGATTTCGGTAATTTTCATAGTTTTTGTCGAGTAAACCTAATACATTAAAGGCTTCTACGATTGAAAAACAACTCCAAAGTTAATTTTTTTAATGGCAAATATTCGCCTATCAGCATAAAGGAAAGATATAGTAAAATTCATATATAATATAGACTAAATGCACCTCAGCCATTGATCATGTACACCCCACGACTGGGAACCGGATAATTATTAGTTAAGATAATATCGGTCTACATAATCTATAAATCACATAATAGCTTTTTCAGTACAAACAAGGGATCAATCTTTTCAAGAAAAACCTCAAATTGGTAGCTCTAATGGGCCAATATCCACGAACTATGGTGAAGCTAATCTTATTGTCTTGTTATGGAGTTATACATAGGGTATGCTTTGAGTAAATCATGTTGTGACATGGTCTTCTACGGGAATGGTTAAATATCTCGAACTCCAGATAGAGATTATAGATGGCCCAAAAGAATCTTGCCCTTATTCGACACGATTCGCTTATATGTGTGGGTAGGATTACCATAATGGTTAATTGCACAACTAATGATGTCCATCTTGACTCTAGCCCATCACAGAGTCATAAAGAGAAGATGCTAGTTGATTTTTTTTTCCGGCCCATGTTTAACTTCATCTATTTTATGAGTTACAAGTATGGATTTTAGCCATTGGCAATTCATTTTCATATAAATGTGTTTCATGTCCGTATCTGCAATCCACAAATTATTTGGCTGGATAAAGAACTAGGGATTGAGGAAAATACCCGAATTTTTATACGTTCGAGGAAAGCGAGTCATTAGTATTTTAAGTGGGATTTGACATAGATTGGAAAAAGAAACCTCTCTCTCTCTCTACTTCGGTTGTTGGTTAGCCCTCCATTGCTTCCCTCGAGTGTGGAGCACTGCCGTCAACTCTACCTCTCTTGTTAATGTTCCCCCGTCTCCTCGGTGCACACGAGCTTATGCATGTACTTGCGTGTATCAAATTTAATCTCAACAGCGGCATCGCTCCTCACCACCGTTGGAGGTCGATGTCCTCGCCATCAATTGAGATCCATGGTGTCTCGAGCTCTGTGCACGAGATCTTATACACAGCTTGCTAAGCTTGTTCTACGATTAGCCCTATATGTATCTCAAGCTCTCCTGAGCTGCTAGTGATTCAAGTGGCTGCCATCACCCATTGCCATCCTAGATTTGGTCATCCCGACAATGACGACAATCGAGAGCCTAGATAGGGAGAGGGAGAGAGAGAGAGAGGTGCTTGAGGGAGGAGAGAAAGGTGAGACTGTTGCAGTCCTGATGGTTGCAATGTGATCCAGTCACAAGAGACAATGGCTCAATGGTTGATCATGAAAGATCAATACAGGATAGGATCACATGCCGGCCTGTCCTCCAATTTTAGCAGACTCTCTAGTAAAAAACTATGATAGCGCCCATCCAAAACAAGTTATATACCCAGAAGTCTCATTGGAGTCTCATCAAAGCCAATCATTATTGCTACGTCAGTTGTTGCTAGACAAGAATTTTTTTATGACCACATATCTCTTGTTGACAAGTGGGCAGCCAAAATTTTGTACGAGAGGGAGGGAGGATAAGCAAATCTTTGGTGGTCATAACTAGGAGCTCAATACGAACAGCGATCTCTATCTGTAAAATGTCTATTTACATGAACATATAGACATACAAGTGCTTAATCCCCTTGTAACCAACACCAATGCAACAGAAGAAAACTTTAGTTTTCACTCTAGATGTTTTCCTGAATAACAAAATACTACACAATTTACCATTACATATACACATCATGTGTAGCATACAACACAATTCATTTTAAAATCATTGAAATATACAACAGGGCCACTGAAAGCATTAAAGAAGTAACTGGGCTTCCAAATCAAGCCTGAAAAATAGTACTAGAATATGGGCCCATGGAAAGACCTATGTTACTTTTTCACTTTACAAGGCAAATGTCAATATGGTAGACTCAATATTATTGGGCCGAGCTTACAAACCCCGCACTTCCTTCCTCAGTAGATTTCTCTTCTCCATGGAGAATAAGCATGGTTTACCAAGTGATTACACAAACTATAAGCGAGCATTTGAACAAGCAATTCGTTTTCAACGCCTAATAAAAATTTGCTAATTTTAGTATACCTAGCATTACTCCACGTGGATTAGGCATAGGTGCTTAAGAGAATCCATAATTCATTCCATGATCCACTCGGTAGGTTCGGTCTATGTTGATTCGAGTGTATATGTACAACATTTTCAAGGGAGAGAACTAATATGAGCCATCATATAAGCGTGCTTTTGTAAGATTAACATGTTATGATGGCTCTTATTGATACGGTCCAAATACACTTGGATCCACGGAAGAATTCGCCTTCCGAAAACTGTAGGATTTCGTTGAGGGGTAAGGTATGACTCGAATACTTCACTATTTTGTTGCTCTTAAATAGTTTAATACCAACACAACATACTGTTTTCGCCGGAATTTGATCGACAATGACATATTTTTCACTGAAATTCATTCTTCGGTTTTATTAAGAGGAGACGGATTTTGTGGCGATGTTGGATGAGAGTGTTATCAATAGAGCACAAAGAACATGTATGCTTCAATATAATTTAATCAACGATGAAGTGCGATGAAATAAAAGTTTTGTCGAAAATTAATTGATAAAAAAGTGCAATGACATAAAGTTGCAACGTCAGAATTTAATCGATAATGAAGATCTGAAAACTGCAAATGCCGAAATTTAATCAACTACAAAAAATCTGGAAATTACGACTAGGATACGTGAATTGAAATATAATTTAAAGACAATAGGCTTTTGTTCTGTAGCACGGTTACAAATAATTATTGAATTTAAAAGAAAACTCCCAATTCCTATATTCAAAACAAATAACTTCTTAATCCTATCTATGGTTACAAGAAGTTACATTACCAACAAGTTCCTATTATCTAGTAACACTTATCAAAAAGAGCTTAAATATCTTAAAATATCGCTACTTAGCTATTAAACGTCAATGTCGATGAGGATGACTAACTTCAAATAACTGATGTTTGCTGTCGATAACTTTTTTAGTTGTTGATGCTCTTTAAGTTATCGATTGTTTTTTTCATCAATGATTTATGCCATTTACAAAATTGTTGTTATAGCCTAAATTTGTTACTTATCAATTATAATCAAAAGATGGTCATTTTTTGGTGTCAACACCTACTTACCTGTTTTTTTTTCTTCTTATCTTTCTAACAACAGTAGATATTCCGTATTCGAACTGAATGACTCGACTAATTTCACCATTACATGGAAACCGCCTGTCCACATTGGGTCGCCTACGCTTTCAATGGGCTGTAATTTTTTCTTTTTGGTCGAAAATGGGCTGTATTTAAAAGATAAAAAAGACACATCCATGGGAATCTGTTCAGAAATGCGTACCAGCCGCCTTAAATGCAAGTCCTCCCCTTTCAAAGAATCCAATGCTTTCGGCAGTGAGACTTCTAGTCCATCATCGTCAGTCGTCACACTCACAAGCATGCATTGTAATTATAATGCGGGGAGATCTGGGCGCCCTACAAGATTCGTGGGCCTATGATTGATAATAATATAAAATGATAATGATAACAACAATAATGATAACAAAAGAAAAGCAATTTCAAATAAAATTTTAAATTAATATCATGAAAAATCTCAAATTAATATATTTATAATAAATTTATTTCAAATCAATTTTTTTGATCACAAAAAACCCCAAACTGAAACGTATGTGATAATTTTACCCTCTATTAATTTTCGTTAAATTTAACAGTCAAATTTTTTAGTTAAATAAAACGTGGCAGTTGAAGAGTGTACCAGTTTGGAGTTTTACCCTCCGTCTGTCACTGGTGTACCATTTTATGATTTTTCGTTATATTAATTCAATTTAACGGAAGGTTTTTTTGATCATAAATGTACCAGTTTGGAGTTTTTGATTGTTAAAAAATTAATTTATGGCAAATCTATCACAGGTATATCAGCTTGGGATTTTTTATGTAAAAAAAATAATTCAGTATAAATTTATTATATGTATATCGATTTAAAGTTTTTCGTTATATTAACCCTAAAATTTTATATGAAAGATGAAAAGAATGGCACACACTTGATATACATAAATTTTATAGCGTAATTGATAAAATTGTAGGAATTTTTATCGACACGATTTGATTATGATCGTGACACGAATTGTCAACTCGAGTCATACTTTTGACACTTACTATTATTATTATTCAGCCTGGAATTTATTTTTGATATTAAATACTTGAGCTGTCGTTTTGTCTCTATGCACTCCCTTTTCCAAATGAAGTTAAATGCGCGACAGATGAAACTGTGGCCATCAAGCTACTGGTCATGGCGGATTGAAGGCAAGGGGGAACTAGTCTATTTCAATAAAATTGCTTGCCAAATTTTTTTCATATATTAATGTCTCAAATTTTTAACTCATATTCTAAAATTCCATTTCCGAGTTAATTCAACCTTAAAATATTTCAGCAGCTAAAGAGGCGGGGAGGGCCTCGCCGTCTTTGCCTAAGTCAAACAAGGGACGTCAGCTCCTCAGCCGTGCATGGATGCCGGTAGCGGCGGCGCCTCAACTGTGGCTACCCCTCCCCTTCTCCTTTATATATATTTTATATTCATCTTTTCCAGATTTTTATTTTTTCTAAAATTTTCAAAACAGCTTCTTATATTTTAATTGTCACATAAGATTTTACGTGACATAACAGGTTGGCATCTCCGTTTATATTTTCAATGAACGGATCAACACAAACGAAAGAAGCATATAATTTAGGAATCTAATTGAGCATTTTGCAGTACTTCAGAGACCTCTAGTACCTTTATCCCTTAAAGAAATGACGATTCCTCCACATAATTTCTTTCTTTATTAGATTTTACAAATTACTTATTATCTACGGTAATAAAAACCAAAGTTTAGTTATCATATTTAATTAGATTTACATAGTCCAATATTAATTATTGCACTAATCACGGTTAACAAATTAAAACACATAATTAAAGATTGTAGGATTCGATAGATTAACTATGGATAAGTAATTGATAATTGTTACATCAATTTAATTGTATCTTATAATTGGACGTTATTGCTCATTGGCTTTAGGGATTATAACAATTATGTATCGTAATAAATTTAAAATTTTCTTCAAACTTTAACATAATAATATAAAATAAGTATAATATAAAAATAAGTATTTTATTATATGTATCTTACTAATAAAATCATACCAAAATTCATAACATTAGAATAAGTATATTGTAGAATTTTTATCTCATTCCACAAGTTTACAACCAAATATAAGAAGCATCATTTCATTCCATTCCCATAACTTATCATATGAAGATAACGGACTTATTACAATTATTTTCTATTTTATTATGTCATTTCATTTCATTCCATTCCATCGTACTAGATATGATAATTGGATGTTTCGATTGAATTTCACTTTCAATGTCTCAAGATCTTATTTGCCTCTACTTATGCTTCGATATCGCTAGCTTTTGTAATTTGATTTGATATTCTTGCCCACTTCTGGCGTCTTCTGTCCTCTTCTGTCTTTTACCGATCTTCGAGTCCCCTTTCTACTGCTTCTCTTCTTCTCCTTCTACTTGTGCTCTGCGTCAGCATGTTATCTCAACAAAACTCACCAGGAAAAGGATGATTCTTCCCATATAACAATTATTAACTCTTCTTACAAATTCTGTCGATCGAAGAATTGAAGACAAAAGGCTGTGTCGGTCACCATGAAAGGCATCTCCATGAGAGTACATAGCACCTAGTCTATATCTCTCAAGTAATGTCAAAACCGACATCGAAAGCTCCTCTCACCCTTAGGAATTATGACAGTGTCTTAAATCTTACGTACGAAAAGTAGGAGTCCACCGTCTTTTTAGTCCATTTCTTGTCCCTTTTCTCTTTTGGCCTATTCCACGCTCTCATTCCCCAAAACATGTGAATGCGTCCTTTTTGTGTGATTTATGACGCCCCCTTCTTTATAGACTAGTAGTTTTGTGACATGTGAGTGTAGAAAGTCTCCCTTATGATTATGATTTTGAAGAGGTAGACCGGCAAATTAGATATCTTTTATTCCAAAACATTCCTCATCAACTCACTGATGCGATCGATCATGTAACAGATAGTCGTAGAAAAATGATCATTCGATTATGGTAAAAAAAATTGCTCGTCTCATAATTGTAGTTTACGTATCATGTACTTCAGATGGATTATTCAGTAGTCGCTAGATATATTTACCTTCTAAAACTACATATGCATTGAGCAGGAACAGTGAAATCTTGTTGGTCATTTCAGCTTCCGCGCAGCTTTGCCTGATTCAAAAGAATCTAATAGCAATGATAGTAAGTTGTGTGAAATTAATTTACATGAGGATATTAGGCAACGGGAGCGAGAATAGAACCAAGTGTCATGGCCCAGAGAAATGAATCAATCCTCATCAACTCACAGATGCCATCAATCATGTTGTAAATATAACGCGGAAACGACAGGATCTTGCAAATTAAATCAATGCGAATATACCAGAGAAATAAACGAGAAACGATAAAGGACACCAGAGATTTACGTGGTTCGGTCCGAATATCGGTACCTACATCCACGGGGAGAGCCATCAACAAATAATCCACTATAATCGGAGAATCAGAGTTACAAATCGCTCAAACGCTCGAGTGTTTCCCACACCTAGATTTAAGCCCAAACCCAAAGTGTTTACGAATAAACAACTTAATTGGACAAATAAACTCACTTCACAAATCACCGCGCGTTGAAGCCCCAAAGCAAAACACACGCACGCTCAAGAACGTCTCTGTACGTTCTGCCTCCTTCGCGCGGCTTGAATACGAGCGTCTCTGTATGTCTTGCTTTGTGCGGCTTTTGGTCTTCGCTAAAAGAAAGAAACCCTCAATTTCTTTTCTTTTTATATGTGGCAAAAACCCTAAAGCTGCTTCCTCTTTTATCTGACTTCCGTGGCCCCACACGTTTCTTTTGCACGTCCAAGAAGGAAAGTCCTTCACTGATAAGCATTCAACAAATTGACCTGGGCCCACCGTAATAAATATAATAAAATAAAGTGTGCCCATGTTTTGTCTTTTAGTGGCCTTCTCTATCCGCGTCTCCGTGAACCCCCTCATCCGAAATCAGCAAAATATGAAAGTGAATTTGTTACGCAGGCTTAAACTCGAGACATAAATTTAACAATTCTCCACCTTGGCTCGATGTTTGTAGCCAAGTTATAGTGCTCATCTTCCATGCTGCTCTCCCAACGCCCCGATGGGCGCTCACTCTCCACAGACGCCAATTGTGCTCAAGCAGAGCTTGAGCTTCGCCAAAGGAACATGCTTAGTCATCATGTCCGCTGGATTCTCTGCTGTCGCAATCTTGTTAACAACAACCATACCCTTCGCTAAGACATCTCGGATGAAGTGGTACCTGATGTCGATATGCTTCGTTCGCTCGTGATAAACCGGATAATATGCCAAATATATCGCACCTTGGTTATCACAGTGTATATCAACACTATTCTGATCTAACCCAAAGTCCGAGAGTAAACCTTTTAGCCATATCGCCTCTTTCGCTATAAAGGTCAGTGCCATGTACTCTGCCTCAGTCGAAGACAAGGCAACGTGATCCTGTAAAGATGCCTTCCAACTAACTGCACCACCTGCTAGCGTAAATACGTACCCTGCTAAAGACCTGCGTTCATCCAAGTCACCTGCGTGATCCGAATCCACATAACCAGTGGTCTCACTGCCATTATTGTCCCTTCGGTACACAATTCCAACGTCTGTCGTCCCCTTTAAGTATCTGAGGATCCACTTCACAGCTTCCCAATGAGCTTTACCAGGTCGCTTCATGTAACGGCTAATTACGCTCACTGCTTGTGAAATATCAGGCCTAGTGCATACCATAGCATACATAATACTACCCACTGCACTAGAATAAGGAACACGGGACATATGCTCCTCCTCCTCATCAGTCTGCGGTGATAACTTATTTGAAAGTTTAAAGTGCAACGCCAAAGGTGTACTTACAGATTTCGCTGACTGTATATTAAATCGTGCAACAATCTTCTCAATATATTTCTTCTGAGAAAGACGTAAAATTCCTGCAGTTTTGTCACGCAAAATCTCCATACCCAATATTTTCTTTGCAGCACCCAAATCTTTCATCTCAAATTCAGCACTCAATTGCCTCTTCAGCACAATAATATCAGACATGCTCTTGGCTGCTATCAACATATCATCAACATATAGTAACAGATATATCAAAGACCCATCATCCAATCTCCTATAGTAAACACAGCTATCCATATGACTTTTAGAATAGTTCTGACTAGCCATGAAGGAATCAAAACGCTTATACCACTGCCTAGGAGACTGTTTCAGCCCATATAAAGATTTCTTCAATAAACAAACATGATCTTCCTTACCCGGAATAGCAAATCCCTCTGGCTGCCTCATGTAAATCCGCTCCTCCAACTCACCGTGAAGAAACGCTGTTTTCACATCTAGCTGTTCCAGCTCGAGATCCTGTGCAGCAACTAAGGCAAGTAAAACACGAATAGAAGTATGTCTTACCACAGGATAGAACACCTCGTTATAGTCAATGCCCTCCCGCTGTGTATACCCCTTCGCCATAAGTCTTGCCTTATATCTCGCTGCCTCGACACCAGGAATGCCCTCCTTCCGTTTAAAGACCCACTTGCTACCGACAATCTTCTGGCTCTTAGGTACTTTGACCAACTCCCATGTCTGATTCCGATGAAGTGATTCCATCTCTTCACTCATAGCCCCTAGCCACTGCGATGACTCAGAACTAGCCATCGCCTCAGAGTAAGACGAAGGCTCATCTGTCTCCACCTCGTCACCTACAGTCAATGCATAAGCAATATCTGTATAACCATAACGTACCGGTGGTTTAATTTTCCTTCTCTGTCTACCCGCGGCTATAGTGTGCTACGGCTCTACTGATTGTTCATTATCATCGACTTCAGGAACTGCGGGCTCATCTTCAATCTCAGCTTCTGTTACCTTCGAGGTCTCCGGAGTCTCCACCTGAATCTCCACCTCATTGCTGACACCACGATCTGTCTGCTCTGCTGGTTATGTCTCAAGACCCCTCCTTTGAAGCATTGCAGTCTTGTCGAAGATCACGTCTCTGCTGATTAGAAAACTGGGTGATCTGGGATTAGTGCACCACAGCCGGTAGCCTTTCACCCCATGTGCATAACCCAGAAATATGCACTTCTTCGCCCTCGGCTCAAGCTTACCATCACTCGCATGAGCATACGCAGGACATCCGAATATTCGTAATCCGGAATAATCAACAGGTTTCCCCGACCATACTTCCTCGGGAGTCTTCCACTCTATAGCAGATGATGGAGATCGATTAATTAAATAACATGCCATATTCACTGCTTCGGCCCAAAATTCCTTACCTAAACCTGCATGCGAAAGCATGCTCCGAGCTCGCTCTAGTAAAGTTCTGTTCTTCCGTTCTGCAACGCCATTCTGCTGTGGTGTCCCGGGTACTGTGCGGTGTCTCACAATCCCTTCTTTCTCGCAAAACTCGGTAAAATCTCTACCACAGAACTCCATGCCATTATCGGTTCTCAGGCACTTGATCTGTTTATCTGACTGCTTCTCAATCAATGCCTTAAATTTCTTAAACTGATCAAACACATCAGATTTGTGCTTCAGAAAGTAAACCCATACTTTTCTAGAGTAGTCATCGATAAATGTCAACATATATCGAGCACCTCCTTTTGAAGGAACCGGAGACGGGTCCCAGACGTCTGAATGAATGTACTCAACCGGTTGCTTGGTCGAATGAACAGCTGTTGTAAACTTAATCCGACGCTACTTCCCAAAGATGCAGTGCTCACATAAATCCAGCTTCCCTGTTTTCTGACCCTTCAACAAGCCCCTATCACTCAGCATCGTCATACCTGCCTCACTCATGTGCCCCAAACGCATATGCCATAACTGAGTCATGTCAGAATCTGACTCACCTGATGAAACTGCAGCAGCTCCGGTCACTGTATCTCCCAATAGATCATAGAGATAACTCACTTTCTTCCCCTTCATCACTGTCATGGTACCTCGAGAGACCTTTAGCACTCCACCTTCAGCGGTGTACTTACACCCGATATCATCAAGTGTCCCTAAAGAAATAAGGTTCTTCTTTAGCTCTGGTACATGCCTTACGTCTGTCAGTGTGCGTACCACCCCATCGTGCATCCGAATCCGAACTGTCCCTATCCCCACAACATTGCAGGTTGCATTATTCCCCATCAGAACTTTATCACCATCTACAGTCTGGTAAGTAGTAAACCAGTTCCTATGAGGCGTCATATGATAAGAACACCCCAAATCTAGCACCCATTCGTCTCCTAACGAACCAGTAGTCACACACAAGACGGCCTCTGCATCACTAGTGCTCTCCTCAGCAACGTTTGCCACATTGCTTGTGGCATTCTGCTTGTCACCTCTATTTCTTCGCTTCGGACAATCTCTCCTGATGTGCCCCTCCTCGTGACACTCAAAGCACTTCACGCGTCCCTTAGACTTTCTATTGCGTGACTTTGACCTGCTTTTACCCCTGCTGCTACTGGACCCTCGATGCTGTTCTCTACCTCGAATCACTAGTCCTCGCGCTACATCCTGCGCTAGACTGTCATCTCGCAACTTCCTCTGCCACTCTTTAGAGAACAATGCTGACTTTACCTCTTCCGAGGTAATCGTAGTACGCCCTTGGAGTAGTGAATCAGTAAAGTGCTCCCATGATTCAGGTAAAGAAGCCAATAATATCATGCCCTGTTCCTCATCATCAAGTATCTTACCGACGTTCTTCAAATCCATCATGAGTTTATTAAATTCATCTAGGTGGGATCTGATCGACGTACCTTCAGTATATCGAAATTGAAACATCCTCTTCAACATGTACAAGCGATTGTTCAGACCCTTCGTTACATAGAGTGCCTGTAATTTTGCCCACAATGCTGCGACATCCTTCTTCTCAACCACCTCTATTAACACTTCATCCGATAAATTCAGCAGGATTATACTCTTTGCTCTCTCCATTAGGTCTGCTTTATCAGCTGCTTTCATTATAATGGGCAACCCATCTTCGCCGTCTAATGCCTTAGCCAAACCTTGGGTTGTCAATAGCGCACGCATCTTGACGCTCCATAACCCAAAGTTGTTCCTCCCATTAAATTTCTCAATCTCAACTTTCGCTCCGGACATAATTGCAATAACAGAATTTCCAGATAATAATCAGACAAGCAAAAGTCCCAAATCACAATCCAGAAAATCCAACCCTCAAGCTTTGATACCAATTGTTGTAAATATAACGCGGAAACGACAGGATCTTGCAAATTAAATCAATGCGAATATACCAGAGAAATAAACGAGAAACGATAAAGGACACCAGAGATTTACGTGGTTCGGTCCGAATATCGATACCTACATCCACGGGGAGAGCCAGCAACAAATAATCCACTATAATCGGAGAATCAGAGTTACAAATCGCTCAAACGCTCGAGTGTTTCCCACACCTAGATTTTAAGCCCAAACCCAAAGTGTTTACGAATAAACAACTTAATTGGACAAATAAACTCACTTCACAAATCACCGCGCGTTGAAGCCCCAAAGCAAAACACACGCACGCTCAAGAACGTCTCTGTACGTTCTGCCTCCTTCGCGCGGCTTGAATACGAGCGTCTCTGTATGTCTTGCTTTGTGCGGCTTTTGGTCTTCGCTAAAAGAAAGAAACCCTCAATTTCTTTTCTTTTTATATGTGGCAAAAACCCTAAAGCTGCTTCCTCTTTTATCTGACTTCCGTGGCCCCACACGTTTCTTTTGCACGTCCAAGAAGGAAAGTCCTTCACTGATAAGCATTCAACAAATTGACCTGGGCCCACCGTAATAAATATAATAAAATAAAGTGTGCCCATGTTTTGTCTTTTAGTGGCCTTCTCTATCCGCGTCTCCGTGAACCCCCTCATCCGAAATCAGCCAAATATGAAAGTGAATTTGTTACGCAGGTTTAAACTCGAGACATAAATTTAACAAATCATGTAATAGATAGTCGTAGAAAAACAGTCATTCAATTGCTATAAAAAAATGCTCATCTCGTAATTGTAGTTTATGTGTCATACACTTCAGATAAATTAAGGAAAAGTACCAAAAAATTCCTAAACATATTGGTACCAATTTAGTCTTAAACTTTAATTGGACCAAGTTAGTTTTAAGTTGGCCGGATGGACTAAATTGATATCAATGTGAAATGGTTTATGATTAAATTGGTTCAATTGAAAAGTTTAGAACTGAATTGATATAAATGCAATAAATTTAAAATTTTTTTGATATTTTCCCGATAAATTGTCCAGTATGCTCTATATATATCGACCCTCTAATAAACTACATATGCATTGGGCATGAATAGTGAAATCTTGTTGGTCATTTCAGCTTCCACGTGGCTTTGTGCCTGATTCAAAGGAATCTAATAGTGATGACAGTAAGTTCTGTGAATTTAATCTACATGAGGATATTAGGCAACGGTGGCGAGAATAGAACCAAGTCTTGGAAATTTGGCTAATAGCTTCTTAGGCAACATGTGAGGCCTGTGAACTTCCTATTTGGAGGTGAGGGCCGAGAGGCATTGGGCATTGGATTCATTTACTGTTCTTAGCCATTAGATTTACATCACGCGTCCATATAGTCCAAGAAAATCGAATCTCAATTGTAGATTGCGATGGCTGCGAAGGCTCTCGTCAAGGCTTGCCATTGCTTGCGCGCGCGAGAGAGACCTAACCTGAGGAAAGGCGATGGGGTATGTCGGGGGAGCGGTCTGAGACAGCGGAAGTGGTGGCAGACCTAGTTTGAGAATTTGGATGTTCGCGTGGTGTAAGGTTAGGGTTTTTGGGACTTTTACATTAAGGAAGGCATTTCAATCCTTCTAGTGATACGATGTATGAAACTTGTATTATTGAAAATAGATATAGCTTTTAGTACTGAAATGAAAAGTCAGGTATAATATTTTCCATTTTCTTATTGATAAGGTTCAAAAGCAAGTTCATAAAGTAGGAAAGGTTTTCGACCAAAAAAAAGTAGGAAAGGAAGAAAAATATCAATAATAAGGTTTTCTATTAATGATAAGGGTTAATACCGTGAAAACCCCCAAACTGGTACATTCATGACAAATTTATCCCAAACTAATTTTTTGACTACTAAAAACTCCAAACTTATACACCAGTGACAATTTTAACTTAAACTAATTTTTTGACTACAAAAAATTCCAAACTAGTACATTTGCGACAAATTTACCCTTCGTTAAAAATCACAAACCGGTATACTAGTGACAAACGGGGGGTAAAACCCCAAACCGGTACACTTGTCATTTGCCATGTGTCATCTAACTCAGAAATTTAACGAAAACTAACGGAGGGTAAAATTGTCACAATTATACCAGTGTATGATTTTTGAAGATCAAAAAATTAGTTTGGGATAAGTTTATCATAAGTGTATAAATCATAGTATTAACCCGAATAATAACCTACAATGGATTCGGAACAGATGTTTTACATAGAAGGGTTTTAATTTGTAATATGCATTAAAAGTTGTTACAATGACGATAAATGCGTTACTCCAAGTGAATGGAGAATAGAAAATAGAGGAATTACAAGGGGGCTTTTTTTATTTATCCGTTGCATCTCTAACTATTCTCACTTTCTGACTTTTGCTTTGCCTCTTGTAGAACGCGGGAGCTAAACCTCGCACCTGTGACATGTCCCCACCATGGGGGCCTATTGAAAGGTTGGAAAAAGCCCGGGCACATCGTCGGAAAGTGAAAATGGAAGTGGAGCGGTTTCGAGTGAATGGATACTCTGAGATAGAACAAGAAAAGTTAAATATGATCAATCAAAAAAGTCCTAAACTTATTATATTTTTATCAATTCAGTCGTAAACCTTCTAATTGTACCAATTGAGTTCTAAATTTTTTCATGATTTGCCAATTGAGTCCATCCAGCCAATTTTGGATGGAAATCATTGACGTAAATGCTGGTCGTTCTACGTGGTGCGGCCGGAACTGACATAATTTTTTTTTCTTCTCTTTTCCTTATTTTCTTTTATTTTTTACCCTTGTCGGGCATTGGCGAGGGCCGTGACGCCCTCGCCTACGGCCGGCGAGCCTTGCCCAGTGGCTAGTGAGGGGTCACTGGAGCCTTGTCAGCCACGGTAAGAAGGGTAAAGAAGGCAAAGTGAAAGAAAAAAAAAGGAAAAAAATAAAAATAAATAAAATATTACATAAAACATTAAAATATTATAAAAATGTCAACGTCAACGCCCACATTAGCATCTTCCATGCCACGTAGGACACCCGGTATACACGTCAGTAATTTCTGGTAAAATTGGCTGAATGAACTTAATTGATAAAATGTGAAAGGGTTTAGGACTCAATTGGCACAATTAAAAGGTTTAGGACAGAATTTGTAAAAGTGTAATATATTTATGACTTTTTGGATAATTTTCCTGAAACTATAAATAGTTGTTTAAATAATGAGTTACATTTACGTACTATCATTACTAATAATGTTTGGGGTTAATCAGTTAGTCCTTCTATTATAGGTATTATTTTTCTTTCGTACAAAGAAGAATTAAGAAATATTGCTGGCATTGTAAATGCCTTCATTATTAAGAAGAAAAATAGGATGTATAGGGCTTTTTGCTGGAAAAATTCCAAATAAAGGCATGAAGTGTGGTCATTTTCTTAAAAAAGGGTTCAGAGTGTATATTGTTTCAAATAAAGGCACGAAGTGGCCAATCAATCTCAAATTAAAGCCTAAGCTTGACGGTCGGTCAAATATTCTCCGGCTAGCGAGCAAGTGATATTTCCCACGACCGGAATAAGGGCACTTTTGTTCAAAAACAATTTAAATAAAAAATTATAATTCCTAAAATTAAAAAAAAAACCCCAAATTTTTTTTTTTCCTTCCCATCTTTGATCCCCCGCCACGTTGTCATTGATTGCCCAACACGCCCGTGGACAAGTTTGAATCAAGTAATTTGGGTTTTTTTAAAATTTTTTAGGAATTGTAAGTTTTTAATTAATTTTTTTTTGGACTAAAGTTCCCTACTCAAGTCGCCGGTAATATCACTTGCTTGCCAGTCAGAGAATAGGCTCTTGTTTGAGACTGATTGATCACTTTAAGCCCTTATTTAAAATAATATCCACTCTGAGCCCTTTTTTGAGAAACTGACCCAACTTCATACCCTTATTTAGATTTTTACCGCTGTTTGCCATAATATGGACCATTGAGTGAGTGTGCTATATAAAGAAAGTTAGAAACATTAATTCTTTCGTGAAAAGACCTATTTTGTTGAATCTATTCCATGTTTCAAATAGTTCTTCCTCAAGAGAACATAGCAACAAATAAAATAGATGTTAATGCAATATTTAGATTTCATTTCACACAATAACAACGGATATACAATTAGAGCAGGATCAACATTGATACCCCAATGAGGCTGGCATTGGAGCCGAGCATGATTCGAGTGGTCTGATTCCATGGTTGGAAGGGAAAAATACTGAAAAAATCATAAGTCTATTGTATTGGTAACAATTCAGTACTAAAACTTTCAATTGGACCAATGTAGTCCTAAACCTTTTCATTTTGGTATAAATTAAGTCCATCCGGCCAATTTAAGCCGAATATTGTTAACGTGGACATTGTCCGTCTTACGTGGCATAGCTGGCGGACGACCGGCGCTGACATAGAAATTTTTAATAATATTTTTAATTTTTATTAATTTTTTCCTTTTTCCTTTTTCCTTTTTCCTTTTTTTTGTTGTCTTTCCTTTGGCTTGTGGCCGGTACTTGGCCATGGCTAGCGACTGGCCACAGTTGAGGGTCGCCCTCGCCACAGGCCAAAGAAAAGAGAAGGAAAAAAAAGAAAAGAAAAAAGGAAAAAAAGGAATTTTTTAAAAATAATAAAAAAATAATTTAAAATATTCATATCAATACTGGCCATGCCACGTAGAATGGCTAGTATCTATGTCAATGATTTCTAGCGTAAATTGGCCGAATGGATTGGATTGTTACTACTGTGAAAATGTTTATAACTAAATTGGTCCAATTGAAATATTTAAGACTGAATTAGTACCAATATAATAGGTTTATGATTTTTTTGGTACTTTTCCCAAGGTTGGAATTAGGGATTAAATCAGATCACGAAGGTTTCCAAATAACCTAAAATAGGGAATCAAACTAGTTCACCCTAAAACTGGCCTGGAATTTAACTTGTTTAGTTTATGGGTAAAATATGAAATCCAAATGGTTTTTTTTGCAGCTTTTATTTTGTTTGGTGTGAGCTGCGCGTGAGTTTAAATTTGTGGGCTTTTTTATATGACGTTAGACTTTAACTATTAACCTTTTATTTGGTAAAGCAAATTTTTCAAAGAAAGTGTGTCCACCAGTTCACAGTTCGTTTAAAACCAATTCTACCCAAGAAACTGGCCTATTTGGTTCGATTCACGAGCAAAACCAGCGGATTCAAGGATCAAAGTGGAACTGAACAAAACTTGTTGGTTTCTAAATTTTGGCGGGTTAATTCCAAAAAAAGGCACAAACTTTAGGTCGAGGGACAATTCTGGCCCAAACTTTTTTTTGTTTCATAAAAAAACATCAACTTTAGGTCGAGAGACAATTATGGCCCGAACTTTTTTTTGTCCCGTAAAAAAGCACCAACTTTAAATCGAGGGACAATTCTGGCCCGAACTTTTTTTTGTCTTGTAAAAAAGCACCAACTTTCACTTAAATCTCAAATCTGGCCCTTATTAACTTAAAACCATTGATTTTCTAACTTGACTATTCCGCCTTAGCAATAAATCCACGTGACTTGCTGACTAGATTTAAAGCATTATTCATTGTCTTATTCTGTAAACCACAGCTTGAAGAATAACGGTGAAACTGTTCGTCTCCTTCACTTCACTGGCAAGTCAAAAATATATCCAGATTGAATCTTTCTGGCCAAACTTCGTCGTTTTGTCATAATCTGAAGCTGTAGATCACCGCCTATCGACAGACGCCATGGAAGAGAGTCGCCAGGCTCACCACCATAACTTTTTTTCTCAAACAAGGATAACTTCAGACAGAAAATCAATGGGGGGCCAAATTTGGGATTTAAATGAAAGTTGGTGCTTTTTTACGAGACAAAAAAAAAGTTCGGGCCAGAATTGTCCCTCGACCTAAAGTTGGTGCTTTTTTATGGAACAAAAAAAAGTTCGGGCAAAAATTGTCCCTCGATCTAAAGTTGGTGTTTTTTTTTAATTAACCCAAAATTTGGCCCATTGAACCTATTCTCTTCTCCTAAAAATGTCTCCGAACAGGACGGATCGGGCCAGTTCCGACTGGTTTCAGGATCGAATCTCAATCGTTACTCACCCCGAGCAAGCACGATGATTAGATTAACAAACCAATTATTTTGTATGTGTTAGGCGCATGACATGGTTTAGATTCTTCATCATCAGTACCAGCAATTTCACATGTGGGCTACTTACTAAAGTTTTGCATCTTATCTAGTTCACAAAAGTATTGACAATATTTTATAGGCTCAAAATTCACTTTATTCATTTAAAATGAGTTTTCTTACTCGTAGAACAAACAACAAAGGGAAAGCAAATGCGGTACCGATCGTGCATTACTCTGATACCACGATGGATCTGCTGCCTTCAGAAAATAGAACAGGTCGGTGTTGAAAGTGAGATAAGACTTGAAAGAGCCAAAAAGGTGCAAAAAAGCAGAATAAATAATGCCAGCAAAACCATCCTCCAAGTGCGAGCCAATTGTCTCTGTCGGAGACCCACTAAAACAATGTTAAAAAAGCTGCTAATAATTGAATCAAAAAACATGTATACGTACAACGATGGTAGCTAGAGGTCCCCACACAAATTTCATAGGCATTAGCCTTTTCTTTTCTCTTCTTTTCTTTTTCTTATCTCTAAAATACAATACTTGGACTCTTACGGCAATTTCAACACCCGCCAAACCATCGAGACACACGTATCTGCGCTCCCTAAGGTTGCCCTAAGAATAATTACTAGGTGCTCTGTCATTCAAATGGGGATGTGAAGACTGGATGGGTATAATGCTGTGTTTTGCACACATGCAAGGTGTGCAGAGTCTTCTTTTAAGTTAAAACGTAGGCACAGTCAGCTTCACGGGCATCTTTGACTCTTCCATAAATGATTGAAATCAGAGAGAGAGAGAGAGAGATTCAGTGGGAAATTGCATAATTCCATGTGCATGGGGTTGGAGGAGCCTCTGCTGCAAAAATTTATGCCCTACACATTTTTTTGTTCTCTAGCCCAGTATAAGCCCCACCAACCATAAAAGCATAAGCATGCTCCCTTTTCTTTCTCACTTCGTCACTCTTCTCTAGATATCATCGCCATCGTCCGCATAAAAAGAGAGATATAATTTCATATCACTCCATTAGCCCCAGAGAAACTGATAAATCAGAGCGCGCGCGCACTCAACGCCGACATATATACCATATGGGTGCTGCTACTTCCAGCTCCATTAGCAAGAAGGCCATCAGCTCAAACAAAAGCAAGGACTTGAAGGGCCTCTTCACAGAGAGAGTGAGGCTGCTCCAAGAGGAGATCAATGGGATAGTGCAGGAGAGGGAGAAGGAGGCCAAGTCCTACAAGAGGGAGGTGATGGTGTTTGCACTTAAAGAGGGTGAGTGGAGGAGGGAGAGGAAGAGGCTGAGAGAGGAGGTGATGAGGCTGAGGAAGGTGGTGGAGGAGAAGGAGGAGAGGATTACAGAGATGATGGAAGGAGGAGGAGGAGGGGGAGAGATGGTGGTGGTGGGTGAGGATTGGGGGTTGTTGGTCGAGCAGATGAGGGAGGAGAGGGCAAGGAGGGATGAGGCTGTGGAAAAGTGGAAGCAGCTCTACCTTGCCATCAAGATGGAGCTTGACGATCTCATCCGTACCACTCATTGCGGTCAGCCCCTCTCTCTGTACTACTCGATCTGACCAGCCATCAACATGGTATTATTGTTAGCTTTGCTCGCGACTCACCCGCTCTGGAACTCCTTTGAAGAGTGTGTGCTGACTTCAGGTGGCACAATACTTATCCACAACCCACAAAAACAAAGCGAAAAAGTTCTGATTGAAACTTTTCTCAATGCTGACTGCAAGACTCATGTTTTTCTTCTTTGATGAGTACTACAATGAGTGCTGCTCTTTTTTGCTACTTTGAGTCTGCTCTCTTCACGAATGGTTTCCACTTTTGTGTAGGTTCATTTTGGCAAAAAAAAAAATGAAGTTCTTGTGCATGCCTTTATTAAAATAGTGGGTGTACTTTTCGGGTAACATTGTGAATAGCATAGTTTGTTAATGAAGTTTCTGGGTAGTGAAGATAACGCTCAAAGTGAATATGGTATGATTTCTCAAAGCCTTCTTTCATTAATTAGGGCCGAACAATATTATGGCAGTGAATAAGAAGTTCAGAAATTTATGATCTTGTTCTTTACTTTTCTATCGTTTTATGTTATGACATTATTATTCTATTAACTTCTTAGCAGTGATCCAATAATTCTTATGATCTTAATTTCCCCTAAAAACCAAAAGGACCCTTTTCTTGAGCAGAGCTTCTCTTAAAACGTTTCCTCAGGCAAACATGATTATCTCACCAGAACAAATGATTAACCAAAGGAAATTTTGTGCAGGAGAGGGACTACTGTGTTGGAGACCAGAGGAAGAAGAAATGTTGGAAGAGCTGAAGAGGGAGCTGAGAGCCAAGGAAGAAACCATTGAAGCTCTCAAGTCTCATCTGGCATCCTTGGAACAAGACAAGCACAAGAGTGAGAGAGAGGCAGACATCCTGAGGCAGAGCCTGAGAATCATGAGCAACAAAAATGGTGCTCACACCACCACCAGGAAACTTACTTGATGTTTTGTTGCTAATTAGGAGGAAAATAAATTTTCTTGCAAGAATTAGAGGATAATGAAAAAGGAGTGAATTTACTTTTTTTTTTCTTTCTTTTTTTAGCATTATGGAATCACAGATGGGAAGTTAATGCCATGGACCGACTGGAGAGCTGGGGTGGGTCGTTCCGAATGTATAATTATGGCAAATTGATATAATATGAACGTAGAGAGATTACCTGTCAAATTTGCTATTTCTCTATGTTAACCCTTTTTCTGCAAGTTTTTGGTTTTCAGAGTTTAGCTAATTATGAAGTTTTTCAGTCTTTGATATACCAAAGCTTCCTCAAACATTAACTATGCTTTGTCTTTGCTAAACCTGCAATTTTCGTCCATTTTTAGACTGTAAGAAACAAAACTCAGTTAGGTATGTTCTGCTTGATTTCTTATTACAACCTCCGGCCATGGACTAGTGTTACAGGTCGATAGTTTGGAAACGATCCATGCAACGACTTAGGCTTCATTTGGATTGTTGGAGTGTCTAAGCCAAGTCTTTTCTTGATCGCTCACTCGGATCGTAGAGAGATAAAGTCTAGAGAGAAAAGCTCTGGGAGAATAAAAATGTTTTAATTGATATGGATGCTCCAAATGAGGGGGAGAATGCCTTTACTTGTAAAAGGACTCGACTCATTACATCCATTAATCGACTCTTGAAGGGTGGCTGAAATTGCATCTTCCCGTCAACTAACTAGTGTCATTTATGCCAAGAACTCTCTAGAACACGGCACAATTACCATATCGCCCGTCTTTGGAAATGTTTTGGAAGCTCCGTTAGGGTTTGGACAAGTATTCTTTGATTGTGTATGATCCTTGGTGCATGGAAACCTCGCAACCAGCCTCTTACGATCTTTGGAGTGCACTTTCCAACATTGATTCTTTGAGATTTTACTTTCAAAGTATTTCAATAAAACTTGAAATAAAGATCACAAAAAGATAAGGAAGAAAAACTATTTTAAATAATGAGATACGTTCAATAGAAGTCCTAAAACTTGTTACAAAAGTTTCATTAAGTCCTAAAACTTGCAAAAGGTGTAATTGAGTTCTAAATTTTTCAAATTGATTCAATCAGGTCCTAAAATTAACACTGTTTTAATTTACTTATGGAAAATGCTGACGTGCCTTATTTTATTAAATTTCTTGAGACACGTGACGTCCACAAGTGCCACGTTAGAAAAAGTTAAAAAATATAAATTAAACTAGAAAAAACTAAAAGTTAAACAAAAGGAAAAAAAATAGAGAGACACAACTAGTGGCTATGGCGGTGGCCAAGCCCTCGACAGTGGCCGCAGCCATAGCTGCTGGGAGGGGTCGACAGAGGTCGCTTGGGCCTTCTCGAAGCTCGGCGACCCTTGCCAATCCCGAGCGAGGCCTCGCCGGTTCCTAGCAAGGGCTTGTAGCCCCTGATCTTGGGGAGGGCACAACCCTTGCCCCATATCTGAGCGAGGGTCGTGCCCTCCCCCAAGGCTACAAGCCCTTGCCCAGAGTCGCTCACCCTAGGCGAGGGTCGCGCCCTCCCCCAAATCGATGGCTGCAAGCCCTCATCGGGGCCTCGCTCGAGGCCGACGAGGGTGGTCGGGCTTTGGGAAGGCCCAAGCGACCTTCGCCGGCCCTTCCCGGTGGCCATTGGCGAGGGCTTGGCAACCACCACAACCGCTGGTTGTGGGTATTTTTTTCTTTTTTTTATAAATTTTTCTAATTTAATTTATACTTTTTTAACTTTTTCTGATGTGGCGCTTGTTTAATGCCACATCATCATACATGTCTTAAGAAAATTAATAAAATAAGACATGTCAACGCTTCATCAACATTTTCCTTCATGAAATTAGATGGTGCTAACTTCAGGATTCAATTGAATACTTTTTTTTTGGTCAGATTTTTTGATAAGTTTTTTTTTTGGTCGAAAGACTTTTTTGGTAAGTTAACAACCTGTTTTTTTGGCAAAGACTTCTCTTTGTTTTTCCCTTTTTCTGCGTCCACTAGAAAGACGAAATTTCCCGATTATATTCTTCGCCCCAAAGTATACAAACACGAAGTGATGTTATGGCCTTTTATTCGAAATTTGTCTCGTGCCTTATCTAATTCGTGATATTAAAAACGGATTTCATGGAATCAAAGTTAGGCTTCCCCGCCACCGACAAATATGTTTCCCCGCGCTGACAGGTTGACGTTAGTCCATTCAAGCATGACGCATTGGGACCTTAGTGAGCCCAGGTTTTTTAGGTTTCATTTTAGGGGATAGTACTGCTACGAACTACCCCACAGGGGAAAAAATAACCTACCAACATCTGTAGACGTCAGTAGACATTGTTGACTGCCTCAATGTTTTGATATTTATTTTTGGGTCAAGTCGAGTCAGACCGGGCCTTCGGATTTCTTAACTCTGAGCCCTATTCAAAAAATATGAACATATACGGGCCCAAAAACCCAGACCGTCTCGGTTCTGGCAAGAAATGGCCTACTTGGGTCGATTCGACCGTTCGGCCTAAGGGCCGAAGTAAGCACCATTGGTGATAGCAATTCCTCCAGCTGCTTCAGCTGCTCACCAAAAATGGATATGTCGATGCATCATCTGGACCAAATAAAGTAACTGTTTCAGAGAAACGGGCCACGTTGCAATACATGGAAACAATTTGCGATGATCATTTATAAAAGCCATCGCCGTCAGTTTATGTAAATGTCATTTGTCTATCAGGAGTCTTCATGTAGAAAAAAAAGAATCATTGTGTCCAGCTGTGGCATTAAGCGTCTAGGCTATAACATTGTTAACATGTATTGCTTCTTCCGTCACTGACGTCGAATAATTAGAGCCAACTTTGTGGGATCATCAATTTCACCACCTGACACAGTACACTTACACTGGTGCCCGCTCACGTATGCACATAGACATGCACGAGACGGCCAAAACAGGCTTGCGCGAACAGACAGAGGATATACACGAACACCGACATGTGGATGTGCAGCGCGCAAGAAGTTTCTTCACCTCGTGCTTTGCTTTCTTCAGCCTTCCCTTATCCAATCTCTCAACGAGGATTGACTCCTGGCCGAGGTCGAAACCAAATGACTCTCAAAACCTACACTGGCTGGCACCGTCCGGTTCCACGGGAAAATGTTAATCGCACGACACCCACTGTATCCATTCAAAACATACGCATGCACCTGTACATTCTGTTCACCTCGCTCTTCCAGAGAAAATTGAAAGTTGTCATTTCACAGAAGCAAGAATATGGAAATAAATTTCTGATCCTACGTTTTAGAATGTGGAAGTTACTGCCACAATTTTGATCATTTATGATTAGCTAGGGTCCCCAATGTACATTTATTGAAGGGTGCTGACGCTATTCTTCTCGAAGTCTGTACTTGAACCATACACTAAAACAGAATAGCCCAGTATTATGCATGATCTAACGATCTCCATGTGAGATTTACAACAAGGAGATGTGTATTTTTTGGGTAGTAATAGAGTGTGGCTTAAGTAACTCGAACGGACGAGCATATCCCCAGTTACCATGACGTGCATGCTGTTAAGCATTTAGTTGTCTGTCTGTTGCTTCGTCACTCGTCTGCAACCTTTCAGCAGATTGGTAATTTGATCTGACACTCTGACGAAAAAGAAGAAGGTACTCAATTGATTCAAAGATGGCTAACAGATAACACAGCACATGGGAACTTAATATTTTTGGGGTGTTTTCCCCTTTTCTATTAGCTTTTTCAGGATGTATTATTAAAGATGAACAGTAGATACATGAGGCTCTAACTTAACGTACCTCAAGCAGAGTGATGTTTTCCCCTTTTCTCTTAGCTTTTTCAGGATGTATTATTAAAGATGAACAGTAGATACATGAGGCTTAACTTAACATACCTCAAGCAGAGTGATGTAATAGAAATCTTCCATATGTTGCATCAGCGCACTTCCATCTCTAATTGAACGATATATGTTTATTTCAGTTTCCAATATCTTTTCTATGAGTTCCTTTTCACCTTTCATCTGCAAAAGAAGTTTGAGATCTGTCACTTTGGACCTGTGCACCAGCAATGGGTGTAACTCACCAATTCATTTACAGGTACCCATCTCGACATAAAGACAGTCCTCAGTTGCATAAAATATACAGTAACAGCAAATGGATGAGCTGTTTCTGTCCAACAAAAGCAGCTCAAAGGCAAGGTAGTTTGATGCAGACATATAAATCAAGAATCAAAAAACTATCTAACGAGTAGACATATATATTGGCAAAATTCATCAAGACTGCTACAATTGTGTGTCTGTGTGACTTCACAAAACACAGTTTCAGCAGAACAATAGGTTACTCTATGATGAGATATATAAAAATGTCCTAATGTTAAGTTATGGAAATACTGATTTGTCAATCTAAGGAACTCGCAGTCACCAAGGAAGAAAAGTGAACTTACAAATTCACTAATTAAAACATCTGGCGTGGATTCACCAACGAAGTCACCTTCGTAACCATCAGCCAAAGACTGCACATTTACCTGAATAACATCAACCTATTGTGTAAGTAGTTGATCTGGGAACATCTGTAAAGGTAAAACTTCTGCTTTCTCATATTAGTAACAGAAAAGTAATACTAGTCATGATCCAATTTCCTAATGATGCTTCCCTGGATAAGTTCACAAGCATCACACTCGAACACTTAAAACCATCAGCCAGTTATTAATCCAGAGTTCCTCAAGGGAATGTATTGCAGAGATTAAATAGATGGGGTTTGTTCACTCGTACTGGGTAAGAAAGGATAAAGCTATTTAGATACCAAGGCATCCTTAATTTCTCCTGCTGCTAGATAGACGGGTTGGGCCACATGGCAATAACCCATCAGACGTGGAACTGATGGTATGATATCCCTGTGATTCACAACTCTCCAGCTGTCCTTAACTTTCTGCAAAGCAACAGACAATTGCATCACACACACTACGTGCAGTACTAGAAAAATGCATCAAAAGATTTTCCACTAATAAAGGGGAAAGCATGCTTAGGCAACCTAAACGTCTGCTGACATGTGAATCAATTGAATTATAAGATGCCAAAGATTTAAAAAGATAGTAGCAATCATAGCAGAAGCTCAGTTGGAGGAGACATTGGAGTGAGACCACAACATCTGAAAACGAAATCACTTAAATGAACATGAAAAGTGCTCTTTAGTGAGTCATGTCTCTAAAAACAAGTTACCGCAATAAGAAAGTTAGAACAATCCTCTCAACTTGGAAGAATAAGTACCTTTCAGGAATAAACAAGAGGGTAGTAATTCACAGAGAATTCTCGAGAAGATTAACAATGATGAAAGGCATGAATAAAAGAACAGAAAAACTTCATTTCACGACAATCATCACTGGTGAATACTGATAAGAATACTTGTACCAGCGTATCAGCATGTGAAGAGTTCTCATGAAAGTAGCTGTTAATACAGGACGAGTGCTGAGGTTGTTCACCGAACAGTACAATATGTTTCATGGAATTTTTTTAGTATTTCTTTATTTGTTGGTTTATACTGTGTTTCAAACCACGCAAAGAACCCTCAAACCCACCCCACCTTACCGAGAGGACTGAATGCGTGTTGGCATGTTCCATGACTGTTAGTCCTAACAATATTGACGATAAAGGTAGAGCAGCAACTACCATGCCACAAAGCAAATATGCATGGGCCTGTTTATATTTGCACACAGAGAGAAGATTGCACAAACGGATCAGGGAGCAGTAGCCATCACTTAGTTTTCTCAAGGATCAGAGTACAGATGACAAGGCTACATGGTCACAAGGATCTGAATACAGATGACAGGGCTACATGGTACATATTTCTCTTACCTCATTATAGAGTTCTGCAAATCTCCTGTTACCAACTCTAGGAGATCCGAAGTTGTACATAGTCACATATATTGCTCCGCGCCTAATATAAACAAAATGAATTAGTTACATGCCATAAGGAAAAAAGATTAAAAATCTACTCCCATGATTCTAATTTAAATTGGCCTAAGACACTTAAGAGTAATAAAAAGAAGCCATTCCGGTCCCTGCTTTCAGATAAGCTTACAATTGAAGAACTCAGGTCGCTACTTTACACATTTAGCATCTCGTGTCATTGGCACAATTAAGTTACATAACATGATATAAACTATATTCAAACAGCTTAAGCTTTTGCAGTTAGTCAGCTGTGCACAGAACTATAACATGGTATAACAGCTAGAGATCTCGAGTTCGAATCCCCACACCTAATCTTTCATCCCTTTCTAGTTTCCCTTCTTTAGATGCCTTGAATTTTAATAATCTTCACCCATGAGCCATGTTTATTGATTTCGCATGCTTCATGCTTTCCTTATCATAGCAGCAGTCTCCATGAGGAGTACTTAGCAATGGAATATAATATGCACCACACTCTGTCAGTTTAAGTTACCGAATTAAACGATTATGCACATCACTATATCAGGCACTAAAATGACCATGTAAAGTCAAGAATCAAATTAGATGAATCTGTGGAATCCCACAAAGAGAATGCAGTCTATTGAGGCTAGAAAAGCATGAAAAGTATTCCACCAAACTTTATCCATGCTATACCAAGAATACCAAGAAGAATGGGCAGGTCCTCACAAGTACCTCAGACAAAAATTCGCCCAGAGTCATCACACAAAATCATTATTTATTAATCTCATGATTCAAAGCCAATAGATTTTTCTTTGCTGGATTATGTGATACAAACCGTTCAGGTATTTATCAAACAAATAACACAATGTTTTTCTTTAGTCCATCATGTGTTTACCTTTGAGCTACCTGCAAAAGTGCTAGCGCACACATGCCCAAGCGCGCGCACCCACCCACCCACACACACACACACACACACACAGAGTCCAATTCTGCAACTTTGTACACCATTGGTCCATTCAATGTAACAATAAATCTTAATCATTGAAAATCGCCAACATCTGTCAAATACTTGAGAGTATTACTGCAATCAAACGCATGCCAGCATTTTGTGGGTGGACAAATATTTGAGGCAGAAAAGTAAATATAACAGTTATCTTTAGTATGAAAGATAGGACTCACTTTGCTAACTGACTTGATGAAAGCTCAAGAGCAAGGAGAGTAGCTAGAGCACCACCTAAACTATGACCAGTGACATAGACATGCCACCTGTACTGTGGCTCAGAACCATCATCCCTGCGAGAAAACATTTGGCCGTCAAGTTGTCACAAGACAATCAGCTCTTGGTAATAACACAGCATGCTAGCCATTTAGTAATGGAGCAAAACTTGTTTGAATGCATTCATAGAGTTCCTTGACATATGACAAAATGAAAGAAACAGTAGCAATTAAGTTTGCACTGAAGTAAGATTATGCCTGGAGGGAAAAAAAACTGTTGAAGAATATTTGTCTAGTGAGACACATGGTTAGTACATGAGAGTTGGGAATTCTAAATAAGGTAGTTAAGGACTTGGGCATTGAGTAGATTGTCTCCCTAGGCTTGGTAAGTGAAGCATCAATATACTTATGCATAAAGTCAAGCAGGTATTTTGTGTTCTCTCCTTTCGTCTCTTCTGCACTCCCTAAATACTAAACATGGAATCAGATCGACCAAGAGAGAGAAAACCAACAAATATCGGACTTCTTTGTTAACTCTCACTCACTAGCACAGCTTCCTTATTGAGTTCGGTCATTTTTCATGTGTAGCCACCATGAACAAAGGCTTCCAAAATACTCTCCCTTGGGACCACCACGTCCGTGCATCAAACCCCCTGACTCTTCATCCTATGCTACTGTATGCCCAACTATCTCTGCACCTTGACGTAGCTTCAAGGAGTCCATCCTTTGTTGTCCACTTGCCTCTTTTCCAGCTCTCAATATCCTGAATACTCCGCCCCTGCATGGATTTAACTCGCCCCAGCCAGGTGAGTCCCAATCTGCATGGTTTTATCCTGGGCTCCCTGGTGTCACCCACAACTTGAGGACTGCTAATCCTCGAGGCATTGCAACTCCAAACCCACAAAACTTACTCCGAAGAGCACAATGCAGCTCATGCAAGATACACCTCAACTTGATCACACAGACCTTCTCAAGGAGAATATCAACTGCATGGGATCGATGCCTACAACTCTCTGAATTCTTTTATGGTATTTCATGAGGAGCAAGCAAGATTACTTTATCATAATTTTCTAGGAACAGTGCTTACACAAAACCGATTGCCATTTTGAGGAGTGATAAAATTCTTATTCTCACTGAATCATATGCGCTTAAAAAGCCACTGTGAACCTGGAAAACAAGCAAAAAAAAGTTGTAAGCAAGGAGAAGGATAATGGATGGACTCAGCAAATTATGCATCTCATAATAATCAACAAAAGAAATCAAGATCTAGAATAGCAGTATACTTGAACTTCTTCCTTGAAATCTCCACCAATCCTTTCGGGGTTCAAACTGTAGGAGCATAACAAAATAAACATCAAGAAAAAGAAATATTGACATGTAGTATCAGTGTATTACATTAGCCCGACTTACATAAAAATTACACAGAGTATAAGCATATCAAATAACCAAAAGAATTGGTGAATTTCCCCAGTCGAAACAAGCAACAAGCAACAACCAAAAGAATTAGTGAATTTGAACAGTTCAAACAAGCAACAAGGATGGACATCTTTTCACATAGAAAAGATGACACCAAAAAGAGCCCTACTCGAAACCTATCTGCAAATATAGATGTAGCAATTGGCATATATCACTCACCAATTCCCAGGTATCATAGGATCATTAACGATAAGCCCTGCTCAATGTAACAGAATTGGTTTCAAGCCTAATCATATGTTCTGGATTATTGCTTAGCACCGCAAACTACAAGGAGACAAAAGACTATAACATCATATCAGACTTGGACGATCTTTGAAGCTACAATTCGTTTTTCTTGGTGAGAAACTAAAGAAGTTTGCAAATTTTGATTTTATACAAGTCAAGGCTAAGAGAGAGATGATGATTTGCTCCTACATGACCAACAAACAAGCAAAACAGTAGAAATAAAACCGGTAATGACATATATGTTGAGAGAAGACAATCCAGTGAATTAATTGATTTTTCACATTACCCAGCAGGGGCCAGCATCAAATCAGTCCGCAAGTCCTTCCATCTTGACTGGGAAAAACAGACAGAAAAGAATAAATGTCTACCTCACAACCACATAAATAAGGTTGCTAAGGGAAAGACAGTGAAACTGATTACTTGTTCCGTTCCTCTAAATGCAACAAGTAATCTTCTTCGTGCAGAATCGCGCCAGATTGCTGCCTGCAGTAACCATACTTCATTCATACATGATTCCATCCCCAATTAAAAATGCATGAGAAAAAGCAGATTAGGAAGCAGCTTCCTCAATACAGGAAGACAATACCTGTGTATCAGTGGATGCGTTATCTAAGAAGCAAATTTTCTCAAATTCGGACTTGACAAAACTAGGATGACCAAGAGAAGTGGCAAGCATCGCCCAGGCTTCCATGGCACTTTCTGCAGAAGAGAAGAGAGCTTTCATCTCCTCGGTTTCCTTGTCATCCAATAATGACACATCCGATGAGACAGCAAGATTCTCATTCTTAGAATACACAGAACCATCATTTTTCATTTTATTATCATTCTTTTCCATAGAATGCGCTGCTTCCTTATTTAGCCGAGAAACTGCCGCAGTCAAAACCATCAATGCCCCCAAAACAGAATCAGTTTGTTGTAACAAATCTTGTGTCACCTTTTTTATATCCGTAATTGAAGACTGAATTGCACTTCTTGGAAGTGGCCCATCCTCTGTGGAATCATCAATTTCTTGGCTACTTGGCGTTGCAAGCCCAGATTCAACGTAACCTTCTTCTGCAACTTTCCAGGATTGTATGCCAATCTTCTTTAGGACATCAAACCCATCCCATTTTACATTCTCAGGGACAGGAAGACCAAGTTTCTGTACAACCTTCTGATTGATAACATCTGCAAAGTTCTTCCAGAAATGTTTGTCGAACTGTATGGATTCACCAACTAGCATTTTTTCTCCATTGGTATTATCAACTCCAGTTGAATCAGGGGAAGACTCAACAACAATGTTCTCTTCATTCAGGCTCTGCTCATTCAGCAATGGAACACTATCTACAGATGAAGACTTCTCAGGAGCAGCAGTGGCATTGACCGATTCCCCTTCTGCTACATATTTACCGCTATTCAAAAGCTTATCCTTCCAAGGATATGTCTCATTAAAGGATTTCAGCTGCCCAAAAGCATATTCAACAAACTGCCGAGCTGGCACACTCTCAGACCCAACAATTGATTTCAAAGTAGACTCGAACCCATTTTGCCTGAGAAATTCTGAAACAAATGGGAGCTTCCACCACTTCTTTCCCTCATCAATTTCATCAAAACTTTTATATCTAACCTGAACCAGCATCACCAGTGAGCTTGCTCATTTTTCCGGCATAACACGCAGAAGGATGAATAACAGGTATCTTAGTAAAGCATGGAAAAAAGTCCACAACACCACAACTAAGGTTAGAATTCTCATATATGGAATTCAGATATTCATCAACCTCCTGAAATTAAATTAATTTTGCCTGGTTCAGATAGAATTTCCTAATATTCCTTCCAAAGTCCAATAGTGGAAATACTTTTTCTCCTCCCAGAGTTTTTGTCTGGTTTCTGAAAGATTGTTACTAAACTTGTTTATTAGTAGTTCCTACGTGAGACGATATACAAACACCGTGTGTTTGTGTCATATGCATCCCAGAATATACCCTATTTTGACATGACAAGATAATGACATGGACAAACAAACCCCGTAATTGACTAAATGTCTTTGAAAAAGATAAGAGGTTTATTTTGTTTTCCAATGTCGTTTTTTCAACCAATATAATAAAGCAAGGAAGTTTAGCCTAATGATAAGGGTTGGACTGGAGCATGTGCAGACTTAGATGTCCGGGGTTCATAGCGTATCGGTGTAAACTGGTTCTTCAAGCATCTAAGATTCACCCAGTGACTGATTTATAATGACGAGAGAAATGATGCTACACCACCTAGGAGAAAGCTCTTACACAGTAATTTCCAGGTACTTAATAAGCAAACATTAATAGAAAGCTCTCACTAATGCTCAACTATTCACAGATAGAATGCTGGAAGCTGTAGGCCCACATGAAAACTCTACCTTCTAATTGGAACTTCCTTTAATTTGAACAATTACAAAACATATATAGATGCTTACTTCAAGAAGTCAGAGTCTTCAAACAGAAATCCTAATTGTCCTTTCAAAAGAACTTCCTACTATGTGATTAATATCATAATGTTTCCACACTTACCTCTAACTGTATCTTCCCTCCACCACCCATTCCTTCTAATTCCACAACCATCTCATGTGAATCTCCTGGAAACAGACATGCTCATCAAGAAAAAGTGCAATTTCCATATGGTAATCATTTCATCCATTGCCAAGGTCATAGAGTAGCAAATAATGTTTCACAGGTGAAAAAATGATCTGATATCATTGCTCAATTATTTGACTTCCGAAACACCCAAATAAAACACCAGCAGCACTGCACAAGAAAGTTCAAAATACATATCGACAATGAATTCAATGATTCTCACCATCACACAGAGGCTCCAAACAAATTCCTCCATTACCCATTCGCTTGTGTGGAGTTACCAAGTTTGCATCCCAAGCTGCCACCTAGCATCCACACCACAGTGAATAACATAAAGATCAACAATGATTCAGCTTCAGTTTACAAATTTAAGGATAGCTGTGTTCATTCACTGAGTGCCAAAATCAACAAGGTCTTACTCAAAAACAAAAAAGAAAAAAAAAGGAGTAGCTTGCTTCATGTTATATTAATGCAAGATATATGGCACAATCAACTTGGGATAACAACATTAGATAAGGCAACAAATGAGCAATTCTGCTGAGCACATAAAAGAGGAGTCCAAAAATTGATGCAGCAGTTGGCCCCCCTCAGAATGTTGTGCATTCATTTATTAAAAAAGTAGCCTCACGTATTTTAGGATAAGTCCTTCCTAAATATGCCAGCAATTCAGTCTCCAATTAGTCCACAAATGCAAATTGGAAAGGAAGTAATGGATATCACTCTGGTAGAGGCTTAACCTGGAGGTTTTTAGTCGGAGGGAGCTTAATGTTAAAAGTGAATTCCTCATTCCAGGTTGGCTTTTTTGTCCTGTCAGCAAATTTGATTGACAAATAAAGTTGCAATAAGTCCATAAATCCAGATTAAACTTAATTTTTCCTCCATATGCATCATATGCTCTCATCGCCTGTATTCTGTATACTGCAGATTAACTAAATTGCAATTAGCCGATTTAAAAAGAACTAAAGATTATTGCTTCAGTAGCTTCAGAAAAATTATTTTGCCAAAACTGATGGGGAATGCTAATAATAAGTTTTATCATTTAGGTCATCATGTGAGAGGCACAAAAAATAATCAGTAGCTGATAAATATTGTATTGCTCATTTTAATAAGTGAAAGTACCCTTTAACATTTTAAGGAGACGCAAACAGAATCTTAATTTGGAACTTCATAGCCTTCACTAACATAGTTCTCCACTCCTTGAGTATGCCTTTGTCATCTCGGGACATTACATGGGCTGTGTGGGGTATGTTAGAGAGTAACTCCAAGCTAGGTCCGGTTCGAATAGTTGTAAAGGTAGAAGTTCTTTTTTGTTTTCATTCACTTTGGCTCATATGGAAGGAAAGAAATAAAAAATAGGAATTTAACAGAAGAGAAAGATTACATACTCTTTTTGAACAATTTAATTCTAATAGAAAACAAAAAAAAATCAATAATTATGAAAAGAGGTAAGTTAGGAGGGCTTTCAGAAACGAGGAAATTTCTACAAGTGCTACAAAGGCTTTCAAAAACGAGAGAACTTCTACAAGTGCTACGAAAGACAGTTGGCTTAGCACTTTTTTTGGGGTAGTACAGGGATAGCTCCTTAGATGTTCAGTGTTTTTTTAAGTAGATCTTTCTAAGTTCTAGGTTGTAAATGGAGGCACCCTCCCTGTTGCTCCCCAACATACTTGTCCAAAAAATCCACTACAACCATTTATTCCTAAAACTAGAGGCAAAAGCAAAATATCCTCTCTATGTGTGGTTGGAAAGGGGTCATATACCCTAATATTTATAATTTCAGAGATACTGCTAATACTGCGATACAAAAAAGAACATGCCATCCTTCATTTTTCTATCCTAATAAGAAATGCAATACCACTATGTACTCAATCAAATACATTGCTTACCCCCATTTGACCTTGCTTTTCACAACCTGACCATCCAATTGCATGACTACATATGGGTCACTTGTTCCCTACCACACATTCGGAAAAAAATGGGCCTTGTCAATATCTGGAAGGAAAGATTAATTTCCATAAGTCTAACTTAAGATTTATTTAACAGAAGCAAAGAGATCAATTCAGGAGAAAAAAAGCTTCAGTCATTCATGAAAGATGCCACAAAAAGATACAGCGGGAAGTAAAGATGCAACAAATAGACAAGTATAAGTTCAAAACATTCAGCATAATGTCTTATCCCACAAGAAACTGACATACCCACAGATCCATGGCAGGAAGATTGATACCCTTCTTGAGCTTTATGAACAGCTGACCATCGTATATTTTGCGGACAAATGACCTAGATATGTAAACTCAATATTTCAATTCTTTGTTTTCCATCGACCAATCCACCTTCATCTATTGTAGAGCAAACGCACAATCCCCTGCATATATTACTGGCCAAAAGTGCATATAAACATGTATAAAATACTTGTACGTACAAAGTACGAAAGCCATGTGAAAACATGTAAGCAGCATGAGTATTCGATGGCAGAACCGAACCGAACCAAACCAAACCGAACCAACCAAACCAACCAAACAAACAGAAAATTAGCTTTTACCCCTCTGATTATTCGGAAGAAATGATCACATACTCTGAAAGATACACTGTCTTACACCCCGCAGCATCCACTTCCCGCCTTCCAATATTTTCCTAATCAGCATGCCCCAAAAGTACAAAGCGCACATTAGTCTCGAATAAAAGCATAATCACAACAGGGACTACCCTAAATTAAACTTTTGTAACATTTTTCACTTCTTAAATTGATGCAAACTCCAGAAAGACTAATTCGAGAGTTCGATTACTGGAGGAGTAGTGTAGGCTTCGAAGGCGAAACCGGCGAGGATGACGGCGAGATTGATGTCGAACGGTCGCCGATCGTTCTCCTCCGAGGCTTCGACCTTCGCGACTTCCGCGCTGGCTTGGCAACAGCACTCGAACGAGCTCCTCCCCCCGTCCCCATCCCCGCCCCGGCAACTTTCCGGGAGCTCCGGAGCCCTAATTCTCCGGGAAAACGAGGCCGGAAAGCGCCGCGAGAGCCCCAGAACCCTCCTCGGGGCGCCGTGTTTCGGAGAGAGCGGAGAGAAACGGCGGTGGAATTGGGGATTGAGCTGGTGAGTCTGGAGAGAAGCCATTGGCGCGCGTGCGGGGAGCGCGAGCGAGAGAGCAAAAGGTCGAGTTCTGGTCTGGTTCAGCGCACTTTTTCAAGATGGTGAGCGAGGCAAGTGGCAGATTCGTAATTTCGGAGGATTTCGAGGGGGATAGTTGAGGTCGTACGGGCGTTTGGCGTGCGTCCACGTCATCCGAGGAGAATATCGGAGAAGGAAACAATTGCCACGTGGCGTCGCAGGCCGTTATGTTGCGCGCGGGAGATTTGTACGGTAACCATCTAGATTCTTGACCGTTGACAGTTATTCCGAGCGGGCGAAGTTTATGTTTTTTTCTCTTGGTATAATGTGTGTCCTTACGACCAAAAAAGAACAAATGTAAGTCCTTGAACTCGTGTAACTCTCTCAGTGAAATCCTCTCTTAACTAATTCCAGCGAATTGAAGCCGACGGTCTCGACTAAAAAGTCTCGTTTGATATGATTAGTGCCGCCGCAAAATAAAAAGCCGTTGAAAATATGTTTTTGTTGTCTCTTGGATTATCATAACTCATGCGGTATAGCCGATGCAACTGGTTATGGTAGAGGTGTTTTGTCCATCATAGTTTTGACTGCAATCGATACACGTGTCTGCTTCAATTTGTCAGAATTAGAAAGTGACGGATTTAATGATTGAAAAACGGCTTACAAAATCAAGAACTTTGATGCACTTGCACATGATGTTGTACTTACGAGTTGAATCCTGTTTACACACAAAATGTGAAGAATCACCAAGAAATTGACAAAAAGTGGAATCGATAATATCGAATGCAATCGTCAAAGATGTAACTGCTAACGTAGTGGAATAAAGCAACCATCTCCATGATGGAGTCGAAAAAATCGTCAAAGTAACGAAGTTGAAGAAACAATCAATAAAGTGGAAATAACATAATCGTCAATAACTGTTTGTAGCCTCTGTTGGTGACTTCCCTTTGGAACTTTTGTTTTTAACCTCCCTTGTAACGTCTTATTATAACCTTGTTTGTAACCTCATTTTGTAACTTCAATGTGTAACTTCTCTTTACTTCTCGTAACCAGGAAGTTATTTCTTTTTTAGTAAGCGTTTGTAACCTCATTTGTAACCTCTATTGATAACTGTTGATTATAGGCTTTACATAACCACATCGTACTCTTCGGAGAGCCACCAACAAATCAATCAAAATGTTATATTTCAATTATTTTGACTTTTCTGTACTGCACTTTATTTTTCCATAGTTGTAGCTTTACTATTTGCATCGTCGATTAAATTCTAGCGTGTATCTCTATCCCAAATGTTGAGTCATCGATTAAATTTCAGCGTTACATCTTTACATATTCTCAAGCTTTGTCGTTGATTAAATTACAACACAGTTTGTGTACGTGTGTTGCTATGAAGTGACTGTATTTTCAAGTTTTGTCATCGAATAAATTACGGCACGGTTTGTATGTACAGTTCGGTTTGAAGATTAAAGTAAAGATTTGCAGTATGAAATTGCCACAAAACTCGTCTCCTCTCATTAAAAGTCAAAGAACAACTTTCGATGAAAGATATTTCGTCACGAGAGCAATTTTGGTGAAACAAGTCCAAAATAAAATTTATGGACGACGAAGTGGGAGTAATTTTGAAAGCCCTTTTGGAATTCATCTTAAAAAAGCAAAACCAAACAGTGCTTTGCACGCGACATTTTTTAGAGCGAAAATCTTCACCGGAGAAAGTGATATGATTGTGCCATAGGAGACTATCATTGGGATAAGGACACTAGAAGTGCCATAACTTTTGTACGGTGCTTATTTGAGTGCCATAACTCTTTTTTTGGCTCACTTAAATGCCGTTTTTGGCAAAAAGTAATCACTTGAGTGCCATCGGCCATTTGGGTACCGCATGATAACCATTCTCATTCTGTCCAGAATTGATTTTTTGCTCCCGAAATCAGTTTTGGACCAGAAACCCGTTTGTTAACACAATTTAATTTTTCTATTTCCGGGACAAGTTTTGTCCCAAAACTCGTTTTTGGACCAGAAATGAGAATCAGAAAAAAGGAGGTTTTTCGGTTCTGGACCAAAAGTGAGAACTCGTTCCCACTGAAATCATTTTTCTTCTAACACATCTCTCTCGTCTCCTTCTTCGAGCTCTCTCTTCTGCCCGTCTCTCTCTCTACTCTCTTCTGTTGCCGTCGAGAAGAAGCCAGGCCGCTCGTTCACTCGCTCCGACCGAGAGGAAGCCAGGGCCGCTCGCTCCTGCTCCACGTAAGCTCCGATCGTGCGCAAATCTCCTCTCATCTCTCTCTTTTCTGGATTTGGAAGTCGCCGTGATCGAGGGGGTCAGCTTCAGCCTCGCTGTGGGCGGCGGTCGAGCTCGCCGTCGCCCAGATCTGGGGGAGGCCGAGCGGCCTCGCCGTGGGCGGCGGTCGAGCTCGCCGTCGCCCAGATCTGGGCGATCGCGAGCTCTGAGGGAGGCCGAGCGGCCTCGCCCAGGGCCGGCGGTCGAGCTCGCCGTCGCCCAGATCTGGGCGACGGCGAGCTCGACCACCGGCATTTCACCATTTGGTTTCTGAAGAGTCACAGGAATCGGACTTGAGCAATCGGACTCGAGCTCTTCCTTCTTTTGCTCTTCGGTCGTGTTGTTGATTCGATTCGTCTTCTTGTTTTGTTTGCGCGCGCTTTGGGATTTTTAGAGCTTCCATGTCTATATGTGGCCGGGGAAGAAGGACCGGTAGTGCTTTGCCTTCATGGAGGTGGCTACTCTGGGTAAGCTCCCCCTAGAGATTGCTTCTGAATTTAGTCAGTAATGGATTTTCTTTTTCCTTTAATTGATGCGATCATTCTCTACATGATCGAGTCATATGCACGTCTCGTTTCCTGCTTCTTTTGCTGAGGATCACAGCCACGTTTGCGGAGTTGTTTATTTTTTAAGACGATGTGCATAGAACCGGGTCTTGTTCTCTTCGCTTCGCAGACCTTTTCGCATCTTCTATTGATTTTTCGGCGTTTGTTCGCAGCATTGAATGTTTAGCCTAGGTACCTCGTTCGTTTTGTTAATATGGGCTGCGTGTTGATTTTGGCTTTCGTGGTTTGTCTAGGCTTTCATTTGCATTGTCGGCTAGTATAATCAAGGAGAAAGCCCGCGTGGTTGCAATGGACCTGCGAGGACATGGCAAGTCCTGCGCAGAAAATGAACTTGACCTTTCGATTGAGGTATAATTTGTAGCTTGGAGTTTTGGATGAGGACTGGTTTCAGTTCATCTACTAGCTTGTTAAATCCCAAGTTCCCTTCGTAGAACTATTGTGTGTATCTTTCTTTTGAATTTGATGCATTCGATTTTCCAGACTTTATGCAATGATGTTCTGGCTATTGTAAAGAGAATGTATGGAGAGTCCCCACCAGCAATTGTGCTCGTTGGCCACAGTAATGAAATTTCCTTCTCTCTTGCAGGAAGAGTATGCATAGAGAACAAATTTGGCTTCTGCCCCACTGTCTTTTTCTGATGAGCTGAAAAAAGAGGTATGTTTACAAAATTTCACATATATGTCCTCCCTGTTCGTTCTATTCATGTTCCTTACACAGAATACTCGTTGCCTCTGCTTTCATGATCACCTCTGTTCTTTATGTTCCCCATTTGAAACTTCATGCAATTTAATTGACCCATGGCTTCAAAATTATAATACGCTCAGACTTGGCAGATAATTGAAGACATGTCCATACAATCTAATGTCCCTGCTCTTGCCATGGAAGAGGTTACTAATTTTATTTTGGGCAATAAGGATGTAAATTGATTGCATTTGGTTTACCATCATTAATTATATTTCTTCATGTTTCTGGGAGTAGATTGCACCATTGGCAGTATCTGATGCAGCCATGCTGGCACCCGAGGAGGTATTTGCTGGCAAAGGTGACATAAAGGATGAAACAGAGCTAACACAGGCATAGAGGAAGAAGAGGAGAGCTAGGAAGAAACGGATACATAAAGGTATATACATTTTTTTGGTGCAAAATTGTCCTTGTTCTTCCAATACTCCATTTTGCTTTTGCTCTGAGATTTATCTTTTTTTTTTTTTTGGTAAGGTCTCTGAGATTTATCTTTTGTTTGGTGTCAACTTGATTACAGCTGAGGCAACAAAAAGGACGGCAAAGAAGGGTAGAGAAACGTCACTGAATCGCAGTGAAGGTACGCTTTGTCATTTTTGCATTGACCTATATTGCGGTGGTATTAGAATTTCACGTTGAATTGTTCTGTAAATGCAGGCAAAGAGGAGTAGATATTGCGGAGGCTCCATTTCCTGTCAAGGGTTTCCGTTTTCCTCTCAAACAAGAGTTGGGTATAATTGTAATGTACCGAGTCAAAAGAAAGAGAGGGGAAGAAGAGAATGGGTGGGCTCTTTTAGCGCTTCATTGACCCAGCTCGATGTCAAGGTCCACAAAGTTTTGATTGGTTTGGCCTGAAGTACAGAGAGACATTGAAAATAGATGGAAGATCTTCTCTGGGGGAAAGCTAGATAGTGTAATTATGGAAGCCACTCTACTTCATGTTAGTTTTTTGATTGAAAGGAGAAATTTTGGAGGAAAATCTTAACTCAAGAATGTTGATGCGTAATCGACTAATTTGTTTGTACCGGCCGTCTTTAGCTAATTGTTGGAATGCTTTATCATTAATTTATGAGCACCTGCTATTGAATCTCGAACTCAGTCTACTGAATCCAAGATCAGCATTTATCTGTCCAGGAAGGGACCATTAACTAGCACTAGGAACCCCCGAGTTCAAAGTTGCAAGTATTTTTGGGAATTGCCCTAGGCTCTCTCCTGTACTTTGTAAATTCTTTTTCACGAATGAGTCGACAAGCGGTCGCTGCTGATGGTTTACTTCTGATCTGCTGAGGCCAAGATAATTATGAAATAGGCCGAGCAGAGTGTGCATGGGTATGTGATGAGTGGTTGACCAGGGTATGTTTTGTCTTCAACTATAAGGTTTTGTCACCCTCGTTGCAGATTCTCAGTGCTTGTGTAATTTGTTAGGAAGGAAACTTCTCTTAGCCAAAGTTAAGAAGCCAATACTAAAAACACACAGATTTTGTTAATGAACCATGTTAAGTAATCAACAAAGAAAAGTTTTCTATTCTCAATGCATCTGACTTTTGTTTTTTTATGATATGTGTGATTAACCACACAAATAAGACTGGATTATTGCCGTGGTTTAAGAGAAGTGTGGATGCATTCGGGCATTTTTATCTTGTGGCCACTGATGCACCAAAGCATAAAATAAACAAACTCAAGGGTACTTAAATTAAGGGTCGTCAATAAAATCTTGCTGCATACTTAAAAAAGTAAGAGGCAAAGCGAAAAAGCAATTCTGTGAATTTTTGAAATTTTTTATTTCTTGATTTTTTTTTAAAAATTTCAACAAATTTCCTATTTTCCCGAAATTTGAATTTTTTTTATTATCTCGACATTTTGATGATTTTTTCTGGAATTTTTCAATTTTTTTGGGATTTTCTGAATTTTTTTAAATATTTTTTATGAATTTTTCAGATTTTTTTATTATTTTTATTTCATTTCTAAAAAAATGGATTTCTGCTCCTGGAAATAGAATTTTATGTTGTTTATCAAACGGGTTTTTGTTTTAGGAAATAGAAATTTCGTGCTGTTATCAAACGGGTTTCTGTTCTGGAAACAGAAATTTTTTGTCGTTATCAAACGGGTTTTTTTTCCCAGAAACTCATCCAGGAACCAGAAATAGAAAAATCTATTTCTGGTTCAGGAACTCATTCCGGACCAGAATGGTTATCATGCGGTACCTTGGTAGCCGAAAAATCCGACATGGACATCGGTCGTCCTACGTGGCTTCACCAGAGCTTACGTGGAAAACATTTTAATATTTTTTTTGAATTTTTGAATTTTTTTCCTTTTTTTTGCAATTTTTTTTCATTGCCGAAGAGGGTCACCAACGACCCTCATCGGCTGCGAAGTAGGAGTGAGCATGGTTCTAGGGTAGAATCGGGAACCGAAGAACCGAACCAGCGAGTCCGGTTCGTTCCCAGTTCTAGGGTGTGAGGTTTCGATTCCCAGTTCTAATTTTTTAGGAACTGCCAATTCCGGTTCTCGGCTCCTACAAGAACCAAAATCGAAACTGGACCCGGAACCGGAACCGCAAGCCTAAAACAAATAAAAACCCTAACTTTCTTTTTCTTCCCAAATTTCTCCTCGCTCCTCTATTGCGCTCTCTCTCCCACTCCCCGTACCCACGACTCGACGAGACCCTCCTGCCTCTCTTCGCTTTGTTCGGCGTGCGCCTCGGCTCTTCCTGTCTTTATCAACTACGGTCTAGCTCGTCCGCGATGGAAGTGGGCTTCGCTTCAAGGCTTCAAGGGACATCCTCTGTCTTCGTCTTCGTTCGGGCTCACGTGCCGCCACTCGCACCCTCTTGAGCTTGCCTCGGCTCTTCCTCCTCTCGTCTCTCTGCAAGATCGGCGCTGCTTCTCGCTGGACGTGGTTCCTCTCCAGTTCTCGCACCGTAGAAGAGATCTTCAAGGACTACAACGCCCAGCGCACTGCCCTCATCCACGCCCTCACCTACGGTATCGATCATTGTGCAGTCGCCCCCTCTTTGGATCTTCACATGCATGCATTTTTTCTCTTTTTTTCTTGGGTCTGAGTTTGAAAGCATGCGCTGTCGGTGTTTCTTTTAGTTCTTTGTTTCTAGCTTGACGCCGTTGTTGGTGTTGGGGTGAATTTATTTCAGATGTGGATGAATTCTACTCGCTCTGCGATTTAGGTGAGGCTCGATGTACTTTGGGTTTGTTGTTCGTTGTTGTTTTTCCTTCGAATTAAAGGGCAAATGCAAAATTGCTGCTTTACGCTTTTTAGAGAAAAAGGTTTTGACTTTAGTTTGTGCTGCAATTTTGGGGAAGCGGGATGAGGTATGTGGGAAATGGGTAACTGCTGTTAAGTGATTTTTCTATGAAACTATGGTCAATTTGATTGGGGAAGTGGCTGTGGTGGGTTGATAAGAAAGGGGGTAAGTGTGCTTTAGGTTATTGTTGGTTCTTTTCATTCATGATCTGAAAGGAAATTCTTTATTTTTTGCTTTGAATTCTTAATGGGTATTTTAGTTGTGATTACGGACTCCAAATGTTAAAGCTCCTTTTTTTGTCTTTTGGGGGGAAGGGATGGGGGGATTTAATGTTTTCTCTATTTGATACGAGTGATTAAACTGTCGTATATGTGGATGGATATTTTACATTTCAAGAAAAGGAGAATTTGTGTTTGTATGGTCACCCAAATGAATCATGGGAGGTGGCTCTGCCAGCCGAGGAAGTTCCTCCAGAGCTATCTAAACCAGCCTTAGGCATTAACTTCGCTAGAGATGGAATGAAACGCAAGGACTGGCTGTCTTTGGTGGCTGTGCATAGTGACTTTTGGTTGCTCTCTGTGGCCTTCTACTCTGGTGCTCGACTTAACTGCAATGAAAGGTACTTTCGTTTTTACTGCACTTGCTGAAGATTGTCATTGCATATGTGACATACTCAAAGGATCTGTTGTGGTCAATATTGTGATTCTAAGTGCCCTATGTCCCAACTCAGCAAGGCAACCAGTTAATCACGCAATTAAGAGATACCAACATAAATTTAATGGTGCTAGCTTATTCTAGTAAAAAAGCCATTATGCAATCTTTCACCCAAGTTTGGATTTTGAATTAGGTACAGCAACTTGAAGTGTTCTTTTTAAATATGACACTTTGGGAATTTCATTTCCTAATTTGGTTCAACTGTTGCTTCTTGCCCTGTCACACGAAGTTTTCTCCTCTCCCTTCAATCGAATCAGAGCTGTTACAATCTCATTATGTATCCTTGTAAATTGGTCCATTTTCTGAATGTGTTTGCTCACAAATTGAATGACTCTTCCATTGGCCTCTAGTTTGCAGTTGGATATATAGAAGAGGACTTGAAGAGACAGAGCTAAAGAATTCAAAAGATAAATATGATGGTTCTGATTTACTACCTTTGTTAGACCGCCACAAATACTTGGAAGTCGTAGTTGCAGTAGTTAAGGATGCTATATCAGATTTAGTTGTAGATCTAAAAAACCCCAAGGTAGAGCTCCCTCCCCCCTTTTCTCTCTCTCTCTCTCTCTCTCTCTCTCTCTCTCATGTTTATCTGACATCTTTTATTGTAGATTTCTGTTTTGGTTGAGCTGATACCCCTTTCGGCTGTTCTAAATGGGTTGAAGATTAAGATTGAATTGGGTGAATTAGGTTCGTCAGCGTTGCCCTTTTTTTCCTTCAACTTCCTATCTTAGTTTTATTGCATAGTTGCGATTTTCATCATGTGTGCCGGTCTCTTTGATGTTGCGTTCTATCCCCTTTCTATTAAGAAAAATGTGACTTTTCAATAACTAGTTTTTTTGTATTCTCTTTAATGAATGATAAGCTTGTTCATTTTCGTTTTGGTTTAACTAAAAATGAAAAAAAAGAGAACCTATTGGAACCTAGAACTGATCCTGGAACCTGTGACAGGGTAGGTTCTAGGTTCCACGTTCTGACGGATAGGTTTCGGGTTCCAAAAAATGAGGAACCCGCATCTGAGGGTAGGTTTCAGGTGGAAACTGTGAGGAACTTGGAACTCCTCACCCCTACTGTAAAGGCCTCGCCCAGATTGGATGAGGGCCGCCTTGCCCTCGCCCAAGAAGGCCTTGGGTGAGGCCATCGCAACCTCGTTGGCGGTGGGCGAGGCGGCGAAGGCTCTCGCTAGAACTGGCAAGAGCCTTCGCCGCCTCGCTTGGATCACGAAGGCCGTCGCCAGATTTGGGCGGTCGCGAGCGAGGTGGCCTCGCTATATTATATAAACTATATCCATCTTATATCCGATTTTATTCTGTATAGGGCAAGAACCAAACATAGGATATTTTTACTACCAAACATAGCCTGATAGATTGATGCATTTTCGTTGTCATTATACCGACAAATCTCAAACTGTCTGTTTCGTATGCTTATCTAATTCGGTAGTGCAAATCGATACCTATTCAAGGGTCTGCGATCTGCACACAGAAATAGATCCAAAAGTACTAACAAAAGCCATTATGTCGTAACCATAATGTTCTCATCCAGAGAATAAGGAGGATATCAGCGTCGCTGCCAAGATCGCTCCCTACAATGAATCACCAGAAGCCAAATCAGCTCTTTGCTTAAATAAGCACGTATCAGAAGATGAGGCTAGACGAACAAGGAAGGTGCACGGTGCTGGAACAAGTATAGGTCAGAAACGAAAACGTTTGAAAATTCAATCACAGAGCACAAGACAATGAAAAGATAAATGTTAACTACAAAACCCAGCGGGTAATACCAGTAAAACAAAGAAAGAACTTGAATCTTTAGCCAGATACACCGGCCCATAATCCTCCATTTTTGGATCCGACATCCTACAATACACTCAAATGTGGCTACTTCCCCAATTGTCTGCACTGTTGCTACTGACGTCACACGATTAGCTAGATCAAGAAAACCAAGTAGGATCCCTCTCCCGACGTCACTCGATTACCCGAAAGGCCAACAGATGAACCCCATCACAAGATACTCATACCAGCATCCGACACCGGTGGACTAGCTCATTGAGAGAGCAACGGTTCATGCCTGTCGGACTCAAGATGACACTCAAGGTTGCCAGGGTAATAGTACATGCATCTGTGGCCAACGAGGGGACGAGAGGAAAGGATCAAGGCGAGGAAATACCAGAAATGTTTCGCACCCAAAAGGGTGGGGAATAATAAGAGTATCGTATATATTATGGAAATGAACAGTGTTTGGTTATCCTTAATTCCTACATATGACTTTGTAGTTTTCTACGCCCATCCTACCTTAAAAAAGGGATGGGACCGCATCAAACCATGGAGTCTATTATAGACCTTGTGACACACCTATAGACATATTATCAGTGCTTAAGTGCGACGGCTGCTTCTTGAACTAGAGGCTGAGTGACAAGAACAAAGTGCTCAGCTTCCCTCTCGACCTGCTCCAAACATCTGTGCAGGTCCCTCCCTTCTTTCATCTTCTTGACAAACGCCACGAACCGCCTCCAGTTGTCGGGTTGGAACAAGTCTGGGTTCATCCTCAGATATGTGAATGCGCACATCTCCCTGTCCTCCTGAGGATAGCCATCGATGTTCAGCAATGCGGACTGCAAAATTTGTTCATGCGCATAATCATCATAGCGCTGCAGTGCGTTTTCCCCAGCAAGAGGAACTTCTGCCTCCCGGGTAGCCAAAGCTACTTGCTTCACCAGCTTCTCGGGTGCGCAGAGCGCGTCTTGGGGTTGCTCATGGTCACGCATTTCGATGCAAGTGAAATTGAAAATCGCATCATGACGTGCCAACATCTGGGCAATGGGAAGGTAACCATCCCGAAAACGCGTGTTATAGTATCCTGCTGTCAGCTCAGGAGCATGCGAACGTGTCCCATAGTGCCAGTGAATTCCTGCAACCTTGACTGAAATCTTCACACCTGTATTCTCAAAGACGGATTTGGCAGATGAGAGTATCCTCTCACCATGGTCCAGTAGCATCTGAGAATACCACGATAAGAAGAATTCACCATATTGACTGTTCCATCCTCCACCTTCCTTCTTAAAGAATGTGGTATCCTCTGGCCAGTTGTTATATTCACCAGCATCGGTTGGACCGGTGTGGCCCCATTCTGGTTTGCCGGCAGCCTCGGCTGCAGCTTTCAAGCTACTCAGCATGTACTGCATCAAGAATTTGAAGAAATCAGAACGCAATGCAATAGAGCAGCAGAAAAGAAAACTTACTCAAGAAAGAAAATGACAGCACCTACCTTGTCATAACATTGAAAGGCCCCAATTCCTGGAAATTTCCATGTCCCATTTTGCTCAGGGTATGATGGGTAACGAAGTTCGCCTGCTGGTCCCATGCCTACTTGAATTTCCTGCAGATTATGCAAGACAATTCAGCAAATGCTCCACTAAAGTGGCTCATGGCACTACCTATATGACATGTCAAATGACAATGTATTTCGAGACGAGAACTCACCACAATGGTTTCACCTAAAAGGTGCTGGAAGTTGTCTCTAAATGCGCACATGAAGTCAGCATAACACTGCATGGGTGTTCGCCCTTTGAGAACAGGGAGGGTGTCACAACCAAGCGATATGTATTCATAGTTTCTCCTACCCCACTGGTCTGTATATGCAAGATCAGGATCTTTATCAACTTCTTCCACAGCCCACTTTGGTAGAGGGATGCTGAGAGGAGGAAAACACAGCCCAGTTACAAGAAAAATCAAACACCACAGGTGGAGAAAAGGACAATCAGTTCCTATTACACACCAGTTCAAATGGAAGATGGTGACATTGAAACATACGAAAAACCCTCATTCCTAAAGCTTAATGACACAATAGTAGTGACACTCATGGTCATCCTGAGCAATGTCAAGCCACCTTAATTTGTAGGTGCAACAACACAGGCATTCAACTTATATCACCAAGTCTTAGAAAAAACGATAGATCCCAACAAGAATGGGTGCGTGCAAGAACCAATTCAAGATCAGCTCCCCATTTTATTTGGTCCAGAAGATCAGGTCCCAATTTAAAAACCAAGGATTTATTATGTTCAAAGCGCAGAATCTGTATAGATCTCTAAGGATCTAATCCTCGGGGATGTGGTGGTTGTTGGAACAAACAAGACTGCATCTCATCCATTGATTGTAAACCGTTTGTGTGTATTGACACACTTTATCTATAGGGGTCATGACATAATGCGTGTGATTAGGACCGGGAAGATCGGTCTCTCCTGGACAATACAAACAGTGGAGTTTTGCACAGTAACAATCAGTGGAGTTTTGCACAGTAACAATCAGTATGTCACTATTATCATGTCAACGTCTAAGATATCCCGGAGTCCTCTCAATTGGACAGATAAAATCGAGAAGGCAGCTTTATATTATATTATCGACGTTTCAGCATCCTCAATATCTGTTTCAACATGATCCTATCCCTTCCAAAAATATTAGAGCGATATCTATCTTCACATCCAAAAGGTTTTGGAAATGGAAAAATTCGAACAAAATTACGCATCCTGCAACCCTTTATCCAGGCCAATTATACCAAACCCTTACGCAAAAGCAAAATTTGGAACCAACCAAAGCACCACATCCAGATATTACCCCAAATTCCCAATGTCTACCTCTCTAAATCATCCCCCTATGCCGATATTCCAAAGCACAGCAAGCTAAATCAGATTGAAGATGCAATTTCAATCACTCAGATGAATAAAAGGAAAAGAGAGAACTTACAAGCAAGAGTCACCAACGTTTCCACCGCACTGGTGAAACGACATCACAGCCTGCACTTTCAACCCATGCTTCTTAGCCATCTCCAAAAGTTCCGCATAACCACCCCAATTGTAGCTCCCAGGCTCTCTCTCCACCAATCCCCACCACACGTCCATCATAATCCCCTCCACGCCGGCACTCTTCAACGCCTGCAGACTGGCGTTCATCGCCTTCCTCCGGTTCACCGTGTTATTCATCGTCACGCTGTCCAGCGGCATCATCACGAACACCGGAACACCTCCGCTCCACTTCTCGCGGGCCTCGGCCGGAGCCACCTCCCTGTGCTCCCTCACCGCCGCCTCCGGCAGCGCCTCCATCTCCGCCGCGAAGGCCTGGCACGCGACGGACAGATCCGGGCGGATCCCCCCCAGGACCGGCGACCTGCACGGGCTCGGCGGCGGCGACAGAGCGTCCACCGCGTCCGGCTTCTGCGCCCTGCACCGGACGCTGGGCGCCGGCGACTTCCATACCGCGGCCGCGCTCACCGTCGCCGTCGACGGCTCCCCGGAGCCGCTCCCGGACTCCGCCGCCTGGATCGGCGTCCCGGCGAGCGCCCCGATCTGGTGAGCCATGCTCAACGCCATGCTCGCTGCTAATTTTCTCGGGAAAATCCAATCGAATGACGGAAAACGATCTCTCTCTCTCGGTATCGAGTTACGTTGTTCAGTGGAATACGTGCTTAGAGATTTGAACGAGAGGTGGAGGGAGGTCTGACCTCAATATATATAGGGTCGAGAAGTCAGATAAGATTTTCTTTTTAAAAGCGATAAAATGGAAATTAAATAATCTCGAGCCATTAATATCGCGCCACGTGTCATCTCCACCTCGTGGCGGGACGAGGGGCGTGGGAGGGGGCGACGGCTGCGATCGGGCGACGCACGTGACGATGGGCGGTGGAGATTGGGGAGCGCGTGAAGGTTTCCGGCTAAAGTCGCACGGCGTATCTGGCGTGTTCACGAATAGAAAAATCTACGCGCCGCACCCAATGGGGACGCGACACGTGCGGCGTGAGGGGGTGGAGATGGGGATCACGTGTCAGAGTGCTTTAGATGTAAGCCAAGGGTTTGGGCTTCTCGTCGTTTTGCTTCATCAGACTCGTTGTGGCGTCCAGTGGAAGGTGGGCGAGGCCACGTGTCGCGAGGAGGGGAGAGTCAAGACGGCGAGTCGGTGCCGCGTCTGGTGGGGATAAGGACACGGACGGCCCGGATGATGAGTAGGTTGCGTGTCGCCCTTCGCGACGATCGAACGGTCGTGATTGGAGCTTGATCTGCGGCCGCGATTGGCCCAAAGTGGGGCCCGCCTCGTCGGGTCGGGTTTTAGGATTGGGCTTTTGAGTCGAGCGGACATTTGTGATCCGAGGCGTGCCCACGTGTCCAATGGGTTTGGACAGTGGGACCCACGCGAACCACACCTTTTTATTTAAAATGACAAAAACTTTTTATTTTTGTTAATACACAGTAAAGTAATGATAAATCACATTACTTGCAATAAGCGATGTCTCTCTAATTCCCCCCCTCCCCCCCAGCCTCTTATATTTGTCGCTTCTCTCTGCGATTTCATTTTCCTTTTCTATTAAGGAAATTATGTTTGCCTTCATCCAATATTAGGTCAAGGTATTTTCATTATTTGTGTTATTATGTGAACTAGCAATAAACTTGTATCTTGGGCAACGATATAAGTAGTAACACACATATTTTTGTTTCATTCAAAATATTAGAAGAAAAAAGCAATCATTTTGATCGCCAAAATTTATGTATAACTTAGTATCTATATAAATCATAATTCCATGATATTTTTGGTTAATTATATTAAATGATCCCAAATTATTATACGGTAACTCAAGCATGTATTCATCTTTTATTTTTTTTAATCGAGCTTGCATGGTTTTTCACTTGAACTTGATTAAGACGGACAAATTTTATTAACTTCTTGTTAAGATTAAGTGTGTGTATGTCAGATATTACAACACAGAAGTTTATAAATTTTTATTTAATTGTATATTGAATCATGAATATGATTTATATTTCTTATTCTCCAATTTCATGTCAAGATTAAGTGAGATTCTTATAGCAAATTTGGTGTGTCGTGCGATGTCATAGATGCGCGGCATGATAATTTTCATTTTTAGATGGTTAAATAAAATTGAGAAACAAAATAAATATTGGAATTGTTGAGAAGGGAAAACGAAATAAATTGAGCAGTTGATAATACAATTGAAATTGAGAATTTGAGAGTAAAACTGCAATCATACTCTCTCATTGTGAGAATCAATAGAAAATTCAATCATGAGAAAGTTCCATGAATGAAACGAGACACTTTGTTTTAAACAAAAAATCGATATTTATTGTCGGATCACACTTTTTTTTATCCAGGAATTATAACGGTCAATGGATAAATCAAAGAAAAAGGATTTGGGGGTAATTTTCATCCCCATTTTGAATTGAAAGTAAGTGAATTTTTTAAGTGATGTTATTTATTACTTAATTAATAATTTATGGCAATAGGGTATTAGACATGTTATTATTATAAAAAAATTTATAAAGAGTACCCCAAGGCATTTGATAGGAAGTACTGATCATACTTTGGAAATTGTAATTTATCCATAACATGCTAAAAATAAAATATAATATTTATTTAACTTTCAACGATCTTTAATGTGCATTGAAATTTTACTCTTTCTATGCTTAGGTTTTTATCGTTCTTAGAACAGTCGTTAACAAGAACCATTATGATGAACCATTCGGTCGCGATAAAATGTTGCCTAGTATATCATGGAAGAGGTAACTCGTATTGTACCATCCAAAGCCTTTTCCAACAGCGTTTGTATAACACTTGGTGCACGAATCTTAAGTCCATGTAATGCACGGTATAGTATTACACGGAAAAAATACATATTAACATATATGATTTGGTTAATATAACAAAAAACATAATAATTTAGAAAAAAAAATGCCACAAGTGTCATAATTTTAATACGGCCCTTACATGAATGTTATAACTTTTTTTATCTATCACTTGAATGTCATAATTTTTCCAATTTAGTCCTAGACATTTTAATTTTACCAATTGAGTCCTAAATCTTTTGACATTCAGCCAATTGCGTCTATCCGGTCAATTTTGGCTAGAATTCACTGACATAGACACCGGCCGCCTCCGGCGCTAACGTGGACAATTTTTAATAATATTTTCAAATTTTTTTCGAATTTCTTTTCTTTCTTGTTTTTTTTTCTCTTTTCTTCTTCCTTGCACCAGCACCACCGTGACACCAGCAAGCTTCCAGCTTCTTCCCGGTGCTGTTGCCTAGATCTGTAGCTCTAGACGAAGCCCGCAGCTTGAAGGTGCGCGACCAGATCAGCCAGAGCTCCACCGCAACCTATTCTCATCATCAGCCACAACAATACCAAAGCCAAACCGCCAATCAGAGATGACACATTGGTCGAATCGAATGGCGATACGTGTCTACTCAGCAATGGTTGGTGATGGTGTCCAGGGCCTGTCTCGCTGATTTTAGCTCTACGATCGGGTATTTTTTCCATTATAAATTTAATGTGATCATAATTATTATAATATTTTATAAACATGGTAATTGAATGTTGAATGGTTCCCACATATAATCTTGATTAGTGATAAAATGCTATAATCTCTCTCTGTGGAGTCACTCTCGCCTTGGGTACACATGAATCTAGGTCTATACGCTCTATTTGAATTTGATGATAAGTCCTAATGGATAATTGATTATATTGAACTTGGATTTAACATTTCATATAGATATCAATTGGGTGTACCGGTATCAATTTAATGGGAAATTAGCAGAAAAGTTATAAATCTTTTGTGCGGCTGCCAATTCAAAGATTTCCTTTTCCTTTTTACTTGATCTCAGTTAGCCTATTAGTTCTGCTTGTTTTTACTAAGCTCTTGTTCTCTGGACTGCACCTTCTCAGGGGACGTGGGTTTCCATGGGGGTGTTTCCTGATGGTTCTTACACTGTGCCTAAGGACCTCATCTTTTCCTTCCCGGTAACTTCTCCCAATGGGGAGTGGACCATCGTGCAAGGTATAGAAAATTCTGTTTCCCCATTAAAATCAATTACAATCTTCATTATTGGTACTTTCCGCTAGCAAATTCTGTCTAGAAACTGCTGCTAGTCAGAGATATTTATCTTGCACTTTATCTTTTTGCATTGCAATCTAGCATGGCACTCCAATCTTTTCATCGAATTGATTTTTCAAAACTTGCCTTTGTCTTTTGGTTAGTCGCCTACTTAGTCATCTTGGGTTTTGGTCATGACCATCTTATTCTGTGGGCCTGATATAGGTCTCACGCTTGATGATGAGTTCTCGAGGAAGAAGATGGATTCAATGGTAGAACTTATGAAAGAGCACTTGTTGACTCTTGCCTCTGTTGAACGTCATCTTCGTGGGTAGTATAGTGCTTGAAGCCCTCACCACCACCGTACACAGTCCTCTTCCCCTCTCTTCTATGATCCGTTTGTTTAATTTCACAATCTAATGTTGATATTTAAACACTACTTTTCCTATCATATGTGCTTATTATGAGTATTCCCCGTGTTGCGTAGTTCAAACAAGTCGTGTTCATTATTGCCATCCCTATTGCCATGGAGAGCATGATCAGTCCTAAAGAAGTGGGATTGAAACTTATTTTGAATGTTTCCTTTCTCATTCCTCATCAAGTTCTGAGTCTCGATGTGTCGTCTGCTTGCAAAGCAGGCAGGTGCGAATTACAACTAGAGGTCCATCCAGAAGAACTCGGCCTTCTCCTCATCCAAAGAATTGCTTCCAGGGCTGGATGAGCTCACTTCCCCCTTCATCTGATTAGGTTGCATAGATTGAGAATATTTAGAAATATGCTCGGCAGTTCTAAGATGCAAGTCGACGTACACCACTACTTCAAATGGAAAAGTTCGGAAGGGTGACCTAACCTTCGGAGCATCTTACTGTTGAGCGATTCGCCTAGTGGGTGATGTTTTTCATGCGTACGAGGCTCGGTATAAGTCCAGATAGTAGGGTTTAAATCTTGTTACTTCAAGGGAGATGTGCGCAGAAACTCCCGGTTACACCCAAAGAGAGGTCTCTCAAGAAAAGAAAAGTTGAATTGGCAACCTAAAAGGACAAATAGAAAAGAAACTTGATGTATCATGTATGGTGGACGAGAAAGGTATCATATCTGCCGGAGATGTATATGGAGTGAATGATCAGAAACTATTTGATAGTAACCTTACTGATGCTACGTAATCAATTTATAAAGAATTGATACACACTTGATCGCAAGTGGTGACAGGTAAACTTAATTCCTGCCTCATCGGTTCTTTGGAACTGTAAGGAGTAAAGTGAAGCTAATCAATTGACTTAACCATCCAGTAGCCAAAGTTCACCCAATATTCAGTTCATATACATAATTTTCACATTTCTAAATACATCTAAGAGAAGAAATCAGTGGGAGCATGATCCTAAGAATCAAATTATGAGAGAATGAGACCGAGTTGTGAAACGATAGAAACATTTGGTAGCCATCATACTCAACCTCAATTACGCATCAAGACGGCATTCTATGAAGAGCATCAATTCAGCCTCCATCGCGATTGGCATCCGGGCCCCCGCCGGGCATCCGATAAATCGGCATCGTCTCACGTAAAATGCTTCAAGACAGGTTAAATCCCCGCGTAAGACGCCTTATGACATTATGTGATTACACGAGCATTCAAGCACTCAACCCAATTCTTATCTTTTCGATTAGTCAAATGCCACTAAACCCATATTCATCTAACAACAAGCCATGCCTCTCACATGCAACAATAACACCTAATAGTCCCCGAGAGAGAGAAAACCGAACTTGCATAGACCGGGACTAATCTAGGCGGCTGCACAGCAATCGAAATCCTTTCGAAGTAAATAGTAATTCAACTTCAAAAATTCTAAATTTTGGATATGTCATAGAAAATATCTTGATAAACATTTTTTATGAAAAACACGAAATCCAGTTCCCACTGTAAACACCTTGTTTTGTCACCAAAGTCAGATGGAAATCAGTTCATTCGGACAGGCCACTCGGTCTTCAAAATGCATCTCAATTAGTACCCAAATCTCTTTGTGAAGATTTAAAATTTTTATATGTCATAGAAACAAGTATTCTCAACAATTTTCGTGAAGGAAGTTTGTTGAAAAGAGACCTGAAAAAATTTATAAGAATTGGGAAAGACACAAAGGTCGGGTGAACAGTGATTCCGGCAGCTTTGAGATGGTCTGAAAATGGCCCTCCGAATGCCCCCAAATGATCTCCAAAAATTCCAGATTTAATTTATGTTGTATTTCAAGATGTTAGGGACAACTTTCATGTGGAACACCACCTTAGATTCGGCTTAACAAAGTCTCCAAAAAAATAACAAAACACAAAAGCGCAACAACAACCAAACCAAGAATCAACCAAGTAAGAACCAACAAACAACCAAACACATTCAGCCACTAAACCATCTCTAAACAGCTCTTGATCAGCCTTTACACATGTCATTGGTAATTCATTATCCTAATCAAGATTTATGGAGCACTTACAAGGAATCCTAAGCAAAGCCAAGTCAAGCAAGCGGTTGCTCCGGCGGACGGACAGGTGGCTCGGCGGCGGTGCTAGTCACGGGCGGACCATGGCTAAGACGAGCATGGGTGGTGGTGAGGGGTGGTGCTGGTCTCGGTTAGGGGTGGTGGTGACCGAAAATGAGAAGGAAGGAGGGAGAGAGAGAGGGTGGTGACGGTGAGCAGCAGTGACGGCCGGCGGTTGTTCCAGTGTTTCTCCGGCGGCTGAACGGTGGCTGACGCGGCTCAGCTGGTCTAGCAAGGTGGAAGGGGAGAGGGTCGGCTGAATTAGCAAGGGAGGATAGAGTGAGGGAGTGAGACTTGATCACAATAAGAGGGAGAGACAAAAGTGATTGATTATCTACTAACCCCACTATTTCACAAAGCCCCAATACCAACCCTACTATCATCCAAGGGTCTAGAATCCTTCCCTTTCCCCAAGCCAAGATCTAATGGCTCTCAAATTTCCTCTCCACCAATTACCCAAAAATAACAAATGATAAGAAAATAAATAAACAAGGAGGGGAGGGGCACAATGGTCCATAATTTCCGCCAATGGAGGGAAAACACCAAAGTCCAAGTTGCCCTTCAATGTCTCAAATGAATTCAAATATCCTAGGGGGTAAAATGGTCTTTTTCAATACTCGGTCCAAATTATACTTTTCCGATAATTCCAAGCGATCGAGTAGTTGGCCACGCTTGGTAAGATGAGGTCCAATAAATTTTTGTGGAATCTTGAAAGTTCAACATCTTATTCTGGATTTTAATTCATGGCTAAAACCAATCAATCGCGACTTTAGTGTCTTTCAAACCAACTTGCGACTTTTAGGAGTTACGCGTATTGACCCGTGACTGATTCAATATTGAGCCACATCTAAGCTTACTTGAGCCATAGCGACCTTGGTTGTCATGTAACTGCGAGAGTCAATCACTAGTTCCAATTGATGCGATTGTTCGGATTAGGTTTGGGATCATTCAAAATTCATATGATGGTCAAGCGGAATCGCTCACGATTCTACTGTATAACATTTACGAATCGTTCCATAACTATCTTTGGATCGGTCTATAATGGCCCAAAATATCTCGTCAATCCTTATGGTCGAAGTGTCGATCCATGGCCAAGTTCTTAGGTCCAGGTACTTGATTCCTAGCTAGCTATTCTCTAATGGTTAGTCTTATCAAGAGTGATCAATTTCGAGTAAGATTTAACTAAAAGTGTATCGAAGATATATATATTCATTTTATAAATCTCAAAAATGGATCGAATTTCAGAATGTTACATGTCTCATGATGTTTGGACATCGATTGAGAAACTTTATGGTACTCAATCTCAAGCTTGCATAATGCAATTGGAGTATGAGCTTTGATATCTAAAGAAGGGCTCTTTTTCCATGGAAGCCTTTGCTCAAAAGGCAAAGAACATTACGAATCATCTTTCTATGGCTTCTTATCCGATTTTAGAAAGGGACGAAGTGAGTGAAAGGTAGCTAAGGGAACAAGAGTGTCACGCCCGCACCCTACGAGCTCGTAATATTCCGCTTGGTCATTAAGGTGCTGCATGAAAACCATTCTGGTTCTGTCCAGAACTGATTTTTTGTTCCCAGAATCAGTTTTGGACGAGAAACCCGTTTGGTAACGCAATTTCATTTTTCTATTTCCCGGACAAGTTTGCTTCCAAAACTGATTCTGAAACCAGAAATGAGAACCAAAAAAAAGTTGGTTTTTCATTTCTGGAACAAAAGTGAGAACCATTTCTAAGGAATTCATTTTCTTCAACACACATATTCATATGGAAGTCACGATCTTTGAGGTGAGAAAAAAAGCAAAAAATCAAAATTTTCAAAACTTAACAGAATGGTTTAGCATCTGTGGCTACCCACTTTCAGTGAAATTTAAATTTTTTTAGGTACCGAAAAAAATAAAAAAATAAATAAAAATAAAAAATTTCAAAATTTCACAAAATAGCTTAGAAAACCTATGGCCACCCACTTTGAGCAAAATTTAATTTTTTTAGTTGCAAAAAAAAATAAAAAAAATAAATTATAAAATTTAAAAACTTCACAGAATATCTTAGAATACTTGTGGCCACCCAATTTGAGCGAAATTTTATTTTTTTAGGTGCCGAAAAAAATAAAAAAAAGCAAAAAATCAAAAATTTCAAAACTTCACAGAATGGCTTAGAATACTTGTGGCCATCCACTTTGAGTGAAATTTTAATTTTTTTAAGTGACGAAAAAAATAAAAAAAATAAAAAATTTCAAAACTTCACAGAATAGCTTAAAATACCTGTGGCCACCCACTTTGAGTGAAATTTTAATTTTTTTATATGCCAAAAAATAAAAATAAGCAAAAAAGTAAAAATTTCAAAACTTTATAGAATGGCTTAAAATACCTGTGGCCACCCACTTTGAGTGAATTTTTATTTTTTTAGGTGCCGAAAAAAATAAAAAAATAAAAATAAAAAATTTCAAAACTTCACAAAATGGCTTAGAATACCTGTGGCCATCCACTTTAAGCGAAATTTTAATTTTTTTATGTGCCGAAAAAAATAAATAAAAAATAAAAAACTTTACATAATTGCTTAGAATACCTGTGGCCACCCACTTTGAGTGAAATTTAATTTTTTTTAGGTGTCGAAAAAAAATAAAAATAAGCAAAAAAGAAAAATTTTCAAAACTTCACAGAGTGGCTTAGAATACATGTGACCATCCACTTTGAGTGAAATTTAATTTTCTTTAGGAACCAAAAAAAATCAAAAAAAATCAAAAATACCATTTGGGCATCTAAAAAAAATTAAATTTTACTAAAAGTGGGTGGCTAGAGGTATTGTAAGCCATTCTGTGAAGTTTTGAAATTTTTGATTTTTTGATTTTTTTGGGCACCTAAAAAAATTTAAATTTCACTAAAAGTGGGTGGCCACATGTATTCTAAGCAATTCTGTGAAGTTTTGAAATTTTTGATTTCTTGATTTTTTTGAAAAAATTCAACAAATTTCCTATTTTCCCGGAATCTAAATTTTTTTTATTTTCTCGACATTTTGATGATTTTTTCTGGAATTTTTCAATTTTTTGGGATTTTCTGAATTTTTTTTAAAGATTTTTATGAATTTTTCGGATTTTTATTATTTTTATTCCATTTCTAAAAAAATGCATTTTTGTTCCTGGAAATAGAATTTTCTGTTGTTTATCAAACGGGTTTTTATTTCAGGAAATATAAATTTTGTGCTGTTATCAAACGGGTTTCTGTTCTAGAAATAGAAATTTTTTGTCATTATCAAACAGGTTTTTTTTCTCAGAAACTCATCCAGGAACCAGAAATAGAAAAATCTATTTCTGGTTCAGGAACTCATTCCGGAACAGAATGGTTATCATTCGTTACCTAAGTATGCAACTTCCCAGGACTAGTCGCCGATCCGATTCAAACAAACTAAGAGTAACACATGCAGAAGCAACTCGAACACTCCATTCAATATTCAATTAAACGGGATAGTAAATAGACAAATGAAACAGAACAATAAGCCACTTTATAAACATAACATTACTTACAACGCCACAACAAACAAGCCTTACTATAGGCCTCCACTACAAACCACACACGTACTCAAAAAGGATCGGATGGTCTATCTACTTAACTTCTCTACTCAAAAGATGATATCCAAAAGACTTCACCTATCGAAACTTTTCCAACATATGCTCCATATCCATTAGGACCCCAAAACGTTGCGGAGCGCCGTTCATGTTCATGGTCGAGGGTCTTAAAGGTTTGAATTGCAACAATGAGAATAAATCTCAATAAGTAAACTCCCTAAGTCTTATTTAGGGTAACACGTACCTCCAGATCACCCTAATCATGCAATCCTATTAACATATCAACTCAATGGTAAAAATCTTTTGTTGGCACAACCAACTTACAAAACATAATATATGTTCTAACAAACACCCAACGGTATCATCATACCACACATGGTCACGAAACACAAACAAATCATGGCATTACATGAAAATGCATATCGACAGTTAATAATCCAGACATACTTAAATATTACTCTTGAACACAAAGCATTCCTCAATGCAATTAACATTCGTAGTTGTTCAAATTATTAACGACCTCTCGGGCCACACCAAACCCCCGCCGGTCTTTTGGTCTAGCCAGGATCGCCCCGCTACTTCAGGCGCAGCAACATTGGGGATCGAACCCCCCTGAGAAGCCGGGTACCCAACGGCATTCCAATAAGGAGTATTGATCGATCCGGCCTCCACCGCGATCGGCAACGTCTAGAACCCTTGCCTAGATAGCATCAGAACTCCCGCCGGGCATCGTCTAGAACTCCTACTTAGACGGAACTTGTCATGGCCATGCACGCAAATAATCACTCATTGTCAATTTTGATCTTTCTTAATTAGCCAATGCAGAGTGTTTATAATGTGCATTTTCCTACGAACGAACATGTCATGAATTGCACTTAGAACCATATCAAACATCATTATCTAGTTACAAATTACCATGATGCACCAAAATTAGCCATGATTAACCACACGATCCATTATCAAGCCACAAGATCAATGTTCGGGCATAAGATCCACTATTGATAATCCATTTCGACCACATGATTGTCATCACAACCACACGATCAAACATTGATCACTTAATCAACCATGATTAAACTAAATAACTACATGATCAAATAATTAGGACATGGCCAACCATTCTAGGCCACACGATTAACTATGATCACATAATCAGCCAATCCAAACCACATGATCAAATAATTAAACCACATGATAATCAACACATGATCAGTCATGATCAAACTATTCTAGCTACATGATTGTTTATTAATACAAGATCAATCAATCTAAGCCACGTGATTACCCTAATCATATGATCAGCCACATAAGCCATATGATTAACATCAAATCACATGATTAACCACTAATTAGTCATATACTAATTAGCCCTAGATCAGCCCACAATTAACCACTAATTAGCCCATAATTAATCACTAATCAGCCCCTAAACTAGTCCATTAGTCATCCATTAACCTAATCAAGGTTTAAGAAGTTACTTACCACTAATCCTAAGCCCAAAGATCAACTAAACCAGTAGCAATAGCCCCCGGTGTGCAGCGACTCCAACAAACGGCAAGCAGCGAAACAACAAAACGACAAAAGGTGGCTAACATAGCGGCTGGTCACGGCTTGAACGGTGGCTAGGGGTGGTGGTTCACGACGAGGTGAGGGCTAGATGGTGGCGTGATGGTGGCTGAGGTGGCTTGGCCAAACCAAAAAGAAAAGGGAGAGTGAGAGATTGAGTGAGTAATAGAAATGGTTGATTTAAAAAATGATGGGGGAGAGAGAGAGTAACTAAATAATATCCTCCAAATGAAGGGTTGAGATCACTTCTTGGTCCCAAAGTCAAGATCCAAAGGCTAGAGTTGATTCTTGAAAAGGTTTCTAGAAGGGACAGTTAGGAAAATAACCAAAGTAAGAAGGGCAAATCTGTCCATGAAATTTAGAATCACTACAGGGTACAAAGACCAACATGCCTTCCCACTCAACCAAGATGTTCTAGAACACTAAGCTACGTTTGATCGATCGGATAAAAGTCAGGATATGATATATTTTATCATATTTTGTGTTTGGTGGTGGTTTAGGATATGATAAGGTCAGACATAGACCGAATATAACCCGGATAAAAAAATCTGAGGGAGGGTGGGATGGACTTGGATAGGATTTCTAATGTCTATTTTTCCAAAAACCCTACGCTCCACTCGTCATCTTTATCTCCACACCTTGTGCACTTTCACCAAAAAAATTTCTCGGCTTTTTTTTCTTTCACTAATTCCTCCGGACCCGTGAATAGCAAAAAAAAAATTATCCTATCCGACTTTAAATCCGTAGTCCACCAAACAATGGATATGATATGAAGAAATCTCAAGATTTCTTAACCTATCCTATCCAGTCCTATCCTGTTTAGAAATCCGGACAACTAAACGCAGCCTAAGGGGTGAAAGGTTCTTTTTCAATTCCTGGGCCAAAATTCACTTTTTCAAGAATTTCCGAGCAAATCAATAACTATGCGAGCTTAATGAGGTAACGTCTAATATAATCGTTTTGATATCCTTGAAAGTTCGATACCCAAGTTCGGATTTCAATTCATGGCCAAAATCGATCAATTGTGACTTTAGTGTATCTTAAACTAACGGATAGCTTTTAGGTGTTACTCGTATTCAACCCGTGGTTGATTCGATATCAAACCACGTTTAAGTTTACTCAACCATGGTGACCTCGGTTGTCATGCAATTGCGAGGATCAATCATTAGTTTTGAAGGACACGATTGTTAAAAATTGGTTTAGGAATGTTTGTGATTCAAACAATGGCCAAATAGAATCACCCGCGACCTAATTGTATAACATTGGAAAATCATTCCATAATCATCCTTAGATCAGTCTATAATGGGCCAAAATATCCCTTCGTCAATCCTTATGGTCGAATTGTCAATATAGGATCGAGTTTTTAGGTCGTGCATACTAAATTCCTAACTAGTCATTCCCTAATGATTAGTCATTTTGTCACGCCCCGAACCCAACTTACCCATCGGAACGCGAGCATCCCCTTACCACTCCGGTCGATCAGAGTGCGACGTCCCTAGGAGACATCGCCGACCCAACAACAATCAGAGTATAAAAACACATGCGAAAGCAAAATACAAACCCTGACAATTAAAGATGAGCAAGGAAACCAAACAATCAAATCGACATCAGGTAAAACCTCATTCTCATATATATCAACAAACTGTTTACACAAAGAACACCGATACCTGTACAGTCAGATCCACTACAGGTCTAGGTCAAGGTCAAGCTAGCATCAAAGTCAAAAGGCCACTAATCCAAAAAGTGTCGGTGGCCGGGTGAGTAGGTCTGTACTAAGGATCACTATAACAAAAAGGTAGGGATCCCTATCGTCGTCCAACTAGTCTAAGGCTCGTAGTCTGGGTCGCTGGAATCGTCGGGCTCATCGGAAGACTCAGCTGACTCCTCTGAAGAGCTGCGATTCGGCTCTGGCTCATCCACGTCCATGTCGGGGTCCTCCTGATCAGCCTGATCCTCCTCGGCTCCCCAGTAGTCTGCTAAGAGAGCGTCAGCCTCAGCCTCGGAGTCAAAGTCGTCCTCCAGGTCTACATCTGCAGCTGCATCCTCGACGGCATCTATGTCTACATCCTCGCCTACCTCATCGATCTCACCATCCTCATCATCCAGCTCCATCGCCTCTGGCCCGGGGTCGTCCTCCTCCTCATCCATAGGCTCCGGCTCTATGTCATTATACCAAACTCCGGGGCCTGGCTGGGCCTCGACGGCTGGCGTAGCGCCAGGTGGAGGGGCATCGACCACCTCGCCATCGGCAATCACTGGCTCCAATTCGCCATCAGCGTCTACTGGAATGTCAAAGGTACGGATAGGTCGACTGAGGGTCCCGTCCGCTGCCCTGCGACACCATGCTATGTACTCTTGCTTCTGATGCTCATCCTCACCCACATTAACGTAAAGAACTGACCTAAACCTCACATGCATCTCGTCATTTCCAGCTGGGAAATGCTCCTCGGTCTGTAATATCTGCCTAGGAATCCCAAAAAGTGGAGGCGGCTCCGGCATCCTAGGGGGTAGGCTCTGAAATGTTCGGTTTTACCACAACCGTGAGACTAGCTCAGTGAATCAAATACCTAAACCTAGGTTAGGCTAAAGTGTGTCTCTTAACGGACCAAAATCAAGCATTCAAGCCAACAAACATAAAACTCAATATGTTTCAACGTGATTCAACCCCTGCAAGTTAGTGCAATTCAACATATATATATACACCCACATACGTGTTCATACGGGCAGGCGTACTCCACACACGCGTGCTCATATTCCTTAAATGGTTCAAACCACTCAATCACCGCATCCCACACGAATGCCTCATGCAGTCACATGCTAATGATTCTCACAATCTCATCACAATACTGCATGATTCACAATTCACATAATGCAACGTTCAGTTCATTCTTAATCTCACGACCCACAATAGGGCCCGACCCGAAGGCCACAACACTTCATGGCCAGCGTATATAATACGCCCCCGGCCCGGTGTCTTCTAGCCTGCTACAAAGTGCCTGAGGCGCAACACCGCTCACCTACGAACCAGAGCCTGCTACAAAGTGCATGAGGATGGTCGTCTTCCGGTCTAACCGGGCATTGTCCTGCTACAAAGTGCATGAGGACGGAACTCGACCCGTAGGCCATTAAGTGATCACACATATCAATTTTATCTTAGCCCAGCTCCACTCTTTTCAGGGCATTTACCGTGATCACACAATGCAATGTCACACCCGCACAATCACACAATGTCATCTCAAATCTCAATCTCGACATACAATGTGCGTGACATGCATTTTCATGACAATGAATACAAATGCCATAACAATTTCCAACATTACAAACAATGGCCATTTCTAGCATTTGTAACACCTAACATGCAGTTCGGCCATAATAAAACTCCAACTTCAAACATAGCCAAACACATTCAAAACACTCCATTTTAGCCTCAAATAATTCAGCCAAGACCCCACTCAAACATATTAGGCATACACTTAGTTTAATTTAGTAAATCAAGCCCATTTAGCCCTAAAATCACCATTTTTAGCACAAAATCTCAAGGCCTCCGAATTTGGCTCACCATGGACAGCCATCAAACCCTCTCTAATCAGCCATATTTCCACCTTAAATCAACCCTCAACAACACCATTAATTCAGCCATTAACCATACAATCACTAACAAACACCAAACTAGCTTAATCTCCACTAATCAACCCAATTAACCCAACTAAACACAATTAAGGCTAGACTAAGTTTGGGTATTAAACTCACGTCTCGGTGGACGACTCGCGGAAGAAACAAGAACATCCCACTCGCGGCTCAACAATGGTGGCTCACGGCCACTCCCGGCGGTGGCTCGGCTCCTCACGGCCAAGATCAGCCGTGGCTGGTCGTCCACGAGGGAGGAGAAGGCGTGGCTGAGGACGGCAGCTCGGGGGCTGGTCCAGCTCTCCACGGCGGTCCTTTGCCGTGACCAAGAGCTCCGGCGAGCGGCTGAGGAAGGGCGGCGACGGTGGGGCTGATCCGGCGGAAAGGGAGAGGAAACGGAGAAGGGGAGATGGCCGATCGGTGAAGGGGGGAGTGAGCTGCGAATGGAGGAGAGAGAGAGAAATATATCCATACATTGGTCAAAGCTGGTCAACCCAACCCTTAGTGGAATCCATGTGTCAAGATCTAAGCTCATTTGACCAAATTACCCCTTTATCCAATGGTTTAAATTCATTCCATCCAATTATTGAGGGGCATTCTTGTCATTAGCCCTTAACCAACCCCTAACCAACTTAGTTAACCTTAACCAACCTTGGTTAAACCAAAATAATTTTCCAAAATTCGGAATTAAGCTTAATTAGTCCAAGGGCAATTCCGTCCTTTTTCCATCCCGAACCGAAATTCCATTTTTCGCACCAATGCGTCCCATATGTGTGTGGCCAACATTTTCTGGCGTCAAAATCTTAAAATTAGTCCGTCGGGTCCCCGAAATCCGACACCGAAATCTGGGCTCAATTCCATGAACAACTCTCTCTCAACTTCAATTTTTCTGAAACTCTCACTAACAGGCGGCTGTTTAGGAATACGCGTATCGACTTAGGGCTGTCCGAGTCTCGACGGTTCCGATCATCGAGAGAAAGAGGGTTTATTACTAATCCCGGGGTCACGATCATTTGGCTCGAGTTCAGGATTGGTTGGCCACGAGCACGTTTGGTTAAGCAGAATTACCTGCGATCCCTAATTGTGCATCGGTGGCCTTGGCCATACCATTTCCATCACTTTTCCCTAAGATCGGCCCCTCACTGGTTCACAATATTCCCTCATTCTTTCTCAAATCGGCTCCCGAGTCGCAACTAAGTCCCTGGTCCACGTACTAGTGTCCTAATTAGCCATTCCCCATGGTTAGTATCCCAAGAGTGATCAGCTCTGGGCGAGTCGTACTCAAATGAAATGAGAAATAACATTCATTTTATTAATCCCAGAAATTACATCGAAATTCGGGCTGTTACACATTTCATGAGCGATCAATTCAGAGTGAGATTTAACTGAAAGTGCATCGATGAGATAATCATTTCATAAATCTGGAAAATATGTTGAAATTCAGAATGTCACAAAGAGCTTGAATGATGTTCTGAAAAGCCTCCCTTTTCTCTTCTTCCATTTGTGTCCTTTTATATCTCTTTCTGCTGCCCTTTCACGAAGTGAAAATTTATTTTTTTGCAATTTGTCTTCTTCCGATGATATCTTTGATCATAATCTTATGCTTCTTCATCATTTTATGAAGTTTGATTCAGTCATCTTCATTGGTGCTACCAATGTGATCATATTCACTAGAGAAGGCTCTTGACTTGATCTCTGATATAATTTTTTCCAATGCAACAACATACCACTGCAAATTCAGCTGCAACACAAGTTTATTGTAGTTGGAATGAGGCATTTTTTTATTAGTTGGTAATGGGGTGAATTTCCAGATGATGTCCTAATATTTTCCTCTTCTGAATTTAAAAAAGGCTCATTCTGAATTTCAAAGAATTATGAATAACTTTTTAACCCATATTATGAATACGTCATTGTCTATATAGATGATGTCTTGATATTTTCCTCTAATATTGATCAACATTTCAAACATATATCTGTCTTCATAAGTATTATTAAGAAATATGGTCTAGTTGTGTCTCCACTAAAATATCACTTTTCCAAACAAAAATTAGATTCTTTGGACAGTACATTTCTCAAGGAACACTTATCATTATAGAAAGGTCTATTTTACTTGTAGAATAATTTCTAGATGAAATCAAAGACAAAACTCAATTACAAAGATTTTTATGAAGTCTTAATTATATTTTAGATTTTTCCCCAAATATTAAGGTACTTTGTAAACCTTTGCATCAAAGATTACAAAAGAATCCTCCACCTTGGACATCAACCCATACTAATATTGTTAGACAAATTAAAACTCATGTTCAAGAAATACTATGCCTCTATTTAGTTGACCCATCTGCTTTCAAAATGGTGGAAACTGATGATTTAGAAATTGGTTATGGAGGGATAATCAAGCAAGCAAAAAATAACAAAGAACAAATTATTCAATTTGTTTTTAAACACTAGAATTAAACCCAACAAAATTATTCTACTATTAAAAAAGAAATGTTAGCCACTGTTTTATCAATATCTAGATTTCAAGGAGATTTATTTAAAAAAAATTTCTTTTATGAATTGATTGCAAGACAACAAAAGAAGTATTGCAAAAAGATGTATTAAATATTACTTCAAAACAATTTTTTGCTAAATGACAAGCCATTCTTTTAGTTTTTTGTTTCGACATTGAATTTACTAATGGTTTTTCAAATTCTTTGCGTGACTTTATCACAAGAGAGTTTTTGTAGGGAAAACAATCATGCCTCCAAAATTATCAAGAAAAGAAAAGGGGAAAGCAGTTGTTGAATTTTCAAAATCACAACCTGAATCACAAAGTTGGCCACCAACAATGAACCAACTTCAAGCATGGTTAGACATCATTAAAGCTAAATCATCTAGATTCGCTGATTCACTATTCCTATCACAAATAGACCAATTACTCCAGAAAAAACTATATTACAAAAACCCCAAACAAGATCAAGTACCAAACAATCGCTATGACTTTCTTCTCCCATTAAAACTTGGGCAGACAAAACCCAAGAAGAGCCATCAAAACAAGTTGAGATAAAACCTTAAACCATTACCATTGGCCTCCCAAAACCGAAAGGACTTGCAATCGTTGAAAAGAATTGCCAGTGAAGTGGTTACAAGAACACCAATAACCCCTTCTATCATATCCCAAAACCAAGGATCACAGTTCTTTGTAAGATCACGATTTATTACACAAAGTCAACACCAATTAATCATGGAAGTAGAAAAAGGATTTTATCATGAAACCTCGAAAGTTTTTGCAAAAAATATTTTCCCCGAAAACTGGCATTAAAAACCACATGATTTGTCAAAACCTCATGCTTGATGAACAAATTCTGGCGGAAACCAGATCAGTTGCATTTAAACATTTCTCAGCTCCTAAAAATCCAAGCAATATTACTCATTCCATAGTCACAATCTTCAAAGTCATTTATTCTAATATGTGGAAACCTACCCCTCATATTCCTTTAAAGTTTGAAGCCTAATTGACTACCACATTACCTACACTTATTGGGATTACCAATAGGCATGGTGGAATAAATTTTTCCAACAAAATGATGGTGATCGCCACACCTAGCTTTTTTTATTTCAAGACAAAATTTCGCACGAAACAATTACTTCATTGGTTTAGACATTGGCGGGATCACTTTGGCCCATTTCCAACCCATATCCCATGAATCAAAATTTTCAATTTTCATGCAGTTTTTCATCAATTTCAGAGTTCCTAGGGTTGCAACCTGAGAATTTAATTTCAATGCTTTAACCAATCACTCACATGTCCCATATCTAGTCAAGAGACACAAAACTAAATGGTGGGATACTTTCAGATTTATTGATCAACTTTATGAATAATTAGTCCTAATTGGCTAAACCATCGAAACACCCAAATCACCCCATTCCCAACTGAAAAAAAAAATACAACGAAATTCTTATGCTGCAGCTCAACTTGCGGCTATTCCATCAGCACAACAATATATTGCTAGATTGGAAAAAATCATATCAAAGATCAAGTCAAGAGATTCCTAAAATGAATCTCATCACAATGGCAACACCAATGAAGATGATTGTTACGGAATTAACTTGTCAAAAGATGACAAAAAAGCATAAGATCACCAACAAAGATATCATCGAAAGAAGAAAAATTGCAACAAAAAATTACTCTTCACTTTTTGCTGTTCACTCTGTGAAAGGGCAGAGGAAAGGACACAAGGGAAAGAGAAAGGGGAGGCTTTTCAAAAAATCATTCAAGCTCTTTCTCTCTTGTTCCTTTAACTCCCTTTGGCTCACTTCCTCCTTTTCCTTTGTAACCTTCATCCTTTCTTCATCTTCTTCTTTTCTTCAACTTCTTTTCTTTTCTTTCTTTTCCTCATCACTTGTATTATCTCATACTATCACATTTCCCGAATCACTTGTAATCACTCCCCATCACTTGTACCTTGCATTTGTATCACTTGTATCACCTTGTAAGTTTCTTTATTTAATGCAAAGATTACCAACTAAATTATGGTTGGCTTGATCATTTAAGCTTTTTATTCATTTGAATATCAGTGGGATCTCCCTTGAGTGCGGATCGAATTACCGCTCTTGTGGATGGTCACATTGTAATCACTTTTATATATTTCAACCACTAGTGGTATCTCTCTTAAGCGCGGACTACCACCCTCGTGGAAGGCCACATTGTTCTTTCCTTACCAAGTCCATCATACTCCACTTGAGTGCGGACTACTCAAGAGATATGAGGCTCAACACATGATCCAATCTGTTCATTTGCCCAACTTAAATAGAAAAAAAGAACAATCCATATCAAATTTGTTTGCTCCTTTGCAAGCTTCAAGGAGGAGCCTTTTCTTTTCATGCACACTCACCTCATCATCATCCTCGTCCTCTTGCTTGGACAAGAGCTCCTGCGACAATGCTTCCTTGTTGAAGCAAATCCACTCTTCTCTCACCACTCGCGATCTCCGAACTCAAGATCTACACTCAAGCGCTTAGATCATCATCAACAAATACTCCGAATTTGGACAACCAGAAAATCCACGGTCCTTTTTGTCAGGTAATATAAAAAAAAAACTTGTCGCGGCCACTGCAATAGATACTTACATGAATATGAGTTCCCTACAATTACGTCAATAGGCAACATAGACATTAGAAGACTATCGTAGTTCCTATGTGGAGAATGGAGGCGCCATAATTCCAATGCTTGCCGTCAACCACATTAGTCAAGAGAAATCCTTGATTTGGAAGCTGGTTTATAAGAAGAGTTTTCCAGTTGGCAAGCCATGCTCTTCCTTGGAGCTGCGAAATAAATGAAAGACGTCGTTCTATATTCCTTCCTTCGACCGATGTGCACGCATCGTGCCCTCAAGATCATCCATCTAGGCAAAAAGCACACGTCATTGAGCTAAGACTGACAAAACTGTCGTAGAGAAAACTCTTAGACTACAATCGTGAACGGTTGTGGTGCCCAAGACAAACGACATGACATGCCCATCCCCATTATACTCTTGCAGAAATCCAATATATTGAGAATTAACCATAGCCTGTCGGGCAAACACAGTATACTTTAAATCAAATGGAAAGAAAATTTCATTATTCATCAGTAAGAAAGAGTTCCTAGATAAAAAGGTAACTGGACTCCTCCGCGCACTCGCTGTGTTGTTTTTTGCACGTGAAATTTAAAAGAAATAAAAGTTACATACTACACGGTAAAATCAGAGTCCTTCACACAAAAGGAGATCCTAACTATAGGTGGATATGGAGAAATGGAGAAGGCAAAAGAAGGGCAGCCGCCAGCTAAAAACGTGGAATATTAGAAGATAATCACAAGAGGTTCGGTAATTTTACTATTGTGCCCTTTTTGGTCGCTGGAGGCAATATCATATAAGGACAAATTCGGAACATTCCTAAAAGTACCTCTCCGACATATATCAGATTAATCCTACTTTTTCGTTATGTATAAGATTAGCGTTGGAAGAAAAGTACCTCTCCGACATATTCTGCTGTCAGGTCTGAACATGACTTAGACCGCAGAGGCACCTATTGCGGATGGAGGTGGTTGTTCCGTGGCAGCCACGGACACACAGTGTAGTTCAGGAACTTCCAGGGGGCTCTTTAGCTTTTGGAGGAGCTCCACCAACTTCTCTTGAAATATTGTTATAACAGCTTTCTTGACATCTCGCTGCAGGGCTTCCGTTTGCTTTATTGATTCAATCTCATGATGGAGGGTGTCTGCTCCAATGCGACTTAACTGAGGATGGGCCATATCAGAACCTTTTACAACTTGTGCAGACAAATTATTTCCTTTCAAGCCATCCATCCCACGAAATGCTTCTTTCTTATGTTGAAAATAGAGGTCTTCCCCTCTGTGTTATTGTTTCGGGAATTCCTTCTTTCTTAGCCGTCTCAAATGCAAGGCTTTCTTGCCAAATTCCATCTATCAATTTCCAAGTTGGCTTTGTCTGCCCATCAACATATCTTGTACCCATGGTTTTGGGCACAGTGTTCTTCGTATTCAAAGGCAAACTAAAAATTCCATGCAAATGAGTGGATATAATACCCAGACAACCAACTATATCAAGAGTTTTAACAATGCTGCCAGCAATACAAGTCCCTTCCGCTGTTTCTGTTCCTCGACAGATTTCATCCACAAGCACAAGGCTTCTTGAAGTTGCTCTGGTAATAATAGATCGAATCTCAGACATCTCCACCTAAGAAAATCAAAATATGAATGGACTTATCAATGAGCTCTATGTAAACATGCAGATTGGTGCCACTACATAGAGATACAAGTGCACAAATGCTATTTGTCAGGATCATCAAACACGCACATGGTAGTCCCCAACCTAACAATAGATCACTTTTTTTAGTTTTTATCATTTTTGTTTTGGCTAGACGAGAGGCGCTTCTCTATTGTTCTTGTCTCAGCTGACCGATTGCCAAATTCCTTTCCAAATTCAAGAGCGCCTTCATCACCACTGGTAAGATCAATATGAGATCCATTTGTTCTAGGCAAGTTATGAATTGTTCCTCCTCCTGAAAAGAAAGAAGTTCTGAAAAATTCCTGGCATCAAAATGAACTTTCGAGTGCCCTACACAGCACTAACTATCACACTAAAGAATGATACGGTATGTGTCAAATTGACGAACACAGGCATGTGGTGAGCACAAAGAGAACCTTTCTTTCACCATCACTAAAGAGAGAGAGAGAAGTGTTAGCCGAAGAAGTTGGTACCTGAAACAAACTTTTTCCATCAGCAGGACTATCATAAGATTTCATATGAAGCATACTAGAATCAAAATGTGGAATAAGAGCTGACTCTGCTGGGACCATCAGTCCACAAATTCCAAGAAGAGCAGCTGCACAAATTGATCGCAGCAAACTCGATTTACCACCACCATTAGGTCCTGTCAAGCGAAACAATGACTGCATATCGACAGTATTGTGTACTGCACTGCCTTGCGCTGCATCAAACCAATATGGTGACAGGCCAACTATTTTCAGCCTATTTGATCCATCTGAAACATCCACATCCCGCATTCAACAAATGTGCAGGTGATTCAATGCTTAGGAACCAGGGATGACAACAACAATAATAATGCACAGGGCCTCTATTGGGACTTTACTTGACAAAAACAAGCCAGTAAGAAGAGCCAAATGATTACAGGTGACATCATGGAGAAAAAAATACATACATCTCGCATTAATCATCTCCATCAAAAGAAGTTGAGAAGGAAAACAAAATCCATGTCTTTACAAATTGACCAATCCAACAAGTGAGGTTATGACAAAGAAGCATAAAAAGTATTCAGTTTGATTGGGTCATTTAAAGTAGAAAGTCAAAAAGAAAGACACATACATAAGGGGATATCTGACTCAATTCAGCGGTATCAAGTGCCAAAAAATATTAGAGCTAGAAATACAAATCTATCTTCTTCCCTTAGTAATATTTTTCACAAATTCGAAAACACTCTGAAACCAGTAAAAACGAGTCACAGAACATAAATACGAGCCATGCTCCAAGTTTAACCTCACAGCAAAGCATGGCAACTCAACCCTCAATGTTCACTTTAACAACATGCTGGCCTAATATATGTATATACTTGGTCTTGCACATGGAAGTAGCACCAAACGCACCCAATTATAAATCGTACTATACTTATTCGAACACATAAGATGTAGATGCTGCTAAAGCATAATGCAGATTGCAGACTGACTTCGGTTGTTACCTTAGACTTACAGAACCTGGCAAGGGTGGGGAAAACCCATTTCCTCCTCCTCCCTTCACTGAAATTCAAGTAATGTAGCAGAGTGAATATTATTAATTCTTAAATGCCAAAGCATGAGCCTAGTTATAAATATTAGTTAAGACGTATGTCAGACTATGAGAGAAATTATGGAAAAGAAAGATTTAACAAGGAAAAAGATGATTTTATGTGGCCGCTTTCTGGTCAATTGACTTGAGAAGATTGCCGTGCTACAGTCTGCAAGAAAATTTTCAACCTTGAGACCAATCAACATGGCACCCTCACATAGGAAACATGTGTAGCTCAATATAGTGAAGTAAGTTCAATGGCAAGACAGTCTGCTTTTCCCTTTATTCTTCTCTACTGCAGGGATAAAAGAAAGAGAAATTGTCTGTCTTTAACCCTTTATGCAGAAGTGCTATGAATCTGTCATCACATATTATTATTTGAGTTGCCACAGAGCACAAGCCTTGTAGAGAAACTTAGTTACAGATCGCATATAGATGTCCATTCCAACCTCACGTGAGCTAACAATGCTGTTGCAATAACAAGTAACATGGAAGCAAAGACAAGGACATTTGTCTTTATCTGCAGTGCAGCAGACAGTCCCCGCAATAATTCAAAAACCCTAGCTTCAGCCTTGTCACCAGCCTCATGGTTATCTAAAGAAGAAACCATTAGAATGTGTTAGCGGTTATAAAGGTTTAAAAAAGAAAAAAACACAAAAAAGGAAAATGTTCTCCTGGATGAAAAGGAACACCTACCTAGCCAAGGCCTGCTCCACCTTCAATGTAGTAAACTATTCCTCTCCAACCTTTCTACCTCTTGAATGTATGGCAGGCATAAGCTGCTTAATTTGATCTTCCCCTGGAGTAAAAGCCCAAACAGTTGGTGCAAATCGTTTTCCCTCAAACCAAACTGCTTCATGTTCTCGAGAATATGAAATTTCTCCCCTTGGACACCCAAGTTGAGCCGTCATAAACTTGCATTCATGAAGTGATTGGGACAAAATCTTCTTCAATCTGCAATCATCTTAAACATCTGAATATTAAAATGAAAAAGCTAAAAAGAAGTCTGCAAAAGTTCTCGAAGAAAGTCTCAGATCATGAAACAGGGCAAATTACATTAATCACACTTGGAGCTTAAAGAGGTTCTAATGATCTCACCGCTAGAATCAAAATTAGGTGTGCCTCATTTAGAATTAGATTGACCCCTTCTAGTACTAATGGATCCACTCATCAAAATTAGTGACTATGACATACAACTCCCTCTGTAGTAGGGCCACTGGTGCTCCCTGCTTCACTCCCTAGTTTGGTATGCCTTCCCGAAGGTTGAGAACTTGGTCTGGTATAGATAGGTTGACCAGCTACCACCACAAAGCTGAGGTTAGTGTGGCTTTCGAGGTAACACTAAGCGAAGGCTATATCACACGAAGGTGCCTACAGTCACAATCACAAAGGGATCTGCTGGAGAGGTCAAAGAGATCTGCTCTCTCGTTCTCTCATGCCCATATCCTTCCCCAATCCAAAAAAAAAAGAAGAAAGGGGCTTACTCATGTCTAAGAAGCAGTTGAGTTGATGGAAGACAAAATATGCTTCTGGGATAATTTAAGATAAGTTCAACATCTCTGGTGTTCATTTGTTTCTCTACTAGGACCAATTTGCAAAACCAAAATCCAACAAATGGATGAGGACTGGCTATGGCTGGAGTTTGCATAAGGCGCACCTGCCCCACTTTGAAGTTGCAGTTCTAATAATGCACTGTCGTCAAAAAGCCGAATGCTAGGATAGACACAGCTAAACTCACAATCATATATTGCCTGCGTGGTAGTCTGGTCAAGGCTGCATAACACAGAGCATGTGACTACGAGGCGAGAATTGGTTTCCGCCTAAAGAATACTAACTTCAAATCCAAGAATTTTTATCTGACCAAAATCACATCATCAAGGCCCGAATTACCGAACCAATGTTGAGTAGCCCATGCACATAGAAGAAGCAACTTATGTGTACGTAAAGCAAAGACAGCCTAAATGCTTACAGCTCTTGACAAGGCCCCTGCTGCCCGTTCAACCTCTGCAAAAGCTTCTTCTGCATGTATCATTTTAATGCGTCCTTTCCATGAAGACTCCACGTCCTCGAAAAATTCAGTGGGAACAAAGGAACAGGAACTAATCTTTTGATCACTTTCACCATCTAGATAGATCATGCCACCGATTTTACTTGATGCCCATTCACATTCAGAAACCTGGAAAGCATCCATCCAATTAATGCCTAAATAACCAACATGCAACTTTTGTAACTCCCAGCTATCCACAAACTGGAATGAGAAAAAGAAAGAAGTCTGAGATCGGCTGCATGAATTATTCAGTCATAAAATGCACTCCTAACCCTCAAGTATTGCTCGTTATATATTGTAAGACTTCATAATTTTCTGCTGGAACGAAATAAGGCCATACAAGGTTAACTTTCATATGTGAAGTATATCCTTTGTTTGATTTAGAGATAAAAGTACAACAATGTAAGCATTGACTAATGATCTTCAAACTTTCCATGGAAGGGAAAAATTTAACGTATCATGAATTTCACAAGAAAGAACTTTTCACATATCTTGAATACGTTTGCAGCACCACTTGATCAATTATTTGACTTTGCAAGGGAACAGAAAAATGCGATAGCCACATAACTGGCGAAGCAAAGAGCAAATTTCAACCTTCTTGAGTTAAAGAGTCTCAATTTGACAGTCATTAACCCAAACTAAGGCCATAGAAAGGTCGAATGAAAGCTTAAAATGAGTCCAGAAAAAAATTACAAGTGAAAATGATTGAAAAATAGGAAAATGAACAGAAAGCAAACGACACAAAACAGTTTAAAAAGGGACAAATAACATAAATAGCCCAGAAGCCGAAGTGCACACAAGAGTAGCAGAATTCATTCGAATAATCAAAGACTGGAAGCTTCAGTAAGGCCTGGATAAACGTCTTCTCAACTGATGATTCATTAGTGGGACAAGAAAGAGGAAAAAGGTTTAGAGTGGGAAATGCAAAATAATCATCCAAGGGAGAAACATGTTAACGTTATAAGTGATGTGATACCAGTGTTGAATAAATCACTCAACCAAGAGCATACAAAGACGAGCAAGTCCCTGGGGGTCGCAGGATTAAAAAATGAAAAACTCGTGGATACCCCAACAGGATAAGGACTATTTCATAAAAAAAAACATAAAGGTCTCTCTGCTGTCTAAAAGCAAAGCCCATGCATGAGCAGTGAAACACAGAGATAAAGCGCGATGCTGGGAGACGGGCCACAAAGGACCTTTTAACCGTCCAATGCCCGTCTCTTTTTCCACGTTTACTGATTAAACTAAAATAGTAGCGACTCTCAAATTCCTCCGGATCATTTTGTTGTGACCTAGATGGATTTAAAAACATTCTGAAAATGTAAAATAGGAATAATAACACAAACAGTCCATGAACTTTGACTTAATATATAATGTGGTTCCTAAATTTTTAATTTGTTCAATATAGTTCCTGAACTTTAGCATAATGTTCAATGTGGCCCTAAACTTTTTCCGTGGATTTTTAGTACATATTCAATGTAGTCCTTGAACTATATGAAAATGTTCAATATAATCCCTACAGTTGAATTAATGGAAGGACTACATTGAACATTTTCATATAGTTCATGGACTAAATTGAACATGTATCAAAAGTTCAGGGATAACATTAAACAAATTAAAAATTCAGGAATCACATTGCATATTGGGTTAAAGTTTAGGGATCATATTGCACATTGAGCCAAAGTTCAGGGACTATTTGTATCATTTGCCCTTTAAAATAATCATGTAAGAGAAGATTCAAATCCTTTCATGAAGGAAAGATTCAAATGCTTTCTTTTTCCTTTTACTAAATCAACCAAAGAAAATAACTTTTAGATTTCTCTCCCAATCATATCTTCTCTGTCTTATTCCCTGTTTGGAAAGGTAGAAAACCTGGAAAGCCTGGAGAATGAATGAGAATAAAAAGAAAGTGGGGGTGGAGAATCAAAACATCATGTTGGGAAGAACCGGAGAATAATTAGGTGAAGATTTGGGATGTTAAAAAAATTACCTAGGTCACACTATTTTGGTCTGTGGGCCCATTTGTTGATTTTAAAAAATGCCCTTTTCATTCGGGCTAATTCCCTTAAAAAAATTCCAAACTTTAGGTCCAATTTCAATTTTGCCCCGAACTTTAACCTTATACTTTAGGACCGGTCCCAACTCTGCCTCGAACTTTTGGTCTTTGGAAAAACCCCGAACTTTAGGTCCGATCCCAAATTTGCCTTTAATTTTGTTTGGTCTAAAAAAAATCACAGACTTTCAATCTATTCTCAAATCTACCCCATGATCTAGTTCCAACTTGACGTAATATTTTCACGTCGGTAACAAATCCACATCAATAAGGTGACATAGAAAATTATCTCCCAAAATGAAATTATTCTAGGATATGAAAATTAGGGACGAGATATGATAATTTTTGGACATAGAGTTAATGGGGACAGATTTGGGAGTAGAGTAAAAATTAGTGATTTTTTTTTCAAACATAACAAAATTCAGGACAGATTTTGGATTAAACCTAAAGTTTGGGATTTTTTATGAGACAAAAAAAAGTTCGGGGTATAATTTAGACTAAAACTAAAGTTTGGGGTTTTTTCTGAGATAAAAAAAAGTTCATGGCAGAATTGAGATTGGACTTAAAGTTAGGGTTTCTTGGGGAATTAGGCCCCTATAATTCTCCCAAATTTACAACTTTTTTTTCTTGTATTCCTTGTATGCCATGTTATTGAGATATTGAAAAGGCAAAAAAGTCATTTGAAGAATAAACATATCCTTTTCCTCTCAATTTCTTTTCTTTCCAAAAAAAAATCAGTTCTCGGTTCTTTACCTTTTTGTCACTCGCAATCTTCCCTCTTCCAACCAACATCAAAACAAATCATTTCTTTCGCCAACTCTTTATTCACCTCCCACTTTTATCTCTAAAACAAAGTATAAATCTTTTCGTCCAAACACAGTACAAATCCAGGCAGTCTATGATGTAATACGACCATCCAAACACGGTATAAATCTCTCCATTCCAAACACGCATTTCATATGCTATCGTGTTGGACAAGATCTTTTTATATCTTACTTTCTTGTCTCATGATTAGTTCGTTGTTTTTTTATATACGCATACTACATGAGCGAATGTTTGGCATAGAAATCTTTTGGTCACACGATGATTGTTGCCTCATAGTGGCCATGATTGGCTTCAAAAGTGGGCCGCCCCTCTCCTCTCGACTTTAATTTTCTTCCTCCTTTTTTTGATTTCAATATTTTTTTTAAATAATCTTTCTATATCCTAAATGAAATAGATAATCCCAAGGCTCTCTTTTCAATCTAAGTACATTATTGGAGGCCTAATTCCCTAAAAAACCCCAAATTTTAGGTTCAGTCCCAAATATACCCGGAACTTTTTTTTGTCTCAAAATAAATCCTCAACTTTCATTTGGGTCCTAAATATATCCTTGTCGTCCAAGTCACCATTAGTTATCCAACATGGCAGTCTAAGTCACTATTAGTTATCCAACATGGCACGCCACACCAGACAAAATAAATAAAAAGAAAAAGAAAAAAGAGATAAAAAGAAAGAAAAAAAAAACAAAAAAAAGCAAAAAAAAACTGAGAGAGAGAGGCAACCATGGCTGCTCAAGCTCTAAGCTCCTGGCGGTCATGGCCACTCATTCTTCTAGCTTGCTATAGCTAGCTTCGAGCTCATGGCGGCCATGGCCGTTGAAGTTTCGAGCTACCAAGCTCATGGCGGCCATGGCCGCTAGAGTCTCGAGCCACGAAGTTTGCAGAGGCCATGGTCACTCAAACTTTGGGTGCAACGGCCATGGCTGCTGAGCATGATGTCTGAGCGAAGAACACGAGCAGACAGAGCTCTATTTTCATTTACTATATGGAGAAACGAGCTCTGTTTTTGTTGTGATTTGAGTTGGTGTGTTTCGAAATTTGATGTGGAAAATGCTGAGGAGTGAATCCCGACATATGGAGTTCGAATTTGACCTATGTTAGCCGGTATCTTTCAAGAATGTGGATTGGGTTTTGGTATTAACTAGCAATAGAGCAAAATGATGGCGTCACTCTCGCTTGCTTATCTGCTACCTATCTTAACCCTCAAGAGAATTTGCTCGCGACTGTTCTCACTTTTAGTGGCTTTGCTCGTGCAAATTTGGGCTTGACGGTGAGGTCTCACCTTTGAGGTCTACCTTTCTAAGCTAGCACCTTTCCATTCTATGGCCATGGCCGTTGTCGCCCCTCTCTCTCCCCCCTTGCTCGTCCCCATCTCTGTCTGCTCGCATGCTTCGCTCTATCATCACATGCTCGTGGCAGCCATGGCCATGGCCAGTCGAGTTTCATGCTCATTGCAACCGGGAGCTTGGAGCTTGAGCGGCCATGGCCGCCAAGAGCATAGAACCTGAGCGGCCATGACCACTTCTCTCTCTCTCAAGTTTTCTTTTTTCTTTTTTCGTTTTTTGCTTTCTCTTTTGTTTCTCTTTCTCTCTCTCAATTTTTCTTTTCCTTCTCATGTATGTTTTCTAATGTGGCTGTACACGTGGATTCTACCTTAGAAAACTAATGATGACTTGGACGACAGGGATAGATTTGGGACTTCAATGAAAATTGGGAATTTATTTTGAGTCGAAAAAAAGTTCGGGGTAGATTTGTGACTGAAACTAAAGTTTGGGGTTTTTTAGGGAATTAAGCCCACTATCGGATGTCAGAAAGGAAATTTACTAAGCTTGGTAGTTGTGATAAAATTTGGGATATGATAGACTTTATCTTATCCTATATTTGTGTCTGCCCAAGACAGGATAAAATTAGATATAGGAGAGATATAACCCAGATAAAATTATCTTATAGGGGGAGGTGAGATAAAGGTGGATATGATTTCTAATATCCATAATATAAAATTTATTTTTAACTTGTTAAATTAATAATATTAAAATAATATTTGAATATAAATAGTATTTGAATATTAATATAAAAAATTCAATATAACAATAAATTCGTTTTTATTTATTCTTATTTTTATTTATATATTCAAATTTTTTTCTATCTTATGATATAAATTTTATATATTTATATATATACATAAATATACTTAGTATTTATATTTATTACATATTTTAGGTATATTTGTATAGTTTACTATTTAATAAAATTTTATTAGAGGATGATGGAAGGGGAAAAAAATAAAAAAATAAAAAATAAAGGGAAAAATAAAAAAAAAATAAGCAAATAAAAATGAAGTAGGTAAGAGTGTCGCGAGAAATTTTTATCATTTCCATTTATGCAATTTTCAGGTTAACTGATATGATGTTCATAGCAAATAATGAATATGGTAATATGTGAAAATATATGGCTTTATTATTATTATTCACTAAACAGTAAATAGGATAGCAAATCCCTTGAATTTCATATTCTATCATATCCAATCATATCCTAGCTAAAAATCCAAACGACCAAATGCACCCTAAACCCATGAAGAAAGTTTTGAGTTAGAGCTTTTATTTTTATATAAAATATGTTATTCAAGCAAAATGTTGAACATCCCAAACTTCAAACACACCAAAAAAAAAACATTTCGAGATTAGTAAAATTTATCACAATTTCTCAAACATAAGATAAAATTTTCGATTTCCACATGTAATTGAAAAGAAAAACGGCCATTTGGTTTTGTTAAGCGTAAACTAAACATGCTCTTAATTTATAAGATAAAAACTTGTTGTATATAATTTCCAAAGTTTATTATGATAACTACTCTTGCTAACGTAAGTTTCTCAATAGAAAGGACTAAATCGATAAACGTCGTCGTTTCACACAGCTAACTGGGATCGGCAACTCTATAAACGCTGCCGTTCTGCAGGTCCCTCGACATGCGAAATGACAATTATACCCCTAGGTCACGCGCGTAATATATTCCTCACACATCGCCAAGCCGTACACTCAGTCACTCCTCTCTTTGAACTCTTCGAATTCTTTGTCTCTCTCGCGGTCTCCGATCCATCAATGGCAAGGCATGCAGTCCGAATTCTCGTCACTGATGCTGGAGGTATGGTCGGATTCAGATACGCTATTTTTTTCTTCTGTTTTTGCATCTCCTGCGTTGATCCGAGGATTTAGAAGCCTGTGTTGAGCGTCATAAGCGTGGCAACAATATTGATTTGATGGAAGAAATTTTTGAAGGTGAAACAATCGCAATTCGCGTCTTTCTATTGCATATCTCAATTACAAGAGAAATAGACTATATATAGGCTATAGTTCGATTCGAAATAGGAAACTTCTTTCTAGGAAACCTATTCTAATTAGGAAACCTACTTGACTTAGGAAACTTTCCTAAAATATAACTAGAAACAATATCTCACAATATATATGAAAAATCAAAATATGGAAATACGAACAGACTCAAAAAAGAAACAAGTACTAACAAATTTGGTTTAATTTCTAACACTCCCCCCTAAACCAAATTCTCTTCCATCGATCATTCCAAGCAGGCTCTTGAACTTTCAAAAAGCATCGATCTTGAGAGGTTTAGTAAAAATACCTGCTACTTGATCTCCGGTCTTCACATGCAATACTTCAACTTCATTTTCTTTAACCTGTTCTCGGATGAAGTGATATCGAACATTGATATGTTTACTTCGTTCATGAAAAACTGGATTTTTCGCCAAAGCAATAGCAGAAACATTATCAACAAAAATCTCCGTTGCTTTCTTCTGCTCCATAAGAATATCTTTGAGTAGTCTTCTCAACCATATTGCATGACAAACGCTTGAAGATGCAGCTACATATTTAGCTTCACATGTCGACAGAGTAACACTTGATTGCTTCTTTGATGACCACGTGAAAGCAGTGTCGCACAAGAAAAATACAAATCCCGTGGTGCTTTTTCGATCGTCGATATCTCCACCATAATCACTATCCGAATAAGCTCTAAGTTTGAAAGATTCAGAGCAATAATAGTGTAAACCATGAGAAATAGTACCTTTGATATACCGAAGTATTCTCTTTGCGGCTTTAAGATGAGATGATTTCGGCTTCTCCATGTATCGACTCACAATTCCAACACTATACATAATATCCGGTCTCGTGCATGTCAAGTATCTCAAACTTCCAATCAAGCTTCTATAATATGTCGAATCTACATCGGCACCATCATCAAACTTCGAAAGCTTGGTTCCACACTCCATTGGTATATTGACCGACATACAGTTCTTCATGTTGAATTTTTCAAGGATATTTTCTGCATATCCTTTTTGAGAAATAAAAATCCCATCGGCACTTTGCTTTACTTCGATACCAAGAAAATAATTCATGAGACCATTATCGGTCATCTCAAATTCTTTCACCATCGATGCCTTAAAAGCATCAATCATCGCCAAATTATTTCCTGTAAAAACAAGATCATCAACATATAAACAGGCGAGTAAAATATCACATTTTTCTTGCTTCAAATAGAGTGCATGCTCGTATGGACATTGAGAGAATCCATTCGCCTTGAAATATGCATCAATTCTGGAATTCCATGCTCTCGGTGCTTGTTTAAGCCCATATAGAGCTTTCTTCAACCTTAGCACTTTGTCTTCATAACCTTTCACAACAAACCCCTCGGGTTGTTCAACATAAATTTCTTCTTCAAGGATGCCATTCAAGAATGCTGATTTGACATCCATTTGATAAATCAGCCAATTATTTTGAGCAGCAATGGAAATAATCAGTCTAATCGTTTCCATGCGGATGACAGGGGCAAAAACTTCATCATAGTCGATTCCGACTTTTTGCTTGTACCCCTTCGCTACTAATCTAGCTTTGTACCTTGTTACTTCACCTTTCTCATTCTTTTTGGCCTTGTACACCCATTTAACACCAATTGATTTCTTGTCCTTCGGAAGATTAGCAAGCTCCCATGTTTGATTTTTCTCGATGGCTTCAATTTCTTCGTTCATGGCTTTCCTCCACTTTTTTTCTTTAGCCGCATCATCATAAGTAAGTGGTTTATAATCTGCAAGAAGACATAAGATGAAGCTCTTCGGTAGTTTCGTAAATTTCAGACAATCTTCTTGATCTTGGCATTAGCGGTTCATCGACACTATTTGAAGAGGATGGTGCTGATGAACTTGAATAAGATGTTGGAGAAGAAGGTGAAAGTTGATCTTTCAACTCCGTTTGATCGGAATCACCACGAACATTCGCTTCTTCTTTTGGATGTTCTTCCCACATTCCATCTTCATCGAACTTGACATCTCTACTTACATACACTTTCAAAATGTTAGGGTCAAATAATCGATAGGCTTTGGATGATGAGTCATACCCAATAAAGATGAGCTTTTTGCTCTTGTCTTCAAGTTTCGATCTTTTTTGATCCGGGACATGAGCATAGGCAATGCTCCCGAAAATTCTTAAGTGCGAAACACTTGGTGTTCTCCCGGTCCATGCCTCTTGTGGAGTTACGCCTTCAAGTCCATATGTGGGACATCTATTTTGTAGATAGACGGCACACGAAACAGCTTCAGCCCAAAGTTTCTTGGACAAATTTTTGCTCTTCAACATGCTTCGAACCATATCAAGAATGGTTCTATTTTTCCGTTTAGCCACACCGTTTTGTTGAGGAGAATACGGGGCCGTCAAGAAACGCCGAATACCATGATTTTCACAGAATTTGTTAAATATTGCTGAGGTGAATTCTCCACCACGATCAGTCCTCAAAGCCTTGATAAAATAGCCGCTTTCCTTTTCAGCCAAGTTCTTGAATTGTTTGAAAATATCAAACACTTCTGTCTTTTCTTTCAAAAAATACACCCAAGTTTTCCGAGTAAAATCATCAATAAAAGTAGCAAAATATCGATGATTACCATATGAGTGAGGATTGATTGGGCCACACAAATCAGAATGAATCAACTCAAGCGGCTTCTTCGCTCGATAAGTCGCCTCCTTCGGAAAGCTAGTTCTGGAATGCTTGCTAATAACACACTCTTCACATAATTGATCGGGATGATCAATATGTGGTAAGCCATAAACCATCTTCTTGCGAGAAAGTAAATTAAGTCCGCCAAAATTGAGATGGCCGAACCTCAAATGCCACAACCATGAAGGATCATCTACGCATGCCTTTAGATATCGAGACATCCCACTCTTTATATTAAGAATAAACATCCTGTTTTTCGACATCTTCACATTTGCAATCATTTTATTATTTCGATCTCTCAACATAAGATTAAGATTTCTCATATGAACAGTATAACCTTTCTCCAGAAGTTGTCCCAAGCTCAAGATATTGCTTGACATTTTTGGAACATAATAAACATTAGTAATAAATTGACGTGCACCATTCTTTAAGCGAATCAAAATTGTACCTTTCCCTTCAACAAGAATTTTAGAGTTATCACCGAATGAGACATTCCCTTTAATTGTCTCATCTAACTCGGCAAACATCTCCTTTCTCCCACACATGTGATTACTTGCGCCGGTATCCAAATACCACGTATTGCTTTGACCTTCTTCATCTTCTTTAAATGCCAATAAGAGAACTTGATCAGCATTATTTACCAAGTTCGCCTTTTCGTCTGCTCTGCTACTTTCTTTGTTCCAGCAGTTAGAAGCATAATGGCCAAGTTTATTGCAATGATAACATCGGATTTTAGATTTATCATACCATTGGCTTGTCGAGTTCTTTCCTCTTCCACGAACACCTCTTTGGTACTGGTATCCTCCATCACTTCGAGTAGGATCTCCTCTGCTTCGTCCGCGACCTCTTCCTCGAAAGTGACCTCGGCCACGACCTCGATCACGATCTTGATTTGTCCCGCGATTTTGTACGGGATCTCTTCTTTGTTCCTTCTCATCTCGAATGGTCAATTGCGTTTGGAGAACTTCCTCCATAGGCTCAATCTTTTTCTTTCTCAATCTTTCTTCATGGGCTTGTAATGAACCCATAAGTTCATCGACTGTCATGGCATCCAAGTCTTTGGATTCTTCAATTGCAACCGCAATATGATCATACTTCTTGTCTAAGGACCGAAGTATTTTCTCGACAACGCGAACATCGGAAACATCTTCTCCGTTTCTTTTCATCTGATTAACAATTCCCAAAATTCTCGTGAAATAATCAGCAATCGATTCAGATTCTTTCATATGAATTACCTCGAATTCGCCTCTTAAGGTTTGAAGGCGAATCTTCTGAACTTTATGAACTCCTTGATGTGTGTTTTGAAGAATCTCCCATGCCTCTTTAGCGGTAGTGGCGTTCGAAACTTTTTCGAACATGGAATCATCTAACGCTTGATAGATGATCGACAGGGCATATTGATCTTTCGTTCGAACCTTCTCCAAGGCATTCCTCTGGTTCTGATTCAACGTGGCTTCATCCTCTGGCTCATCATAACCAGTGCTAACAAGTTCCCACACACCGTAGGCGCCGAGTAGAGCTTTCATTCTAACAGCCCAGTTACCATAATTTTCTTTGGTAAGACGAGGGTATTGAAGAGGAAGTTGATTGTTCGTTGATGCCATGATCACGAACCGTAAGCTCTGATACCAATTTGTTGAGCGTCAGAAGCGTGGCAACAATATTGATTTGATGGAAGAAATTTTTGAAGGTGAAACAATCGCAATTCGCGTCTTTCTATTGCATATCTCAATTACAAGAGAAATAGACTATATATAGGCTATAGTTCGATTCGAAATAGGAAACCTCTTTCTAGGAAACCTATTCTAATTAGGAAACCTACTTGACTTAGGAAACTTTCCTAAAATATAACTAGAAACAATATCTCACAATATATATGAAAAATCAAAATATGGAAATACGAACAGACTCAAAAAAGAAACAAGTACCAACAAATTTGGTTTAATTTCTAACAGCCCGAACCTGTGTCGTCGATAGTTCGATGCGGCGAGCTGTTCTGGTTTCGTGATCGTTTGGTCTTTTGATCTTCTCGTAAGAGTTTTGTTCGTCTTGTTCGCAACCTGTCGTCTTCACATGTTTCATCGCGAAATTGCCGCATATTTCGAGTTGCTTGTTGACCACGAGTGTGATTACCGACGGAAGAAGTTTGATGCACCCGACTGTATCGAGTGTACTTTTCCAGTTTTCGAATGCACGAATACGAGATAGTTTGTTTGACCATGTCTGACCATGCAGGGCCAGTTGCATGGGATCTCGTCCGTATGATCGCTCTTGGTGATATGCTAGGTCCCGACCAGCCTATGATTCTGCACCTCCTTCATCGTGGGACTCTTGCTGATGCAGATGCTCTCCAAGATCTTAAGATAGTATTGGTGCAACCTCCGCATCCTCTTGTTGAAGCTTTGTGTAGTTTCTCTGTAATTATTAAGCTGCCGGTTTTGTATAGTGTTTCTTTTTTCATGTAGCATTTGATGATAAATCCATCTAATAGGAGCATCTAATGTGGGACTTGAAACAGGTATTATTGAAGCAACCGACGCTGGTGAGGCAAGCAACGGTGTTGAATTTGCAATGCTGATAGGAATGGTTCCAAAGAAAACTAGTAGGGAAAGCTTGGTGAACAATTATAGGAACTACAAGCTCCTGGCTGATGCTTTAGAAAATTATGCAGCTGCCAATTGCAAGGTAAGTTTTGTTTTTTTAACAAAAGTATGTGAATAGGAGGCCATGATGATGTCAATTACAAGAATTTTGACCTTCCGGCATGCTTGTGAATTGGACCGTATGTCTTTTTTTCGCTTAAATAAAGCAATTGTAAATAAAATAGGATCTGGTTCGCTTATTGTCAAAGTTTCAACATTGTGCATTTGATTTGGACACTTGGTTTGCTTTCCTTCCCATTTTCATGGATGACTTAATCTGCAAATAGGTGAAATGCTTTTTCATTTTAAAATCTCTTAATATCTTCTGCACAATAATTTGGTTGGCTAATTGGTAAACGGATGTAACTCTTCATGTTAATCTGCAAACAGTTGAAATGTCATTTCTTCTTGAAATCTTTTAATTTCCTCTGCATGGAAATTTGGTTGACTAATTGGTAAATAGATACAACAAACACTGCATGGCAATGTATTGAGATGACCTTTGGTCGATGATATTTTAGTTTTCATCTTTGAGCATGGAAATTATGGCAGGATGATATTCTAGAAAGTGTATATTCTAAATCATAAGGTTGATGACGTACTAGGTTGATCTTCTATTAAGAGTGCGTTTGTTTCACGGAAAATGTAACGTTTTTTGGAAAATATTTTCCAGAAAATCATTTTTCAGGAAAATAGTTAATTTTCCTTTGTTTAGTGGTATGTGATCAAAAACATTTTCTGGTGTTTGAATCTCATTTAGAAAATGATTTTAATCCCATAATTTTATCTTAGTCAAATTTTTTAATATTTTTATTTTTAAAAATAAAAAGAAAGAAAAGAAAAGAAAGAAAAGAATAAAATATTAAAAAATATAGGAAAGTAATTCGGGAAAGTGTTTTCACCTTCTTAGATTAGAGAAATCAGTTTCCTAATATTATATATGAATGTTTCCCTTGAGCGGAAAGTGTTTTCAGTTAACTAATCATTTTCGACGAACTAAACGAGTGAAAGTCCGAAAAATAGATTTTCGGAAAACATTTTCCCTGAAACAAACGCACCCTAAGTGCCTATAGAAGTTATTTTCATCAAGGGATGTTTGAAACAATATATATTTTCTTTCTTCTGTAGGTTTTGGTCATTGCGTATCCTGTAGATTCGCTTGCATTGACTTTGAAGAAATTTGCACCATCGATTCCTCCCAAATACATCACGTGTCTCACTAAATCATATCATAATTGTGCATTGGGTCACATTTCGGACAGGGCGAAGGTTTCGGTTGGGAATGTGAAAAATGTTATCATATGGGGAAATCACTCGCCACCTCTACATCTTGATGTCAACCATGCTACTGTTGACAGATTATCTGGCGAATATACTGTGCGTGAACTCATTAAAAAAGATGCATGGTGAGAAAACTGTCTATGTGTTGATTTCTGACAGATTTAGTTTTTGAGTTATCTGAATTTGTAAAATTCTTTATTTACTGAAGGTTGAATGGAGAATTTATTACAACACGCGCCGCTTTAAGTATTAAAGTTGGGAGAGATTCTGGTGCATTTCTTCTTGCCAGAGCTGCCTGCTGCCACATCCATGACTGGGTGGTTGGAACTCCAAAAGTAATGGTGCCTGTTTCCTTTTCCTTTTTACTTGATCTCCGTTAGCTTATTAGTTGGGCCTGTTTTTTATAAACTCTTGTTCTCTGGACTGCACATTCTCAGGGGACGTGGGTTTCCATGGGGGTGTTTTCTGATGGTTCTTAACTTCTTACAATGTGCTCAAGGACCTCATCTTCTCCTTCCCGGTAACTTCTCGCAATGGAGAGTGGACCATCGTGCAAGGTATAGAAAATTCTGTTTTCCCATTAAAACCAATTACAATCTTCATCATTTGCACTTTGTGCTAGCAAATTCTGTCTAGCAACTGCCGGTGGTCAGAGATATTCCACGTCATACTTTTCAAATTTTATTTGTACATATTTCATTCTAAAGATGAACACAAAACTGAGGAGATCAAGAACCCAATAGGCCGTAAAAAGATTTAGGGATTTGATTAAATATTTTGTAAAAGTTCATTGGTGACTCTATACCATTTGATTACAAATGTTTTATCGAAGTTCCCAATTACTTTCTCTTTCCAGTAATTTTAATTAGCTCTCTAACCTTGCCTATACGATTAAATTAAATAATTGCGTTTCTCTTGCACTTCATCTTTTTGCATTGCAATACAGTATAGCACTCCAATCTTTTAATCGAACTGGTTTTTCAAAACTTGTCTTCTTGGGTTTTGTTTAGTGGCCTACTTAGTCATCTTGGGTTTTGGTCATGACCGTCTTATTCTGTGGGCCTGATGTAGGTCTCACGCTTGATGAGTTCTCGAGGAAGAAGATGGATTCGACAGTGGAAGAACTTATGAAAGAGCACTTGTTGACTCTTGCCTCCATTGAACGTTATCTTCATGGGTAGTATAGTGCTTGAAGCCCTCATCACCAACACCGTACACAGTCCCCTTCCCCTCTGTTTAATTTCACTACTAATGTTGATATTTAAACACTCCTTTACCTATTGTATGTGCTTTTGAGTTTTCCTCGTGTTGACTAGTTAAAACAAGTCTTGTTCGTTATTGCCATCCCTATTGCCATGGAGAGAGTATGATCAGTCCTAAAGAAGTGGGATTGAAACATATTTTGAATGTCCTTCATTTCTTATCAAGTTCCTAGACTCGATGTGTCGTACACTTGCAAAGCAGGCAGGTGCGAATTACAAGTAGAGGTCAGTCCAGAAGAACCCAGCCTTCTCCTCATCCAAAGAATTGCTTCCAGGGCTGGATGAGCTCACTTCCCCCTTCCTCTGATTAGGATACATAGATCGAGCATATTCAGAAATATGCTCGGCAGTTCTAAGGTGCAAGCCGACATACACCACTACTTCAAATGGAAAAGTTCTAAAGGGTGACCTAACCTTCGGTGCATCTTACTGTTGAGTGATTTGCCTAGCGGGTGATGTTTCTTCGTGCGTACGAGGCTCGGGATAATTCCAGATAGTAGGTCTAAATCTTTTTACTACAAGGGAGATTGATGCAGGCCAGATTGATAATGCTGCCCGCATCGAAGACGAGCTCACTTGACTGAGGAGATCAGCTCGTATCCGAGCTCGACAAGTCGCTCGACCAATCTTGGAGATATCGAAGGGACGCAATTGCGCAGGACTGTATTACTGTTTGCCCTATTCCACGTGTGCAAGTCACTCTCCCGATCCTAACGTTTGAGTAGCCTACACCAGGCTGCATCAGAGATGCGCGTAGAAACTCCCAATTAATCCCAAAGAGAGGTCTCTCAAGAAAAGAAAAGTTCAATTGGGCAACCTAAAAGGACAAATGGAAAAGAAACTTGGTTTATCATCTGCAAAAGGACACTATAAGTGTTATAAGTTGTGTACGGAGATCACTTTGGTGCCATAACTTTTTTTCGGATCACTTTGGTGTCAACTTTTTTTAAAAACGATCACTTTAGTGTCAATGCTGATATGGTCGCTGGAAATCTGACGTAACTCTTTTTTTTGCCGGAATTTTGGCAGGAGTCATTAAAGTGATATCTTTTTCTCCGACTTGACACTAAAGTGATCCGAAAAAAAGTTATGGCATAAAAGTGATCTCCGTACATAATTTATGGCACTTATAATGTCCCTTTGTCATTTATCATCAATGGTGGACGAGAAAGCTATCTTATCTGCTGGAGATGTATATGGAGTGAATGATCGGAAACTATTTGATGGTAATCTTGCCGATGCTATGTAATCGATTTATAAAGAATTGATACACACTTGATCGCAAGTGGTGAAAGGTAACCTTAATTCCTGCCTCATTGGTTCTTTGGAACTATAAGGAGTAAAGTGAAGCTAATCAATTGACTTAACAGAAGGAAGTCGCAACACTTGTGCAGAATTGTCTTCTTAAATAGCTTCTTTTACTCAAAAAAGCGAGAGATCTGGATTGATCAAAGAAGTGGAGAAAACCATTAATTGATACCACTATCCAATAGCCAAAGTTCACCCAATATTCAGTTCATATACATAAAATTCACATCTCTAAAATAAACCTAAGAGCAAATATCAGCAGGAGCATGATCCTGAGAATTAAATTTTGAGAGATTGAGACCGAGCTATGAAACAATAGAAACATTTGGCAGCCATCAAACTCGACCTCCAATTTTTTGCATAGAAAATTCAGCAGAATGACCAAATAAAAGAACGTGTCTTGAGCAATCAAAGTACTTTTCACAAGCCTAACTCATTTACCAAACCAATTTTACTGAATCGGATTTTTACAATCAATCCAACATTATCCAGACTCCGAAATTTTACAACAAACATCCTACCGTAAGTACTTCTAGAGAACAATTATGCACCCTAAGCAGTTATATTAGCCAAAGGTAGTTTGCAAGCAATGCCAACCATCAGGTCAACTTACTTTGGTAATTTCAAAAAAAAAAAACTTCCCAAAAATACTCTTTCATAGTTTGCACACCTTTCCGGATGAGCTAATTTGTTCATCTCCATCACGAAAGTAGCATAGCATATCCGTGTATTGAGAAGCTACCTCATTAATGGCATGCCATTTGGAACCGATACTTGAAGTTCAAAATACAAAATCACACTCCATAATTGATGATTCCAACATCTATTACTTTACTTGGTTATCTCTAAATTTAAACTTAACTGCTCAAGATTCACCAAGAAGACCAAAATTAACAACATTTTATTGATGCTTTTGGTAAAACAATTTAGCTCATCGAGTTGAAAGCCGATAGAGCAGATCTCCCATGATTGAGCAATCTTTCACGATCCTTGCCAATCCCATTGATAGAGCAATCTTCCACAATTTGTGAGAATTCCGTTAATAGAGCAAATCTTCCACAATTTGTGCTAATATTGTAGATTCTTACCTTCTGTAAATCTTTTCAATTGTGATTTTTCCACTACTGTACATGCTATAAATATAACACAAATCTCCACACCGATGAGTGTGCAATCAAATTCAAGTTCATGCCCTTTCATGATATCAGAGCTTCCTAATTTTTTTTCTCATCTTATTTCTCTTCTTCATTGCAATGTCTTCTTTCACATCCTTCGACACTATTACCACCACCGCTGCTAGCTCTCTATCCTTATTGGCCCCCTCCCACTCCCAATCACCCTTTACTCTCAGTAATCTATCTCATATTCTCCAAATCAAGCTAGATCGCAACAACTACCTTTAGTGGCAAGCACGGTTTCTTCCTTTATTTCATCTTCATGAGTATCTTTGATTTGTTGATGGCTCATATTCTTGTCCGGCGCCTACTATCACCGATGCTAATAGTACTGTGACCATCAATTTGAATCATACTGCATAGCATTATCGAGATCAACTCATCCTTTGTTGCATCCTCTCTACTCTTACCGAATTAGTTTTCACACACATTCAGTTTTGAGACGTTTCATGATGTCTGGACTTCACTTGAGAAACTTTGTGCTCCTCCATCTCAAGCTCGCATAACGCAATTAGAGTATCGGCTTCGATCCCTAAAGAAGAGCTCTCTTTCCATGGAAGCCTTTGTTCAAAAGGCCAAGAACATTGCGGATCATTTTTTTGCGGCTACTCATCCGATTTCGGAAAAGGACGAAGTGAGCAAAAGGTAGTTAAAGGGAACAAGAGCTTGAATGATGTTATGAAAAGCCTCTCTTTTCTCTTCTTCCCCTTGTGTCCTTTCATATGCTCTTTCTGCTGCCCTTTCACGGAGTGAACATTAACTTCTTCTTTTTTTCGCAATTTGCCTTCTTCTGGTGATATTTTTGCTGGTGATCTTATACTTTTTCGTCATCTTCTGAAAGTTTGATTTCGTAACAGTCATCTTAATCAGTGCTCCCACTATGATGAGATTCACTAGAGAAGGCTCTTGACTTGATCTCTGATATGATTTTTTCCAATGCAGCAATATAACACCGCAAATTAAGCTGCACCACAAGATTTTTGTTGTTGGAATGAGGCATTTTTTTATTTGTTAGTAATGGGGTGAATTTCCGAATGATGTCCTAATATTTTTCTCCTGAATTTAAAAAATGTTCATTGTGAATTTCAAAGAATCATGAATGACGTTTTAATCCATATTTTGAATACGCCATTGCCTATACAGATGGTGTCTTAATATTTTCCTGTAATATTGATCAACTTTTCTAACTCATATCTATTTTCATAAGTATTACTAAGAAACATGGTCCAGTCGTATCTCCACTAAAATATCGCTTTTCCAAACAAAAATTAGTTTTTTTGGACATTACATTTCTCAAGGAACAATTATCCCAATAGAAAGGTCTATTTTACTTGCAGAAAAATTTACATATGAAATCAAAGACAAAACCCAATTACAAAGATTTTTATGAAGTCTTAATTATATTTTAGATTTTTTCCCAAATATTAACATATTTTGTAAACCTTTGCATCAAAGACTACAAAAGAATCCTCCACCTTAGACATCAACCCATACTAATATTGTTAGACAAATTAAAACTCATGTCAAAGAAATACTATGCCTCCATTAGCCGACCCATTTGCTTTCAAAATGGTGGAAACAGATGCTTTAGAAATTGGTTATGGAGGGATACTCAAGCAAGTAAAAATTAACAAAGAACAAATTATTCAATTTGTTTTTAAACACTAGAATCAAACCCAACAAAATTATTCTACTATTAAACAAGAATTGTTAGCAATTTTTTTTATCAATATTTAAATTTCAAGGAGATTTATTAAAATAAAATTTTCTTTTACAAATTGATTGCAAGTCAGCAAAAGAAGTATTGCAAAAAGATGTATTAATTATTGCTTCAAAACAAATTTTTGCTAAGTGGCAAGCCATTCTATTAGTGTTTTTACTTTGACATTGAATTTACTAATGGTTCTTCAAATTCTTTGGCTAACTTTCTCACTGGAGAATTCCTATAGGGAAAACAATCATGCCTCCAAAATTATCAAGAAAAGAAAAGAGGAAAGCAATTGTTGAATTTTCAAAATCACAACCCGAATCACATAGCTTGCCACCAAAAATGAACCAACTTCAAGTATGGTTAGACATCATTAAAGCTGAATCATCTAGATCGGCTCATATATCCCCATTCCTATCGCAAATAGGCCAATTACTCCTAGAAAAAACTAAATTACAAAAACCCCATACAAGATCAAGTACCAAACAATCACTTTCTTCTCCTATCAAAACTTGGGCATACATAATCCAAAAAGAGCCATCAAAACAAGTTCAAGATAACTTTAAACCCATCACCATTGGCCTCCCAAAAACCAAATGACTTGCAACCATTGAAAAGAATTTCTAGTGAAGTGGTTATAAGAACACCAATGACCCCTTCCATCGTATCACAAAATCAAGGATCACAGTTCTATGTAAGATCATAATTTATTACACAAAGCCAATACCAATTAATCATGGAAGTAGAAAAAGGATTTTATCATGAAAACCCAAAAGTTTTTGCATAAAACATTTTCCCCGAAAACTGGCATTAAAAACCACATGATTTGTCAAAACCTCATGCTTGTTATGGACAAATTATGACGGAAACTCGACTCCTCAAAATCCAAACAATATTACTCATTCCATAGGCACAATCCTCCAAGTCATTTATCCTAATACGTGGAAACCTACCCCTCATACTCCTTTAAAGTTTGAAGCTCGATTGACTACCACATTACTATATCTTCCTACCTGCACTTACTAAGATTACCAATAGGCATGGTGGAATAAATTTTTCCAACAAAATAATGGTGATTGCCACATTTGGCTTTTTTTTATTTCAAGACATACTTTCCCATAGAACAATTATTTTATTGGTTTAAACGTTGGTGGGATCACTTTGGCTCATTTCCAACCCACATCCCATGAATCAAAATTTCAAGTCTCATGCATTTTCTCATCAATTTCAGAATTTCTAGGGTTGAAGTTTGAGAATTTAATTTCAATGCTTTAACCAATCACTCACATCTCCCATATCTAGTCAGGAGATACAAAACTAAATGGTGAGATAATTTTAAATTTACTGATAAACTTTATTAACAATTAGTCCTAATTGGCTAAACTATCGAAACACCAAAATCACCCCATTACCAACTGATGAAAAAAATACAACAAAATTCTTATGTTGTAGCTCCACTTACGGCAATTCAATCAGCACAACAGTATGTTGTTGCATTGGAAAAAATCATATCAGAGATCAAGTCAAGAGATTTCTCTGGTGAATCTCATCACGATGGCAACACTAATGAAGATAACCGTTACGGAATCAACTTGTCAGAAGATGACGAAGAAGCATAAGATCACCAACAAAGATATCATCGGAAGAAGACAAATTGCAATATATATATATATATATACACTATTCACTTTTGGTTCACTCCATGAAAGGGCAACGGAAATAAATATAATAGGACACAAGGGGAAGAGAAAGGGGAGGCTTTTTAGAAAATCATCCAAGCTCTTACTCTCTTATTCCGTTTAACCCCTCTTTACTCACTTCCTCCCTTCCTCTGGAACCTCCATCCTTTCTTCATCTTCTTCTTCTCTTCAACTTCTTCTTTTCTTTTCTTTTCCTCATCACTTGTATTACCTCATACTGTCACATTTACCAAATCACTTGTAATCACCCCCTAATCACTTGTACTTTGCATTTGTATCACTTGGATCACCTTGTAAGTTTTTTTATTTGATGCAAAGATTACCAACTAAATCATGATTGGCTTGATCATTTAAGCTTTTTATTCATTTGAATATCAGTGGCATCTCCCTTGAGTGTGGAAGAGATTACCACCTTTGTGGATGGTCATATTGTAATCATTTTTATTTATTTTAACCACTACTGGTATCTTTCTTGAGCACGGACTACCGCCTTTGTGGAAGGTTGCATTGTTCTTTCCTTACCAAGTCCATCATACCCCACTCGAGTGTGGATTACTCAAGAGATACGTGACTCAACACATGATCGAATCCATTCATTTGCCCGACTTAAACAGAAAAAAGAATAATCCATTTCAAATTTATTTGCTCCTTTGCAAGCTTCAAGCAAGAACCTTTTCTTTTCATGCACACTCGCCTCATCATCATACTTGTCCTCTCACTTGGACAAGAGCTCTTGAGACGATACTTTCTTATTGAAGCAAATCCACTCTTCTCTCACCACTCACGGTCTCATCACTTAAGATCCACACTTGAACACTCATATCATCATCATCATCATCATCATATACTTCAAATTTAGACAACCAGATAATGCGCGATCCTTTTTGTCAGGTAATATAAGAAACAAAATTGTCTTGACCATTGGCTATGGATATTTATAAGAATATGAGTTCTGTACAATTACGTCAACAGGCAACATAGCCATTAGAAGACTACCATCATGTCTGCGTGGAGATTGGAGGAGCCATAATTCCAATGCTTTCCATGAGCCACATTAGTCAAGCGAAATCCTCGATTTGGAAACTGGTTTATAAGAAGAGTTTTCCGACTGACAAGCCATGCTCTTCCCTGGAAATGCGAAATAAAGGGAAAATTTCAAATTAGGGTCTAAAGTGCCATCATTTTCTGAAATAAGGACCTGAAGTGGATTTTGTGCCCAATAAGGGTCTCAAGTACTCTCATTTTCTCAAATAAGAGCATGAAGTTGATTTTGTTTGAATTAAGGGCTTAAAGTGGCTTTATCTATTTTTAAAAAGGGCTCTGACTTTCCGAATGGTAAGGGCATTTTTTTTTCTAGTTTTCTCTTTATTCTTCGTAGGTGGCTAGTTCCGAAGGCTAGCCGACCAACGAAAAAGCCCGGGAAGGGTTGGACAAGGGTCGTCCTCGCTCGATTTGGCGAGGACCACCCTCACTGGCAACAGACGAGGCCGGCCCTAAGGGTTGCTAACGAGGGACGGTAAGTTCAGGCGAGGCCAGCCTCACTTGTGGCTTTCGAGTTAGATTTGCTATCCTTCACCGGTAGCTAGCGAGGCGACCTTCACCTAACCCTTTCCGAGTTTCGCCGATGACTGGCAACTGGCGAAGACAAAGAGAAAGCTAGAAAAACCAAAAGAAATGAAAAAAGAAAGAAGAAAGGAAAAAGAAAAAAAATAATTTAAAATTAAAATTATTTTTGGACGAAAATGCCCTTGATCGGTCGGAATATTTCACCGGCTAGCAACTGATGAGTTAAGGCTTTAATTTGAAACTGTCATGGCCACTTCAGGCCCTTATTTGAGACTAATATGCCATTTCAAGCCCTTATTTGATACAAAGTCCACTTCATACCCTTATTTGAGAAAATGAGTGCACTTCAGGCCATTTATTTGGAATTTTCCCACAAAATAAATGAAAGATGCCATTCTGCATTCCTTCCTTCGACCGATGTGCACGTACCACCTCGTTATTTACATTTTTTTTGTACTTAATTACAATGAATCCTTATCACGTAGTGAAACAACTTTATAATGTGTTATGACATTTTCATACTCAATTATGACGGCACACTACATATCACATTAGGGGTGCGTTTGGTAACTGGCCAAATAGTGACTGATTCTATTCTTTTGTTCTAGAGAATAAAAAAAGAACAGAAGTCCGTTTAGTAATTTTTTTGTTCCCAATCACAAAATTATTCCCGAAATCAATTTTGGAACATAATCAAAAATTTTAAAAAAAAGTTGATTCTTGATTATGGGAACAAAAAAAAATCAAATCTAACAATCGAAACCGACATGCTCGTGGACTTCACGCATTCTCTGGACCACTGCTACTCCTTCATCTGCGCTTTCTTCTCCCGATGACGGCTGCTCCTTCACCAGCATCTTCCTTCACGATGATAGCCACTCCTTTACCAACCAAGCTTCTCGTTCGAGGTGAGTTCTTGCTGATGACTCATAACTATGGGAAGGACGTCGTCGCTACTGTTGAGCGAGGGCAACCCTCGCCGATCTGGACAAGGGTTGGCTCGAGCTTTGCCGTCACCCAGATCGGTGAGGGCGGCACTCACTTGAGCGAGCCGCCAGCGTCGCCCTTGCCCAAAAAGGCGATGGCTCACTCAAGCAAGCGCCGCCGTGCTTACCAATCTTTTTGTCCTAGCTAGTCGTAACTCACAACGTGTGTGTACAGGTTGACGTGCTCCATCTCTTTTGGCTCGACCCTCCTTAACTCCCCTCCGTGCAATCATCGCATTGCCTCGCCGCCTCCACTTCGCCGTTTATCTCAGGTACATTCTCGGATCATCCTCCAAGAGGGGCAGCAGGTCATGTGCATTTATGGTTATTGTTCGTATCGTTTCGATAGCTGAGAGCCTTGTGGAGAGTTTTGAGCCTATTTGGACAATGGAGTTCTTGTGCTGGTTAATTGGTGCGATTGTCGGGCCTTTCTTAGTTGGTCCACTGGTTGGATTTTGGTTTTAGAGATTCTGATTTTTCACGGGGCTATAACCCTACAACTTATTGATCTTGATTCTGATTTCTTTGGTGGGTAATTGAATCTGAGCTTCAGTTGGGTTTCTAGTAATGGGTGAATGCAGAGAATGTGACCATTCTCAAACCTTGAATCTTGTATTACGTAAGCTTAATTCTTACTTGCTGCTTGGATTCAGAGAATGAGACGTGGAGAATGCATATCTTTTTTGGCGATGATGTATCCCTATGCCCTTTTTCTTTTCCCCATTTTTGTGCTTTTAGCTTTGCCAGAGCATATTCTTCTTTATTTAGCTCGAATTGTAGCTTGATATTGTATTTTCCAAGATTTCTCATGTTGCTGCTTCTCTTGAGAATGGTTGCATGTATTGCTTGTAATTTATACATGACTATGTTATTGATTTAATGCATAACTCATATGATGCTCAACCGGTTAATGTTACATGGCATCTCAGAAAGAGATATTCAATGCAAAGTGAAATGAGCATTTAACCAACCTGTTTGTAAGTTTGTTGGTTGAGGAGGTGAAAAAGAGAAATCGCACCTCTTCTACTTACAACAAAGCTGGGTGGATTAACATACGGGCAAAATTCATTAAATAGACAGGATACTAATATACCCTACTTCAGTTAAAGAACAAGCTGAACAAACTGAGAAAACGGTATGGTAGTTTTAAGAAGCTTTTTTCACAATCTGAATTTGACTGGGATAATGTGAATAAACAGTCGTTGTCGACGATCCAAGTATATGAGAATCTTACATTAAGATATCTTTTAACTTTTGATTATTTTGATGTCATTGTAGATGTAAGTTTTAAAAGTGTTTGATTATGATGTTGGCATATGTCATTATTGTGAAAATTGCAACATAATAGTGGGTGCGCAAAATTCAAGAAGGATGAATTTCCTCAGTATCTCGAGCTGTGTATTGTATTTGTTGGTATATATGCTACTGGGGATTATGCCATAGGAAATGCCGAAGATTTGACAGTGCTAGAGGAAAGTGATAATGGTGGCGGCGATGCAAACGGTGATCTAGAGGACTTAAATGATCACCATATTGATGAGAGTCTTTACATCCAACAATACTACAACTCTAGTTTATGACAAGCACAAATTGGATAGGACTTCAAATACCAAGAGGAGAAGAAAGAGTACCTCATTTTACGTTATTGACACTGGCAAAGCTATACAGGAGCTGATTAAGGCAAGTCAATCTGTAAGTGGCGCTGTCAACTCACAGGTCATACCACCATCTGTGGACCCCTTCTCCGTATCCGCCGTCATTGATGTCCTAGTTAGTATGCCTAAGTTGGGGCAAGATCTTTATAGAAAAGCATCGAAACAAGCATGTGTTAGTGCTGCGTGGAGAGAGGCTTTCATCAAATCCCTAGCTGAAAGGAGAAATGGACTTCTTCAATGTCTTCAGTAGATGTTGGGAAATGTACTGTGGATTGCGTGGGGTTTCATTTGATTGTATGACTTATATTAGTACTTGATATTTGGTTTTTAGAGATATTGATGTCGATACTCTTGCACTTTTGTGGTGCCATGGTATGACAAATTGCTTGGAATTTATATATTTGATTTGCTTTCACTCTACAACTTATGTTATTAGTTATTATTGGATTTTTTTTCAGATATCTATATTGATGTTCTTGTATTTGTGTGATGATATAGATACCATGGAAGTGAGATCAAATAGTGTGTCTAATGGGCAGGTAGATCCAGATGAACAATTCTTGGATAATGATGATTTTTACATATTGATAGCATGGTTGTGCATCGTTCCGGTGATCATGCCCACGCATACAAAAGAACCTATTAGGGACAACAAATTATCAGGACCCGAATGGATAAGGGAGATTGTTTATGGACATTCAAATAGAATATATGAAGCCTTCAGGATGGAGAGACGTTTTTTTTTTAACTTATGTGAATTAATGAAGGCAAAAGGTTGGTTGAAAGATAGTTGGTATGTCACGCCCCGTACCCCACGAAGGCTGAACATCCGCACGTAGGTCGACTTGAGGTGCGACGCTCCCAGGATTGCGTCACCGACCCGAAACCCGAATCAGAGCAAATGCACGTCACATGCGGAAACAACGTATATATATATATATATATATATATATATATATATACACCCGGACATAATAACAAACTCAGCCATGAGCAGCAACAGATATATGAACATAAGTACGCTCCTTTAAAACTTATACAAACTATTTGTTTACAACCAAAAAGAATACATCAAAGAGGCCACTAAACAAAAAGGATCGGTGGCCTAGGGTAACGGCTAACCAACTAGAGGAGGGTTACAGCAAAAGAGGGTTAGTCTAACTCCTAACACTGAAACCTGCTCTACGGCTCCCGGTTTGGATCGGATGGTGCTGCAGATTCCTCAGAAGAATCCTCCTCCGATAGTATTTCCTCGTCCGATCCAACTTCTGCTACTTCTCCTGCTGCTTTAGCATTCTCACCTATCACTTCCAGATTTAATTCTTCATTCTCCTCAGGGTTTTGATCGACGGCTATCACTTGCTGATCTCCTTGCTCCTCGTCAATGGCTATAGGTCCATCCACTGTATCGCCTACGCTGCTCACACTAAGGGAGGATGGAGGATCAGAAACTTCACCACTCGCCATCTGGGGAATCATAACGCCATTAACATCTACTGGAACATCAAAAGTTCTTATCGGGGGTCCAGTTACACCATCAGTTCCCCTATAACACCAAGCTACATACTCATGGGTTTGGTTATATTGCTCTCCCACGTCTACCAGTACAACCGAGTGATATCTAACGTACGCTGACCCGTCTCCACATGGATGAACGCTAACATCTCGCTGAATCCGATGTGAATATCCAAAAAGAGGGGCCCTCCTCGGCATCCTAGGTACGGGGGTCTGAAAATCGGTTTTACCACAACCGTGAGATAAACTCAGCAAGTAAAATTCCTATTCCTAAACTAGGCTAACGTGCACCTCCAGAAATAATTAAAAGGACATAAATCATTGAACCAGCAATAATTCACATTAACATAATTCGGGCCCTCAGCCCTAATTTCGTTTCTCCAGCCCTGCAGGTTAGGCTTTCAGTAGCAGTATAATCCATAAACAGTTTAATCGACCCGAAGGCCATGACGCAAAGGTCATCAACAGTTTAATCGACCCGAAGGCCATGACCCAATGGTCATAAATCATTCGACCCAAAGGCCCGACCCGAAGGCCCACAGTGGTATAAATCGACCCGAAGGCCATGACCCAATGGTCATCACAATTAAATCGACCCGAAGGCCCGACCCGTCGGTCACAATTATATTCGACCCGTAGGCCTGACCCGTCGGTCCTCACAAATAAATCGACCCGAAGGCCTGACCCGTCGGTTACAATTATATTCGACCCGTAGGCCTGACCCGTCGGTCCTCACAAATAAATCGACCCGAAGGCCTGACCCGTCGGTCACAATTATATTCGACCCGTAGGCCTGACCCGTCGGTCACAATTATATTCGACCCGTAGGCCTGGATGTGCCAAGTATCATGAATCACAAATTCAATTCCTATAGAGCATTATTGGCACGTCTAACTCGTTATACTATAGTCAATTGGAAATTCAACGTGACCAATCGATCTCAAGTAATAATTCCGCAAACATGGCATCATCCCATAGCCTTCCAACAACTTCCAATGGGCCTCAAACAAGTCCAATTCAAGTCCTCACTCAAAAGCCCATTTACCTCTCAATTTGGGCCATTTGTGCAAATTCGGATCCCTTGAGGCCCACCCCAAAACAGCCATCATTTCCTCTCTAAATCACCATTAAACCACTATAATTAGTCCTAATTAGGTCCACTAATCATCCCTTGCACAAAACACACCCAATTAGGTCCTAATTAGCCTAATTACCCTAATCAGACCCCTAATCTAGCACAATTAGACTAATTCAAGGATTAGGGATTTTACTCGCCTAATGTCGACGCGGGACGACGAGAGCGAGCGGCCGATTACCGACGAGCGGTACAATCGACGGCGGCGCTCCAAGGCAAGCCGGCGGCTCACGGCGGTCCGGTGAGGCTCACGGCCAAGCTCGGCCAAAACAGGGGAGGAGCCGGTGAGGGAGGGCTGAGGTTGACGGAAAGGGAGACGGTGAGGCGAGGCTGACCGGCTGGGGTGGCGCACGGCGGCGCGGCACCGGCAGGCAAGCCCGGCGACGGCGACGGCGTCTTCTACGACCCGGCTGGAGCGGCTGCCACGGGCGACGGGAGCGGGGGAAAACGGTGCGACAAGGCTGGGGACGGCACCAGGGGACTGTGCACGGCGGCTAGTGACCAGCAGCTCCGGCGAGGACAACTATTCCGGCGTGAACAGTGGCCGACGGTGCTGTTCGGTGAAGGAGAAGTGAAGCAGCCGAGAGAAAGAGAGAGAATCGGGAGGAGAGAGAGTGAGACGCGGGGAGAGAGTGAGCTGAGGAGAGAGAGAGAGGGTCAAAGATGGCCAACAAGATGGGGAGTGGGGTCCACTTGTCACAATCCTAGCCCATATGCCCAAAATACCCTTCATCCAAGGGCTCAAATCAATTCTAATCCAATAATGCAAGGGTAAAATGGTCATTTGCCCCTAACCATGGTTAACCCACCCTAGTTAACCTTAACCAACCTTGGTTAAATCCCAAAATTGCCCCAAAATTCGGAATTAATCAAAAATGGCCTAGGGGCATTTCCGTCATTTTTCCGTCCCGAACCGAAATTCCAATTTTCGCTCATACCGGTCCTAAATATTCATGTGAGACCTAATCCAGAGTCGGAATCGCGAAATTCACTTTCTAAGCCCTCGAAAATCGACTGCAAAGTTTTCGGGAATAAAATAATATTATTTTTCAATTTTTGTCGAAATTCTACTTTTTGTCCAGAATCACTCCAAACACACTTGGCTACCCCAAAATGACCTTGGCCACGAAAAATAACTTCAAACGGCCTCCGAATTCGGCCTCGGTGTCTGCAGGGGCAAAACCGTCCTTTTTCTCAACTTCTGTCAAATTTTCAGTTTTGAACCGTTTTAATCCCGAACATGAACGGCCATTCTAAATTGACGTCCGTCTTGCAAAATAGTCGTAATTACCCTTGAAATTTTGATATCGAAGTCCGGGTCCAATATCGCGATCTAATTTACTCGATTTGTCGTTTTAGGGTCTCTCACTAACAGGCGGCTGTTTAGGCATTACGCGTATCGACCTAAGATTGTCCAAATTGTGAGGGTCTCAATATCGAGAGAACGAGATGAATTATCACTAGCACCTGAGGTCACGATCGTTTGGATTAGAATCGGGTTTCCTTTGTCAGGCGCACTTTCGGTCATGTGAAATCACTCGCGATCCGATCGTGCGTTGCTGACAATATCAACCTGTCCTTTTCCTGAGATCGGCCTATAATGGTTCAAAATACTTCCTCAACGTTCGTTGAGATCGGCGCCCTATCACGATTGGGTTCTTGGTCCACGTACCTGATCCTATTTAGCCTTTCCCATTTGGTTAGTATCCCGTGATTGATCAATTCCGGGCGAGACTTACTAAAATTACACGAGAATCAATATACACTTTATTGGTCCCGATAACGGGTCAAAATTCAGGATGTTACAACTCTTCCCCCCTTACAAAAATTTCGTCCTCGAAATTTGCACTTCAAACCTGTTCTTCGAACAACTGGGGGTGTTGACGTCGCATAGCTTCCTCGCTTTCCCAAGTAGCGCCCTCTGTCCCGTGGTGCTCCCAAACTACCTTAACCATCGGGATTGTCTTATTCCGAAGCACCCTATCCTTCCTATCTTCGATTCTGACCGATTTCTCCACGTACGACACCCTGTCGTCCACGTCTATTTCTTCGTATCTTAGAACGTGTGTCGGATCTGGTTCATACTTTCTTAACATCGACACGTGGAAGACATTATGTATCTGGGACAAATTTGGTGGCAGGGCTAGTCTGTACGCCATATCACCAATCTTTTCCAGAATCTCAAACGGCCCAACAAACCTCGGACTCAACTTTCCTTTCTTGCCAAATCGGGATAACCCCTTCATAGGCGACACCTTTAAAAATACATGGTCCCCAACTTGAAATTCCAAATGTCGTCGTCTCCGATCGGCATAACTTTTCTGTCGACTCTGTGCTGTTTTTAACCTCTCTCGAATGATCTCAACAGCTTCCACTGTTTGCTGTACTAACTCTGGGCCCGTAATGCTCCGTTCTCCCACTTCATCCCAGCATACGGGAGTCCTACACGCCCGGCCATACAAAGCTTCAAATGGAGCCATCTGGATACTCTGATGATAACTGTTATTATATGCAAACTCCATCAGATGCAGCTGTTCTTCCCATTTACCCTGAAAATCCACTACACAAGCCCTCAACATATCCTCAAGAGTCTGGATAGTTCTTTCTGATTGCCCATTAGTCTGCGGATGATAAGCTGTACTGAACTGCACCTTTGTCCCCAAGGCCGTCTGCAGACTTTTTCAGAAATTCGCTGTAAACCTCGGATCACGATCTGATGTAATCATCACTGGCACTCCGTGCAGTCTAACAATCTGCCTTACGTACAATTCTGCATACCTTTCTAACTCAAAATCCTTGCGCACTGCCAGAAAATGCGCTGACTTAGTCAGTCTATCCACTATCACCCAAATGGAATCGTGCCCTCTCTGACTCCTTGGTAGTCCCGTTACAAAGTCCATGGTGATATGTTCCCATTTCCACTCAGGGATTTCCAATGGTCGCAGCAATCCTCCAGGTTTACAGTGTTGTGCCTTTACTTGCTGACACGTCAAACACTTAGCCACATACCTGGCCACATCCGTTTTCAATCCGTTCCACCAATAATGCTGCCGTAGATTCTGATATATTTTCGTACTGCCAGGGTGAATACTGTAATTGCTGCGATGAGCTTCTCTTAATATTTCTTCCTTAAGCTCAATATCATCCGGCACACACCATCGTCCTCTATACTTCAGGACTCCATCTTCTGATACTTGGAAATCTGGCTTCCTTGCTGAGGCATCCATTCCCACAATTTTCTGAATTTCCTGATCCGTGGGTTGTAGAGCCTTAATCTTAGTTTGAATCTCCGGCTCGATCCTCAAAGTAGCCAGCAGATTCGACACATGGCTTAATTCCAATTTAAATTCCGAGTCTCGGAGCTTTTCCAATAACGTCCATTCCTTAATCATCAAGTGTGCCATGCTAGACTTGCGACTCAGTGCATCTGCCACTCTATTCGCTTTTCCAGGGTGATACAGGATGTCGCAATCATAATCCTTTAGAAGTTCCATCCATCTACGCTGCCTCATATTCAATTCTTTCTGCGAGAACAAGTATTTGAGGCTCTGATGATCCGTATAGATCTGAAACTTTTCCCCACATAAATAGTGTCTCCAGATTTTGAGTGCAAAGACGATGGCAGCCAACTCTAAGTCATGCGTCGGATAATTCACTTCATGAGGTCTCAACTGACGTGACGCATACGCAACTACTTTTCCATGTTGCATTAACACACAACCAAGTCCTTTGAACGAAGCATCACTATATACTTCAAATCCACCCGGTCCAGAGGGGATAGTCAAAACTGGAGCTGTCGTCAGTCTGTGCTTAAGTTCCTGAAAACTTCGTTCGCACTTATCGTCCCATTCAAACTTAGTTTCCTTTTTCAGTAATCGCGTCAAGGGCGTGGCTATCGACGAAAATCCTTCCACAAAACGTCGATAATAGCCAGCCAGTCCTAAGAAACTTCTGATCTCTGTCACTGACGTCGGCCTGGGCCACTTAAGCACTGATTCAATCTTAGTCGGATCCACAGATATTCCTTCTCCCGACACGATATGTCCAAGGAATGCTACCTTGCTAAGCCAGAACTCACATTTACTAAACTTCGCATAAAGCGCATGTTCCCTTAACGTCCGTAGAACTTCAGTCAAATGCACTTCATGTTCTTCTGAACTCTTCGAATACACCAGAATATCGTCAATGAATACGATGACGAACTGATCCAGAAATTCCTTAAAAACTCTGTTCATCAGATCCATGAAAGCTGCAGGGGCGTTCGTCAAACCAAAGGGCATGACTGTAAACTCATAATGCCCGTACCTCGTCCTAAATGCAGTCTTGGGTATATCCTCCTTCCGAATTCTTAACTGATGATACCCTGTCCGTAGATCAATCTTGGAAAATACTGACGCCCCTTGCAACTGATCGAACAAGTCGTCGATCCTTGGCAGTGGATACTTGTTCTGTATAGTCACCTGATTCAACTGCCGGTAATCGATACATAATCTCAACGTCCCGTCCTTTTTCCTCACAAACAGGACTGGCGCTCCCCATGGAGACGCACTAGGACGAATAAATCCTTTGTCTAACAATTCCTGCATCTGGACTTTCAACTCCTTCAGCTCCGACAAAGACATCCGATACGGGGCCTTAGAAATTGGCTCAGTTCCTGGGGCCAACTCTATTACAAATTCCACTTCTCGTTCTGGTGGCAAACCCGGCAACTCTTGAGGAAAAACCTCGGGGAAATTACATACTACATAGATTTCTTCTAACTTGGGTTCCACCAACGTCGGATCCTTAACACTAACCAAGTATCCTTCGCAACCTTCTTCGAGCATCTCAGTTGCCTCCACTGAGGAAATCCAAGGGATCGAGGTTCCTCCTCGATTTCCCTGAAATTCAAACTTAGGACGACCAATCGGATTAAATTGGATCGTCCTGCTGCCGCAATCCATAACGGCTTTCTGTTTAGTCAGCCAATCCATACCAATGATCACATCAAAATCATACATGGCTAACACAGCTAAATCAATCCTTTCCTCAACATTTCCAATCACAATTTTACAGTCCAAGCACCCCAATGATACTAACACCCTATCATGCAAGGGGGTTGTCACACACAACATAATCTCAAGTAAAACAGGCTCCAGACCAACCAATCTAACAAACTGCTCTGAAATAAACGAATGGGTTGCCCCGGGATCAAATAACGCATAAGCCGCATGATTGCAAAGAGAAACAGTACCTGTGACCACACCCGGCGCGTCCTCAGCATCCTTTCGCGCCATAGCATATACTCGTCCTTGTGCCGGTGGTCTACCCTGAGTAGCCTGTGGGGGATTCCCGACCTGATTTCCCGCTCGGGGTTGCTGCTGTGGTCCTGGGGGTCCCAAAACTCGTTGCTGGGGGCAATTCTTTATCTGGTGTCCCAAACTCCCGCAACGAAAGCAAGCTCCGATTCTATTTGGCGCTTGACTGGGTTTCCCGATAATCCTTCTCGGGGGCGGAACAAACCGTCTATTACTGGCTATTGGTCTCTTTACAAAGCGACGATTGTCCCGATTAGGAATAAACCTCGAACCCGATGCTGATGCCCTTTCAATCTGATCCCGCTCCATAGTCTGGGCTCGCTCATATAACTCTCAATAATTTCTGATATTCAATAAAAGCATCTGAGTGCGAAGTTCCGGTTTCAGTCCATCCCGGAACCTTCGAGCCTTGTCCAAGGGATTCTCAACCATTCTCGGGGCAAATCTGGATAGTCTGGTGAACTCTGCCTCGTACTGTACCACTGTCATCGATCCCTGACGAAGCCTCATAAACTCTGCCATTTTCTTCTCCTGGGCACTCTCAGAGAAAAACTGCCCATAGAAATGTTCAACAAATATCGCCCAGGTCGGTTCCATAAATTCTGGAAACACTCTATCCTTAACCGCCTTCCACCAATCGTGGGCATTATCCTGCAGTTGATACGATGCCAAGGAGATCTTCTCCCTCTCAGTACACTCTAGCAGATCAAATGCTTTCTCTAGCTCTTCCACCCAACGCGGGGCGGTTTCTGGGTCACCTCTGCCCGTGAACTTGGGCGGTTTCAGCTTAAGGAAATGCTCCACCAACTGGTGCATTGGTCTCGGTGCCACCATTGGTTGAGCTTGCACTGGCTGTGCTTGAGCTTGATTCTCATGGACGGCAGCAACTGCTGCGGCCTCAGCAGCCTGAGCGGTCGCGTTCTCTCTTTCCTACGCTTGCCTATCCATCACATTCCCGATTCTGTCTAAAGCTCTGAGAACTCCTTCCATGCGCGAATCTTCCGCCTGCCTAACATCAGCTCTGGGGTCTGCCGCAGCCCCAACACCAACTCTAGGATTCTCTTCCTCTCTAGCACCCGCAACTATGTTTTCTATCGCTCTCGCTCTAGCACGACCTCCACCTCGAGTTCCTCTTCCTGCGCCCCTCCTTGGGGCTCTTCCCACTCTTCCTCTCTCACTGCTCATCTTCTTACCCTGAGTGCTCGACTACCTGCTATAATTCCATCCAGGAATTAGAGACCTAAACCAACTAACCGGTCTAAGTCCTAGGCAGGTATAAACACAGAAACAATTAAGCACTCAGCATGCGGCTAACACAACAGCACATGAATTTCACCCAAGGACTTGCAAACTTACCTTGGGTCCTGCCGCACCTGCACAATACTGGTTCAATCAATCACCACAACAGTCAAACACAAACATTCTGGAGGTACACTTAGCACACTAAGTCACCCTATAGCTACCCATGGTCATTTCTCCTTATCACTCCAAGGCTCAACTAGATCAAACAGAGCTGTCCTTGCTCTGATACCAATTCGAACGGGGATGTCACGCCCCGTACCCCACGAAGGCTGAACATCCGCACGTAGGTCGACTTGAGGTGCGACGCTCCCAGGATTGCGTCACCGACCCGAAACCCGAATCAGAGCAAATGCACGTCACATGCGGAAACAACGTATATATATATATATATATATATATATATATATATATACACCCGGACATAATAACAAACTCAGCCATGAGCAGCAACAGATATATGAACATAAGTACGCTCCTTTAAAACTTATACAAACTATTTATTTACAACCAAAAAGAATACATCAAAGAGGCCACTAAACAAAAAGGATCGGTGGCCTAGGGTAACGGCTACCCAACTAGAGGAGGGTTACAGCAAAAGAGGGTTAGTCTAACTCCTAACACTGAAACCTGCTCTACGGCTCCCGGTTTGGATCGGATGGTGCTGCAGATTCCTCAGAAGAATCCTCCTCCGATAGTATTTCCTCGTCCGATCCAACTTCTGCTACTTCTCCTGCTGCTTTAGCATTCTCACCTATCACTTCCAGATTTAATTCTTCATTCTCCTCAGGGTTTTGATCGACGGCTATCACTTGCTGATCTCCTTGCTCCTCGTCAATGGCTATAGGTCCATCCACTGTATCGCCTACGCTGCTCACACTAAGGGAGGATGGAGGATCAGAAACTTCACCACTCGCCATCTGGGGAATCATAACGCCATTAACATCTACTGGAACATCAAAAGTTCTTATCGGGGGTCCAGTTACACCATCAGTTCCCCTATAACACCAAGCTACATACTCATGGGTTTGGTTATATTGCTCTCCCACGTCTACCAGTACAACCGAGTGATATCTAACGTACGCTGACCCGTCTCCACATGGATGAACGCTAACATCTCGCTGAATCCGATGTGGCTATCCAAAAAGAGGGGCCTTCCTCGGCATCCTAGGTACGGGGGTCTGAAAATCGGTTTTACCACAACCGTGAGATAAACTCAGCAAGTAAAATTCCTATTCCTAAACTAGGCTAACGTGCACCTCCAGAAATAATTAAAAGGACATAAATCATTGAACCAGCAATAATTCACATTAACATAATTCGGGCCCTCAGCCCTAATTTCGTTTCTCCAGCCCTGCAGGTTAGATTTTCAGTAGCAGTATAATCCATAAACAGTTTAATCGACCCGAAGGCCATGACGCAAAGGTCATCAACAGTTTAATCGACCCGAAGGCCATGACCCAATGGTCATAAATCATTCGACCCGAAGGCCCGACCCGAAGGCCCACAGTGGTATAAATCGACCCGAAGGTCATGACCCAATGGTCATCACAATTAAATCGACCCGAAGGCCCGACCCGTCGGTCACAATTATATTCGACCCGTAGGCCTGACCCGTCGGTCCTCACAAATAAATCGACCCGAAGGCCTGACCCGTCGGTCACAATTATATTCGACCCGTAGGCCTGACCCGTCGTTCCTCACAAATAAATCGACCCGAAGGCCTGACCCGTCGGTCACAATTATATTCGACCCGTAGGCCTGACCCGTCGGTCACAATTATATTCGACCCGTAGGCCTGGATGTGCCAAGTATCATGAATCACAAATTCAATTCCTATAGAGCATTATTGGCACGTCTAACTCGTTATACTATAGTCAATTGGAAATTCAACGTGACCAATCGATCTCAAGTAATAATTCCGCAAACATGGCATCATCCCATAGCCTTCCAACAACTTCCAATGGGCCTCAAACAAGTCCAATTCAAGTCCTCACTCAAAAGCCCATTTACCTCTCAATTTGGGCCATTTGTGCAAATTCGGATCCCTTGAGGTCCACCCCAAAACAGCCATCATTTCCTCTCTAAATCACCATTAAACCACTATAATTAGTCCTAATTAGGTCCACTAATCATCCCTTGCACAAAACACACCCAATTAGGTCCTAATTAGCCTAATTACCCTAATCAGACCCCTAATCTAGCACAATTAGACTAATTCAAGGATTAGGGATTTTACTCGCCTAATGTCGACGCGGGACGACGAGAGCGAGCGGCCGATTACCGACGAGCGGTACAATCGACGGCGGCGCTCCAAGGCAAGCCGGCGGCTCACGGCAGTCCGGTGAGGCTCACGGCCAAGCTCGGCCAAAACAGGGGAGGAGCCGGTGAGGGAGGGCTGAGGTTGACGGAAAGGGAGACGGTGAGGCGAGGCTGACCGGCTGGGGTGGCGCACGGCGGCGCGGCACCGGCAGGCAAGCCCGGCGACGGCGACGGCGTCTTCTACGACCCGGCTGGAGCGGCTGCCACGGGCGGCGGGAGCGGGGGAAAACGGTGCGACAAGGCTGGGGACGGCACCAGGGGACTGTGCACGGCGGCTAGTGACCAGCAGCTCCGGCGAGGACAACTATTCCGGCGTGAACAGTGGCCGACGGTGCTGTTCGGTGAAGGAGAAGTGAAGCAGCCGAGAGAAAGAGAGAGAATCGGGAGGAGAGAGAGTGAGACGCGGGGAGAGAGTGAGCTGAGGAGAGAGAGAGAGGGTCAAAGATGGTCAACAAGATGGGGAGTGGGGTCCACTTGTCACAATCCTAGCCCATATGCCCAAAATACCCTTCATCCAAGGGCTCAAATCAATTCTAATCCAATAATGCAAGGGTAAAATGGTCATTTGCCCCTAACCATGGTTAACCCACCCTAGTTAACCTTAACCAACCTTGGTTAAATCCCAAAATTGCCCCAAAATTCGGAATTAATCAAAAATGGCCTAGGGGCATTTCCGTCATTTTTCCGTCCCGAACCGAAATTCCAATTTTCGCTCATACCGGTCCTAAATATTCATGTGAGACCTAATCTAGAGTCGGAATCGCGAAATTCACTTTCTAAGCTCTCGAAAATCGACTGCAAAGTTTTCGGGAATAAAATAATATTATTTTTCAATTTTTGTCGAAATTCTACTTTTTGTCCAGAATCACTCCAAACACACTTGGCTACCCCAAAATGACCTTGGCCACGAAAAATAACTTCAAACGGCCTCCGAATTCGGCCTCGGTGTCTGCAGGGGCAAAACCATCCTTTTTCTCAACTTCTGTCAAATTTTCAGTTTTGAACCGTTTTAATCCCGAACATGAACGGCCATTCTAAATTGACGTCCGTCTTGCAAAATAGTCGTAATTACCCTTGAAATTTTGATATCGAAGTCCGGGTCCAATATCGCGATCTAATTTACTCGATTTGTCGTTTTAGGGTCTCTCACTAACAGGCGGCTGTTTAGGCGTTACGCGTATCGACCTAAGATTGTCCAAATTGTGAGGGTCTCAATATCGAGAGAACGAGATGAATTATCACTAGCACCTGAGGTCACGATCGTTTGGATTAGAATCGGGTTTCCTTTGTCAGGCGCACTTTCGGTCATGCGAAATCACTCGCGATCCGATCGTGCGTTGCTGACAATATCAACCTGTCCTTTTCCTGAGATCGGCCTATAATGGTTCAAAATACTTCCTCAACGTTCGTTGAGATCGGCGCCCTATCACGATTGGGTTCTTGGTCCACGTACCTGATCCTATTTAGCCTTTCTCATTTGGTTAGTATCCCGTGATTGATCAATTCCGGGCGAGACTTACTAAAATTACACGAGAATCAATATACACTTTATTGGTCCCGATAACGGGTCAAAATTCAGGATGTTACATGGTATGTTAGGATAGATAAACAAGTTGGGATCTTCTTATCTATAGTTTGTCACAATAACTCCAATAGAGATTTATGTGAGAGATTCTAACGTTCAGGATGAATAATTAGCGAGTATTTTAATATAGTGTTGAAAACAATTCTCAAACTCTCAAAAGAAGTTATCAAACCATCGCCCTTTGATGTTGTCCCACAGGAATTCTTATAGATCCTAATGATGAACGATACTTCAAGGTATGGTTTTTATTTAGAATTTACACTATCAAATACATGTAGTTGATAATCTTGTATAACATTAGTTTTTCATAAATGCACAGGGCTGCGTAAGTGCTATTGATGGCACTCATATAAATGCTTCCATCGCTGTGTCTCAGTACATCTCATTTAGAGGTAGGAAAGGGAATACCAACCAGAATGTATTGTGTATTTGTTCATTGGATATGAAGTTTGCTTTCATGTATTCTGGGTGAGAAAGATTTGCCAACGATTGTCGAGTAGATGAACAATTCTTGAATGATTATGATATTGATAGCATGGTTGTGCATCGTTGCGGTGGACATGTCCATGCATACGAAAGAACCTATTAGAGATAGCAAACTACTAGGACCTGAGTGGATAAAAGAGATAGTTTATGGACATTCAGATGGAATATATAAAAGCCTTCAGGATAGAGAGACATGTTTTCTGAGCCTATGTGAATTAATGAGGGCAAAAAGGTTGGTTGAAAGATGGTCAGTATGTTAGGATAGATGAACAAGTTGAGATCTTCTTATATATGGTTTGTTACAATAACTCCAATAGAGATTTATGTGAGAGATTCTAACGTTCAGAAGAAACAATTAGCAAGTATTTTTAATATAGTGTTGAAAGCAATTCTCAAAAGAGGTTATCAAACCGTTGTACTTTGATGTTATCCCAAAGGAAATTCTTATGGATCGTAATCATGAACGATACTTCAAGGTATGATTTTTATTTAGAGTTTACACTATCAAAGACATGTAGTTGATAATATTGTATAACATTAGTTTTTCATAAATGCACAGGGCTGCGTAGGTTCTATTAATGACACCCATATAAATGCTTTTGTCCATGTGTCTTAGCAAGTCCTATTTAGAGGCAAGAAATGGAATACCACCCCGAATATGTTGTGTGTTTGCTCATTTGATATGAAGTTTTACTTTAATGTATTCTAGGTGGGAAGGATTTGCCAACGATTACCGGATGCTTTCGGCAAGACTCGAGACTCCTCGAGCAATTTCCTAGACCACCACTAGGTATTTGCTTTGTCTATAAAAAGAAGCTTTCTTTGTGATTATATTATAGTTGCATATCATAACAAATTTATATATACCATGTTATAGGCAAATACTACGTAGTAGATTCTGGTTATGCATCACTTTTGGGATTTTTAACTCTGTTTAAAGGTAAACGGTATCATTTGAATGATTTTAGGGGACATGGGAGATGGCCAACAACAGCAATATAATTGTTTAACCATAGACACTCTTGGCTAAGGAATGTCATTAAGAGGTCATTTGGGCCATTAAAAAAATCGTTTCACCATTTTGAGACACATGCCTCTACTTACAATAAAAAAGCAAGCATTTATTATGATTGCATGTTGTGCTCTTTATAATTACATTCGTGATCAAGATAGAATTGACAAAAACTTTTCCCTTTATGGAGATCTGGAATACCCGTTTGGATCTAGAGAAATGGAGGTTGCAGATGATACGTCACATGAGCAAGCAGTTGAGATAAACATGCTTAGAAAAAGTATTGCAAATAAAATGGCAAGAGATTATAATATGCCTAAGATTCCATGATATTGTGTTTCCGACTTTTGTAATATTGTTTTTAAATACTAGATGGCAATGGGAGAGAATCCTCATGTGTCTTGAGTTTTTGAGTGCCTCTCTTATTTGCTGACTTTTTTAAGTACAACCTTTAGGCTGCACACATAAGCACGAAGTGATGAATTTCAGTGGCGTTTCTTGTATGTATATCACCATGTTTATATATATCACCGTGAGATGGGAGTAATTTATTTGATACTCATCAATATCGTTGATGGCTAAGAAAAGAGTTGCCCCTTAGGAAGCACGAAAATCATTCTATGGTTGGTTTGGCGATGGATTGAGTGTTGTTCGGAACCATTGGGCAGAGTAATACACTCAAAGCTCGACCGTGAGCTTCAAATTGAGATAGAACACTAATGGGAGCGATAGAGGGAAGAGTTTATATTAAGTATCTACCATGTTTATACATATCACCATGTTCACCATGTTTCCCCCACTTACAAGAAAAAAATAAATTGATTAGTGCTCCATGAGAATTAAATACCATGTTTAAAAAAGCATTTGAAAAAAGTTTGGAATATAAATTTTGTGCAGTTATCAAACGCATTTCTGTTCTTTTTCTATTTTAGGAATAGAACTTTTTGGGTTCAAATGCTCATTCCCGGGTACAGAATAAAAAAAATCATTTTTGCGTAGAAATTATTTTCGGGAATAGAATAGTTACCAAGCGCACACTAGGGCTACTATCGTAGTGCCCATGCATGCTCAATTTAATGAGAAAAAAAATTCATATGTATTTATATAATGTAAGGAAAAGTACCTCCTTATTTTGCTTCTAGATTTCCTAAATTACTCTTCGCTTCTTTCTCTCATACCCACCTATTTGTTAAATAGCCACACACTTTCTTTCTCTTTTAGAATTTCTAAATTATCCTCTCTTTCTTTATCTTGCCCTAATCAATCATACGTTAATTAAGTATTCTCTTTCTATACATATAGTTACCCAATTATGTGTACGCTTGCGGTGTGTGCTTTAACCCTAGTTTTCTTTTCAACCATAAATACATGATAACTAATATGGATATCGATCGTCGAGAAGCAAACTTTTTCATAATTTAATAAAATTGTTCATTTTCTTATCACTCCTCTTTCATAAAATAATTGAGATTATATCATAAACATGGTCTTTATAAAATTTTATTTAGATTAGCCTTTCTCTAAGAAGCTAATAATTCTAGTGTATGGCTTGAGAGCTCGAAGAAACTCCATTGCGACTCTGGCAGAGCTCAAGCGGCCATAGCTAAGCTTGACGAAGTTCAAGCAATAATAGCTATAGTCGAGCTTCATCTGTTAGCTCAACGGAATTTGAGTGGCCATGGCTAAGCTCAAAAGGCCATAACCATGAGCTTGAAGAAGAAGCACTAACTGCCATAGCGCCGAGCTCATTGAAGTTCGAGCTGCCGTGGCTACAATCTCGAAGAAGCCTCTAGTCACCATGTCACTCTCTTGCTTTTTTTTTCTCAATTTTTATTTCGGCTAAAGTGGCAGCGCCAAATAAAAGATTTTCACCTTTTTTAATAGGACACGTGTATTGAGATGTCCAACTTAGAATGCCATTGTCCATGTTAGCAACAATCAACCAGCAATAGAAAAATTATAAGGAAAAATTAATGGTGGAAAATTTTTAAAAATATAAGGACCATTTTGAAATAAAAAAAAATAAAAGGACGGTTTTGATTTTTGGACAAAAGTATTGAGAGACATTTCACTGAATAAATACAAAATGAATTCTTCAACAAAAAAAAGGGCTAATATCACTAAAAATTTCAAATCGGTATATTTGTGATAAGTTACCCCTAAATTGGTATATGTGTGACAATTTTACCTCGAACCTTTTTTTTTACCACAAAAAACCCCAAACTGATACACTTATGACAATTTTACCCTAGACTTTTTTTTTACCACAAAAAACCCCAAACTAGTATACCTGTGACAATTTTACTCAAAACTAGTAAACTCATGATAAATTTACCCTAAACTATTTTTTTGATCACAAAAAACCTCAAATTAGTACACATGTGATAATTTTACCTCAAACTAATAATTTTTTAATATTATTTTTTCGAATTTTTTTATTTATTTTTTCTTTTTTTTTTTCATCTTCAACCTCTGGCTGGTCGTCGAACTAGCCAGAGGTAGAAGCCGACGAGGTCGGCCCCATTGGCCGCTGGCAAGGGTTGTCCTAGCCCGCCCAGGCAAGGTCAGCTCTCGTCGGCGTCGGGCAAGGATAGCTCTTGCCTGACGTTGGCGAGGGCTGCCCTTGCCAGATCCGGCGAGGGCCGACCTCGCCTGGGTGGGTGAGGACAGCCCTCGCTAGATCTGGCGAGGTCGACCCTCGCCTGCCCAGGCGAGAGCATCCCTTGCCTTACGCAGGTGAGGGTGGCCCTCGCTCGACGCCGGCGAGGGTGGCCCTCGCTGGCTTCCTCCTTTGGCCGGTTGCCAGTCCGACGACTGGCCAAAGGTTGAAGATGAAGAAAAGAAAAAATAAAAAAATTAATAAAAATTCGAAAAAGTAAGAAAATAAAAATAAAATTTTAGTTCAGGGCAAAATTATCACAAGTATACCAGTTTAGATTTTTTGGAGTATGTTCGGGGTAAAATTATCACATATGTACCAGTTTAGGATTTTTGGTGGTAAAAAAAAAGTTCAAGGTAAAATTATCATACGTATACCAGTTTGAGGTTTTTTGTGGTATTAACTAGGGGTGTCAATGGGTCGGGTCGGGTCGGGCTTTCATGATACCCGACCCGACCCGAAAACAATAGGGTTGCGCTTGACCCGCCCAGACCCGGCCCAAGACCCTGTTCAACATACACCCCAAGGGCCGGGTCGGGCCGGGCCGGGCCGAGTCGGGTTTTGGGTTTTTTTCTCTTCAAACACACACACATAAACCTTTCTCCCACTCTCTCTCCTCCTCCTCTTCGTCTTCTTCACCGTTTCTCTCTCTCTAGTTGCAGACAATTTGCAGAGACTAGAGAGAGATGAATTTGTTCAGCAACGGCGTCCGAAAACAGGGGCGGCAATCCTCAACCGAGCGATCTCGACTGAACGGCGCTCCTCCCCTCGAATTGCGACTGAAAATCTCCCCCCAGCCCTCGAGATCCGATCGGGAACCGGGTTAACTTAGCGTCGCTAAGTGCTAAATCGCGAAGCAAAACGAGCAGAGGGATTCGACAGATCTCTCCATCCATCCCTCTCTCTTCGCAGCAGAAGAAACCCCCGACGATAAACCCCCGGAATCAATCATCTCGTCCTCTCCGTCGTCGCCGGCGGCGGCGGCAGACATCCACTCCATCTTCTCCTCCCCGCCGTCGATGGCGTCCCCTTCGCTGCAACGCCCCTCTTCTTGACGACCCCTCCTCCTACCTCGCGCGTTTTGCCGTTCTAGAGAGAAAGAAGAGAGAGAGAGAAGAAGAAGAAGAAGATGTTGGGTGGACTGTACGGGGACCTCCCCCCGCCGTCGTCCGCCGACGAGGAGAACCCTAGCGGCCCCAACCCCGCCTCCACCGTCTGGTCCAGCAGCGCGAAGTTCGCCCCGCCGGCGCTCTGCAAGCCCTCCGTCGCCCCCCAGACGATCCTCCGCCCCCAGGGCAAGCCGAAGCCCCCCGGCTCGGCTCCCCCACCGCCGAAGCCGGCAGTCGCGCCGCCGCCGCAGCCGGCGGAGGAGGCGGCGGCGCAGCCCGCGCTGGTCGGGCCGAGCGATACCCAGGATACGAAAGGTGAGGAAGAGAGTCAAGGGCCTGAGGAGTTAGTGAGAGGTTTCAAAAAGAACAGGGATCCGTAGAGAGGGGAGAGAGAAAGGGAGAGAGACTGAGAGAGGGAGATGGCTCAAATGGGTCGGCCCAAAGTGTCAATGGGTCGGCCCAATTTTACCCCCAATCCTGTGATACCCCAAATTTTAGGGTCAGATTAAGGCCCGACCCCAAAATACCCCAAATTTTAGGGCCGAGTCGGGCCGAGCCGGTCCGGGTCGGGTCAGCCCGGGTTTTGTTGACACCCCTAGTATTAACCCCTAATTTTTTGACTACTAAAAACTCAAAACTAGTACACATATGATAAAAATACCGGAAACTAATTTTTTAACCATGAAAAACTTCAAATCGGTATATTTATGACAAATATACCCTTTATTAAATTGGATTAATATCATGAAAATTATAAATTGATAAATTTGTGACAAGCAGATATGTAAAATCCTAAATCGGTACAGTTATAAACTGTCATGTATTATCCAACTTAGCAATTTAATGGTAAAGTTTAATAAAAATTAACTGTGTGTAATAAAAAATTAATTTATAGTAAATTTATTATAAGTGTATCAGTTTAGAGTTTTGTTTAGTATTAGATATTAACCCCAAAAAAGAAAAATGCAACATGAATTCACGGAAGGACCGTACTGTATTTGGCTCTCTCAACGGTATTTCTTACCCCTATCCGAAAAATCCGAGGGTAATTTGGGTTCAAAACCTGCCTCGAAAAGAGATCGAACCTCCATGATCAGACCTTGATTAGGGTTTCCTCGGTCCGGTCCCCCTGAAATTCATCATCGAATCGAATCCATTTTCACTATCAATTCGAGCTTTGATCTGGTTTTCCGAGCTCGATCTCCATTGCCGATCCGAGATTTTCAGGGGATGCGGCGCGAAGATCGTGGCGCCTGAGGTCGTTCGGGGGGGGGGGGGGGGTACGACAACGATGAGGGGTTCCTCGTGTCCGGAAGACGGCGATTCGCCTTCTACCTCGAGCTCTTCGCAATCCCAAAGGCAGCAGACGCACCCGCCTCGAGCTTCTTCTGGGCAGCCGACGAGCCAGCGGAGGTGAAAATTTGAGCTCCCCCTGTTTTGAGCCGTCGTATGTTTGTTTTGGCGATTTCGGATGCCGACGAGCGTATGCGCGAGCGTTCGAATGTGGGGGTCTATGGCGTGCTTCCGGGTGATATTGGGGCAACGCGCGGTCCGGAATGGCTTGAGTTTGCGTGTGGAATTGGATCTGTGCGTGTGATTTTGGAAATGAATTTCTTTTTGATAAATTAGAAGTTTGGCCTCTAATCTCGTAGATTGAATTAGGAGTTTGGAAACATCTACTGGGGCCACCAATGGAGTTCTTTGAAAATGAAATTCCCTTTTGATAATATGGGATGCTGTGGGGCGATGTCATTGATTTTCGGTTCGAGTTCTGCAGAATCTGTTAGAATTTAGAGGATTGTGTCCCTTAGTTGGATATGGTCATTTAATTATAGGAAGGATCCTGCCATTCTATCGAAACTGTTGTCCAGCCCCATGCTCTGTTCAGTAATCTGTCGGTTTTTCTGGGTCCCAAACGGTGCAAGAATTGATCGACTTTTGTATGCATCGTGTATCTTAGGATTTTGGTGATTATGCTTGCTTGTGTGAAATAATGGTAGTTCTAGCTGTTTAACATTATGCTATGACAACCTAGACTGAGGAGGTGATCGATAAGGTTACCACAAATGAAGTCACAGGCCAAATTCTTTTTTACATTCTCGTGGAATGATTTTGTCTTTCCAAGAAAATAGGGCTTGTTTTGTACTGTCAATATTTGAGGTTGCAAGTTATTAATAGATGTTGTGTTGTAATCCATTGGAAATAGGCAATTGGTTGAATGTTGTTGAAGGCCATTGTGGGTGTTATAGTTGAGTAATATTGTACAGTAAGTTTGATTTCGTGTTGACATGGGCTCTTATTGAGTTACTGCTCGTATTCCATGTTCCACTGGTTCTTGTGGGATATCTAGGAAAGAAAGGAATATTGAGTGCACGATTGCGGGGTTAGGTCTGCAAGATAATATTTGATTGCTTTATAGGAGTCTAAAGGGTCTCTAATGCATGTATGCCCAACATTTTGCAAATTTGATAGATCTTAGGAAGCGGATGTACTAATAAGAGACTATTGCTACTTCTTTTATTGTCTGTAATCTTGTTATTACAAGAATGGACTCGAATAGCTGCTTTGGCTGCTGCTTGCCAGGCAGCTCTCATTAGTTATTTCTTTTTGTTGTAAACCTGTGGACTCAATTTAGGGTTTCTTATGAGAGTAACTCTAGGTCTAAATTTGTGTCTCAAATCAACCAATAGTGGTTGCTGCTCCACCAAATTTAGTCCACGACGGTTGAAAGTATCTAATATCTGATCATATGACTATAAAAGACGGTAGAATGGAGTGCTCATTAGTGGATTTTAGTATTAACTTTTGCAGTTTAGTATTTTAGATATACTTCGATTTGTAGAAGCTTATAGGCCCTTTGAAAGTGTTACTTTTACTTAATTTGTCATAGGATAGTCTACTTAAAAAATATGTATTCATCATAATAATGTCATAGGAATGCAATGTTCGTTTATTTGCAATGATTTATGACAAACAGAGTTGTAAATAAAAATAAGGTGCATCGCACTAAGACTTCTGCTAATGTATAGAACCATCGTTCTTTTTGCCATACATGTAGCTTGCAAAGTCTAATGTTTGAAGATGTCTATGTCTTTTGGTAAGTCTAGGGCTCTAATCAATGTCAATTTTTATTTCTCCCTTGCTTATTTTATCATTTTTGGTGGACAATGGTCATCTGTTTCTTCAGGTTTGTATTATAAATGAACATGTAGATCAATAATGATTGTAAATATATTCTTCTATCTGTTGTTTGTTTTGCGTAGTCTTAGACAGTGATGTACTTCTGAAAGAATTTATCAAATTGAGACGATAGATGCATGCAGACATCTCCATGTCAATAAGAATTAAGAAATTCCAGTTCTCTTTCTACCTCCATCAGATATATAATTTCCTTGGAAAAGAAATCATTGCTTCATTAATTTGATGCATGGGAACTTATATCTCTCGAAAAGAAAGGTTTAGTATTGGAGTTCTTAAAGATCCCATGCCCTTATTTATGGTTGAATAAAAAAGAAAAAAGGCATTTTGATGTGAAATTTTCAGTTCATTAGTCTCGCATGATTTCCTAGATCTATTTTAAGCAGCAAGGGCCATCTATTTAATCTCGATGTTTCCAAATGTAGGAATCCTTGCTTATTCTGTGAATAAAGTACATAAAATATTGCTAAAGAGTCCTTAAATTTTTCTTGGGTCAAAGCCTAGTTATTTTAAGCATGATAGTTGTCCTTTTGGTTTATGCTACAACATGTACTAATATGTCTCTTATTAATGAGGGAACCTTTCTTTTGCTTCAAATCATGATTTATCAAATCATAAATTCATCAGTGAAAATTACCAGAAACAACATGTATTGTCATTATACCAAGTTTTCTTCGTTCATGTATCTCCTTATATATGTGTGTCTTTTTTCAGCAGTGGCAATGTCTTTAAACTCTTAGCACGAAGAGAGGTCTCTCCACGATCAAAACATTCTTTAAAGAAGTTTTGGGGAGAAGCCTCAGAGTGTCAGCTCTATCCCTTCCGGCAAAGTTGTGAAGCAGTAAGAGATGTAAGGCGAAGTCTCATCTCATGGTATTTTCTCAAACCTAGAATGTGATTTTCTTTTGGGAATGTGGGCTTTGGTATACTTTTTATGTACTTTTCATATGTTGTTGCACTTGACGGCAATCCATGGCGTACAGCAATTTGCCAATGTTCTATCGACTTTTTTCAGCATACTCGTTTTGGCAGGGTAGAGGCATTCTCACTGCAACATTTGTCTGCCAAATATTGTCCCTTTGTGCCTCCTCCAAGATCTACGATTGCTGCAGCCTTTAGCCCTGATGGAAAAATACTCGCTTCTACACAGTAAGTAGAAGATCCTTATATGTTTGGATAATGGTGGCCGCTATTAATATTGATTCTTATTCCAGCTTAAAACAGAGCATATATCGTATATCAAGTTGGAGTTGATTTTCTTGATTGCAGTGGAGATCATACTGTCAAACTTATTGACTCTCAGATGGGGAGTTGCTTAAAGGTGTTAAGGGGTCATAGGAGGACACCGTGGGTGGTAAGCCGTGTCTGTTATAAGGTTCCCTGTGCATGCAATGATTTGATGCTGTACTTTTAGCTTTGTATGAGTGGCTTTTCAAATTTGCAGGTAAGGTTCCACCCCTTGTACCCAGAGATCATAGCAAGTGGCAGTTTGGATCATGAAGTTCGCCTGTGGGATGCAAATACTGCAGAGTGCATAGGATCTCGCAATTTTTGTAGTTCTCGTTCTGATTTCCCTTTTCTTTAAGAAACTGTGTCAATGTTGGGACTTGTTAAGAGGATTATTTGTGTCTTTGTCATTTCTACAGATCGTCCTATTGCATCCATTGCATTCCACGCCCAAGGAGAACTTCTTGCTGTTGCATCTGGTCACAAGGTGGGGATTTTTTATGTGGATTTTTGTGGATTGTGAACTTTGGATACTTGTAGGGGCTTTGACCTGAAATTTGTTTATTAGTTGTACATTTGGCACTACAATAGAAGTGGAGAGACATCATCACCAACTATTGTTTTGAGGACACCGCGATCTCTTAGGGCTGTGCATTTCCATCCACATGCAGCTCCATTTCTTTTAACAGCTGAGGTGAAGTCTCTTTGGTTAGCACCTTTCTTTCCTCCACCATAGCTTCTCTTGATGTTATCATCTTATCTATTTGCAGGTCAATGACCTTGATTTGACAGATTCAGCTATGACCCTTGCAACTTCTCCTGGTTATTTGCACTACCCTCCTCCTACTGTATATCTTGCAGATGCTCATTCTAATGAAAGATCTAGGTTGGCGGATGAACTGCCTCTCATGCCTTTACCATTATTGATGTGGCCTTCCTTTGCTAGAGATGATGGAAGAGCACCCTTGCCGAACACAGATGGGGATGTTGGTCTTAGTGAACAGCAGAGGGTAGACTCATCTTCTTCAGAGCGCCTTGTGGCATATTCAATTCCATCAGGGCAGTATGAACTCCATCGGTCTCCAATTGAACCTAGTAGCTCTCCTTCCATGCATGAAGAGACGAGAACTAATCCTTACTCTAGTGTAAGGGAATCTGAAGTAACTCAATCTGCAATGAACAGTGTGCATAATATGGAAGTGCAATCTGAAGAGAGAAGTAATCATATTTTCTCTTTTAGCGACCCAAGATTTTGGGAGCTGCCTTCAGTGTATGGATGGTTAGTTGGTCAGACCCAAGCTGGTCCTCAAACTGCACCAAGTCCTGGAGCTCTTGAAACTTCACCTGCCTTTGGTGAGGTCACAAGTGTTTCGCCTATTAGATCTGAACCTATGCCAAGTGGCGTGGACCAGTCCCGGCTTGGTGGAAGATCTGGGTCTAGATATTGCTCTTCTGGGTCTCGGGTGATGCACTCAGCTGGACTTAATGATCGCCCACATGATGAGAACTATCCTCAATCTGTTGTTAGTAAGCTTAGGTCTGAACTTGCAGCCTTGCTGGCTGCAGCAGCACCCACAGATTTGCCATGCACGGTGAAGCTTAGAGTATGGCCATATGACATGAAATATCCTTGTGCACCTCTTCATTCAGAAAGTTGCCGCTTAACTATTCCTCATGCAGTTCTATGCAGGTATATCTTGTAACCCAGGATGTAGACTTTTGTCTTACTTTCTAATTACTCCAAGTGAAGAATTAGTTTTTTCTTTGGAGTTTCTCTGGGTGGGGGTTTTGGGGGGAAAAGGGGGGACTGGAGGGAGGGGGAATAAGGCAATTGCAGGGAACAGGGAGGTAGGTATGAACCAACAACCAAAGTTAAGACCTCTTGGGTCTTTGTGATGGATAACCATCAATAGGCCCATCTTTTGTTCCTGATAAATAATGCTTTTCCTGGTGTCCTGTTTATGCTTGCATTAATACTGGCTAATTTCCTTTTGAAATTGCTGCAGTGAAATGGGTGCCCATTTTTCTCCTTGTGGTAGATTCTTAGCTGCCTGTGTTGCATGTGTGCTGCCTCAGTTGGAAGTTGATCCTGGATTACACAGCCAGGTTGATCCCAATGTCACTGGTGTGGCAACCTCACCTACTAGACACCCTGTTTCTGCTTATCAAATCATGTACGAGCTTCGGATTTATTCCTTAGAAGAGGCAACGTAATGCTCTAGTCTAGTCTTCCACCTTACTTCCGTGGCTGACTTTATGTTTTCTATTTTTACATATATTCTTATATGCTTAATGCGATATGCTTTTCGATCGTCCAGATTTGGAATGGTGCTCGCATCACGACCTGTAAGAGCTGCTCATTGTTTAACCTCCATTCAGGTCAGTTGACTAGTGTCCACTTTGGTTTGAGTTTCACGAGATTGTATGATAACTGATTTCATGATTCCTCAACTTATTTTTGAGTTTTATTGATAACTATTGTCTGAACTCTGAAGTAGTATTAAATTAACCCTGCCAAATGTTATATCGTTTGACTTCTAGTTTATTTAGTTATCTGACGTTACTCATGCAGAAATTGTGTACCTATCAGTTGGTCATCTGATAACCTTAGCAATGACTTTGGATATTATTAGCTGCTGTATTTATGAGAATAGAAAATGCTTGGATGTTTTACTTTCATTTGCAAGTCCTTGTTTTCTTGACACACTACTTTACTGATCTTTGAGGAAGTAATGTTTGGAAAGCTTTGCACATTTTTGTCCATCTCCCACTGATCTTGAGTTAATTCACGTTTATGCAGTTCTCTCCAACATCTGAACACTTGTTGCTCGCATATGGCCGTCGGCATAATTCGCTTCTTAAAAGTATTGTCATTGATGGAGAGAATACAGTGCCTATTTACACTATATTGGAGGTATGATTGAAATGCTATTTAGATGCAATTTTGAGCTTCTAGTTCCTCCTGCATTTGGCGAATCCCCCAGTTAAGGCTTTTTATTGAAGGAGAGCAGTGTGTTATTATTATTCTTTTTCTGTGGGCCGAGTTACTGGTGTGCTTCTTGATGTATCTGTTGATGCATCATGCTTATTGATCTCACTGCAGCTAATTTCCCTTTTTTCCCCTACAATTATATCACCGAACTCCATTCTGCTATTCTCTTATCAGATTGAATGTGCAACATATGAGATGAAATTAAATATCACCCACCATAAATTGTCTATTAAGTCCCCATTCTGCCTTGTCAATTTGTCTGTCTCGAGCCCTCTGCGTAATATGTTCGTTGGTGATGCAGCTTTCAAATCTACATGAGCATGCTAGAAGGAATGATACTTTCTGTCTGATAGTATCATGAAATATACAAGTTAACTAAGCTATGAAACATGTGTGAGAAGAAATCCAAAAAAAAAATAATGGGAAAGATGTCTTTTTTTTTTTTGGTACAGAATGGGAAAGATGTCTTTGTCCTTTTTTCCAGCAATAAAATTATCTCCTCGTCTTCAGATGAGTCGTGAATTAAATTTTTATGCGGTTAATGTTATTGAAGCAATTACAAGGATGAAGAACTCATCTGCTATTTATTCGGCATGAGCACATAATGAGGGAACTCAAATTAGGGATCAGAGTTTTCTTAGTTGCATTTATTTGGAACTCGAAATGTTGTACAGTTCCTTTATCTCTTATCCTACCTATAAAGCAAGAAACTTGTGAGTCAAAAGGCCTCTTTTCATCTATCCTTTGCCTCTCTATCCGAATTTTAACTGTTAATTCAACTCTAGGTGCCAAGGTTCTAATTCCTTTGGGAATAAACAGTTTCCAGAGTCCAAATCTAAGATGTCATTTGTACTTGTTGACATAGTCAAGATATAGATCTTGCATGCATGCATATCCTGCCTAAAAAGTGTAAGGATGTAGCTTTGGGGGACATTATCACCTCTTTTCCAGCATGCAGCTCAATCATGCCAGTGCTAGTGATTCCTGATGTAAAATTATCCTTCCATTTAGCACTGAAAAATTAGCAATCTGTCTGCTTTGTCATATCATTGGACTGTCATTCTGTCAAAAGACGAGAGGCAATTGCACTGCACTGTTAGAGGGAAGTTATGCGCATTTTGAAGGAAAGCTATGGATTATTAGACTTATTGACATGAAAACTTCTTTCTAGGAAAAGAGTGTGTTTAAGGATGATGTCCATAACAATTGTTCCAATTATTTCTGTGATTTATATGCTTCACCCATTGTCATTATCCATTTCAGAAAAAGGTATGTGCTCAGCGCTTTGATTGCTTGCAACAGTTGTTTTATTACCAGAATTGGATTGACATGCCTGTTTGTATTGTATACTTGGCAAAATCTGGAATAAAATTAGCCATATCTATGATATGGGTCCTTCAATTGATGAGCACAGAAGATGCACAAAATCGATACAGCCATGAGAAACAGGGTCAAAAGTACAACTATTTTGTCTTCATCTCCATCTTTCATTTGGGACTTGAGTTGTGGTCATTGTCACTACTAAGTATATTACAAAATGACCTAGTCGAAGGGGTGGTGATAGCATTGGTGTTGGTTGCATTTAATGGTTGAATAGCCTAGAACTGCCTCAGAAGTTGATGTCACTAATTGTTGGGCATTGCTTCATGAGCAGCCAGTTTCCCAATCATCTTATGTAGGATAGGCATACAGGTGATTGTCCAAACCTAGATGTTTTGTTTTTTACATACCTCTCTTACTCAAAGTTAGCAGTGAGCAATGTTCACATTGCTTATCTAGCTGTTATGTTGGATGTTTCCATCTCCCTGAACTGGTTTCTTTAACCAGGTCTACAGAGTTTCTGATATGGAACTTGTGAGAGTTCTTCCTAGTGCGGAAGATGAAGTAAATGTTGCATGCTTTCACCCTTCAGTTGGAGGTGGCCTGGTTTATGGAACAAAGGTGAGTAAATGTAATCTAATTTTCACTGGATGATCACAGGCTCACAGGCTATTCTTAAATACTTACATTTCCTTCTCTAAAAATTCAGGAAGGGAAGTTAAGGATTCTCCATTATGAAAGTTCTGGTGGCTTGAATCCAAAATCATCTGGTTTTCTTGATGAAAACATGGCAGAGGTGAACAAAGATCTGTGCTTAACTGGTGTTTGTTATATTTATGCATTGACAGTTATTTATGAAACAAGGCCAGGCCTTTTGGCTATTGTCGAGCTTCCATTTTGTAGAATTCTTTGGTATTTGCAATGAGTGCAGTGCAATGTCTTAGTTGACCAGAAATCACCTGCTATAATTGTCTATTATCTTTTGTTGGGGTGGTGGTGGGTGGTTGTGGTATGGCTCTTTTGCAATGATAATTTACCTCTAGCTCTCAACCTAGGTCTCTATTAATTAAGTTTATGCTCATTTTACTTGAACTTGTTTTATTGGATGGCTTTATCAAAATGACAACTTAAGGCAATATTTGATTATGTCTTAAAGTCAGTTGTTGGTAACTGAGCTGACTGAAGTTAATCACACTATGGGGGAGAATAAGTGTATATTTACATGTTGAGTGTAGCTGCATAAACTAACCTTATCTATTCCCCTTATAGGTTCCACCATATGCTTTAGAATGCTAGTAGCCCGGAAGCGCAACATGCTTGTGAAATTAACTGCTCGACCCCGAAGGTTTGTTTTTTCTTTTTCTTTTTCTTTTGTGCAACGGAAGTTTTGTGTCCATGAATAGACTTAATACGGGGTTGTGATGCATAATATCATTCTGAAATGAATTTTGATTTCTTTTGGGTTTATCATTCTCTTTTTATCTGTCCAAGAACCTACATCAATTTGGTGCAAGCATTGAAGTGCTATTTTGAGTGCTTGCATCTTAGAAAGACCTAGGCCATTTTGAGTGCTTGCATCTTAGAAAGACCTAGGTCCCTTTAGGAGGTAATACTTGGATTTGGGTTTAGTACTTTCGACATAAATTGAAGATAGGGGTTTCCTGCTGTGGAAAGTAAAACAGCTTGTCAAGCCCAATTCAGATGTAGCACCAAGTTTGTCATGTTGGGATCTGTGTTTTCTTCTGTTAGCAATCTTTCGAAGCATGTTATGTCAAATTGGGGAAAAAGTTCATCAATTATATTATCTGAGATAACTCATCTGAGTTGTTATTAGGTGATAATTTCGCGGATTAGATGATGAAATGTCACTTTCACTTCCCATGCAGGTTGTGGCTTGAGTGCAGTTGTATCTGTTTTTCCACGACTGTAAACCCTTGGCCATACTGTGAGGTCCTCGTTCGAATACTTGTCAAATGTAGTTATGTATCATTCTTTGCTATTTGTGAGAGATGTCTTCCACTGCCCAGATCCTTGGAAAGTTGATCTATCTTGGAAATAGATGTGTTAGTGCAAGATGTCTCTGGATTTATGTTAAATGTGTATGTCTATTTTGATCCCTCGGACTATTGTGTGTGTGTGTGTGTGTGTGTGTGGGGCCCTCGGACTATGGGCGGAAAGGAAGTATTTAATCGATGGACTTCAAGATTTGCCTGTTTTCTGTTCTTTCTCATCATTGTAAGGATGTTGTTTATAAATCAAATGTAAAGTATTCTTCTCTGAGTACCTTGCTATGGAGGTGATCTAGTCTATGTGAGTTGGGTTTTTTCCTTGCAAGTTCAGCACCAAGTTCAGCCCCTTATAAGAAATCAGACCGGCACCAAATTTCCGTCCCAAAGATTTGATATGCTTTGGGGCGTTTGGTGGACTGTGGAAGCAGACATGTGGAAAATGGCGGAGCGAGTAGTTCTTGGCACAAATTATAGCAAAGATCTTTGCTTATCAAAGGTGGGTGCCGTTTTGCGGCAAAATGGCATCGACCTGCTGTTTTAATCAGCTCGAACGGTTGTCATTTTCCTGTTAGTCTTATCCCTGATGAATGTGTATAGTTGGTTCTCTCTTTATCAGCTCTTGGTTTTCAATTTCCTAAATCATTGGTTCTAGCACACCAATCTCGGCACTGGAAGAACTAATATCCGTTTGACTGGTTATTTTGTCACAGGATGCGGGCGGAGTGAGGAGAGAGAACGAACGGTGACTTGTGCCGTTATCATTTTGCTCTAACTGTCAAGAATATCGCCGAACTCGTAAGTTGGTTGGAGGGTACCTCTCAATTCTGAGTTCTACCTGAGTCCCAAAAAAGGAATACCTGATGAGAGCCAATTGGCAAAGTACTCGACATCTCGCCATCCGATTAAGAGACCACTATACGAGTCACGGGATTCGTGAAATGCGCTCGCTCTTGCCATGGGTTTTTAGACGCGTTTCATAAAACAGTTCCCCTTCTATACTGGTTGCAGTATGGTAACTGCTCAGGCTGTGGAAGTGGGAACAGACCCAGTCTCGAGTGCACCTAAGTTCTAACAAAACCAAAATTTCATACCTGTCATTTCATCTCACATATTCCAATTTTGATGACATAAGCGCAATTGATTGGTGAAACATGAAGCACTTTCGCTTCGATTATTTTACGGAAAATGAATGATTTAAAAAATATTTTCTTAAAAATGATCGTTTGTTTCGCTTGAAATAATTAATCAATGTAAAATGCTTTTATGATCGACAACAATTTATGCCTAACAATCTTCATGGACGATGAAAACAACTTTCAATCATTTGTTTTTATAAGCAATACGTAAAATCATTTTGAAGAAAAATTTCAAATTAATTTATTTTCTGCGAAACAAATATACCCAAAGAGACAGTAAAGTTGTTGATGATTGACATTATCCCTAGCTGGGACAGATTCCTTTGATACTTCATCTGTTGCTCACTCTACTGTATTACGAGTTCACGACGTCATCTATTTCTCATGTTTGCAGTTCGGCAATTTCCTTGAGTTCATGGAATCCAGCAAGATCTCCATATATCCACACCCGACACTATATTCTGATCCAGAATCTTTTTGTTATAACTTCAGTGCAAGTACCGCCATTCCTCATGTTCTGGAGCCTTCAATCGCTAGATCGCGACCCCGTGTTCCTTCACCTATTGAAGCCGGCATGTTGACCTAATACCCTCTGTCCAATTCCCACATGGTACCTAAGTTCCAGACACTAGCATGAGGCAAACATCTTGGGGATGATACTATCTCTTTCCAACAAGCCTTACGCATTAGATCACAGCTAAATATGGCCTAATTCCTCTACCAAGTGCATAATTTCACCAGCTGCAACATCAGCTTCATCTTTCACAATAGCATGATACATCTTCACGAAACATTTTGGCTGATAATTATACTACAACAATCAAGAAAATTAACATCAAGTTACATCACCTTCGCGCACAGTGCTTGAATGATTGGGTGATGATCGTTCTTATAGTACAAGTAAGAAGGCTAGTCGTAATTGATTGACCAACATAACATTACAGGTTAAATGCGTTCTCGCAAATATGAAAACACACTACCTAGAGAGAGCTCTTCTATTCAGATTTATTTAAGTTTTAGAAGTACTCTCATCGATGGGACTTATACAAATGCACAAAAATGCACAGAAAATTTCATCTACCTTCATATTGACAGACAAGAAACTATATCATAACAGACACAATACTGATGAGGTATTATTGGCCCCTTAGAGCCTACCACTATCACCCCAGCGGTCACTTAAACACAGCACTAGACTGCAAACGCGGAGAACGATTTGCCCAGCAAAACACTATATAGTGCCACTGCAAGATCCTTGGCACTTTAAACAGTTGTTAAGTTCGGCAGTATCCTCAGTCGCAGAATTACCTTCTTCATATCCGCTTTTAGATAAAGAAACTTCCGTACAACGGAACTTCACCAAAGCATCATCATCACCACATCCAGCAAATGTACATCTACCCTTTCTATGCTGTGTTCCATCCCAGAACTTTTTACAATCTCTCGACTTAGACCACCTCCATCCTCCCAATTCATAATGCCTTCAGTCAGTCATCAAAAGTTTGGACTCTTTGGTATTCCACATGATGGCATAGCGAGATTAACCTTCCTAAACCCTCTGCTGCCACCTAATATGTGTCTAAGTCATAGACATTGTGACACTTGAGCATCCCACCACCACAGGCAATTCTCGAATCTGAAGGACAAAGAGGGCACATTACTCCTCCTGGAAGACACTGCTTTTCGAAAATCCAATCTGGCATTGTAAACCACACTCCCCTGTAGTAAGCTAGACATAATAATGAATCCATCTAGTTTTACAGGTCAAACCAAGTGAATTCATGACCTGACTCAGACTCACTCATACATCTTATCACCACGAAGAGATGCAAATCATCTAGCTGCTAGAGCATATCCATTGAAAGAAAGATATATTCTATCCAAGCCGTTTTGCTACTTTATGACTGTATATAGCTTGCTAACTTCATTAGCTCATGGGCAGGCAAGTGGCCCTATATCTATACCAACAAGGTCTTCAATTCAGTTCCAATTCATCAACAACTTAATAGGATAATAAGTTCAACAATGTGCAAACATTCAGGATATAGAATTAATCCCGACAATCAGCTAAAACCCATAAAAGCAATTCGTAAACCCTGCACAAGGGTTAGCACCCCTTGCCCCATATAGTTTTACCCATTTGCAGAAGGACAAAAGGCAACCATCTCCGAAAACTACCCGGAGCGTACAACAGACAGAAACAAACACCATACAATCTCGAATCCGCGCACTTCACCTTCACCCCCCAAACTAATCAATGAGAGATGGTATCAAACACTCAATGCTCTATCCACCAGTACACAATCACAGACACTTGCGCCAGGGAGCACCGGTGCACGCGAGCAAATCGATACCCACCTTTTCCCCGAAACCTCCTTCGAGGACATTCAAAAGCAGCATTAACATTGCCTAGACATCAAATGCGGATTCAAAAGCCGAGTTCAAGATGCCAATTGAATTGGGGTCGGGGGTTTTCGCGTGCGGATTCATCGAAGGGCCGAGAACCATTTGATCGATATAGCAATACGCAAACAAACAGCCAATTTCTGAATATATATTTATATGTCTCTATACTGCGGAAGTGATTAACAGCAATCCCATCACACCGACAACTGGAAACCTAGGACGGAAAGACGAGAAGCCGCGCGGAGGAGGGGAGGGGAGGGGAGGGGGAGGAGATGGAGAGCGATGATGACTGATGGGATCGGATCGAATCAGTTGATGTCGGAGTCGTCGAAGTCGTCCTCGAAGGAGTTGAAGAAGTCGGCGTCGGCGAGCTTGTTGTCGACGGAGAGGACGCCCTCGCCGAAGATCTCGAGCGGGTCGACGTCGTCCACGTCCATCGCCACCGTCGCCCCCTGGTCCTCAAGCTCCGCGAAGTAATCCATCGGCGTCGGTCTCATCTTCTCTCGCGCTCCCTCGCACCGACGTCGATCTCGCCGTTCCGCGCTCCACCTGCTTGTGCAAATGCTCGTGTGGGGGGTTGACTCGCCGGGTGCAAGAGTGCATTTTATATGTATACGATGAGACAATTAAGGGGATGATGACGTGGCGATTGCTCGAGAAATTCGTCAAATGTTTTTGCGGTAAAACATTTCAAATTTTTTTTTCCTAACATGATGATGACGTGGCGGGCGCTTGTTGGATCTGGCGAGGCCTGAGCTCGCCCAACCGACCTTGGGCGAGCTCGGCTGTGCCGGATTAGGCAAGCCGGAGCCTCTCCACAAGCTAGCGAGGCTCGACCTGGCCGATCTCCGACCAACGCCATGGCCGGCGACCGACTAAGGAAGAAGAAGAAGGAAAAAAAAGAAAAAAAGAAAAGAAAAAATTAAAAATATTTTTAAAAATAAAAATTTATTAAAATTAGTGCAAGGAATAAAACTTTTTCCATACCGAACAACGGAAAATATTTTCCAAAACTTTTTCAGATTTTAGCCGAACACTGAAAAATTATGTCATTTTTCAGGAAAATGACTTTCTGGAAAATATTTTCTAGAAACGTAACATTTTTTGTGAATAGAATGACTACTGAAATTAATGATTGGGAAATCATTTGTACATAGCGAAATTATAAGTCGAGGTGTTTTAGGATTTCCAGGTTGCGGACACCTTCAAAGTTTCAGGATCGAAAATAGGTATATATATACACACATGAAGCTTAACCGTGAAAAGTCGAGAAGTGATAATATTGGTAATTTCTTAATTTTTTTCTCAATATTTTTAATCCCTGAATTAATTTAATTTAAAATTCAATATCACATATTTCTTTTCTCATTGTAAAGAGCCACATGAGCGCAATCGAACCATGAGAATGACATGAACTGGTGGTAGCTTTGATGATGGATTGGGGAACTTGTTCGTCTAAAAATTGGGATGAATCGTCCTTTATCCTCTCCAGACATGGCCACTGGCCGGTTTTGGCTCGGAACCGGCCCGAGTCAAACCCAAGATCGGCTCGTTGATCGGGCCCGCAGTTCGAAACTGGAACAAGCCCATGGCCTATGGGCCCGGTTCCAATTCCAATAATTTTAGAGCCGACTCGAAACCGGCAGTTTCGGGCCCAGTTCAAAAAAAAAATGTGGCTTTACAGCTATAGCCCCACGTTGGGGCCCTTACCCATGCCCACCTCCTCCAGACTCTAGTCCTCCTCCTCCAAATCCCTCCTTCCCCCTCTCCCCTATGCGGCTGCACCTCCTCCGGTCCTCCCCCTTTCTCCTCTACACGACCCTCGTCTTCCCAGATCTGATCCTCACCACCGTCACCCCCCGCCCATGGCTGCAGCCGCCGACGCCGACGCCCCCTCCTCCTCCCCCTCGCTACCCTGCGCCTCCTCCCCTTTTCTCCTATGCCCGCCCCCCGTCTCCTCAGATCTGACCCCCGTCGCTGCCGCCCCCGCCCATGGCCGCAGCTACCGACACCCCCTCCTCCTTCCGATCCCGCCTAACCCCTGGAGGAGGAGGATCCCCCGCTCCTCCTCCCCGTCCCCGTCCCCGTCCCTCTCCTGACCCCTTCCTTCTCCCCCTCGCCGCCACCCCTGTCTCCCGCTTCATCTCCTTGCCGCCTTGAACCCCGCCTCCGCCACTGTGGCCAAGGCCGCGAAGCTTGAGTGACGACCGACATAGGACTAGGCCTGTAATTTTTATTTTATAATTTATTTTATTAATTTTTAAATTACGAACCGGAATCGATCGGAACTGGGGCTCGGAACCGCCGGTTCCGGTTCGTGGCCATGTCTGATCCTCTCACGACCTTTGCATGATAGAGATTCCTAAATTTCGTCATGATGTGGACATCGAACCCTATCGAGGAGGAGGTGCTAGGGACCCGTTGTTCTATCCGCTAGGCCTGATCACTCTAGCGAGAGCGAAAGAATTCAAACAAGCTGTTGGCATCATGGTTCAAGATATTTGGAACGGAGATAATCTGGATTCGAAACTTGAAGATTCTGAAGCTCCTTGGCGCAACATGATTACTTTTGATCTAGCGAATTTCGAAGGAGCTTAGAATTGACGAACTTCGAATTGGCTCAAATTTGGATGGACGCTTAGAAACAGGCCGCTGATCAATATTTACTACTTTAGTAGTGATTGATGACGTTTTTTAGCGATTTGGAGTCGTTTAGATGTACTTTTAGGCATTTTTCTATTTTTAGACGAATTTTTAATAATTAAGGTTATTTTTGTAATTTTAATCCTAATAGAATTAGGATTAGGGTTAGCACCCTATATAAGGTTGCTTATAGATTTCTAAAAGGAGGCAGAATTTTATATAGAAAAGTTTTCTTCTTGAGTTTTCTCAAGGATTAGATCTTATCAAGGCTCCCTTGTGGCGATCAAATTCAACTTATCAAGCAAGATCACAAATTCTCTTGTTCGTGGCGTTATAGCGTGGATTGGTTGACACAGGTTCGTTAACAGGTCGCGTTCATACCAAGATTACCAATCACAAGTTCGATTGGGGGTCGAGGTCAGCAATTCGTAACTCACAGATCTTCGTAGAACGATCATCTTTTACACAAATTCATATCATTTGGTATTAGAGCTGGTTCTACAAGGTCTAGTTATCCTACTTTTACTGTTTTTCATTCATCAATCTAGGGTTTATAGAATTAGGGCTTCGTTATTAATCGAATTAGGGTTCTGAATTTGTTCTTGCTGTGATTTCAATTTTGATTTAGGGTTTTCGATCCTAGTTGTTTTTTTTCCCTTTATATATTGTACTTGAGTTCGTAAAAAAAAGAGCAAAAACAAAAAGCAAAAACAAAAGCAAAGAAAAAAAAAGAGGAAAAAAAAGCCAAAAAAAAGCAAAGAAAAAAAATTCAAGAGGACGACTCATTTTTTTTTTATCATTGATAGTTAGACCCAATAGAAAAAAAAATTTCAGTAGCAGAAATTGAATATGAATCCGAATCTAGCGAAAATTTGCTGAATTGCTGAGTTGAGCGGTATATTGCTGAAATTGATCTTTTTTGGTGGTTTATGAATTGTTGTGAGGAGCTTGTGAAACTGGATTCAAGTATGAAAAAAGAGCTTGTTAGAAGGAAACGAGAGGTAAAAGGCAAGAGTGTGTGAGTTTAATTGAGGGAAGAAAAAGCCGAAATTGAGTTAAACACGAGAGGAGTGACAAATACTTTGAGCGGAAAACGTGAGAGAGTGACTAGTGAGATTTCTTTTATCTCTAACATTTTCTTGTAGGTTTAAAAAAAATGTCAAGCTCAGGCCAGGGAAATGTGAATCAAAGGGAGGATCGCACTCACCCAAGGGATGATGCAATTCTAGCAGGCATCCAGCAATTGAGTTTACAAATTGAAGCACTTAGCAACCGAGTTGCAAGATGTGAGACGAGACTTGAAGATGACCGAAAGCCACCACGAGGGACGCCACAAAATCAGCGAGAGGAGCCTAGGGCATAACCTAGATGGTAGCGATAATTTGATGATGCATATGTGTTCGATACAGAAGATGATCGAGATGGCAGGTTTGAGAGGAGAAACGGACGTCGAGGATTTAAACGTCGAGAAGATGATGAGCTTGGCAACATCAAGATGAAGATTCCATCTTTTCAAGGAAAGAATGATCTTGATGCGTATCTAGAATGGGAGAAACGGATGGAGATGGTATTTGATTGCCAGTGATATTCGGAGCTCAAAAAGGTAAAAATTGCAGTTGTTGAATTCACTGATTATGCTATAATTTGGTGGGATCAACTTGTGACTAGCAGGAGATGTAATGGTGAAAGACCAATAGAAACGTGGGATGCGATGAAAGCAGTGATGAGGAGGCACTTTATACCTAGTCATTACCACAGAGACTTGTTTCATAAGCTGCAAAATCTCATACAAGGTAATAGGAGTGTGGAAGTATCACATCCCGATTTTTGGGCCTGGGAAGCGGCAGGTAAATGGTAATATCCTCAATTTCAGTCCCTAGGAAATGGCTATGGGTTAAGTTTGGTGGTTTTCCAATCAGAACTAAATTGTTTTCTTTTGTTTTGGAAAACCCAGTTTCGAATCCTTAGTACCCCTTCATTTTGTTATTTTTGGGGAGACTTTTGTGGTTCGAATTTCCAAATACTTTCTTCTTGAAAGTTTCTCCAAACATCCTGAGGTTTTACATACTTTAATTTCAGAATTTTTGGAGTTGATATGAGTGGTACTATGGCCTGATTTTCGGACCATGTAAAATTGTCCAGAATGGGTATTTCAGTGATGTTCATGCCGTCTTTATTTTCTACAAGCTTTTCTGGGCAGATTTCGTAAAAGTTTCTTTCACAAAAGTTGTTGAGAATGTCCTTTTCTATAATGTACATAAATTTGGGAATTTTCCAAGATGATTTGGACTCTGGACAGAGCTTATTTTGAGAAACAAAAATGCTGTTCCAGTGAACTATTTTTAGTCTATCTTTGAGCTACTAAAAATAGTGTTTATCGAGAGAATCAGATTTCGTGTTCTTCATAAAAAATGTTTGTTAAGGCCTTGTTTACGACATATCCGAATTTGAGAATTTTCGGAGTTCATTTACTATGATTTCAAGTCCGATTTCATGAACAGTGCAAAACTGCCCGGTTTTATCAGATTTCAAAGATTCAGCATTTTCTACATGAAAAACGTTGGAATCTCGACTTGATGTCTTTTGGTGATATTTGAGGCATATTTAGAGGATTTTCCATACCGAACCTTAGGTTGAATGGGATTAACGAGCATGTTATATTTTGAAAAAAACCCTCGGAGAATAAGTTAGATGTTTATGATGTGGGTTGTAGTTTTTGTGCCAAATGATATATTTCGTGTAACCCGATTGGCCCGAGTCATTTGCGTAAGAATTCAGTAAAGTTAGAAGGCTCTAGGGAGTATACGGTTCGGAAAATTGGTAGAATAATTTAGAGGATAAGGTATTGACCGAGTCAAAGCTTATCCTCCAAGCTTTATTAATTGGCCATTATTGTTCTTGACTTTGGAGGCCACCCTCATAATGGCTTGTATTAATTGCTTGGACTTTGGTGGCCCTTTATGATGTCATGCATTAATGAACGAAGACTTTAGAGGCACCACCATCATGACTTTTGGACTTAGGCTATTAATAGTTGGATGACACGTGCGCTTACCTCATCCAAACTTTGGCCGCAAGTTTTGTCTCTCTATAAATAGAAAGAAGGCCATTCGGCCAAGGAGAAATAGAGAGAGAGAGAAACCGAGAAAGAGAGAGAGGGAGAACCTCACGTGAAGCCCCCCTTCCTCTCCCTCATGCCATTTCCACGCCCCGAGAGCTCCGGCCAACCTTCTTTCTTATTTCTTGCTTTGTAGTCATGATCAAGAAAGAGAGAAAAAGAAAGAAAAAAAGAGAGAAAAAGCTTACCGACTAGCCCGTGTCTCTCTTGTGGTTTGATCAAGTGAGGAAGCCTTATGCAAGGCTCGAGTGTTCGTGTTCAAGCCCGAGAACCACCAAAAATCACACAAGAATTGCCGAGACTCACGTGTCCTTCACACACTTCGTTTTCTCTAGTTCTTGTTTAACTGATGAGTAAGTGAATTCCCTAATACCGGGAAAGGATGATGAGATGCGTTGTGACGTGATTTGCTTAGACCGTTTCTCGGTTGTTTGGTTAGTCGTAGTTGGTTCATTCCTCGATTTGATCATGTTTCATGTTTGATGTTGTTTTGAGATAGAACCGAGTCTTGGTTGGTAAAGTGTGCATGATGTGGCCATGTGCGATGTTCTCTTATTTGAACTTTGCTCTTGATCTGCCATCGATGCGGGTGCGGTAAGGCCGGCTTATGTTAACGGCAATCAATATATCCTTGCTTGATATTAGTGTTTTCACTTGCTGAGTCTTCCCGACTCATCCCCCGTTTTTCCCACCCTCAGGTCCATAGGATGGTCGAACGGTCGGCAGCGACAGGGGGAGTTTTGGCCATGTTGGAGTTCGGAGAAAGTTAGGAACTGTGAATCTGAAGTAGTGGGCTTAGGACACCCAAGCCACTTGTTATTGTTGTGTAAATGGCTAAAATTGGTTAAGTTGGCTTGTAAAATATATTTGTGTGTCCTGTAAATACAATGTTTGCTCATGATGCTGTTTGTCTTAATCCCGCTGTTGTTTTTAATGTGATTGTCTCGAAATTATGCTTCCACTTGTGTGTAATAGAAAGATAATAATGAACGGGACGTCACATGAATGATCCCGAGGTCGGGGCGTCATAGGAAGAATACCATAAAGAGATAGAGATTGTTATGATCCGTGCTAATGTGGTGGAAGATCGTGAGGCCACAATGTCACAATTTTTGTGTGGTTTGGGCCGAGATATAACAAGGGTGGTAGAGCTGCAACACTATGTTGAATTGGAGGAATTAGTGGACAAAGCCATCAAAGTTGAGCGGCAATTGAAGTTGGATCGAAATTACAAGAGTGGTGGAGGTTCAAGTTCGAATTGAAAGTCTAATTGGAAGAAAGACGAGAAGCCGAATTGGAAGGAAAACAATATCAAGACTGAAACTTTGAAGGAGAGGGAGAAGGATGGCAAAGTCGTTTCAAATCCGGTTTTAGGTAAAACTGAAAACCCTAACACTAAGACTCGTGATATTAAATGTTTCAAGTGTTTGGGCAGGGGTCATATGGCAAATCAATGCCCTAATAGGAGGGTGATGGTCATGACTGGACATAATGATGTTGAATTAGAAAGTGAGAGGGAGGAAGAGGATGATGACATGCCAACATTGGAGGATTGTAGTGATGTTGAGATGCCAACAAAGGGTGAATTGATGGTGGTTAGGCGTTCTCTTAGTGTTCAAGTCAAAGAGGAGGAGCATCACCAGCAACGCGATAACTTGTTTCATACAAGATGCTTGGTGAATGGTAAGATTTGTAATTTGATTGTTGATGGAGATAGTTGTACAAATGTAGTAAGTTGTACTATGGTGGAGAAGTTGAGATTGAAGACTACAAAACATCCAAGACCATATAGATTGCAGTGGTTGAATGATAGTGGTAAAGTAAAAGTTTCGACGCAAGTCCGAGTTCCATTTGAGATAGGGCGATATAAGGATGGGGTGATGTGTGATGTTATACCTATGCAAGCAGGGCATCTTTTGTTTGGTAGGCCATGGCAGTATGATCGAAAGGTACATCATGACGGGTACACTAACCGATATTCATTGGTGATGAATCAGAAGACATACATATTGGTACCAATGACACCTATTGAGGTGTATGAAGATCAATTGAAACTACAATGTGAGGCTGAGAGAGAGAGAAAAAGTGATAAAATTGAGGGTCTGCGTGGAAACTCTGAGACACAAGTAAACGGAGAGAAAGATAAGAGTAGAGTGGTAAAAATCGAGAGAAAAGAAGAGAGAAAAGAAAAGAGAGAAAAGAATTTCTATGCAAAATCGAGCGAAGTGAGGAGAGCTTTGATTCTGGACCGACCGATACTTATACTTTTGTACAAGGAGGCACTGTTTACTACTAACGAACTTGACCCGAATTTGTCAAGTTCTGTCGTGTCTTTATTGCAGGAATTTAAAGATGTTTTTCCTAATAAACTTCTTGGAGGTTTATTGCCGATTCGAGGCATAGAGCGTCAAATCGATTTGATTCCTGGTGCACCATTGCCTAACCGACCCGCATATCGAAGCAATCCTGAAGAGACAAAGGAACTTCAGCAGCAAGTTAGTGAATTACTAAAGCAAGGATATGTGAGAGAGTCTCTAAACCCATGTGCTGTTCCTGTTTTATTGGTGCTAAAGAAGGATGGGTCGTGACGGATGTGTGTTAATTACCGAGCAATTAATAATATAATAGTAAAGTATCGACATCCTATTCCTAGGCTAGATGACATGTTGGATGAATTGCATGGAGTTTGCATATTTACTAAAATTGATCTGAAAAGTGGTTATCATCAAATTAGGATGAAAGAGGGGGATGAATGGAAAACTGCATTTAAGACCAAGTACGGATTATATAAGTGGTTAGTCATGCCATTCGGTTTAACTAACGTATCTAGTACTTTCATGCGACTTATGAATCATGTTCTACGTGCTTTTATTGGTCGATTTGTAGTTGTCTATTTTAATGATATCCTGATATATAGTCGAAACATTGATGACCATATTGAGTATGTGCGAGCTGTTTTGCAGGTTTTAAGGGCTGAACAATTATATGCTAATATAAAGAAGTGCTGTTTTGTAACTGACAAATTAGTATTTCTAGGCTTTGTTGTTTGTGCTGATGGAATACAGGTTGATGAAGAAAAGGTGAAAGCAATCCGTGAATGGCCAACACCTAAGACAGTAGGAGAGGTGCGTAGCTTTTATGGTTTAGCCTTCTATCGTAGATTTGTAAAAGATTTCAGCACCATCGCCGCACCTTTAACCGAGATTATCAAGAAGCATGTGGGTTTCACGTGGGGAGAAGAGCAAGAGAGAGCATTCAATCTGTTAAATGATAAGTTGACTAATGCTCCTTTGTTATCTTTACCGAATTTCAGTACTACTTTCGAGATAGAATGCGATATTTCTGGTGCAGGGATTGGAGTTGTGTTGATGCAAGGAGGACATCCCATAGCGTATTTCAGCGAGAAGTTAAGCAGAGCGACATTGAATTATCTGATTTACGATAAGGAGATAGTATGCTTTGGTGCGAACTTTGAAAAATTGACAACATTACTTGTGGCCAAAGGAGTTTGTGATCTACATCGATCACGAGACCTTAAAGTACTTGAGGGGGCAGCAAAAGTTGAACAAAAGACATGCCAAATTAATAGAGTTCATTGAGACTTTTCCATATGTAATCAAGTACAAAAAAAGGTAAGGAAAATGTGATAGTCGATGCACTTTCTCGAAGGTACGCAATTCTAACTACTCTAGGAACAAAGTGTCTAGGTTTCGAGCATATCAAAGATTTATACGCTGACGATGATGATTTTAGAAGAGTATTTGAAACTTGTGAGTATGCTGCGTTTGAAAAGTTTTATAGGCATGATGGATATCTCTTTCGTGAAAATAAGTTATGTTTGTCTAGATGCTCTTTGCGCGAGTTATTAGTGCGAGAGACACATAGTGGTGGTTTAATGGGGCATTTTGGAATCAATAATACTTATGAAGTGCTGCATGAACATTTTTTTTGCCACACATGAAACGAGATGTCACATGAGTTTGCGAGAGATGTATCGCATGTAAGCAGGCTAAGTTTACGATTAAATCACATGGTTTATATATACCTTTGCCTATCCCGACGCATTCTTGGGTTGACATCTCTATGGATTTTGTGTTAGGATTGCTTAGGTCTAAGTATGGCAAGGATTCTATTTTTGTGGTTGTTGATCGATTGTCAAAGATGGCTCATTTTATACCTTGTCATAATTCTGCTGATGTATCGAATGTTGCTAAATTGTTCTTTCGTGAGCTTGTGCGTTTGCATGGCATGCCTAGGTCCATTGTTTCTGATCGAGATACTAAATTTCTAAGCTACTTTTGGAAGATATTGTGGAAGACGTTAGGTATACAACTTTTATTCTCTACTACTTGTCATCCACAAACTGATGGTCAAACTGAAATAGTTAATAGGACTTTAGGGACATTGCTGCGCGCTATCATTAAAAAGAACATTACGTCTTGGGAAGATTGTTTATCGCATGTTGAGTTTGCTTATAATAAGAGCGTGCATTCTACTACTAAATTCACACCATTTGAGGTTGTCTATGGTTTTAATCCCTTAACTCCGTTAGATTTAACCCCTTTACCTATTGCTGAGCGTGTGGATTTAGATGGTGCTAAGAAAGCTGAATTTGTGAAGACTTTACATGAGAAGACGCGGCTGAATATTGAGCTTAAGACAGAGCAGTATGCAAAGCAAGCCAACAAAGGCCTCAAGAAAGTAGTGTTTGAGCCTGACGATTGGGTTTGGGTTCATATACGCACAGAACATTTTCCCAAACAGCGACACTCTAAATTACTATCATGAGGGGATGGACCATTTATGGTGTTGGAAAAAGTTAACGATAATGCTTACAAGCTTGACCTTCCAGGTGAGTATGGTATTAGTGCTACTTTCAATATTTCTGATTTGACTCTTTTTGATGCAGACGCTGATTTGAGGGCAAATCCTTTGCACGGGGGAGGGAATGATGTGGACATCGAACCCTATCGAGGAGGAGGTGCTAGGGACCCGTTGTTCTATCCGCTAGGCCCAATCACTCGAGCGAGAGCGAAGGAATTCAAACAAGCTGTCGGCATCATGGTTTAAGATATTTGGAATGGAGATAATCTAGATTCAAAACTTGAAGATTCTGAAGCTTCTTAGCGCAACATGATTACTTTTGGTCCAATGAATTCCGAAAGAGCTTAGAATTGACGAACTCCGAATTGGCTCAAATTTGGATGGACGCTTGGAAACGGGTCGCTGATCAATATTCACTACTTTAGTAGCGATTGATGACGTTTTTTAGCGATTTGGAGTCGTTTAAATGCACTTTTAGGCATTTTTCTATTTTTGGATAAATTTTTAATAATCAAGGTTATGTTTGTAATTTTAATCCTAGTAGGATTAGAATTAGGGTTAGCACCCTATATAAGGTTGCTTATAGATTTCTAAAAGGAGGCAGAATTTTATATAGAAAAGTTTTCTTCTTGAGTTCTCTTGAGGACTAGATTTTATCAAGGCTCTCTTGTGGCGATCGAATTTAACTTATCGAACAAGATCGCGAATTCTCTTGTTTGTGACATTATAGCGTGGATTGGTTGACACAGGTTCGTCAACAGGTCGTGTTCATACCGAGATTACCATTCACAGGTTCGATTGGGGGTCGAGGTCAGCAATTCGTAATTCACAGATCTTCGTAGAACAATCATCTTCTGCACAGATTCATATCACGTCCCCTCGCAACAAAAGGGGCGTGTCACCAAGTGGGACGAGAAATTAAAAGTCCACTTTAACAACATGGAGTATCAATTCGTGTCGTTGTAATTAAAAAGGGTTAAGTACCATTGGAAATTTCAAATTGAACAACATGACACATTTTCCTTGAACTAATTTATCGTCTCACAAACAATTCCAAACTCATAATCCCGTGACATATTGACAATAAACTAAAATCCTCATCGCTTGAGAAATCTCAAGATGGTTCATCGAATTTGAATGGCAAAATGATACAAATAGTCATTGAACTTTGACTCAATGTGTAATGTAGTCCATGAATTTTTAATCTGTTCAATATGGTCCATAAACTTTTGATTTGTTCAATAGGGTTCCTAAACTTTTAATTTATTCAATATAGTCCCTGAACTTTAACCCAATACGCAATGTCATTTCCAGATTTTTAATTTGTTCAATGTTATTCCTAAGTCTTTTGTACACATTCAATTTAATCCCTGAACTATATAAAAATGTTAAATGTTGTCATTTAATTAATTCAAGTTCGTGGACAACATTGAACATTTTCTTGTATTATTCATGAACCACATTGAATAAATTAAAAGTTCAAGGATCATATTAGACTATTTATGCAATTATCTCGATTTGAATCTACTAGCTCACGATTCGATGGGTGCATATGTAACATTTCTGTTCCCGAGACCAATTTCTGTTTAGAAATAGCTTTTTCTTTGTCTATTTTGTGGACAAGTTTCTGAGCAAAAGAACGTGTTTGGTAACTGTACAAAATTTCTATTTCCGAAATAGAAAAAGAATAAAAATGCGTGTAGTACGATCCTAAAATTTATATTCTCCATTTTTTTTGTCATTTAATTATAAAAATGTCAGTGTAGACTTAACAATTTATGTTTGGATAAATCTGGATTTTTCTAAGGACTTAATTGATCAAGATATTCCAAGATAGCCTTAGAAAATCCAACATTATAGTTAGTCAAATATGGATGGTTGGAAATGGTAAGAGAGAGTTCTATGTGTCTGTAACTCGCAATATGAGGAGGTTGACATAAAATCTTGGGGCATTACAATAAACATGTGCATAAACATTTTGAGCTTTAAAGTGTAAGGTGTAGGATTTTAGAATTTTATTGTTTAGGTTACGTTGAGCTTATTTCTCTAAAATGACATTGTTTCTCTTTTTGTTCCCAAAAACGAAAAAATAGATCTTTTTGGGAAAATTGTTAGAAATGTCCTAAACCTTTTACTTTTGTATCAATTTAGTCATAAACATTTCTTTGGTGCCAATTAAGTCCTAAACCTTTTGTCTTTATGCCAATTCAGTCTTTCTGGCTAATTTTGATCGAATATTGCTGACATGAACCCCGGTTGGTCTATGCGGCACCGCCGACGCTGACGTGGATAACTTTTAATAATATTTTCAATATTTTTTATTTTTTTCCTCTTTTCTTCTACCTTTGGCCGTTGACCGATGTTCGGTCACTAGCCATGGCAAGCCACTTGGCCTTGCTTGGGTAAAGCCACCATCGCCCAAACGAGACCGCAGTCACCTGACACAAGCAAGGCTTGGTCAACCCTCGCTTGGGCGAAGGCTAGCCCCAGCAAGGGCAAGCAAGGCCTGGTGAGGGTTGGCTTCGCTCATGCTAGTGAAGGTAACACTCGGTGAGGCTGCCGAGGCCTGGGCGAGGGCCGGCCTCTTCAGATTTGGCCTGGGTGAGGTTGACCCTCACCAGATCTGGTAATGTCGGCCCTTACCCAAGCTATGGCGGCCTCGCGGGAGGTACACCCTTGCCCAAGTGAGGGTCGGCCGAGCTTATGGCGAGCGACAATGGCTTCATTCGAGTGATGACGACCTTGCCCAAACGAGGCCAGGTGGCTGGCCATGGCCAATGTCTAGTCACTGGCCAAAGATAGAAGAAAAGGAAAAAAAAAAAGAAGGAAAAAAGGAAAAAAATCAGAATTTTTTTAAAAAAATTGAAAAAATATTCAAATGTTATTAAAAATTGTTTATGTCAATACCGGCGGTATCACATAGGCCAAGCGTCGTCCATGTCAGCAATATTTGGTCAAAATTAATCGGAAGGATTGAATTGGTACAAAGATAAAACGTTTATGACTCAATTACTATCAAAAAAAGAGTTTAGGACTAAATTTGCACAAATGCAAAATATTTAGGACTTTTCTGACACTTTTCCCGATTTTTTTAACCTTTTATTTTTATTTCAAATCTATTCTCTGGCCACTGATCTATTCAGGGGTATAAAAAAATTAACTGACGTACACGAACATATTTGTATTCTTTTTCTGTCCTAGAAATAAAAGTACAGAAAAATAGAGAAACGGAAATATTACTAAATAGGCCCTTAGAATACCGGCTTGGGATTTCTCACAAGATGATATTTAGTTTGTGGTGAATGTATCATGACATTATTGGTTTGAATTTTTTTGTGAATTGAAAAGTAGTTTCGAATAAACATTTTATGTCAGTATTATTCTAAATTAAAAATTGCGAAAAGAAACAAGAAAGAAAATTGTGAAGACTAAACGAGGTTTTCGAGAGGGTATTAGAACAAAAGTCCTTAAAAACCACGAAAGGGGAGTGGATTATATCACTACACGTCGTATTGTGCGCCACACACGGCTCTGGAAATCAAGAAAATGGCAGAGAGCTGGAGGGAAGCAGCAGCAGCAGATAACGAAGGCGCGAGCGCCAGATGGAGCTCTTGCACTGGCAGGTCCTCGCGCCTTCGCAGTGGAGACTCTCGTCCTCGCCACTCTCGCCACGCGAGTCGAGAAACCTCGCTTCACGTCTGCCCCCGAACCCAACCCTCCTCTTCTTCCATCGCCGAAGGAGAACCAGCCCGACCCTCGTGGCCAGGTGCGGCGGTTGGGATTCAAATGCCGAGAACCGGGGACCGGGTGGATTCGGGTACGGCCCTCGAGGCGGTGGCGACGGCGTCGGAGGATTTGGCACGTGGGTCAGGAGGAAGGAGAAGAGGAGGAAGAATGGTTCGTGGCGGTGTTATGGTTACTCGAAGAGGCGTTGGTGGTCCGACGATGACGGAGATGAAGACGAGGACGAGGAGGAAGAGCCTGTTGGGATGTGGGAGGAGGTGATTGACACCTTTTGGATCCTCAAGGTATGTTCCCGATGATTTCTTTCGAGTTCTATTTTATTGGCCGATCCATTTCTTTCGATTTAGCGAATATTTCATAATTTTCTTGAATTCGATGAACCGGGTCGTGTGCGTTCTGATCCTGTGCTGCATGAAAATGTCTGCTTCTGTTTAAATTCCTCACGCTCTTATGTAATCTTGTATCAAAAGTCGACTAATGAACAAAGCGTGAAATTCGGTTCTCCTGCTGGGCAAATGGTGATTATTTGCTGTTATTTTCATGCTTAAGAATTCAGGCAATAATGACAAATGCACATTGCAGAGAAAAGTTTCGATGTCCTGTTTTGCTTGAGTATGTTGAGGCATGTGCACGTTTCAGTAGTCACGACTGAAGATTTCAAGGTAGGGACCGGTAGATTTCTTAATGTTAGCGTACTTACGAATATTTCATGATATACTGTGGTGGTTGATGTGGCATGGTTAAGTTGAAAATCAATCTGACTAACGATGGCATTAGATGACTTTTTGTTCCGAACACACCTTGAAAAATGTGGTCCTAGGATGAGCTCTGTGCTGTAGCGGACAGAACTTTTGTAGCTGACAGTGGAATTCCTCATGAATTTTGGGTGGCGACGCTTAGATCACCGCTGTGTAGTACACTTTTTAAACTTCATGTCAATGCCTTTGCTCCACCTGATCATGATCTTTTAAGAACATGAATGCCTCTCGGTGTCCAAATTCAATGTCTTACTGTTCTCACAGTCAGGGGTTGCAGATTCAATCTTCCTGCCTTCATTTACTATCGTCCTCTGGGTGGAGGGTCGTTATTGTTATCCCACTGGTACTAAGCATGATTAGATGAGCTGGAGTGTGCATTTTAATCAAAGTGTTCTTCTCTTCCAGATGCGGATAATTCAGCACAAACTCTTCCGCTCATAGCATTTCCAACTCCACTGTCAACTGCAATTCCCTTCTCCATTAGTCCGCTTTTATGCTCCTATTCATCAACTAGTCCAACAAACTAAGCTAGTAGCCCATTTTGCGATCTCTTCTACTTTTGCTTGGCTTGGATAGCTCCTTGGTGCATCTATCGTTCCTTATCAAGTGAGAACCATACCAAAATTTCATCCTCATGAAAAAATCGATGGCTTGGTTCCTGTTACATGACTAATCATCAATTAATCCAACTTCAGAAAATGAATACTATCACCAAATGACCCCTTACCCTGGTAAGCCAAAATTCAGCATCTGCTGGTCAAACTACAATGTTCTTCTCTTTTAATTGCTAAAAATTGTGGATTTTTTTTTTGGTCGAGAACAAATTGTGGAAGTTGATGAGTTCCAAAATGGCGCCAATGGTCCATTTCTCCATTTTTTTTTTGTAAGATTCAGATTTCTCTTAAGTCGGGTAATTACCGTGTAGCTATTTCAGAAAAATCAAGTCTGTGTTTTCACATGCATGGGATCTGTTTCTGTGGTTTCCCGCTGTTGGTACTTAATCTCCATCATATTTCATGATGAGTTGGCCTGGCAATTCCCTCATGGTGCTAGGCTTGAGCCTCGATCCTACTTAAATTGGCCTGGTACTTTAGATTAACTTTGGCATTGCATGGGCTGTCATATGGATGTGGTTTGAGATTCTCAATTAACTAACCAAGAAGAAGGAGGAATGATACTTGTACGACCCACTGATAACTACACTTGGTAACTATTCCCATGCAGTTGCTATTATCTAATTATTTAAATGTGTATTTGTCCATGCACGTATAAAGTTGGGTTTTCTTTGAAAGATTTTTGCTTTTAACCTTTCGGTTACAATTTTGATTTCAAATTTTGAAATTTGATTTTTTTCTAGTCCTGAATAGTTCGTGTTTATAAGAACATATGAATAGTAACATCTAATGTTATTAAATTGTGTGAACTTTTTCACAGTATGTAACTAGAAACAAGCACACTGATAGCATGTGAAAATTCTTAGTATGTAGACAACGCATAAATCAAAAAGCATATACCCTGCAATGTGCATATTGTTGTGTGCTTGCTATATGTCAAGTTTGTCATCAACTATTATTCTTACAAAACTTATGTAATAACTTCTCATCTAGCTTCAAAGGTTATGGTGTTCTAGCCTCAAGTTTTGGCAATGTTATATAGAAAGTATTCTTTTTCTTTTTTCTCAATATTGCTTGATAATAACATTGTATTGTCTAAATTTTCCTCATTTGAAGAAGAAAATGCTTAAATAAATATTGGATATGAGGCATGTATGGAGACTTGCCTCTTTGGATGTTTGACCATGAGAACTTCTGGAGGTGAATTTGGTCTTCTAGGCAATACACGATTTATAAGAAGTTTCTCAATTCAATCAAGTAATATTTTTGGGAAGAAAGCAAGAGGGTTATTTCCCATTACTTTGCCAAAAATGATTCCTGCAATATTTTCTCCTTGTCAGTTTCAATAGGTTTAGTGTTTCAATGGTGATTTCTGGCCAGTGTAGGTATTCAGATCCTATGGTTGGATGCTTCCTATCATCCTCATCTCATTGCTGGTAGCTACGGGTCCAAAAGCTTTTCTCATTACTCTGGCTCTTTTTTTTGGACAATCGGCTCTTGCTTTAGCGATTAAGAAGTTGTGGCCTGGAAAAAAGAACAAATCAAAAGGTAAAGCCAGGAGAAGGAGAAGGAAAAGATATCCTTACCGCACAAACTATATCAGAACAAAGGAAGAACGAGATTGGAGGAGATGGAACAGGAAGGATAAGATAGAATATGAATCGCGGCAGGGTGACGGAGATTTTTCGGCCCCCGAGTATAAGGGAGATACAAATGGTTTTGGTGGATGGGATGAGCTGGAGGGGAAGCAATTCACAGGGAAGTCGTCCCCGGTTTCAGAGAGACCTCAAAGACCACAGATGGATATTGGCAAGTATAGTAGAAAAGCGAGCAGAGACGATGTTCCATTGCTGATGAGACTTTTGATTGCAATGTTCCCATTCCTGGGCTCCTGGACTAAAATGTTCTGGTGATTTGCTAAAACGAAAGCTTAAGTTTACGAGCAGTTATGTTTGGTCTTGCTTGGTTGGGAACTTGGAACAAGGTGCTGCCTGAGATTGGGGAAGTATTTGCTTGTTGGTAAATCAGAAACTTCGATTGTTGATGATTTTTCATGTTGAGGATCATTTGTTTAAGGTGTGACAAAGAAGAAGGAACTGCCATATTCAAGATGCCAATATGCATCTCATTCGTTAGACCTAGAGCTCCAAATAGAAGCTAAGTCCCCTTTTCTTTTCTATTCTTTAGCCTCTATATGGCATCTTCAGATTCATTCTCTCCTGGAACTTGTCTTCCATGCTCTACATGTTGTCCGCAGTGTCTTTTGGTCACTTGTTTGTCATAGGTTTGAGGAATAATGTGGTGACTGAGCACGCAAATGATTTACAATATTAACAAATGCAGATTGCGGAGAAAACTTTCATTGTCCTGTTTTGCTTGAGTATGTTGAAGCATTTGAGCGTGTCAGTAGTCACAATCAAAAATTTCAACGTAGGGACCGGTAGATTTCTTAATATTTGCGTACTTTCGAATATTTCAGATATACTGTGGTGGTTGATGCGGCATGGTTAAGTTGAAAATCAATCTGACTAACGATGGCATTAGATGACTTTTTGTTACCCTAACACACCTTGAAAAGTGTGGTCCTGGGATGAGCTCTGTGCTGGAGCGGACAGAACTTTTGTAGTTGACAGTGGAATTCCTCATGAATTTTGGGTTGCGACGCTTAGATCACCGCTGCGTAGTACACTTTTTAAACTTCATGTCAATGTCTTTATTTCAGCTTATCATGATCTTTTAATAACATGAATCCCTCTCGGTGTCCAAATTCGACATCTTACTGTTCTCACAGTCGGGTTGCAGATTTGATCTTCCTGTCTTCATTTACTATCGTCCTCTGGGTGGAGGGCCGTTATTATTATCCCACTGGTACTAAGCATGACCAGATGAACAGGAGTGTGCACTTTGATCGAAGTGTATTTCTCTTCCAGATGCGGATAATTCAGCACAAACTCTTCCGTTCATGGCATTTTCAACTTTAGGCTCCGTTTATTTCGCGAAAAATGTTATATTTTTAGAAAATATTTTTCAAGAAACCATTTTTTGGTATTTTGTTGAAATCTAAAAAAATTTCAAAAAATATTTTCTGTTGTTTGGTGTGGAAAAGATTTTCCTCTTTGTAATACTTTTAATCATTTTTTATTCTTTATTTTTCTTCTTTTTATTTTTCTTTTTTCTTTCCTTCTTTTTCCCTTGGCGAGCTCGGTCATGCCAGATCAAGCGAGGTGGAGCCTTGCCACAGGTCAGCGAGGTGGAGCCTTGCCACAGGTTGGCAAGGCTTGAGCTCACCTGTGGCCGGTTGCTGACCCTAGCCGACGGCGACCAAGGAAGAAGAAGGAAAAAAAAAAGAAAAAGAAAAAGAAAAAAGATTATTAAAAATAATAAAAATTAGAATTTTACTCAACAAACACATGAACAAAATAATAGAGAGACAATTTAAACAAACCAACAAGCCATTTTATAAACTTAACAACACTTACAAAAACAACGTATACAAGCCTTCTTAAAGGCTACAATTCAGACCGCGCGTACTCAAAAAGAGATCAGGTGGTCGATCTGCTTCACTACTGTATTCAAAAGAAGAGTCCCAAAAAGACAGGGTTTCTAACGCTATCAAAAACCCCCACAATTTCGTGGCGGTGACTCCGGCGAGCTGGGTCAGACATCTCACTAAAAGAACCTGATGGTAAAGGCTTCGGTTCAGGATCTATCTCCACGGACACCGTCTCGGGTTCTGAAACCTCCAGTTCAGAATCTGGATTAGCGATAGCTCCGTCAGGAGGAGCAATTTTCATGAGATCCCACTCTCCTAATCCATCGTCGGGGGATGTCAAACTCAAGGAGAGGACCAAAGGTCTGATCTCCATCTCCCAAGAACCACGCCATATAGGTATGAGGTTTTCAAAACTTATCACTCTCGTCGACCCAAACTGTACTTACATGCCTAATATACTCCCTACCATCACCTGCCGGGTACTCCGTCAACCAATGTTCCGTATCCATGGGTATCCCAAAACATTGCGGAGGATCAGTCATAGTTAAGGTCGAGGATCTGAAAGGTTTAATTGCAACAATGAGAATAAATTTCAATAAATAAACTACATAAACCCCGACTAAGGTAACATGTACCTCCGAAACACCCTAATCATGCAATCCTAACTAACATGGCAAGTCAATAACAATAACCTTCATTGGCACAACCAACGTCCAACTCATAACAAACGTTCTAACGAACACCCAACGATAACACCATATCACACGATCTCAAAATGCATAACAATCATGGCATGATATCAACATACATAACAACAATAATAATCCAGACATGTTCCAATCATCCACACAAATCTCGATTATAAGGTGAGACCACTTTAGCCCATCCTATACCGTGCCTCACGATTTCATCCCATAATCAAGCACAATACATCCACACGTGTCCTTCTAAACACAAAGCATTCCATAATGCATATAACATTCGAAGTTATCCATATTATTAATGACTCCTCAGGCCACACCGAACCCTTACCGGTCTTCTAGTCTAGCCGGGCATCGCCCCGCTACTTCGGGCACGGTAACGTTGGAGATCGAACCCCCTCGGCAAGCCGGGTACCCAATGGCATTCCAATAATGAGCATCGATTTGGCCTCCACCGCGATTGGCAACGTCTAGAACCCTCACCTAGATGGCATCCGAACTCCCGCCAGGCATCGTCTAAAACTCGTCTTAGACGGAACTTATCATGGCCATGCACGCACATAATCATTCATTGCCAATTTTCATTTTTATTAATTAGCCAATGCAAAGTGTTTATGACGTGCATTTTCCTACGAACAAACATGTCATGAATCGCACTCATTTTCATAACAAATATCAATATATGATCGTGATTTGCCATGCTAAGTCAATAATAACCATAATTAGCCATACGATCATTCATCCAGTGTAAGATTAACCATGAAACATCAATTTTAGCCACATGATCATCATTCAAGCCACGCGATCAAACCAAAGTCAACTAATCAGCCAAGATTAAGCAAATCAACCACACGATCGTCATTAGACACTTAATTGGCCACATGATAGACTAATTAACCATGCGATTATCAATCAAAGCCACACGATCAACTTCAAATCTCTAATCGGCCATATAATCAAATTTTATCACATACTCATTTAATTTAAACCACATGATCGAAATTAGCACATAATCAAGCCTTTTAAGCCATAAGATTAACATTAACATCTCAAGAACCAACGTGAGCCACATGATCAATGTCTAACTCATTTAAATCAGCCATTATCACATGATTATTACTACCACAAGATTAACCCACGAATTTAATTAAATCAATCACTAATCAACACAATTAATCAAATTAAGTACAACTAGCAACATTAAACTCATGATCAAGTTCAAGCCACATGGTCAACCTATCTTAACATCAAAATCGGTCACACAATCATCAAATTTAGCCACCAACAAAGTTTTCAAATCAACACACTCAATAACCCCCAAATTAACTCCTAAGTCTACTAAACAACCCATAAACCCTATCCATTAGTAATTTATCAATCTAATCAAGGTTTAGGGGGTTACTTACCACTAATCGAAGCTAGAAACCAAGCCCAAATAGTAGCAACAAGTCACGGCCAGATCCAAAACTTTCGGTGAACGGTGGTAGCCAAACGGCGATCCGGCAAATGACGGCTGATCCGGGCGTGAACGGCGGCTTAGGGGGGGGGGCTCACAACGGTCCACGATGGCTCAAGGGTGGTGGCGTGAGGGTGCTGGTGGGCGGTGGTGTGTTTCGACCAAGGTGAGAGAGAACGAAAGAGAAAGAGAGTGTTCTTGGTTCAGACATAGAGAGAGCAAGAGAGTAAGCAAGCAGAGAGAGAAAGAGGGCTAAAATTTCAATCAAGATCAAGGGTTGAGATGTGTTCTTGATGCCCAAGTAAAGATCTAAAAGCTAGGATCAAGTCTTGCTCTCCAAGTTCCATCCAAAGACCAAGATTAAATCTTGCAAAAAGGTTTCTAGAAGGGCATTAAGTAAATAACCAATAAAGCAAGGGTAATTCTGTTCAAAGAGGGCATTTCGGCCATAAGGGGTACAAAGACCATTATGCCCTTCCACTCAATAAAGAAACTTTAAAACTCTTAGGGGTAAAATCGTCTTTTCTAATTTCTGAGCCAAATTTCACTTTTTCGAGAATTTCTGAGCAAACCGATAATCAAGCGAGCTTAACGCGGCGACGTCCAATATAATAGTTTTGATATCTTTGAAAGTTCAATACCCAAGTTCGAATTCCATTACATGGTCAAAATCGATCAAACGCCACTTTTGTGTATCTCAAACTAACGAGCGGCTTTTAGGGGTTACGCGCATTCGACCCGTGCTTGATTCAATATCAAGCCACGTTTTTAAGTTTACTCGAGTCATGGTGACCTCGGTTGTCATGTAATTGCGAGAGTTAATCATTAGCTCTAAAGGACACGATTGTTAGAAATTGATTTAGCAATGTTCGTAATTCATACAATGGCCAAACGGAATCACCAGCGACCCCATTGTATAACATTGGCAAAGCATTCCATAACCATTCTTGGATCGGTCTATAATGGCTCAAAATATCCCTTTGTCAATCCTTATGATCGAAGTGTCAATCCAGGGTTGAGTTCTTAGGTCGTGCGTACTAAATTCTTAACTAGTCATTCCCTAACGGTTAGTCGTCTCATGAGTGATCAATTCAAAGTGAGATTTAACTGAAAGTGCATCGATGAAATAATTATTTCATAAATCCCGAAAATGAGTCGAATTTCAGAATGTCACAGTTCTAGCCTCAAGTTTTGGCAATGTTATGTAGAAAGTATTTTGCATTTTTTTTCCTCAATATTGCTTGATAATAACATTGTATCATCTAAATTTTCCTCATTTGAAGAATAAAATGCTTAAATAAATATTGGATATGAGGCATGTACGAAGACTTGCCTCTTTGGATGTTTGACCATGAGAACTGCTGGAGGTGGATTTGGTCTTCTAGGCAATGCCTGATTTATAAGAAGTTTCTCAATTCAATCAAGTGATATTTTTGGGAAGAAAGCAAGAGGGTTCTTTCCCATTATTTTGCCAAAAATGATACCTGCAATATTTTCTCCTTGTCAGTTTCAATAAGTTTGTTGTTTCAATGGTGATTTCTGGCCAGTGTAGGCGTTCAAATCCTATGGTTGGACGCTTCCTATCATCCTCATCTCGTGGCTGGTAGCTACGGGTCCGAAAGCTTTTCTCATTACTCTGGCTCTTCGTTTTGGCCAATCGGCACTTGCTTTAGTGATGAGGAAGTTGTGGCCTGGAAAAAAGAACAAATCAAAAGGTAAAGCGGGGAGAAGAAGAAGGAAAGGATATCCTTTCCGCGCGAACAATATCAGAACAAAGGAAGAACGGGATTGGAGGAGATGGAACAGGAAGGATAAGTTAGAGTATGAATCGTGGCAGGGTGACGGAGATTTTTCGGCCCCCGAGTATAAGGGAGATGCAAATGGTTTTGGTGGATGGGATGAGCTGGAGGGGAAGCAGTTCACAGGGAAGTCATCCCCGGTTTTGAGGAAGACCGCGAAGACCACATGTGGATGTTGGCAAGTATAGTAGAAAAGCAAGATGAGACGATGTTCCGTTGCTGATGAGACTTTTGATTGCGATGTTCCGATTCCTGGGCTCCTGGACTCAAACGTTCTGGTGATTTGCTAAAGCGAAAGCTTGACTTTACGAGCAGTTTTGTTTGATCTTGCTAGGTTGGGAACTCAGAACAAGTCGATGCCTGAGGTCGGGGAAGTATTTGCTTGTTTGTAAATCAGATACTTTGATTGTTGATGATTTTTCATGATGAGGATCATTTGTTTAAGCTGTGACAAAGAAGAAAGAGCTGCCGATTTCGGTATACCAAATATGCATCTCATTGGTTAGACTTAGGCTGCGCATGACAACGATTTTATGCCCGAGAACAGATTCCGCTCAGAAATGATTCTTTTTAATTCTGTGCCCAGAATTGATTCTGAGCATTTTAAGGCATTTGTTAACGGCCCAAAATTCCATCCTCGGAATAGAAAAAGAACAGAAATGCGTTTGGTAACTTTACAAAATTTCTTTTTATTAATAATATTTTAAAATATTTTAATATTTCTTTCTTTTTTTTCTTTTTTTTCTTTTCCTCCTTCTTGGCCATGGCCTGCTCGCCGGCCATGACCGGTAAAATTTTTTTTTTTATTAAGAGTATTTTTTTTATTTTTTATGGCCATGGCCTGGTCGTCGGCCATGGCCTGGTCGTCGGCCATGACCGGTAAAATATTTTTTTTATTAAAATATTTTTATTAAAAATATATATTTTTATTTTTTTGGGCCATGGCCTGGTTGCCGACCATGGCCGGTAAAATATTTTTTTTATTAATAATATTTTTATTAAAAATATACATTTTTATTTTTTTGGGCCATGGCCTGGTTGTCGGCCATGGCTGGTAAAATATTTTTTTATTAATAATATTTTTTATAAAAATATATATTTTTATTTTTTTTGGCCATGGCCTGGTCATCAGCCATGGCTGGTAAAATATTTTTATTAAAAATATATATTTTTCTTTTTTTTTTGCTATGGCCTGATTGCCGACCATGACCTATAAATATTTTTTTTATTAATAATATTTTTATTAAAAATATACATTTTTATTTTTTTGCCATGGTCGATAAAATATTTTTTTTATTAAAATATTTTTATTAAAAATATACATTTTTACTTTTTTTTCCATGGCTTGGTCACCGGCTATGGTAGGTAAAATATTTTTTTATTAATAATTTTTTTATTAAAAATATATTTTTTTCTTTTTTTTGGCCATGGCTTGGTCGCCGGTCATGGCCGCTAAAATATTTTTTATTTTAATAATATTTTTTATGAAAATATTTTATTCTTGTCAAATCCGGCGAGAGCGATCCTCGGGCTGGACATTAGAAGCTACATTAAAAACCAAGAAAAGGAAGAAAAAAAAATTGATTCTCAAAATTATTCCCAGAATCAAGAAGCTACTTCTTTTTTATTCTTGAAAACTGATTCTGGGAACAATTTTTGACAAAATTGTGCTCAGGATCAAAAAATTAAACAAACGCATTTCTGTTCCCAAACTGATTCTGAGAACAAAAGAACAGAATCAAACACTGTTTGACAAGTTATCATGCGCAGCCTTAGAGCTCGAAATAGAAGCTAAGTCCCTTTTTCTTTTCTATTCTTTAGCCTCTAAATGGCATCTTCAGATTCATTCTCTCCTGGAACTTGTCTTCCATGTTCTACATGTAGTCGGAAGTGTCTTTTGGTCATTTGTATTGCAACTGTTATAGGTTTGATGAATAATGTGCGAATGAGTATGCAAATGATTTACAATGTTATCATGTTTCGGACCATCCTACTTTTGAAAGGAATTTTGTTCCATTTCCTCTTGTGCATACGCTACACTGTAAACGGCCTTTAGCTTTGCCAGGAGTTCCATCTCGAAGAATCATGTACATGAGTGAAACAATGAGCAGTTCTGAGCCCAAATTCCTTCTTGGGCCTCCATAGATACGTAGCATCATTCTTAGCCCATATAACCTTGTGAAGTTACATTCATTAACTATTTTCCCAAACTATAGCAACCAGGAAAGTGTAGCCAAGAAACGCAGCTCATCCACTATAGCAGCCTCCCACTGCAATTCAGATTATCAAGGATTGATGACATGCCATAATTTCTCAAATATAGTGTAATGAGCATAATGTTTCTCCTCAATCCATTGCGAAGAAAACTGTCATTGACAAGTAACTTGAGGAGTACTGCGCTGCCCCAGCAGCACCTAAAAGAATGTTAGACCAATAAAAAAATGTAGCCTGGAGATGGCTTGATTTGTTAAGCATTGGAAGCACCTGTCATCTTGTAAACAGTTGGTTTCTGTTCACATAGCAAGTTGATGCTGGATCTTGGAGGCAGCTACAAAATCCCTCCTCATCTTTGGGAAATGCCTTTGGAAGAGGATGATCAGGAATTACACCCACCTAAAAAGACCAGACATGAGAGAGAGAGAGAGAGAGAGAGAGAGAGAGAGAGAGAGACCTTGTCAATATTGTTGTGCGCGGGAGTCTCATAACGAGCAACTGTAACTGCTAGCCCAGAGCCATCAGATAGCTGGAAGACCGACTGGATTTTGCTGTAGAGTTGGTAAGACAAATTGATGTCAGAACTATGCGATGGAGTGCATGGAATAGGGATGAAAGCTATCACCCTTTGCCAAATGTGGGATCCCCAAATAGCACTGCTCGTTTGTTGTCTTTCAATGCTCCTGCTAATATTTCGCTTGCACTTGCAGTGCCCTTGTTCACCTGAGAGAAGCCCCACGGACATGAGTAATTTACGTTGGAAGATGATGAGTACTATACTTCTGTTCACTTTAGCAAATGCATGCATGCAGAGCTGCCCTGCCTCACCAAGACACACTTAAATTGAGAGAGAGAGAGAGAGAAAGAGAGCAAAATATTTACTTTTGAAAGTCACTGACTGCAGTCTAATGGAAAAGAAGCCTATGGCGTGTAGCTAAAAGAAAAATCTCTCAGGCATTATGTATTCTACAGTCAAAAGAAAGGGAAACCGCAGCTTTAATGCGGCTACATTCCTTATACATGATATACATCAAATGTAGCAAATCACAGTAATAGAAATATTCAAAAATTCAACAAACCCCTACCAGGACAGCCAGGGGTTCTGATGCTGCCATAGCACTGCCTCCATCTGTGTCATATATATCTCGAACCCCACGACTATCGCAAATATAGACAATGACCCCTTTATCCAGCCTGGGATACAAAATGAAGTTAACAATAATGCCACATTTGGATGAATAACTTGCTTCAACTTAAGTGGCTGAAAACAGAACAAAAATAAGATAACGATGGGGAAAGTGAAGCCCCCCAGAATCTGGATAATGAAACTGTGGGCAAGCTTGTCAAATAATACCAGCAAGATATTATGGCAGGTACCATGCTCTTTGTCATCAGGGCATGTGCAATCAACCAAATAATCATCAGCAACGAATGCAAGTTCAGGTAATTTGGCAAATGAATTGGCATGGAAAACAAGTTCATTACCGCATATTGGTAAAGAGGCAGGATCCTTACAAAATTTAATATAGTTATATGATGCATCGTTATATGATATGTGTCACAATTAAGAAGGTGGCAATTACTCTGGACCGCCATGTGCTAGCTACTTGAGGTTCATGCCTTGAATTGCTGAACACAAATCATACAGATTCCACTTTATCAGCTAGAATAGAGAAGAAGAGCTTACCAGAGTTTAGCAATTTCAACACCCTCAGGAAAAAGGCCACCGCTGTAGCAAGATAAAACCTTCAGAAGCCTGATAAGCCCATCAGTGACAGAGCAAGTAAGCTAATTACCTATTGTCTCGAAGGTCTAATATGAAGGCATTGACATCATTGCTCCGTAGTGTCCCAATAGCTTCTTTTACAGCACCTACAGCATAAAAACTATGTGAGATGAGATCCCCCCCACACACATGCTTGCACAGAGAGAGAGAGAGAGAGAGAGAGAGAGAGAGAGAGAGAGTTCATCAAATAAATTCATGAACTCCAGAAGCACATATGGGAAATGGGAATCATAAGAAAGTTAAAATATAATCAGACTTTCTGTTTATTGCGTAACATCTACGCAGAAACAGTTTGAACACAAGTTATACTTTCCGCAGAAGTGCAACGATGCATGGAATACTAAGATTATCCAGGTCCCGAACAAGGTTTTTAGACATTCATTGTTATAAAACTCTTGATATAAATCAATATTCTCATATCCATTTCTGAAAGTTCAATCACATCAATGTGAAATGCAAAGAGGTCAACAGCAAAAATACTTTCAATGAGCCAAGATTTCATTTAATTTATCAATCAGATAAATCATAACAATCAGTTATCAGGTCACCATCTCAATAGCCTTCCCTCAATATCTCTAATAACTTGAAAGTTAATCATTTGTTCTAAAGGCTAGTAGTTTGACGAAGGACTTGAGTGTGAGAACTTAATACGGGTATGTGAAAGAATTGATGAGACCCCAAGGGCGCACAAATAAGAGAAACTCATAAATAGGTGAAAGGGGAGTATGATGAACTAAACGCGAGACATCTTGCACTGATATAATATTAGAGTTTCACACAACCGTTTATCTAAAAGCTTAAGTTGTGAGATAATACAATATAACTTAATCTCAACACCTCTCCCTCCCAAAGTGTCCATGAATTGGCAATACAAAAACCTCCCACTTAAAGAAAACATGCATATAAACTCATGAGTGGAAAGATTTTGACAATTAAAGCATAAACATTACGAAACAAACATGATAGCTTTTAGTGCATGTTTTTCTTTTTGGCAACAGTAGCTTTTCATGCATGCTTTGGCATTGTAAAGACGAAACTAAGGGTGCTTACCAGAAGCATTTTGGTTAAATGACGTTAGCTTGATATACCCAATTCGTGGAGAATCTTTTCCAGAGCCAGGTACCTCACAAAGTCTTGATTTAACTGGGTTTAGTGATACCTTCTCTCTCCTGGAAAAAGACAGCTTATTATAGAAACGCACCACTCTAAATTTATGTTACCAATGAAAAAGAGCCTATAGCCAAAATAAATGTAAAACCGAAACTCATTTCAGTGTGATTATTTAAAGCTCACATGGGGAACCTAATAGATTTTACTTGCCCATGTAGTTCTAAAAGTTCCAACTCTACTAGAGACAAACTTTTTCTCAGTTCTCATTAAGCAGCACTGAAATTGAACTTACGTCAAGGCTAGATGCTTTATATCATTTCCACTTCGAAGAGTTAATTCCACTGTACTTCCTTCAGGACCCCTGCAATTCATGATGAAAGTTTATGGAGATCCCTGGGCAAGTGATAATCAATTCTTACAATGGCACATTATTTTTTAATTTAAACTCAATATTATAAGCACTCAAAGAAGGAAGATGATAATCTGTGTTCAAGTCACATGATATAATACATTCAACCATGGTATGAATATGCTACAGCATGTAACTAGTTATTATAAGAATAGACAGAGACTACATAGATAAACCACCAGGTATGGATCTGATGGCCTTGGGGGGTTGTGTTTTTGGGGTAGGAATGTGGTAGGATCAAATCCCAACAGGAAAAAAAAATGAGCAATGGAAAAACTAAAACTACTCACTGCAATTTCTCTGCAGCATCATATATTCCCATAGTTTCTGTGCTTGAATTATTGATCGCAAGTAGAACATCTCCAGATAAAATTCCAGCTCTATTTGCGGGACCTCCTGGAGTTGCAGAAATTACTACCAGCCCAGCAGGTGAATTATCAATTCCAGCTGGATACCCAATTGAGAGTCCTACACCCGTTAGAGCACCTTGAGTTCCGGACTGCCTTCACAAAATTCAGAAAAATGACTAAATATTTCGCTAATCTAGATAAAGTAGAGTAATAATGTGTTCCCTATTTAACAGAAGAAAGGATCTAAAATGTCAGTGAGGAGAAGGTATGTACTCTCAAACTCCTGAACTTTTCAGGTTCCAGGAAACGGGTGAAAGGATCATCCAGTGTGGCAATCATCTTTTTTATTGCAGTATCTGATATGCCAACGGAAAATGATGATCAGACTGGTTATAAACAAGCAAAACCAATTTCATAATCCTGTTCTTCAATTACTTCATATTCTGCTATTTCAGTTTGCCCTGTTCCCGCCACTTGGTATTCTGTTCAGTAATTATGCTACATGTTCACACCCATAGTCAGAACATCATCCTTTCTCATCTAATCCTGTGGACAAAATTTCTGTCTCACCAGTAAGAGATTAAAATGCACTTCGGGCTGGAAAACACATCCAAACCTGCTCTCTCTATCTATGCATCTAAACTAGGTACAACTTCTGGACTCCTCTCTAAATCATAGCAGCACCAGCAAACACAACAAAGGAGTGAAGGCCAATATACATACACGTCTCTTCCCTCGTATTCATCGGCTCGTTGCGCAGCGCATTCTCTCTATACCTAAACCAACTCTGCCCATTGAAGTTCTTGTCAATGTAGGCACGGTCGAGAGTCCTCCACGCCTCCAAGAAGAGCAAATTCTCTTCACTGAGAGCCCCTGCGTCGCATCAGCATCACCAAAATAATCAAAAAACAAAAAAAGATTCCTCATTTCCACCGCCAGAACCGAAAATCGAAACAGCAAAATAAATGACACGACAGACTCACACGAAGCAGCACTGCTGCTAACGGCTAAAGAGAACGACACGACCAGCACCACGCCGACGAGCAGCTCCAGGAACGCCCGGGAGACGCGCCGCCTGAGCCCGTCCAGCGGTAGGCTCCCCTCGATCCTCCACACCCGTGTCCTCCAAGATCCGTGACCGCCACCGCCGGCGCCGCCGCTCTTGCCGAAGCTCGCGCGCACTATCCAAGATCCTAGGTTCGTCGCGAACCGAGGCTGCCGTGGGCGGAACGCGACGGCAGATTAGCTCGATCAGAATCAACTTTTTCCACGGACGAAACGGCGAGAACGGAGATCGGAGAGGAGAGGTTTTACCTGAGGAGGAGGAGGAGCGAGCTTGAGAGCAATGGCGAGGGCAGGGACGGCGCGGGGTCCGGCGCCGCGGGGGTAGAAGCGGAGGCGGCGGAGAGTGGATAGAGAAGAAGCGGAGGTGGCGAGGACTTCCATGGCGAAGGCCTCCGATTTCGAGCGCTCTCTTTCGCAGTCGCTCGTTGGTTTTTGGTTGCTCCCTTATCGGTTGCTTCCCGGCTCGGTGGAGTGCGGATCACGTGGACTCGGTCGGGTCGGGTCGTGACAATAACGGTCGTCAGTCTCTATGGTTGCTAACTTTTTTTGCGTTAATGTCATTAAAAATTATAAATTGATATACATGTGATAAATTTACATCAGATTAATTTTTTTATTATCAAAAATCTCAAATTAATGCACTTGTGACAAATTTACTCCAGAATAATTTTTTAACTATCATACACTTGTGATAAATTTACTCTTCGTTAAATTAGATTAATACAAAAAAAATCACAAATTAGTACAATTATGAAAAACGGAGGGTAAAACCCAAAAATGGTACATTTGTCAACTGCTACGTGTCATTTAACTCAGTAATTGACAGTAAAATATAACGGAAACTAATGGAGAATAAAATTGTCACGATTGTACCAGTTTGAGGTTTTTGGTGATATTAATCCTTTCTTTTTCTCGAAAATATTTGTGAATATGCTTTTACTTTTTATCTTTTTATCTTTTTTTAATCTAGATCTTCCGATTCGTCCAATTTAATTTTTTTAATTAAAGGCTCCGTTCGTTTCGCGGAAAATGTGACATTTTCGGAAGATGTTTTCCAAAAAGCCACTTTCCAGGAAAATGGCAATTTTTTGCCGGTGTTCGACTAAACATGAAAATGAACTAGAAAATATTTACCGTTATTTGATATCTCATTTGATTTTCAAGGGAAGATTACAAAAAAATTTCAAAAATTTTAAATTATTTTTCTTTTGCTTCTTCCTCTGTCGGCCATAGGCGAGCTCAAGCTCGAGACTCGCTGGATCTGGTGAGGCCCTAGCTTGCTCGAGGCCGATTAGACGAGCTCGAGCATGGCGAAATCTCGCAAGCTAGGTGAGGCACCCGATCTGGTGAGGCTTGAGCTCGCCGGTCCGAAGCGAGACAGACCTTGCCGAATCAAGCAATATTGAGCCTTGCCACAATTTGGTGAGGTCAGACCTTGTCGACCTACGGCGAGGCTCGAGCTTGCTTGTAGCCATCGCTAGTTGCCAAGGTGACTAGCGACCGATCAAGGAAGAAGAAAACGAAAAATAAAGAAAAGGAAAAAAAATTTAAAAAAATTAAAAACTCAATTTTTTTAATAAAAATAAAAAGAAAAAGAAAATATGTTTGGTGAAAGAAAATGCTTGGTCTAGAGGTGAAAGAAAGACGATGGGAAATGTTTTTTGTTCTCTGAAAAGCAGAAAACACTTTCCCCACTTTTGAATATGTTTTTTTCATTAGTAGAAAATGTTTTCCTTGACTAGTTATTTTTTTGTGAACTGAAAGCCAGAAAATCTTGTCATTGGTGAAACAAACGGAGCCTAAACCTCTTGAAATTTTGACAACACTGATTTGCTTGTACAATAATATATTGTATTTATTATAATTTTTTTAATGGACAATAAGTTGATCAAAAGGATATGTAAACTAATTCAAAAGAGATTGTCTTGGAACTGGGCAGTGAATATGCACAACTTACAATGTCGCTTCTGCACGGTTGCAAAATCGTCTATTTGCTGCGTCATTTATGTTCTCTTCTTTTGGGAGATAATTGCTCAAAACCCCTTTGAATTTTGGCGACATTGTACAGTAGCCCCCAAATTTTGAAAGATTATAGATTACCGCCCCCCCCCCCCCCCAAAAAAAAGCATTTGATTTCGTTGTGGCCGCTAATTTTTTTGGTCTATGCATAACTAACCTCTTATTCATTTTTTTAAAACCAAAATAACCTCTATTACATATTTAATGAGGTCAAAACAATAGTGGTTGCATAGCTGATGAATTTAAGAAATTTTAGTGGACTTTATTTTGGTCAAGAAAAATGAGCTAGTCCTACCACTTAATGGTAATGCGGACAAAAAACTAGTGACGGCAAAAAAAAATCAAAACTTAGGGGACATTATGTAAATTTTTCGAAGCTTGAACTCAATGGAGCAACGGTATCAGAGTCCCGGAGTGTAATTTATAACTTTTCAAAATTCGAAAATTATTATTATGTAACGATGTCAAAGTTTAGGAGGATTTTCAGCAATTAACCCTTTTTTTATTTACTTGAAGGGCTTTGTTTCGATTTATTTTCATTGTTTTGTTTAGACGACAGCTGGAATGGAGAAAGAAAAGAGCTATTTCAACCAAAAGATGGAAATTGCCACGAGAATTAGGCTCCATTTATTTAATGAAAAATAAATGACACTACAAAAAAAACGGATTTTTGCCACGAAAATTTTGGAAAATTTTCGTCGCAAATTTGCGACAAATTTTCCAATGAATGGCAAAATTCGTTGGAAATTTCCAACGAAAATTTTTTCCTTGGAAAATTCGTTGATAATTTCCAACGAAAATGTTTTCGTTGGAAAATTCGTTGGAAATTTCCAACGAAAAATTTTCGTCACAAAATTCGTTGGTAATTTCCAACGAAAAATTTTTCGTTAGAAATTTCCAACGAATTTTCCAACGATTTAAAAAAAATTAATTTTATTCGGCATTTTTTATATTCGTTGGAAAATTCGTTGGAAATTTCCAATGAAATTTCCAACGAATTTCAATTTTTCGGCAATTTTTTCATAGTGTACAATTTTCGTTGGAAAATTCGTTGGAAATTTCCAACGAAATTTCCAACGAATTACAATTTTTCGGCAATTTTTTCATAGTGTACAATTTTCCAACGATTTAAAAAAATTGATTTTATTCGGCATTTTTTATATTCGATGGAAAATTCGTTGGAAATTTCCAACGAAATTTCCAACGAATTACAATTTTTCGGCAAATTTTTCATAGTGTACAATTTTCGTTGGAAAATTCGTTGGAATTTTCTAACTAATTTTCCAACGAAAATTGTACACACTAAAATAATTTCCCGGAAAATTGAAATTCGTTGGAAAATTCGTTGGAAATTTCCAACGAACAAAAAATTCGTTGGAAATTTCCAACCAATTTTCCAACGAAAATTATACACACTAAAATAATTGCCGGAAATTCAAATTCGTTGGAAAATTCGTTGGAAATTTCCAACGAATTTTTTTCGTTGGAAATTTCCAACAAATTTTCCAACGAATTTGAATTTCCGGCAATTATTTTAGTGTGTACAATTTTCGTTGGAAAATTCGTTGGAAATTTCCAACGAATTCAAAAAAACCCGGTACTATTCGGCATTTTTTATATTCGTGGGAAAATTTGTTGGAAAATTCCAACGAATTATCCAACGAATTTTAATTTCCCGGGCAATTATTTCAGTGTGTACAATTTTCGTTGGAAAATTCGTTGGAAATTTCCAACGAAAATGTTTTCGTTGGAAATTTCCAACGAATTTTCCAACGAATTTCAATTTTCCGGCAATTATTTTAGTGTGTACAATTTTCCAACGAAAAACCCTACTACATTTTCGCGCTCGTTCAATTTCAAAATTCATTCTCTCTCTCTCTCTCTCTCTCTCTCTCTCTCTCTCTCTCTCTCTCTCTCTCTCCCTCTGTCTCCCCCTCCGCCTCCTCCCCCGCTGCGCCCCCTCCTCCTCCGGCTCCGGCTCCGGCTCCGGCGCCATGGACACCAAGACTCCACCGCCCCCCTCCTCCTCCGCGACGTCAGCTCCCTCCCCAAAGGCGCCGCCGCCGCCATCCAGGGCCGCCCCCGACGCCCCCGAGGCCACCATGGGCCGCCTCCGACGCCCCCGACGCCACCAAGCCTCGTCGCCGGCGAGGGTCGAGCTTGCCCAGATCTGGGCGAGCTCGAGCTCGTTGCCGGCGCGGGCCGAGCTCGCCCAGATCTGGGCGAGCTCGAGCTCGTCGCCGGCGAGGGCCAAGCTCGCCCAGATCTGGGCGAGCTGGGCCCTCGCCGGCCATGGCGAGGGCCGAGCTCGCCATGGCCGGCGAGCTCGGCGCTCGCCGGCGACGATGCTGGCCCTCGCCGGCGGCGAGGGCGATTTTTAAAAATAAAATTTCCGAAAAAAAATTCAAAAAAAAAAATTCAAAAAAAATTCGAAAAAAAAAATTTCATTGGAAAAAAATTTCCACGATTTTTCGAACAAAAAAAAATTTTGTAATTTTTCCAACGAAAAATTTTTCGTTGGAAAAAAAATTTCCACGATTTTTCGACCAAAAATTTTTTTTTTGTAATTTTTCCAACGAATTTAGCCACGAGTTTTCCAACGAATTTTCCAACGAAATAAAATTCATCGCAAATTTCCAATGAAAATTGAAATTTTTCGTTGAAAAAATTTCCAACGACCTATTACCAACGAATTTTTTTTCGTTGGAAAATTCGTTAGAAATTCGTTTTCCAACGAATTTTTCCAAATTTTTCGTTGGAAATTTCGTCGGAAAAAAGCAGTTTTTTTGTAGTGTGATTCGGAATATATCTTCTTAAAAACGATCACTCGTTTCATTTACAAAAATAAAAAAATGAAAAACATTTTCATCGTTCACGAAATTATTTAGACATAAATCGTTTTCGATAGTAAAAACATTTTCAATTGATTAATGATGTCAATCGATTTAAGCAATCATTTTCTTTGAAAATATTATACAAATAATTTATTTCTCTGAAAATAAATGAAGCACTCATTTACAAACCATGTAGTAAAGCATAGGTGTAGCATCCTAAGCTTGCCCCTTACTAATACTAATCACATCATTTACTAAATTCATTTTGTTAATATTGCCCCTTACTAATACTAATCACATCATTTACTAAATTCATTTTGTTAATATCCCAGCGGAAGTTATTATCCTTTTTAGGAAACTTGTCTCTCTTTATTTATAACGTTGGGTGATGTACAAGGCGAGGACCGACTTGGGATTCTATCCCTAAATTGTGTCCTAACGGATCACTTACTCGTCTAGCCTATAACATAAGTCAAAAGGTGTCACCCAACTAGCATGACTCCATACCCCACAAAAACCGACTAGCCATGCCTCAAAATGGTTCCCTCTGACAACTCCCGCTAACCAGCTCAACCACGCCTACCCCCTTCGTTAGCTCCGTTGTTGCCACCATCTCCATTCACTGGGTATCTGAACGGTCCCACTAAATTGTCGCCGACGTCAATGAAAATCGAAACCAGCCTAATGGGCACCCTGTGGTTGGGTAGTCCCACATCCACCCATAAGGTAGCCTCGTATCGGACCAGTAGGACTATTGGGGACTCTGGGTCGGTGAATGGGATGAGTCGGCCCTCAAATTCAATCGGAAAGCCAAAAAGGGTGATAGGAACAACAGGCGGGGGAAAGCTCATATTTACTAATATGAAAAATGTAATATCCACAAGAGTGAGCGATAGCTCAGCAATGAAATATCTATCATGCTATACTATACGAATAACTCACCAGGCAATACGAATCAGGTCATGCATATATAAACCACGTTTAACATTTCAACCAGACTATTAACCACTAGAATAACTAACCGCAATCATGAGTATCACGAAATAATTCAATATCAAATGCAATCTTTCAAGACATACGAATACACACAATTCATCTTTTCACTTATACTTTAATTCTCAACTCCAAGTCACATGCTCGGTACGCTTGCTGGTCACGTAAGGAGGAAAACTCCCGTCTAGCAAGATCTGGTGCGCCCTTCGGTCTGCCACGGTGTACGCCGAAATTCTCAAAGGCCTGCGCAGACTTTGTGATCCATTGACCACAGCATCCCGATCATACTTCCGAGGCATCCAGGGTAGAATCCTCCCAGGCATCGTGGTTCCATGGACCACGATCCCGCATTCCCTACGGCTCCTCGAGGCATCATCGAATCACAGTCCGACGGCATTTCCATTATTTCAATCAACCAATTACCAGCACAAGTACTTTTTCATTCACTATCCAGATTACGAACACATCAAACAACGTCACTTAATTTCTCATTCCGATTCAAGCTCACGATACCATGATTATAATTCTAACAACCTATTACACAATGCCACAATAAGAACCAACACGAAACCGACATACCAAAAAATACCGTTTAGGTCTCATGGTTACAACTCGCATTAATAAACATTCATTTTGCAAAGTCTAACTCCCTACCTCTCTGAATCATCCATGAACCGTCCACAACCCAAATTATAGTGCCTAACTACTTGCTCATCCCCACCATGACTACAACCTTCCTCGGTTACTCAAAGAATTACACAACCATGTTCCGTATTTCACTCACATTCAAAATCATTCACCGCCACCTAAGTCCTTGCTATGTTCACGGCTCCTTGAATCACCTCATCTACACTTGCACCGAGTTACTTCACCATCTCGAACTCACCAACCGACTTGCTATCTTCCAAATTTTTAGTCGTAGCTTACTCTCAACAAACCCCGGCACTTATCTGCAACTCAAACGACACTAATAGCATTCGCTACACTCACCTATTGATGGCTCCGCAAATCACACTCTGACTGATTATCAATCACTGACTCGCAAGTCAAGTTCGCACTTTATTCCTATCGCGGCTTCATTCACCGCGCGCCACCAGCACCAACCCCCCCCCCACCAACCAATCCAGCAAACAACAACAACGGCAAGCCTATTCATGACCCAATTCTCGTGCATGTGACTATCGGATAGTATAGAATGACAGAATTTCACTTGCCTCTCGTAACTGGTTCGGTACTATGCTGTGTTGGAACAAGGGAGAGGTTTAAGAGCTTCCCGGGGCTCCTTGTCGCGCTTCTCAAGCTTATAGGCGCTAAGGGAGTTGCCGGCCTTCAGTCTTGTCCAGACGGTGCAGTGTCGGACGGAGCAAAGTGAGCGAAGCTAATGAGGCGGAAGAACCGAAGAAAACCGAAGAAAAGTGAAGAAGATGGAGTCGGCGGAAGAAATAAGGAGAGAGAAAAAGATTGGAGGTTTTTCCCTTTTTTGCATGCAGCAAGAGAGGAAATGATGATGTGGCGTGAGAAGCAAGAGGTTGGGTGATAGAGAGCATAAACTAACGTGGCAAGGAGAGGGGAATGAGGAGATGGCTGTAGATGGCGTGGCATGAGGAGGGTGATGGCAGGACAGAATGGAAGAGGAATAGATTTCTTTTAGATCGGCAATTTCAAGGAAATTTCTCCCCGCCACCCCCCCCCCCACTTGCATGTAAGATTTTAGTGGAAAATGGTGGCGTGGACAGGTGAACGTGGTAATAACTTCCATCGTGGCATGCAAGGAGAAAGATGACGAACTGGTGGTGTATTGTTGGCGGGTGGTGTATTGTTGGCGGGAAGGATGATGGTGTGGAAACTAGGAAGAAGAAATTGCAACATGAATTCGTACAGACGAAAATAACGTGAACGGTTAGTTCATAAAATGATGATAACGAATGAGAAGATAGGAAATCGCAGGATGTCGTGTGGTGGTTGACGTGGCAGTGTCCAAAGTTCCGAAGTTGACACTTTTCAACTTCTATAGATAAGCAGGACTAGCCACTACCTTGCATTCGTTTACTTTGTTCGTTAAACGAACCGATGAAATTCGGGATATCACAACTCTCCCCACCTTATAAAATTTCATCCTCGAAATTTGGGTCTTTACTAGTCTCTTCAAATAATTGTGGATATTGTCCTCTCATATCTTCTTCGCTTTCCCACGTAGCTTCCCCATTATCATGATGTTGCCATAACACCTTAACGAGAGGAATGGTTTTATTTCTGGGTGTCCATTCGCTACGGTCCAATATTTGTACTAGCTTCTCAATGTATTGTGCTCTGGGGTCGACATCTATAGTCTCGAATTCTAGTACATGGTTATGGTTAGATTCGTACTTCCTCAACATCAATATGTGAAAAACATCATGTAAACCTAAGAGTTTTGGTGGTAACGCCAATTGATATGCCACTTCTCCAATTTTCTCAAGTACCTCGAAAGGTCCTCCAAATCTCGAACTCAATTTTCCTTTCTTTCCAAACCTCGATATACCTCTCATTAGTGATACCTTCAGAAATACGTGGTCACCCACTTTAAATTCTAAGGGTCTCTGATATCTGTCGGTGTAACTTTTTTGTCGACTTTGGGCGGTTCTAAGTCTGTCTCGTATTATTTTCACTGTCTCAGCCGTAACTTGTACTAATTTCGGCCTTTTAAATTCCGTTCTCCTACCTCGTTCCAACAAACTGGAGTTCTACATGCTCTTCCATATAATGCCTCAAATAGAGCCATACCGATACTTTTCTAAAAACTGTTATTATATGCAAACTCCACTAGTTATAATTTCTCATCCCAATTGCCCTTAAAATCATTAATACAAGCCCGTAACATAACCTCTAACACTTGGATCACTCGTTCTGACTGTCCATCCGTTTGTGGATGAAATGCGGTACTATATTGAAGTTTTGTCCCTAAGCGATTTGGAGACTCTGCCAAAAATTTGATGTGAACCTTGGGTCTCGATCTGATGTAATATTCACAGGTACCCAATATAATCGCACTATTTGCTTAACGTATATAAGTCCGCATACCTCTCAAGCGCATAATCAATTTGTACAACCAGAAAATGTGCAGATTTAGTCAAGCGATCCACAATTACCCAGATGGAATCATGACCACTTGATGTATTTGGTAACCCTTGCACAAAATCCATGGTTATATGTTCCCATTTCCATTCGGAAATTTCTAAAGGTTTCAACATTCCAGCAAGTTTACGATGTTCTGCCTTGACTTGTTGACATGTCAAATATTTTGCAATATGCTTAGCGATATCTACCTTTATCCCATTCCACTAATAATATTGACGAAGATTATAGTACATCTTCGTATTTCCTGGGTGAATACTTTAATTACTTCGATGAGCCTCTGACAAGATATCTCCTCTCAACTCATCATCTTTAGGTACACAGAGACGTCCGCGAAATTTCACGATCCCTTCACCTGTCATTTGATAATCCATTTTCTTTCCTTTTGTTATTTCTTCTCGTACTTTCGAGATTTCAAGGTCTGTCTGTTGTAGTATCTTAATTCTTTGTATGATTTCTGGCTCAATTCTAAGTGTAGCCAATACACTAGAAAGATTATCTACCTCAAGTTTAAAATCAGATTCCGACACTTCCTCAAGTAAACACCATTCCTTGACCATCAAACTTGCCACCATCAGATTAGATTTTCGACTAAGAGCATTTGCTACTTTATTTGCTTTCCTTGGATGGTACAAGATTTCGTAATCATAATCCTTAAATAATTTCATCCATCACCGTTGTCTCATGTTTAACTCCTTTCGAGAAAACAAATACTTTAAACTCTTACCTTACCAAAAAAAAAATACTTTAAACTCTTATGGTCGGTATAAATTTCAAACTTTCCTTCATAAAAATAGTGTCTCCAAATCTTCAATGCAAAGACAATTGCCTCCAATTTCAAATCATGCGTTGGATAATTCAACTCATGAGGTTTTAACTGTCTTGATGCATAAGCGATGACCTTCCCATATTGCATCAGAACACATCCAAGACCTTTGTGGAAGCATCGCTATACACAACAAATCCTTCTTATCCATATGGTATCGTTAGAATTGGGGTTGTAGTCAGCTTCCTCTTGAGCTCTTGAAAACTTCATTCGCATTCCTCATTCCATTCAAATTTCGTGTCCTTCCTCATCAATTGAGTCAATGGACCAGCCAGTCGTGAAAATCGTTCTACAAATCTCCGATAATAACCGGCAAGTCCTAAGAAACTCCGAATTTCGATTACTATCGTTGGTCTAGGCCAATTGACTATTGCTTCAACTTTATCCGGGTCTACTGCTATACCATCTCCAGTTACTACGTGACCCAGAAATGCTACTCAATCCAACTAAAACTCACACTTACTAGACTTCGCATACAACTTATGCTTTCTAAGAGTTTGAAGTGTGATCCTTAGATGTCGTTCATGCTCTTCTAGTCCTTTAGAGTATATCCGAATATCATCAATAAAAACTATCGCGAACTGATCCAAGTAAGGTTTAAACACTCTATTCATTAAATCCATGAATGCAGCTGACGTGTTAGTCAATTCGATGGCATGACTAAGAACTCGTAGTGTCCATAATGAGTCCGGAAAGCTGTCGTAGGGATGTCCTCCTTCTTCATTCTTAGCTGATAATACCCTGATCTTAAGTCAATATGTGAGAATACAGATGCTCCCTACGACTGGTCAAATAGATCATCAATCCTAGGTAATGGGTATTTATTCTTGATTGTGACCTGATTCAATTGTCTATAGTCAATGCAAACACGCATCAATCCATCCTTCTTCTTTACAAATAGGACAGGTGCACCCCAAGGTGATGCACTTGATCGAATAAATCCCCTATCAAGTAGTTCTTGCAACTACACCTTTAACTCTTTTAGCTCTGTTAAGGCCATCCTATATGGGGCTTTTGAAATAGGCTCTGCTCATGGGGTCAATTCAACAACAAACTCAAATTCTCAATCCGGTGGTAATCCTGGTAATTTCTCCATAAAAACATCAGAAAATTCTTGAACCACTGAAATTTCCTCAAGTTTCGACTCCTTTTTGATTTGGTCCTTAATTATTGCCAAATATCCTTGACAACAAGTCGATGTGCCTTGAGTGCCGAAATAAGTGGCATGGAATGATTTATCCCATTCCCTAAGAATTTGAAACTAGGATGATCTGGTGGATTAAACTGAATCCTCTTTGCATAACAATCCACGTTGGCTCGTTGTTTACTAAGTCAATCCATCCCTATGATGACGTCAAAGTCATACATGACTAATGTTATCAAGTCTATTATCTGCTCCTATTCACCTATGGAAATCTTACAGTCTCTACATATCAATGTCAATACTATCATATCCTCTAGAGGTGTAGAGACGCTAAGAGACATTTCAAGCAATTCAGACTTCAATCCAACTAATCACATAAACCTTGTAGATACAAAGGAATGCGTGGCACCCGTATCAAATAATGCGTATGCCATTTGGTCACATAAATAGAGCGTACCTGAAATAACAGTCTTGGAAGCTTTTGCTTCCTCTTGAGTGATCGCATACACTTTTCCTTGCATCAGGGGCCTTTGCGAATTTCTTGGTGGTGGTGCTCCGCCTTGAGTTGGTTGTTGCGGCGGTCGCATTGGCGGTGAACGCGATTGTGGTCCCCCTTGAAGGCAATCCTTAACAACATGGCTGAGCTGTCCACATCCGAAACACCTTTTTAGCGATGAACGCGGTGTATTCCCTTGTTGTTTCCCACACATACGACAGTTTCCATTTGGAAATGATCTTCGTTCCATTGAATGGCCATTCCCTGATCTCATGTTATTGGGTCTCTTATCGGGAACAAAAGAAGATTTTCCAAATTGGAGGGGCCTTTTGCCAAATTTGATGTTATCTCATATGGCTTGATGACTTGTCTTACCTTGTCTTATGACCTCTAATTCTCCTTTTACTAACTCCTGTTCAATAAGTCGGGCATGTCTGTAACGTACATTATAGTCCCTAATGTCAAAGGGTACTAACTGTTTCCTGATATCAGTCTTTAGCCCATTCAAAAATCTTTTGGCTTTATCCTCCCTATTTTCCACAATGCGAGGCGCAAACCTAGAGAGCTCAGAAAACTTAGCCTCGTACTAGTCCACCGTCATATTATTCTGACTTAACTGCATAAATTCTGCTATTTTTTAATCCTTAGCACAATCAGAAAAATATTTCTCATAAAATGCCTCCACAAACTTCTCCCGAGCTATTTTCGTACCCGCGGGAAACACAGCTTCTTTCGATGCTCTCCACCAGAGTTCTCCATTTCCTTCCAGTTGATACTCGACCAAGAGTATCTTATCAGCATCGATACAAGTCAATAGGTTGAATATTTTCTCCAAACTACGTATCCACCTTTCGACCTCATTGGGGTCTCCCAACCCTTCAAACTGAGTTGGTTTCAATTTCAGGAATTGTTCAATAAGTACTTGCACATAGCGATCACCATTCCCTGCTACTTCTTGCTGTTGGGCTTGTTGTTCGAACAATGCCCCTACATTAGCCAAAGCCTCGAGAATTCCATCCACTTGAGGATCTCTTCCCTATGCAGAGCTAGAAGATGATGCACAATTTCTCCTCATCTTGTTTTACCAGTTTTTTTCTACACATTGATCACCAAGTACTTCATATGATCAATCGTCACACTATCTAATAAGTAACAAATGTTACTGACATCATATGAGTCATATGAGTAACCATATTTACTTGTATCTCCCTAGCATAAAACTAACAATCATAGGCATCAAAAGTTGTAGAGCGAAACACACCCTAGCCTACTTGCTATTCGTTCACCTCATTGCTCCAATATAACCAGCCTTATCACTCCAATGTAAATCAACCTACTCTGATACCATTTAATTACTAGGCTGTAACATCCTAGGCTTGCCCCTTACTAATACTAATCACATCACTTACTAAATTCATTTTGTTAATATGCCAGCGAAAGTTATTATCGTTTTTAGGAAACTCGTCCCTCTTTATTTATAACGTTGGGTGATGTACAGGTTGAGGACCGACTTGGGATTCTATCCCTAAACTGTGTCCTAACGGATCACTTACTCGTCTCGCCTATAATATAAGTCAAAAGGTGTCACCCAACTAACCGTTCACGTTATTTTCGTCTGTACGAATTCATGTTGTAATTTCTTCTTCCTAGTTTCCACACCATCATCCTTCCCGCCAATAATACACCACCAGTCAGTCATCTTTCTCCTTGCATGTCACGATGGAAGTTATTACCACGTTCACCTGTCCACGCCACCATTTTCCACTAAAATCTTACATGCAAGTGGGGGGGAGAAATTTCCTTGAAATTGCCGATCCAAAAGAAATCTATTCCTCTTCCATTCTGTCCTGCCATCACCCTCCTCATGCCACACCATCTACAGCTATCTCCTCATTCCCCTCTCCTTGTCACGTTAGTTATGTTCTCTACCACCCAACCTCTTGCTTCTCACGCCACATCATCATTTCTTCTCTTGCTGCATGCAAAAAGGGGAAAAACCTCCAATCTTTTTCTCTCTCCTTATTTCTTCAGCCGACTCCATCTTCTTCACTTTTCTTCGGTTTTCTTCGGTTCTTCCGCCTCATTAGCTTCGCTCACTTTGCTCCGTCCGACACTGCACCGCCGGGACAAGACTGAAGGCCGACAACTCCCTTAGCGCCTGTGAGCTTTAGAAGCGCGACAAGGAGCGCCGAGAAGCTCTTAAACCTCTCCCTTGTTCTAACACAGCACAGTACTGAACCAGTCACAAGAGGCAAGTGAACTTCTGTCATTCTATACTATCCGATAGTCACATGCACGAGAATTGGGTCATGAATAGGCTTGTCGTTGTTGTTGTTTGCTGGATTGGTTGGTGGGGGGTGCTGGTGGCGGACGGTGAAAGAAGCCGCGATAGGAATAAAGTGCGAACTCGACTTGCGGGTCAGTGATTGTTGGATAATCAGTCAAAGTGTGATTTGCAGAGCCATCGATAGGTGAGTGTAGCGAATGCTATTAGTGTCGTTTGAGTTGTAGATATGTGCCGGGGTTTGTTGAGAGTGAGCTACGACTAAAAATTTGGAAGATAGCAAGTCGATTGGTGAGTCCGAGATGGTGAAGTAACTCGGTGCAAGTGTAGACGAGGTGATTCAAGGAGCCGTGAACAGAGCAAGGACTGAGGTGGTGGTGAATGATTCTGAATGTGAGCAAAATACGGAACATGGTTGTGTAATTCTTTGAGTAATCGAGGAAGGTTGTAGTCATGGTGGGGATGAGCAAGTAGTTAGGCAATAGAATTTGGGTCATGGACGGTTCATGGATGATTTAGGGAGGTAGGGAGTTAGACTTTGCAAAATGAATGTTTATTAATGCGAGTTGTAACCATGAGACCTAAACGGTATGTTTGGTATGTCGGTTTCGTGTTGGTTCTTATTGTGGCATTGTGTGATAGGTTGTTAGAATTATAATCATGGTACCGTGAGCTTGAATCAGAATGAGAAATTAATTGATGTTAAGTGATGTTGTTTGATATGTTCGTAATCTGGATAGTGAATGAAAAAGTACTTGTGATGGTAATTGCTTGATTGAAATAATTGAAATGCCGTCGGACTATGATTCGATGATGCCCCGAGGAGCCGTAGGAAATGCAGGATGCCGTGGTCCATGGAACCACGATGCCTGGGAGGATTCTACCCCGGATGCCTCGGAAGTATGATCGGGATGCCGTGGTCAATAGATCACAAAGTCTGCGCGGGCCGTTGAGAATTTCGGCGTACACTGTGGCAGACCGGAGGGCACACCGAATCCTACTAGACGGGAGTTTTCCTCCTTGCATGACTGGTAAGCGTACCGAGCATGTGACTTGGAGTTGAGAATTAAGTATAAGTGAAAAGATGAATTGCGTGTGTTCGTATGTCTTGAAAGATTGCATTTGATATTAAATTATATCGTGATGCATTTGATATTGAATTATATCGTGATACTCATGATTGCGGTCAATTATATTAGTGGTTAATAGTTTGGTTGAATTGTTAAATGTGGTTTATATATGCATGACCTGATTCGTATTGCTTGATGAGTTATTTGTATAGTATAGCATGATAGATATTTCATTGCTGAGCTATCGCTCACTCTTGTTGATATTACATTTTTCAGATTAGTAAATATGAGCTTTCCCCTGTCTGCTATTCTTGTCACCCTTTTTGGCTCTCCAATTGGATTCGAGGGCCGACTCATCCCATTCGCCGACCTGGAGCTCCCAATAGTTCGACTGGTCCGATACAAGGCTACCTTATGGGTGGATGTGGGACTACCCAGCCACAAGGGGCCCGTCAGGCTGGTTTCGATTTTCATTGACGTTGGTGGCAATTTAGTGGGACCGCTCAGATATCCAGTGAATGGAGATGGCGGCAGCAACGGAGCAAACGGAGGAGGCAGGCGTGGCTGAGCTGGTCAGTAGGAGTTGTCGAAGGGAACCATTTTGAGGCATAACTAGTCGGTTTTTGTGGGGTATGGAGTCATGCTAGTTGGGTGACACCTTTTGACTTATGTTATAGGCGAGACGAGTAAGTGATCCGCTAGGACACAATTTAGGGATATAATCCCAAGTCAGTCCTCGCCCTGTACATCACCCAACGTTATAAATAAAGAGAGACGAGTTTCCTAGAAAGGATAATAACTTTCGCTGGGATATTAACAAAATGAATTTAGTAAGTGATGTGATTAGTATTAGTAAGGGGCAAGCCTAGGATGTTACAGTCTAGTACAGATCCCTTCTTATTACATTAATCCTGACAAGACCTTCTTTCCTTAATACTCATCCGGATCATTTACATAGTACACATACCTATTAACTCAACTTTTAGCCAGTCATACCCTGTCTAATGCCCATTCAATCCAAGCTATTTGATTGATTAGTACAAAAATAGTAAACATAGGAATGACAACACTTTTTAGGAAACTCGTCTCTCTTTATTTATAACGTTAGGTGATGTACTGGGCGAGGACCGACTTGGGATTCTATCTCTAAATTGTGTCCTAACGGATCACTTACTCATCTTGCCTATAACATAAGTCAAAAGGTGTCACCCAACTAGCATGGCTCTTGATATTATTTAATTACTAGGCTGTAACATCCTAGGCTTGCCCCTTACTAATACTAATCACATCACTTACTAAATTCATTTTGTTAATATCCCAGCGGAAGTTATTATCCTTTTTAGGAAATCGTCTCTCTTTATTTATAACGTTGGGTGATGTATAGGGCGAGGACCGACTTGGGATTCTATCCCTAAACTATGTCCTAACGGATCACTTACTTGTCTCGCCTATAACATAAGTCAAAAGGTGTCACCCAACAAGCATGACTCCATACCACACAAAAACCGACTAATCATACCTCAAAATGGTTCCCTCCGACAACTCCCGTCGACCAGCTTAGTTACGCCTGCCCCCTCCGTTAGCTCCGTTGCTGCCACCATCTCCATTCACTGGATATCTGAGCGGTCCCACTAAATTGCCGCCGACATCAATGGAAATCGAAACTAGCCTGATGGGCACCTTGTGGTTGTGTAGTCCCACATCCACCCATAAGGTAGCCTCGTATCGGACCAGTAGGACTATTGGGAGCTCCGGGTCGGCAAATGGGATGAGTCAGCCCTCGAATTCAATCGGAGAGCCAAAAAGGGTGACAGGAACAGCAAGCAAGCGGGGGAAAGCTCATATTTACTAATCTAAAAAATGTAATATCCACAAGAGTGAGCGATAGCTCAGCAATGAAATATCTATCATGCTATACTATACGAATAACTCACCAGGCAATACGAATCAGGCCATGCATATATAAACCACGTTTAACATTTCAACCAGACTATTAACCACTAGAATAACTAACCGCAATCATGAGTATCACGAAATAATTCAATATCAAATGCAATCTTTCAAGACATACGAACACACACAATTCATCTTTTCACTTATACTTTAATTCTCAACTCCAAGTCACATGCTCGGTACGCTTGCCGGTCATGCAAGGAGGAAAACTCCCATCTGGCAGGATCCGGTGCGCCCTCCGGTTTGCCGTGGTGTACGTCGAAATTCTCAACGGCTCGCGCAGGCTTCGTGATCCACTGACCATGGCATCCCAATCATACTTCTAAGGCATCCGGGGTAGAATCCTCCCAGGCATCGTGGTTCCACGGACCATGACATCCCACATTCCCTACGACTCCTCAGGGCATCATCGAATCACAGTCCGACGGCATTTCAATTATTTCAATCAAGCAATTACCAGTACAAGTACTTTTTCATTCACTATCTAGATTACGAACACATCAAACAACGTCACTTAACGTCACTTAATTTCTCATTCCGATTCAAGCTCACGGTACCATGATTATAATTCTAACAACCTATTACACAATGCCACAATAAGAACCAACACGAAACCGACATACCGAACATACTGTTTAGGTCTCCTGGTTACAACTCGCATTAATAAACAGTCATTTTGTAAAGTCTAACTCCCTACCTCCCTGAATCATCCATGAACCATCCATGACCCAAATTCGGCAAAAGGACACTATAAGTGCCATAACTTGTGTACGGCGCTCACTTTGATGCCATAACTTTTTTTCGGATCACTTTGGTGTCAAGTCGGAGGAAAAACAATCACTTAAGTGTCATAACTTTTTTTGGATCATTTCAGTGCCAAAATTTTTGAAAAACGATCACTTAAGTGCTAAAATTTTTGAAAAACAATCATTTAAGTGCTAAAATTTTTGAAAAACGATCACTTAAGTGTCAATCTCCGACGAGACTCCGGCGAGCCACGTCAGCTTCAGAAATTAATAAAAAAAAATGCCACGTCGGATTTCCGGCGAAAAATTGTGTACGGCACCGGAGTTGGCACTTAAGTGATCGTTTTTCAAAAATTTTAACACTTAAGTGATTATTTTTCAAAAATTTTAGCACTAAAGTGATCAAAAAAAAAGTTATAGCACCAAAGTGAGCGCCGTACACAAGTTATGGCACTTGTAGTGTTCTTTTGCCACCCAAATTCTAATGCCTAACTACTTGCTCATCCCCACCATGACTACAACCTTCCTCGGTTACTCAAAGAATTACACAACCATGTTCCGTATTTCACTCACATTCAAAATCATTCACCGCCACCTAAGTCCTTGCTATGTTCACGGCTCCTTGAATCACCTCATCTACACTTGCACCGAGTTACTTCACCATCTCGAACTCACCAACCGACTTGCTATCTTCCAAATTTTTAGTCGTAGCTTACTCTCAACAAACCCCGGCACTTATCTGCAACTCAAACGACACTAATAGCATTCGCTACACTCACGTATCGATGGCTCCGCAAATCACACTCTGATTGATTATCCAACAATCACTGACCCACAAGTCAAGTTCTCACTTTATTCCTATCGCAGCTTCTTTCACCGCGCGCCACCAGCACCCCCCACCAACCAATCCAACAAACAACAACAACGACAAGCCTATTCATGACCCAATTCTCGTGCATGTGACTATCGGATAGTATAGAATGATAGAAATTCACTTGCCTCTCGTGACTGGTTCGGTACTGCGCTGTGTCGGAACGAGGGAGAGGTTTAAGAGCTTCCCGGGGCTCCTTGTCGCGCTTCTCATGCTCACGGGCGCTAAGGGAGTCGCCGGCCTTCGATCTTGTCCAGGCGGTGCAGTGTCGAACGGAGAAAAGTGAGCGGAGCGGAAGAACCGAAGAAAACCGAAGAAAAGTGAAGAAGGTGGAGTCGGTGGAAGAAATAAGGAGAGGGAAAAAGATTGGAGGTTTTACCCTTTTTTGCATGCAACAAGAGAAGAAATGATGATGTGGCGTGAGAAGCAAGAGGTTGGGTGGCAGTGAACATAAACTAACGTGGCAAGGAGAGGGGAATGAGGAGATGGCTGTAGATGGCGTGGCATGAGGAGGGTGATGGCAGGACAGAATGGAAGAGGAATATATTTCTTTTAGATCGGCGATTTCAAGGAAATTTCTCCCCCGCCCCCCTCCCCCTCCCAACTTGCATGTAAGATTTTAGTGGAAAATGGTGGCGTGGACAAGTGAACGTGGTAATAACTTCCACCGTGGCATGCAAGGAGAAAGGTGACGAACCGGTGGTGTATTGTTGGCGGGAAGGATGATGGTGTGGAAACTAGGAAGAAGAAATTACAACATGAATTCGTACAGACGAAAATAACGTGAACGGTTAGTTCATAAAATGACGATAACGAATGAAAAGATAGGAAATCGCGGGATGTCGTGCGGTGGTTGACATGGCGGTGTCCGAAGTTTCGAAGTTCCGAAGTTGACACTTTTCAACTTCTACAGATAAGGAGGACTAGCCACTACCTTGCATTCGTTTACTTTGTTTGTTAAACGAACCAATGATATTCAGGATGTCACAATAGGGGTGAGCATGGTTCCAGGTTCTAGCCTAGAACCTAAGAACCTGACTAGCGGGAACCTATAGGTTTCAAGTTCCAAGTTATGCATGGTAGATTCCAGGTTCCAAAAATTAAGAAACCTGTTTTGACGGGTAGGTTTCAAGTTCTAGGTATGTGAAACCTGAAACCTAAACAATGTTTTTGCATTTTTTCTTGGTTTATGTCTTCATGTGATCCTGCAGTATTTCATGGTGTTAGATGAAGGGTGTATAATTTGAAATCACTAATTGAGCTTTCATTTTATGACTTTTTAATGTTTCATATTTTTTTTGTGTCTAAATATAAGTTATGGTCAATGAATCATAGCAACAAGTGATAGTCATTCAAGGTAATGATTCACTATAATTATTCAATTAATAATACAGATAGAACCAAGGTAGAACTTGAAACCGACCCCGGAACCTATGATAGGATAGATTTCAAGTTTCAAAAAACGAGAAACTTATTCTCATGGACAAGTTCCACCAAGTGGAATCTATACGGAGTATGAAACCGTTCACTCCTAGTATCGATTCATGCAATGACTTCTCAGTTTAATTGTATTTATTTAAACCGTAATATCAGGAAAACTAATCTTTTGTATTCTCTTTGGTGAATGACAAGTTTGTTCAGTACTGTTGCGTTTATTTTCATTTTGTTTAGCTAAAAATGAAATTAAACAAAAAAGAACATATTAGACTCTGGAATCTACCCTAGAACCTGTGATAGGGTAGATTCTAGGTTCCAAATTCTGACGGGTAGGTTCCAAAAAATAAGAAACCTGTATCCGAAGTAAGGTTCCAGGTTTTAGATGAAACCTGTAAGGAATCTGAAACCGTCCACCTCTAGTAAAACAGCAAGTTCCATCTTGAAAGTGGAGGTAACTGCCGGTTTTATGATTATTTCAAGGGTGAAGACCAATTTCAAGAGTTGGACTTCACAAGGTAGTGTAGATACAGTGATAATCCAGGACTCTCAAGAAAATCATAACGAAATTCAAACGACCATGATGCATTCCTTCTTCTTGTGAAGTGAGCCTCAAGATGATGACCGTGGATTTCCACCGCCATTCCAGGATCACTCGAAGACATTTTGTCTTGATCATTACCTGATCCATTAACTTGTCCATCGAACAGCTGGGTCCATACACTCATTTGTCGTCTTTCATGACTGAGTCGGTATCGCACATGCGGGTGCTCTTCCTCGAAGCAGCTATCACTCTTTTGACAACATTAGCACTAGACTGATCTCCTGACAGCAGAGGAATCGAACCGGGAGGTGGCCTATCTAGAAGTGTAGAACCGTTTCACCAATCTAGTTTGCAATTAGTTTGCAAATTGAATGAATTGTGGGACTTAGTTTAGCACTAAAGAATAGATAGTGGGTTCAACCGCAAGAAATCAAAAGGTTGGGGACTCGATTTGTGAAAGTTTCCCACGATATCCTAGTCATTCTTTACCATATCTGCAACACATGTCATCTCTCGAGCAAAGGCTAAATCAATCCCACGCAAGGATATTGGTCTGGACTGTTTTCATCACCATCGAGTACAGGCACGAGATGACAATGCGCCTTAATTTAAGTCAAATTTTTGTACCTTGGAATCGGGTAGTCCATAGGTTTTTGCTTGTAATAACTATTACATCACCCCCTTGTGTAATTGATATTACAATCTGTCTGTAATAGTTATTTCCAATTCAAGCTTTAAACGGGCTTAAAAAGATTTGAACTAGGAACTTTCTACTCTGATAGCATTTTTTGAGATTTTGTAAGATGACTACCAACTATTTTAAAATTTTAAGTTGCAGAATAAATGCGTGGTTTAAATATTTAAATATTCAAATAGACAAAAATCACATATTATATGATTGATAAAAAAAATTAAAAAAAATAAGTAACTAAAGAAATGTAACAAGGAAATTGCATGAGTCTATGGTGATCACAACTTTACAAAAGAAAAAATTCACGAACAGAAGGTAAAGTTATCTAAGTTATCATGACCAAATCATTATACTATTTATAATAAAATTGTTATCTTAATCACTAATCATATTATAGTTGATGCCCAAATTTTTATTTAATTATTGTTTCAATCATACCACTAATTATGTAAAAATAATATTACTAGTGTACATGTGGCATTAAACTCATGGATTTTAATTGACTATTGAAATCATAGTTACTATATTCTCTATAATTCTATTTAGGAATATTTTGAGAATTCTCATACTATTCCGCGTTCATTACGCATGTCATTTATGAAACCAAATAGTGTAATAGGTATAACATTATTTAGACCAAGTGGCGCAATACTACATCCATATTACATGGTAACGCAATAACTATTACATCATCACCGTATTCCATTACTATACCCAAACAGGCTATAAATACGAATACGATACCATTGTTACAAAGCTAGAGCTTAATTGTTCGATTTTCTAAGAGCTCCAAATTTTTATTTCCACCACATAATCAGACCCCCCATTATTTCGATGCTTTATCAATGGTATATCCATCTATTACGAATTTATGGGAAAAGTATCAGACAAGTCCTAAATCTTTTAATTGTGTCAATTTAGCTTTTCTGACTAATTTTGATCAGATATTACTAACGTGGACACCATTTGGGCTATGTGACACCACTGACACTAACGTGAACAATTTTTAATAATGTTTTAATATTTTTTCGATTTTTCTTTTTTCTTTTTTCTTTCTTCTTCCTTTTGCTGGTGACTAATCACCAACCATAGGCGATGACTGGCCACCATCCATGGCTGGGCGAGCTGGCTTCTCCTGGCAACACTCGGCAAGGCCGCATTGGCCTGGGCGAGGGGGGCCCTCACTTGTGGCAAGCAACGGCAATCCTCGCCCAGGCGAGGCCACCTTGCCCAACCATAGCCGGTGGCCAATGGCCGATCATCGGTAAAAGGAAGAAGAAAGGAGAAAAAGAAAAGAAAAGAAAGAATAAAAGAATAAAATATAAATATATATTAAAATGTTGTTAAAAATTGTCACATCAGCACTAGCGGTGTCACGTAAGCCGGCTGACGCCCGCGTCAACAATATCCATCCAAAATTAGCCGTAATGACTAAATTGGCATGAGTCCAAAATTTGGGACAATTAAAATTAAATTTGCATAATTAGAAGGTTTAGAACTAAATTGATACAAATGTAATAGATTTAGGATTTTTTTGACATTTTTTCCACGAGTTTATAGCAATAAGAACGAGAAATTAATTTTAAAAGAAGAAGAAGAAGAAGACGACCAAAACAATGAGAATATTGGGGAGCTGCAAAAATTAAAATGCGGCAGAAGAGAATCGGAGGAAGCAAGAGTCGTCGGCCCAACTTAAATTAATATTCCAAGTCAACTATCCAATGTAGGTGTGGGTGTGAACATTGACTTTGACCACGAGAAATTTAACTTCCAATTGAATGCACACAGATGGGGCCGTACACATTAAAGTGGAATCCCACAATCGATAGACGTCATCATCTTGTTCTCTCCAGTCAACAAACAAAACCTCAACAAGTCAAATGAAGATTAATATGACGCTGACGCGCACTAAATCTGCTCCCCACGATTACATAGAGAGAGATTGCTTTTCCTGCTTTCGAACTCTATTTATTTTTATTTATTTCGCAAAAAATAAATAATTTAAAAATAATACATTTATAAAAATAATATTTTATATTGCTTATAAAAATAAATTAATAAAAATCTTTTTATCATTCACGAAGATATCTAAACATAAGTTATTGACTAACTATTTCAAAGGGTTAATTTAAAAAAAAAAGCATCAATTTTATCTTGAGTGATAATTTTGGCTTAAACTTTTTTTTGTCACAATAAAATTATCAACTTTTACTCTAATCCCAAATCTGGCCCTAGTGATTTGAAATTTTCAAATTGTGCTAGTTACATTTGGCATTTAAGTGAAAATTGGTAATTTTTTAGGAGACAAAAAAAATTCGGATCAAAATTGTCACTCAAAACCAAGTTTGTGTTTTTTTTGTAATTAGGCCCTATTTCAAACGATACAAACAATCATTTTTTAAAAACATAAAAAATATAATTTTTTGAATCATTATATGTATGTTGCTCTGTTGTTGAAGAGATCGAAGGGTATGGATGCTAGTATCACAGGTGCGGGGTTTGATTCTCGCGTTTTGTAAGAGGTAAAGCAAAAGTCAAAGCGTGAGAAAGTTAGAGATAGAACAGACAAAAAAATAAAAAAAGAATTATTTATTTTTTACTAAATAAATGAAATGTTGAAACTTTCTTTGTCGTTTTGTTCTCTTAACATGTTAGCCTTGCTTTTTGCAGCTGCGTGAAAGGCCAACTTCCTTTCCCTCTAGAAGGCTAGAAAAAGAAGATTGGAAAGCAAAGGTAGACGTGAATACACAAAGCTAAAGCCGAAAGCAGAAGTGCGAAGTAAAGTGCTTATGCCTGATTGAGCACATACCCTACTCTCCACAACATCGGAATACGTCGAAAGAGAGAGGACTCTTAGGAAACCTTAGCCCCATACTTTAAAGGAAAAAATGACCTAAACAATTCATGAATTTTGGCACGATTTACATTAAGGTCTCTGACCTTTTAATTTATTCGATGTGTTCCATGAACTTTTGGCACATGTTCAATTCAGTTACTGAATTATATGAAAATATTCAATATTGTCCCTTAACTTGAACTAATGGAAGGATAATATTGGATATTTCATATGGTCTACTTCAAGGACCATATTGAACAAATTAAAAGTTCATGGATCACATTGCACATTAGGTTAAAGTTTAAGGACTACATCGAATAAATTAAAAGTTCATGGACGATATTGCACATTGAGCCAAAAGTTCAAGAATCATTTGTGTAATTATCCCTACTCCAAAAGAGTATACCAATTAGTCAAACTTACCCACATTGCAAAGGGCGGACTCCTTGCACCCTTTGGGTTGATTGGCATAAGAAAAAATAAAATAAAATTACGATTAACAAAAAGATTGATTGAATGCTAGCTAGCAATTATCAGATTTAGCAGCCTGAGAGTAAAGTCGTGAAATAACTAAGCACAACAGCTAAGATTGGGTGAATTGGTTGTTCTTGAAAAGTATAAAAACTTATTCCTGAAGGACCTGTACAATGTGTTGCTAGAATGGAAAGCAGTATCGCTTATTAAATAAATATTTGAGGAGTTAAGAAGATTGAAGAGATGCAAAACAAATTTACAACAATTCGACCTACTCCATTCTCTCAGCTCCAACAGCCTCATTCTGTTTGAGTGTTACTTGCTTTAGTTGTGGCACAAGATCTCACGTTGGAGTAGGTAGATGTGAAAACTAGCATTTCGTCATGGTGCATTAAAGGAGAAGACTAGGCAGTTAGAGGGATTTGCTATTCAGGGTAAAGTTGACCTTATTTGATTATTAAAGAAATATCTTTTATGACTAGTCAGGACCATTCAAAAAGTTAGTTGAATAGAAATTTACATAGAAAATTAGAGGATGCGTTTTTTATTCATCTCTTTTTATAAGGAAAACTACCCAAAAAGTCCTAAACTTATAATTCAATTATAAATCTTTCAATTTGACTAATTTTGTATGATTACAAAATTTGCCGATTGAGTTCTTACTATATCTGATGCAAACACTAATCATCTTACATGGCACAATTGGAATTGACGTAGATAATTTTTATAATTTTTTAAAAATTGCATTTATTATTATTTTTTTCTTTTATTTTACCAAGTGAGGGTCATTGATTGGGTGAGGGCCAGCAAGCCCATGTCGGCCGCAAGCAAGGGTGCGAAGGCCCTACCCCAGGGCCATCGTGGCCCTTGGCGAGGCCTTTGCGACCAACAAGGGCCCTCGCCCAAGGTTGCCATCCATAATGAAAATTAAAATAAAAAAAATTCAAAAACAATAAAATAAATTCAAAAAAAGTTTTACAAACTATAAAAATTCTCCACATTAGTACCGGTCATGCCATGTAAGACAATCGACATTTACATCAATAATTTCTAGCCAAAATTGGTCAAAATGACTCAATCGACAAATTGTCAAAAGTTTATAACTAAATTAATAAAATTTAAAAGGTTTAAAAATGCAATATATATGATTTTTTCATTTTATATGTTATTCAAACTTTAGCTGCAATTCTCTGACCAAAAAAAAAACTTTAGCTGCAATTCCATCTTGACAAGAAACAGCTCTTTCGTGACAAAACAAAAAGGTGTCCGTTCACACTTCAACTCGATCTGTAAAGCACACCAAATCAAATTGATTTGGTCACGTCCAAGAAGATTCTCACTAAGGTCCGTACGTTGAATGCACTCGACTTTCCGTTATGTTGTACATCCGTTAGCTGTGAAATGTCCTTATTAGCTTGGCAATATAATTGGAGTACAAAATGAAGGAAATTGCAGTTACATCCGCCCCCATTTTGCATGATTAATATATGGAATGCGAGTAACATGGGAAAAGTTCTTTAAATTTACAAGTTTTCTTTGTTTTTTTTTAATCAAGTCCACTCGATAGTTTTAGCAACTTGAAGGGGAAGTTGGATGCATTAGTGTTAATAAAAATTTGATGTTTGACAATGGCCAGTGCTGCTATAGCACAAAAAGCTATTGAAATTTTGTTTAATTGTTTCTTGAATTATCAAATCGGGAGATCGAGATCGAGAGAGGTGTTTATAAATACGACATAGTATTGTATCATCAATCCGCAATCATTGAAAACAAAAAAGAAAAGGTTGACTAATTGATAAATCTCAATCAGTGGAAGATGCAACATAACGATATATTGTTGGACACTTGTACAATATATCATCGCACCATACAATATCAAATGTCAGCTATTTGATGGCACCTATTGACAAACAAAATAATCAATTGCTTGATAATTTTTCGAGGTTAAATGACACAAATCCATATATTATTAGGGTTAATACTACAAAAACTACAAACTGGTATACCTGTAACAAATTTATCCCAAAAAAAATTATTTTATCATAAAAAATCCCAAACCGATACACATGTGACAAATTTATCCTCATTTAGCTTCCATTAAATTTCACCTTTAAATTTGCTGACGCTGATGGCACATGGTGATGTGGCGTGAAATCCATAGTGTAAATACTATGAAAAACTCCAAATTTGTTCGTTAACGGATGGTAAATTTGTTATAGGATTATTAGTTTGAGATTTTTAATAGTCAAAAAATTAGTTTGGGATAAATTGTCACATGTATACAAGTTTTGGGTTTTTAATGATCAAAATATTAGTTTGGAGTAAAATTGTCACAGGTTTACTAGTTTTGGGTTTTTAGTGATTAAAAAAATTAGTTTAGGATAAATTTTTAGTTTGAAATTTTTTGTGGTATTAACCCTATACAATAACATTCATCCTTGCGCATTGAATTTCTTCTTCCACGATGGGGTTCCGGCCGGCAGCATCCACGCCAAGCACAAGGAACTCACTTTGTGACCCACAAGAATTCCGGCGAACCGAACCGTTACCACCACTAAAAGAAAGCTCATAATTCATATGTACTGCGAAAACGAGGAGCCAATGGGATGATCACTCTGTGCTTTTGTCCATTTGTGACCAAGACCAGCAGGTCAAATGTGTCGTCTCCACGGAAAATGGAAGTCCATCAGGCAAGAAAGCATGGCCACATCTCGTTCTTACGTATTCTGCACCTCTCGCCCATTATCTTTTGGCAAAAGCAATTTCACTCGTCTGGATGAAAACATTACCCCGAATTATTGTGTACCGAATTTTGCTTTATTTGCGTCGTTTTGGGATTATGTATTGGGTCGGTCTGTTTCCGGAAACATTCATGCTGCTGAATATGATTAATCAAGAGTATCATTTTCACGTAAAATGACGTCATTTTCACGTATTTGGACTGGCTTTTAAAATGGAGTTTAGATACATTTACCAATGTTTATTCCGTGGACTCAAGTAGGGATAAGCATGGTTCCAAAGTAAAACCCGAAACCGAAGAACCGGACTGGTGGGACCTATTCGGTTCTAAGTTCCATCAAACCTGAAACTGCTCACCCCTAAACTAAAATTCTAACCACAAAAATCTTAGGTTTGGGCGGGACCGAGAGCGGTTGGGGTCCTTGGTCCTATTGCTGGAATATAACAACTCGACTTGGTCCTAATAGGTCAAGCCCTCCAAAAACGGTAACTTATCAAGATGTGTAAAATTGACTTGATTGTTCAAGTGCTTACTCGCAATTATTGGATCACTTTATAAAAATAATTCCATGCATCAATCTTAGTATCATTAGTTTTGGTATCAATTTAGGGGGCACCAAATGATGGCTAGCATAATTACCTTCTGAAGACGCACTTTCGCCGCAGTATTATTGACCTTGTTCGTACTTTATACTACTTGGTAAGAGTGTAGACTAAAATTTCCTTCAGCTGGTGGCCTCTCACCATCTAGGATGGCGGCAATCTGTACTTCACCTACCAATACCAAGCTTGTATTAAAAACTAATGTCTATCTTAGTTATTTTAGTGATGAAAAGAAGACCTAGAAATATTTTTTGAGCAGACATTCGGGGAAAAATTAAGAAAAAAGGTTTTGCTAGAAGCATAAAAAATTCAAAAGAAGCGATTGTGACCTAATTCTTCCTCGAAAGCATTATATGGAGAGGTTACTTTATATAGTGGATTTCCCACTGTGACAAAATGATACAACCTTGCTAATTGGATCTCAGATTCTAATGAAAAAAAAATCCATGGTGGAGGTGCTGTAACTTGGAAATCAACCAAACAAATTTACAAGGGAAATGACAATCTTGCTAGAACAAAAGTCAACTTGGTTGAAGCAGATGATTCCGATGGCGTAAATTTTGCAGTTATTTCTCATGCCAATATTGTGACTAATGTGAAAGAGGTGTTAGTAAACATATACGTAAAAAAAAAATGCTTTATCCTCCTACACTCTAATAGGGGAAGGATAAGAGATTATTTTATTTTAGTGATTTGAGAACTGCTCAAGTTTTCGGCAAATTTCTTAGCATATGTAATATGGTAAGGCAATTACTTAAAGATGGAATTTTGTCCATTGATATTTGGCCAATCCTCTAACTATTCATCGAGGAGAATGGGACTTAAGCCAGTTGAGAAAAATCAACGGTGACAGTAACCCAACCTATTTGATTGGCAATCCCATGAAAATCAACTGTGACGGTAACAAGTCGCTTGTTGACCTAATGATGTACTATTAAAAGTTATTATCCCTCCTATGGTGAGAACAATGCAAGACTGCAATGAAAGATGGGTTGGGTTAAGCTCTAAATGATGTGTATCAAATTGTAGTATATACTTGATAAGATCACCTATATATAAGTATGGAGTGGGGCCACTCCTATGAGAATTTTGGCAAAATCTCCTGAGCACTTACGAATAAACTAGGCATGCACATGGCCTAGTAGCGCAGAACCACGTCAAACAACAAAGCAATATTAAAAAATTAAGCTGAAGTATATATTAGATACTTTCAAAAAAATAAAAGGGTTAATACCATGAAAAGTCTCAAACTGATATATCTATGACAAATTTACCTCAAACTAATTTTTTGACTACCAAAAATCTCAAACCGATACGTGTGTGATAAATTTACTCTCCGTTAATTTTTGTTAAATTTTACTATTAAATTACTGAGTTAGATGACACATGAGAGATGACGAGTGTACTGGTTACCCTCATTTTATCACGGGTATACCAGTTGTGATTTTTTGTGATATTAATTTAATTTAATGAAAATTAACAAAAGATAAATTTGTCATAAGTGTACGATTTGAGGTTTTTGATGATCAAAAAAATTAATTTGGACTAAATTAGTCACAAATATATCAATTTGATATTTTTCATGATATTATCCCAAAATAAAAATATGCAAAATGTCATTAGGTGAAAGGTTTGATATTTTCGTAATTTTTCGGGTGTTCGGGTGTTCTCTATCTGTTGTAGAAACCATAGAATTTTGTCACCCTCGGATTCGCAACGGTTCCGAAACTCTAACGTCACAAGATTCTCTCCGCCTCGTGATCCGGGCCACACTGCACACGTTCCCAAAACCCCGCAGTCATTGCACCTCTCTTACCAAGGCAACAAACAAACAAAACAAGAAGAAAACAACCCGCGATCTCTGGGGCGACCATGCCATTCCTCACATGTTGCTCACTTCAAAGAAATAACAAAAAGAAGAAGAAGAAGAAGCAGCTCCAAAAATGGACCCAAATTTAATAATCTACACCGACGTAAACCAAAGAAAAATCGCCACTTCCCTCTCCAATCTCAATCTAGATAAAGAGAAAAATGAAAAGAAAAAAATAAATGTTCATCTCTCAACATCATGTGAATTATGAAAGAGAAGACGAGCAGCAACACTAGTAGTCATCTCAAACACGCAAAACCACCCACCAACTCATCAAATTATTTCACACATCACCACCTCCAAGACCTTACCAAAAATTAACCTAATCACATCTTCCTTTCTTTTTTTTTTTCAACCTAACAATAGTAGAGCACACCACAACAAAAAAGAAGAAGAAGATGGCAATTGACATATAGTAATTTTGAGAAGAAGAAAAATTGCACATCTAAATGCTTAGCGTTGCGGAAGCGGGTTCCACTTTCCTCAATTGGATCCCGTTCTTCTGCGATTCGTCCTCGTCGTGGTACACGTAGGCGAAGCCGCCGTGGCGGGTCAGATCCATGCCCGCCATCTCGTCCTCCGCCGAGATCCGCAGCAGCTTCAGCTTGTGGAGCACGAAGAACAGCGGCCCCATGGTGGCGCTGACCCACCCGGTTATCACCAGGATTTGGATCACGTGCGCGGCCAGGAGCCTCCCGCCGCCGCCCATGAGGAGTCCGTAAGGGCGGCCCGCCCCGTAGACCTGGGCCACGTAGTCCTCCGAGGCGAAGAGCGCCGTGAAGAGCACTCCCCACGCGCCGCACCCGCCGTGGAGCTGCGCGGCCTCGAGCGGGTCGTCGAACCTCAACTTCTCCGCCAGCTTGTTGCAGCCGATCAGCACCCCGGCGGCGACGAACCCGCATATGATCGCGGCCCAGGGCTCGACCACCGAGCAGCCGGCGGTGATGGCGGCGAACCCTCCGAGGAGGCCGTTGCACACGTCGGTCACGTTCCAGTGCCCGGAGAGGAGGCGCTTCCCGAACAGCGTGGTGAGCGCGGCGGTGCAGCCGGCGAGGGTGGTGGTGACGGCGGTCCGGCCGACGGCGCTCCACTGGCCGTAGTAGCTGCCGCTGGCGTACGGGACCAGGATCTTGTTGAACGAGCCGGGGTTGAAACCGTACCACCCGAACCAGAGGAGGAAGGTGCCGAGGACGACGAGGGAGGCGGAGTGGCCGCGGAGGGAGACGGAGCGGCCGGAGTGGTCGAAGCGGCCGATGCGGGGACCCTCGATGAGGGCGCCCCAGAGGCCGGCGATGCCGCCAACCATGTGGACGACGCCCGACCCGGCGAAATCGATGACTCCCGACCCGAACAGCAAATCGCCAGAGTTGAAGGCGCTGGCCCACCCGTCGGAAGACCAGAACCAGTGGGAGACGACCGGGTAAACGAACCCGGTCAAGAAGGCGGAGTAGATCAGGTAGGCGACGAACTGGGTGCGCTCGGCGATGGAGCCGCTGGTGATCCCGGCGGCGGCGATGGCGAAGGCCCACTGGTAGAGGAAGTTGCTGTAGTCGATGGTGGGGGAGGGGACCTTCTTGAGGCCGAAGAAGTGGTGGCCGATGAAGCCGTTGGAGGGGGAGCCGAAGGTGAAGGCGAAGCCGAAGAGGTAGTAGAAGAGGCCGCCGGCGGCGGCGTCGAGGACGTTGGTGAGCATGATGTTCATGGTGTTCTTGGCGCGGACGGAGCCGGCGCAGAGCATGGCGAAGCCCAGCTGCATGGAGAAGACGAGGTAGGCGGAGAAGAGGAGGTAGGTGGTGTCGACGGCGTAGGAGGTGTCGGAGAGGCGGTCGGAGACGGCGGAGAGCTGGCCGCAGATGTAGGAGGCGGCGGCCATGGCGTTGGTGGCGTTGGGGCCGAAGAGGGGGGCGAGCTGGTCGGCCGAACAGGTGGCGGCCGAATCCATGGTTGATCGGGAGCGAGAGAGTTGGGGTGTGGGTGTTGTTGAGAGGAAATCAGGGGAGGGGACAGTGGTTGGGTGTTTAAAAGGAGGGCGACTGAGTCTGAACGAGGAGAGAGAGAGAGAGAGATGACGACTTTTACGCCGCGCGAAAGGAGATGAAGAGAAAAAAGATAAGAGAAGACGAAGCTGCGCAGAAAGAGAGATTCACTAAAATTACATATGAGCCGCGCCATTTCCACATCTTATGTAACTAAATCCATCCAATTTTCATAAGAAAAATACAAAATTACCCGCAATCATTCCATTGCAATTTAAGTGATCCCCAAAGTTATTAATTTTCCTTTATTGCAAGTTTTCCAATATATCGAAGGCACTGCGTTTTTTTCATTATTAGATTTTACTTCCATAAAAATTAGTTTTGTCCGAAAAAAGAAATTCCCAAGAAGCCCATTCTTGTGTACGTTGTCGAGCGAATTTAAGGATAAATTGTCAAGTAGAATCTAAAATTTTTTTTATATAGACAATTCTTTAACACGATCACCCGTTAACAAATTTGCACTTTTATTTTTATATATAGGGTGATGAGATGAAGCAAAACAAAAACCTTTTTTGAATATTTTCTAAAACAAAATGGCAATGAAGTTCTCCAACTGAAAACTTTAAAAGATGGAATTTAATTAAATTAAAAATTCATAAAATAATAAAATTTTTAAAAAATGCCAGTGAAATCTCATTATGTTGAATTGACTGAAATTAATATCATCGACGAAGTGTTTAAGAAAAAAATGTCAAGATGCCTCATTGTGCGTAATGTTTTTAGTAAATTCCTAGACATTCCATGATGCCCTACATTTATGTAAAAGTATCTCACCAATAGTAAGGGAAAAAGGCAAGTTCTTTAATATATAAAATAAAGAGTCGTGATATATATATTAGACTAATGAAATGAAAAATTTAAAAAAATCACCAAGAAAGTGAGCTTTTGAGATAAGAGGGAGAAATGATAGATAAGTTTTTATTAGAGCAATAATGAAGGAGAGACTTTCAACATTTTTCACTATGTCCAAGAAATTGTCTTTTCTCCTTACTAGTGGCTTTTCATAAAGCTTGTGAAGCATTATAGTGATATCTGAGAATACACGAAAAAAAATTCTTTGATACACTAAAAAAATTAAAACATGTGAAATGCATAATTATTGCAACTAGATCCTTAATTGAAATAGAAAACTCTAGAAAAAAATGAAGGAATGTGGCATTAACTTTAATTCGCAATTAAATGATTGAGAGCAATTTAGTCTTTCTAGCATAAATAGGATGGATTTAGTCATATAAGGGGTGGAAATAGCGCCGCCCTATATACAATTAATAAAATTTTGTTTTATTTTTTTTACACAAATGGCATCATTCTTTTTTATTTAAAAATTATAAGTGCCCTCTCTTTCAAATCAATAGTATATGATATCATTTATGTAAACACTGATGTATTTCAATATGTGCATAGCGAGAAGTTATTCAAGAAACCTTAATTTTGTTTTTTTAAAAATGAGAGTTTCCTACTTTCTTATTTCCTTTTCTCCAAGCCGATTTAATTTATAAAATTACCCATATCAATGGCGATGGTTGTGATATATGCACCACAAAATTACACAGGTTATGTACTTAATTTTAATTTTTTTTTCGAAGTTTCAATTTTCTTTTACCAATTTCAAAACCCACCCTTGGCTAGGAACCATCAAGTGTGTGTGTGTCTCTCTCTCTATATATATATTGGGGTTGCTTTCTTAGGGAAAAATATGGCCACAAAAAATTCTGAAAATAGAGATAAATATATGATCATCTTTGCGAACAATACCTTTTTTCGGTGTGAATGAAAACTTTTGAAATTTGATACCGTTCGGGGTGTTCCGAGGGTGGGTTTTGGCCTAATATAGTCTGAGACTGAAATCAATCAGCCCAGTGCACGTACTTTGTTTTGTTGAGAAAAAAAAAGTTAAATATTCTATACCCCGATAAATTCTTTCTTGAAAAAATATATATATTTTTTTTGGTAAAGATGAAAATATTATATTTCTATCTGCCAAATTTAAAGGTCCGAACACGTAAATTAACAAGGGAGGACCCTCTAATTTCATATAAAGAAATAAAGTTCAAATATTTCAACTCACGAGACCCTTAAGTACAGCAACTAGACCTGTCAAATGGGTGGGTCGGGTTGGGTTTGGGTCGGGTCATAAATGGTCCGACTCAAATTGACCCATTAACCCGTTTATGACCAATTTATACGCAATGCAATTTTGTTGGCTCATACCCGACCCGACCCATACCCAACCCATACCTGATTAGACCCATATTACTAAAATACTTCCATATTTAATTAAATATAGGAAAATTCATACCCAAACTGAAATGAGAGTGCAGAATGAGTGAGTGCAAGATTGAGTGAGGGTGAGAGAAATGCGTTGAGTTTAAATCAGTTGTAAACTCATTTATGACCCATTTGCGACCCATTTATGACCCATTTAACACTAATATAAGACTTCTACCCATTTATGACCCATTTATTAAATATAACTAACCCATTTATGACCCATTTACTAATAAATGGATTAAGAAATGGGTTTATGACCCATTTTGACAATTCTAACAGCAACCAAGGAAGCTTCTATATTTTAGAGCTAATGGTCATAAGAATCGAGGCCATTTTAACCCTAAAAAATCAACTGTTTCAGCATGTTTCCTATCACTATTTTTTATCTGACCCGTACCACCATATTATTTTTGATCGGTTTGATATTTGATGGTTAATCTAAGTCTTTTTACTCCCTTACTAAGGTTTTGGGCGAATAAATAATTTGTTTATTATTTTAATATTCTTTGATTTTTTTTAAATTTAAGTTCGCTATTTTTCGATTCAGTCCTGACCTTTCGGCTTTCTGTCTAATGCCTAAGGCGAACTTAAAAATAAAAAATGGATACAGAAATTTTAAAAAAAACTTTCTATTAATCTGCCAAAATCCAAAACATTAATCAACTTTTTAAAAGTTGCAAAAATAGTATACAAGAACTTATGTTAACATTTGTATCTTGTTGGGATTCATGTTTTTCGGATTAATGGATGACATTGCACATTTAGGTAAAATTTAAGAATCATATTGAATAAATTAAAAGCCATATTACATATTGAGACAAATTTTAACAATCGTTTTTCTCGTTATCCCAAAAACCTATCAATTATAAGATTGTGATTGTGAGGAAGCTTCTCTTCTTTCTTCCTAACTTTTTATTGGTGGGGATGGAAACTTGGACCATGTTCCCATGAAATCCCGTAGGAGACTCATCGCTGACCAGTCTCACTGAACCCAAGTTGTCAAGCCACATAATATTACTTTATATTAACCACTGTAAAATAATGTAAATGCTACTCCTATATTTCAGCGAAAAGAAAATGCCGCTCCAATATTCTCGATTTTCAAAATATTAGTATATTTCGAAAGACGAGGCAAAGAGATATTAGTGAAATGAAAATTACAATATTTTTTTTATTGGTTGTTTCACAAATGTCTTGACTATTGAGCGAACGAATTACGAGTGCTTCGTATGCACCGTGCTCGATGTGATCTGTTCCTTCTCCTTTGGTTAGTCGATCCCATTCAACCTTTTCGATCGCCACCTACGAACCATCTTAGCTTGGTAAATCATCTTGTTTCTCAGAGGAAGAAACACATGGTTTATATCGATCAATCTAGGACGCTACTATTTATACGGAACGGCAAATACATGACAGAAAGCAAAGAAATGACACAAGAAATGCAAGAGGTTCGGTTGATGTGACCTATATCCATGGATGACATAAGAGCAAAAATTCATCGGTCAAATTTGGGAATACGATGCAAGGGAAATCTCTAATAAATCTCTAACCTCCAAAATACCCCAATATTTATCACACACTATTTCTGAGATATTACAAAATTAATGCTCATATATGTGTATATACATTGACACCTCGGGAGGAAATGCTGAAAACCATTATATTTGTACCCTCTGCTTATGCCACAAATCTTATGATCAATCGGATCATTGCAGTTCTATCGAATTGAGTTAAAAATAGGGATGGTGCATCCTACTTAATAGGAGTGATCGATTTTCAGTCCGGTCCCATCCCATCGAACCGGTCACTTATTTAACATGAAGATGAAATTAAAAAAGAAAAAAGGCAAGAGATTTTGGCTTTTCTCTAGCAAAAAGAAAGAGGTCCAACTAATCAATCAGAGAAATCTTCCATGCTTTTCTCCTGCAAATTTCGGCTAACATGATTGAAGGAATTAATTCCTCTGGACTTCGTAAAAAGGGCAACAATGTGGTAGTGATCGGAGAGGGAAGCAAAGGAGATTTTCTCCATTCTATTTTGGCAACAAATTGGCATGATCACGAGGGAAAGAGCATACAAAAAGGAATATTCTCTTTGGAAGATAATGGGAAAGGTCGGTCAACAGGGGAGGAATAAAAGGAAAATATGAATAAAAAAAAGAGGGCGAGAGATTTAAGCACTGATTGGAACGAAGTAAATCAGTAGGATTATTCATGACGCTCTCTTCCCTTAGTTTTTTGAAGAAATAAAATATATATAGCTGGTCCAGTTCCCTCTTGGAATCAAGAACCGAACCAACACTCCTGGGAACCGACCGGTTCTGGTTCCGTTGATTCGTCTTGCTCACCCCTACTATATAAGAATGCGTTTGTTTCACGGATAATGAATGATTTGAAAAATATTTTCTTTAAAATAATCACTTGCATTTAAAGGAACAAAAAAAAAATTTCATCGTCCATGAAAATATTTAGATATATATTATTGTCGATGATGAAAGATTTTTCATTAACTAATTATTTTAAACAATACAAATAATTATTTTTAGAAAAATACTTTTCAAATCATCTATTTTTCGCTTAACAAACGGAGCCTAAGCCGTGTAAAAGGATTCTAGCTACTATCATTACTTTGGACATTCCAATAAGATCACGAACATCCCATTAGATCGCATGTAAAACCGCACGTTGCAAAATAAATTAATAAAATTGCATATGAAGCAGAACAAAACGGTTATGGAATAGCAGAAGACCGCCATTATTCTACTCTCAGAAGCGGGTCGGCTGTCAATATTGAGATCCAACCAACCGAGAAACATTCCAATTAGGTATAACGTTTGATTTCATAAGACAAGTATATTATGCCATAGGTCTAAATATATGGCTGCTTAAAACATGATGTCTCTGCCTTGGATGGCAATTCCACTGCCCACCCACTGCCGCCGTACTCCGACCATCGCTGCCGCCAACTTCGCCCTCTGCCCCTCCCTCGCCACCACCCTCATCTGACCGTCTCAAAATGCCCTTGGATTATTGGCGACTAACGATCAACTTGAAAACTTTTTTTCAGACCTTTATTTTTATATTATGTATATTTTCCTACGTTTATCATGACTTCAGTGGTCTATTTATTTACTAGTTACAACAAGGTAACCGTCGAGAAAAAGAACCGTACCGAAACAAATGCCAAGTATTCCTGATGTGCCAATAATTCATGAAGATCATCTTTGGATTTATTGTTTATTTTTATTGATTGATGGGTTGGGATATAGGGGTGACAATAGGTTAGTTCGGCAATTGCAAAAGTTCGAACCGAAGTAAAAACTCTAGGCACTTTTCGTTTTGATCCAATTCCAAACATGAATTGTCATTACTCAAGTTAGGTTTCGATTTTGGGGTCTAGCGGCTTCTTTTAAACGTAGGCACGTTCGTTTTAATCCAACTTAGAACTTGAATTGTTACTACCCGGCCTAAAAGGATTGGGTGTGTTCGAGTTAGGTTTCGACTTTGGGTTCTAGTGTCTTCTTCGAAACGTTATCACAAGTGTCCTACACTTATCACCGGACGTACATTCCGAATTTTTGTACGAAAAGGATTGGTGGTTTCAAAAGGCCACTGAGTTTGCGGGGCAAAGAGAGCTCTCTACCTTACGGGGCAAAGAGAGCTCTCTACCTTACGGGGGACCATCCACATGAGAATTGTGTCCTTCTGCCAAAAGTCAAGATCACGTGCTTTACGTAATCCCTATCATGGAAAAAGAAAAAAAGACAATTGAGTGTGATGAAAGATCATCAAGTAGAATGTCAGACAATTGAGTGTGATGAAAGATCATCAAGTAAAATGTCTTTTTCAGATTAACTATAGGCACGAAGTTCAGAGAATCAGTGAGACAAAACTCACAACTGATGAGTAGAGATGCAGAAGTATATGATGTCGAGAACGCCAGTTAGAAAGAATGTTCGACTCTTAGAAAATCGGATTAAAAGTAGGGTTAATACTATAAAACATTTTAAATTTAAATATTTATAATAAATTTATTTTAAAATAATTTTTTGATCACCAAAAATCCTAAATTGATACATTGATGAAAAATTTATCCAAAACTAATTTTTTGACCTTAAAAAACATCAAACTAGTAATTTGTGATAAATTTACCCTATGTTAAATTGGATTAATATCACGAAAAATTACAAACTGGTACACTAGTAACAAACGAAAGGTAAAACCCAAAACTAATACGTCATATCATTTAACAAATAAATTTGACAGTAATATTTAACACAAACTAACAAATGATAAAATTGTTATAGGTATACCAAGGTTTTTGGTGGTCAAAAAATTAGTTTGTGGTAAATTGCTAAATTATGATTTTTCGTGGTATAAACCTAAAAAGTAATGCAGAGAATTGAGGGAAAATTACCAAAAAACCTGCTCATATCAGTGTTCGTAGGCCAAAATTAGTCAGATAGATTTAATTTGTCACAAATATAAAAGGTTAAGGACTAAATTGGTAAAAAAGAAAGGTTTAGGACTACATTAGCACAATTGTAATAGGTTTATGACATTTTTGATAATTTTCCCAAGAATTTATTATGGATTCTAGTTTGCTTTTGGCATTTTATTAGGTCCATCAAGAAGTTATCTTACAACTTTAAAAAAAAAACAGTTGTGTATTGTGCACCCTAGCCTGTTTTGAGGCATGAGGGACCCATACTGATGCTATATGACCACATGTACAAAATTGAAACCTCATTGTCGATTCTTCAAGAATTTTTATGAAAGCATTATGCTAAGAAAAACGACGAAATGAAACAAAAAGTTAGAAATATAAAGCAAGATATTAACACACAGTAATCTACATGGCTCAGCTAAATCCACTAAATTGAGCTCGTTAAATAATTGGACGGAACCAAAAAAGTTTTAGTAAAAATCAACTGAGATTGATCTGCTAAAAAACTTCTTTCCGGGAGCGTCTTGATTTGAATCCTAACCAAAATGAATATAAAGCAAACTTGCAAAAAATTGTTATTAAAACAAGGTTTAATACCACAAAAAGTTTCAAATTAGTACATTTATGACAAATGTACCCCAAATTAATTTTTTGACTACCAAAAACCGCAAACTAGTACATTTGTGACAACTTTATTCTTCATTAAATTGGATTTATATCACAAAAAATCATAAATTGGTAAATCTGTGACAAACAGATGGGTAAAATCTTAAACTGGTACACCCATCAACTATCAAGTATAATCTAACTCAGCAATTTAAATGTAAAATTTAACGGAAACTGACGAATGGTAAATTTATCATAAATGTATCAATTTGAGATTTTTTGTGATTTAAAAATTAATTTTGAGTAAATTTATCATAATTATATCAATTTGAGATTTTTTATGGTATTAATCCGTAAAACATCAACCGGCCCAATTTCCACGACATTGAAATATGGAATTTTAGTGATGTTCATTACATTCATGTGTCCCTTTCGACTTGGGTTGGGACCATTTAACATGTCATATATATATAATTACGTTCATTTCGATTGACCAATTCCTTACAAGGCTCCAAACAGGAGAGGCCCCAGCCAAATCGTCGCAATTCTCGAGACATGAGGGTAGAGAAGTACCCACCACCTCTAGAGGGAAAGGCAAGGAGACAAAAGACAAATTCGATTCCTTCCTCCTTGGGTTTCTCTTGATCGAATTGGGTAATGTTTTCCAACCTCTTGAAGCACTTGTGGTGGTGAGTTCGAGATACGCAATATCCTCTGCACCGTGAAGCTAGACACGTTCCTTGAAAAGCCACGCACACTTGCCGTCTCTTCGAAGGGTTATCTTAACTTTTCTTGAAAGGAACGACCGGCGTTGGATCTATTTTGAGCGATATATAAGGGTTCCGCTTTTACGACATGGTGTTTAGTTTGAGTCATAACTACTCTGCGTCATTCCTAACTTAAAGGTTCAAGGTTGGCGACCCCATCATCAGAGCCTCACTAACTCGAGGTATGCTACAATTAGACAATGCAGCATGAGCCGTTCAGAATTTCACTAACAACACGAGTCGAACTTACATGTGACATTTTTATCATTAGGCCAATAATTTTGATGGTAAGGGTGTGTGTATAAATATAATTAAAACTTTTCCTCTACTTTTTGTTTAAATTGTCACTGTACCTTTTTAAACATGACCATCATTCGTCTCCAAGTGGTTTGGGTGAGAGAATTTGCTGACAAGTTTTGAAGCTGTTAACATTTTGCCAACTTGGTTAAAAAATGGACGACTTTAAAATTTCCTTATTTTTTCATGATAATTTGGATTCTCTCTTCCAAACCCTACCATCATGGCCATGGCTCCGACACAAAAGGTACTTCTCGTATTTTCGAATCAGAAAGATCTTATAGACACCTCCTATATATCTAGATTTATCAGGTAATTCCGACTTTCATATGAAATTTACACTCCAAGATTTGAAGATAAAAACTATTACTTAAATTTGCGAAAAAATTATGAACTAATTCGACATGATATTACCTATTAGGTTTCATTTGTTTCACGAAAAATCTTAGAAAATATTTTCTTAAGATATCTTATATTGCTTATAAAAATAAATGAATGAAACATATTTTCATCATCCACGAAAATAATTAAGTATAAATTATTATCAATAATAAAAATATTTTTTATTGATTAATTTTTTTAAGCGATACAATCAATTATTTTCTAAATTTTGAGTCCTTCGACGAAAACGAACACATCCTAATAACTAATATGAGTTTTAGTTTTGAACTTCTCCGTGTGTCCACGAGCTTCTACACTGTCTTCCTTTTACTATACTTCGATCGATTCAACTTTGGGATCAATCTTTGACCATACAGTTCCGTACATTGACCGCAAACCGAAGGACACATTTGCCGTAAAAAGGAAAGCATAATTGAATAAGATAGAATTAAATTTTGTGGTCGGTAATGTATGGCTCAAATTACTCAAGGCGCATGACGCTGGGATATGGTCATTGCCTCGAGACAATGACCTTAATTATGGCTGGAAAATTCTAGAGGTATTATCACGAAAAATATTAAATTAGTATTCATATAATAAATTTACTCATAATTAATTCTTTAATCATAAAAAATCTCAAATTGATATATTCGTAATAAATTTATCTCAAATTAATTTTTTGACTATCAAAAGCCCCACACTAGCACATTCATGACAAATTTACCCTTCGTTAGTTTCCATTAAATTGGATTAATATTACGAAAAACTACAAACCAGTACACTTATGATAAATGGGAAGTAAAACTCTAAATTGGTATACCCGTTAACAGCCATGTGTTATCAAACTCGGTAATTTGATAATAAAATTTAATGTAAACTAATGGAAGGTAAATTTATCACAATGTACAAGTTTGGGGGTTTTTGTTGGTCAATAAATTAATTTCAGATAAATTTATTATAAAAATATCCATTTAGAATTTTTCATTATATTAACCCAAAATTCTAACGAAAGAGAAAATCACGGGCGAGATTGGGATTTTAAGGTCAGAATTAATAGTTAGATTTGGTGGGATTTTTTTTCTTCTCCATTTTAGATTCGGACCTTTAGGAGAGAGGTTTTCCGGCTGAGAAGTAGAAAATTAGACGTTGCGAACTTTTCCTCAGTCAATGCTTAAAATCAAAGTCAAATTCAAATTCTAAACTTGGAAGATTGCTACAAAATCACAACCCCACACACACACACACACACACACACACAAGAGAAAGCTGCGAATCCAGCCTAGATTGTATTAACGTTGACCAAGATTCCATCAGTTCATACGTATCATGGATCGGCTACGAAACCCTAACGTTTGTTGGCTCCCAAAAGATGCTTGAGGATTGAGAAATTCGATCCAGGGAAAAAGGGTTTTTTTGTATTACTTGTGATGTGTACACAATCATACGTGAATGAAACCATACTATGATCAAAATGATATGTCAGTCTAATTGATGAAACAATGGCACAAAGACAAGAAGCTGAATCTGGGTAATTAACCAGGACACAGAGCCTTACGAAGATGCGGGTTTGTGAAGCCGGGGCCTGGGATTCGAGTGTCGACATCGCTGCTCGGGACTAATTTTGAAAGTTTAAGATATCAGAAGATTGGATCGATATCATATTTCTTGGCCATCGAAACTACCCCAGTATTTGTTTCCGTGTTAGAGATCGAGTTATGGTGTTGGAAATAACTAGTCATGCCTCTATATGCCTATCAAACTTAAGCTTCTTAGATGGATCAATTGGAAATTATGCATTATTTTTCGTGATACAAGAAAATAAGATCTGCGAATATATATCATTTGTCTCCCTCTTTGAAATAAAATTTCTTGCCAAAGCTTAAGGCCAGATGCCCGCTTACAAGTCAAATTGCTGATAGGTTGTTCCACAAATTTTCGAATTTCTTCACTATATACACGAGGAAAAAGGAAAGAAAATACATAAATGAAGATAAATCTAACACGTCTCATATGTGAGATTATTATAATACAGCTTTATAATCGATTAGTCAAAGCTCCTTGTGGGTCTCCCAAGAAGCATTTTCTTTGAAAATCCAATTGGATTATATGATTTGAATATGTCATATGAAACGCACATATCAACATGTTCTTTGACAATTACTCGAAGCTTGATCAAGCTGATTTCACACTTAATTAAGATAATTCAGAGATAGGATTTCCCTTGCACTAATAAAGTCATTCTTCCTTATGTTTTATCGGTCTTAATCAATCTTTCACTTACTAGAAAGTGAGTTCACACGCTTCAGAACTTCATCATCTCACCAAATCTCGTGCCGGAAGAAACAAAGATCAGATTTGCTCTATTGTTGGTGCGACCACCATCGATCACTCGACCGCCATCTCCATTGCTCAACCGAAAGCGACAAATGAGGTTGCTCACCTAAGGTGACCCAGCCAGCAACCTCGTTTTGGAGGTTGTAAGCAATCTTTGATTGATCTCAAATACCGTGGAGAAAGAGAGGCTTAGTCGATTATGCACACAAACTTTTGCAAGGAACTAAGGAAAAAAGAAAAAAAAAAGGGAATACATCTCAGTTGATAAAAAAGAAAATGAAATAAATGGTTCATGAACTTTAACTCAATGTGTAATGTGGTTTACGAACTTTTGATTTATTCAATGTGATCCCTTCAAATTAGTCTCTGAACTATATAAAAATGTTCAATGTGGTTCTTGAATATTTAATTCGTTCAATATAATCCTCGAACTTTTAGTACATGTTTAAATTAGTCCGTAGACTATATGAAAATACTTAATATTGTCATTCATGATACATTTTCATATAGTCTATGGACTAGTTTGAACATGTACTAAAAGTTCAAGGACCACATTGTACATTGGGCCAAAGTTCAGAGACTATTTATGTTATTATCGCTTAATAAAATCAAGCATCCTGGTGTGTTAATTGTTAAGGGTGTAAACCATATTTCAAAAAATTAGCCATTTCAAGATTTTAAGGATCTTAATCACCAAAATAGTACTCCGCTCATGTTTTTTTTGGTCGAAAGTACTCCGCTGATTAAGGAGAGAAAAAAAAGGGAATCATGAGTTGATCATAGTCATGTGACGATAATAATGTTTGTTGGTGTTACCGAGAAAATGATTCCTTTCTTACCGCTGTAATGAAGTCATTAGTCGAACTAATCATTGACCTGACAGCTTCCGGACACAATCCAAGGATCAAGACTATCTTCACTCTATTGCTTCCTGTAGTTCCAGAATCTCCAGGTGCATCGATCTGATGACACTAAAGATTTTTTTTATGGCTTACCAGGAACTACACAACGATTTGTGGTACCTAATTATGACGTTTGTCCTAAACCACAGCTTGCCAATGCCGACCGTTCGGATCTAGAGAGACTGAATATCAAAAGGGTTTTTTTAAATCATTGAATTGAGTACCTTTTTTTTGTGCAAAGGTAATATTCATTTCATTAGCTAGGATAGAATATGTGACATGTTTAAACAAAGCAAATCTAGCAGAAACTTCGGGGAATTAGACAAGCAGTCTGAAAGAAGAGTCATTTTACGATGGGCTTTGACAATCCAGTCCACTAAATGATTTGACTCTCTTGGACAATGGGCTATGCTGACGGACTAAAACTAGCCCAACAAAATCTTGCAATCTTCTACCCAGGCCTGTATGTGCCATGGGCTTTGAGCAGCTCCCTCAATGAACTGAACAAGTGCTACGCTATCACTTTCCAGTTGAAAGTGCAGATTAATTGCCCCCTATAGATCACGAAGACTTTTCACGTGGGATAGAGCTTCGGCTAGAGCTACGGTTTCCACTCCAATCGCGGATGAAGCTCGACAAGATTTCACGAAGCCATCGATAAGTACGCCACTGAAGTCCTAACACACTCCAGCAATTGATTCTTCCGTCAATCCCTTTGTCCATGACCAATCAGCATTGAATTTCAATACCCCTCTCGGTTGCTTAATCCACTTTGCAGGTAGAGTTTGTGGATCATCATTCTTACGGTTCGCCACTCGATTCCACCTCATGAAACTTTCCTTGCAGAGCAAAGGCTTCATCTACCACCGAGGTAGGATCCAGTTTTTGAGATCGGAATATGAAGGCGTTTCTTGCTTTCCAAAGCGACCATAATACTCTAGCCAGTAATTCTCTCCTCTGTGAGTTTTCGTTTACTTCGAAATGTTGGTGAACCCACGAATCCATTCTCGTAATCCTATTCTCCATAATTTTCACTTTCAGTCTAGGATCCTCCCAAATCGCTTCAGTCCAGGGGCATAATAGAAACAAATGTTCTACTGTTTCTGGCATACGGTGACACAATTGGCATATAGGGTAAGGTAAAGCCTTCCTTTTGTAAAGATTTTCTTTTGTTAGGATTGCGTTTTGGCATGCACTCTATAAAAACAGTCGAATTTTGGGATAGGAGTTCAATTTCCATATTTTGGTCCATAGTGTTCGGGGGACTTGGTACGAAGAGGATGCTTGAGTTGTGTTTTGCTGTTGTGCTTCAGATTGTAGCTTGTTATATGCACTCTTAACAGTAAAGGTCCCATCTTTACTTCCTTTCCACACCAGTTTATCCTTTTCTGCATTTCTGCTCAGTGGTATGGACATAATTTCATCCACTATGTTCTCTTGAAAAAGATCATTTAGTCTTTGTTCATTCCAAATCATATCTTCCTGATTTTTCAGCTCCCTCACCATTCGGGGGTTCCCCTGATTTTCCGATCCTCCTATCACCCCAACTGATAGCCACTTGTCTTCCCGAATGCATATTGTTTTTCCATCACCCATTGACCACTGTACGTCATTTACAATAGAGTCTCTACCCATCAATAAGCTTTGCCATCTCCATGAAGGCCTGGATCCCTTACCTGCATTCCACAAATGCCCTCTTGGGTAGTAGATACCCTTCAAAAGACGGCTCCATAGGGCTGAAGGCGATTGCGAAAGCCTCCAAGCTTGTTTGCCCAGCATCGCCTTGTTGAAGGTTATTAAATCTCGAAATCTCAACCCTCCATTATCTTTCCTTACTTTGAGGTGTTCCCATTTCTTCCAATGAAGTCCAGTTCGAGTATCATTCTGTTTCCACCAAAATGATGTGATATTTTTCTCACTGGCTTTACATACTATTGGGATTTTAAATATGGACATTGCATACTGGGGAAGAGCTTGCATAACCATTTTGATTAGGATTTCCTTTTCGGTTTTCGACATTAACTTTTCTTTTTAGCCCTCCAATTTCATGTTCACTTGCGCTAGAATCCAATCAAACATTTGCTTTTTTGATTGACCCCAATATGAGGGAATGCCTAGATATTTCCCCATCTTTTCAATAACTGGTACTCTCAATTCATAGGCCATATTCCTTCTAAGATCCTGTGGGCAGCCGGTGTTGAAATAAATTCCGGACTTGTTCAAGTTAATCGCCTGTCTTGAAGCGAAGCAATATTGGTTCAAAATCACAGCCAAATTCTGACATTCTGAGATTTTTCCGTCAAGGAAGAAGATAGGATCAGCAGCAAACAACAAATGAGTTAGTGTTGGATAAAATCTATTGAGCCGAATTCCTTTTATACTTTCATTCTCGACTGAACTATTCAAAAGATGAGATAGGACATTAGTCAGAATTATGAATAGGTAAAGAGATAGAGGATCTCCATGCCTAATCCTGCGAGTTGGCCGAAAGTACTTGAGGGGTTCCTCGTTTAATTTCATACTTAAAGTGACTGAGGAGATGCACTTCATGACCATTAATACCCACTTATCACAGAGCCCCATTTTAGACATCCACGATCCTAGAAAATCCCATTCCACCTGATCATATACTTTTTGCATATCTAGCTTTAAAACCGCCTGAAATTTCTTCACTTTTTTTCCTGATCCTTAACTGATGGAGAACTTCCAAGACTATCAGTATGTTGTCCTGGATTTGTCTACCGCTAACAAAAGCACTTTGTTCCCTATCAATAAGATCAGGGAGGTACGGTTTTAGACGATTAGCCATCACCTTTGAGATGATCTTATAATCAAAATTACATATACTTATGGGTCTAAGCTGGTTCAAACTCTCAGGATTAGACACTTTAGGAATCAATGAAAAATGAGTCATATTCAACATAGGATCAAAGGTACCTGATTCGAACAAATTTTCCGCCAGTTTGAGTACATTGTGTTGGATAATATCCCATTTGTGTTGATAGAATTGGCCATTCAATTCATTAGGACCTGGAGCTTTCGTGGCTCCCAACTAAAATACTGCTACTTTCACCTCCTGCATGGTCACTTTCTTTGTTAATTCTTCATTCATTCCTTCTTGAACCACCCGGGGACATTGGTCTAGTATTGGTTGAAATTCCCTATCTCCCACTGTGCTGTATAGGGTCTAAAAAAACTCAACTGCATGTTGTTTTAAAAAGCTGGGATCACGGTACCAATTTTCTTCTCCAATTTTAAGCATAGAAATCCTGTTTCTTTGTCTTCATTGAAGAGTCGTGGCATGAAAGTACTTGGTGTTTTTATCTCCCTATTTCAGCCAATTAATTCTAGGTCGCATGCTCCAGTACATCTCCACCTGTCTCCATAGTTGTTCAATTTTCTATGTGATCGCCTGAATTTTCTCTTTGCTGGATCCCTCATTTTTGTTATCAGTAATCTCGGTTAGCTGCTATTTAAGAGTCTCAATTTGGCGATAGGTATTTGAAAATTTCTTTTTACTCCAACTTGCAAATTCATTCGAGACCTTTTTAAGCTTACTTACAAGGCTCTCCCGGCACAAAGTTGGGTCATGCCATACTAATGATGCTATTTCTTTACATTCCTCATCCTCTAACCAGTAAGCTTCAAACTTAAATTCTTTTCTCCTTTTCACTAGATCGGAGTAAAGTGAAAGAAGAATAGGGCTGTGATCTGATCCAATAACTGGCAATGCAAAGGCTTCTGCTTCAGGAAACATGACTCTCCTATCCATATTGCAAAGGACTCTATCGAGTCTCTTTTTAACTAATGCATCCCCATCCCTATTGTTCACCCAAGTAAAGGCGCATCCCTTGCTTTCAACATCTATTAGAGAATAATCGTTTAGGAATTTTTGAAATGCAACTAACCTGTAATGGTCCGCCGGTCTTTTTCCATTCTTCTCCTAATAGTAAAGTATCTCATTGAAGTCCCCCATACACACCCAAGGAAGAAGATTTCTAGAATGGATACTCTTTAATTGATCCCAAAGTAAGATTCTATCTTGTAAGTTTGTAGGTGCATGTAGAAATGTCATTCTCATGGTCCTTCCACTTCCTGTTTCCTTGCAAATCATATCGATATACTCCCTGGAACTAGATTCCAACTCGAAAGACACTTCCTCATTCCACATGACCACTAACCACCTTGCAATTCCATTTGGATTCACTACCACAAAACTTTGGAACTTGAGATTTCTCCTCAGCCGCTTTACAACTATTTCTTTATTTATTGTCTCCATGAGAAACACCACGACGGGCCTTTCATGAGCCACCGAGGCTCGCAAAGCCTGGATTGTCAGGGGTGTACCCAAACCTTGACAATTCTAGCACAAAAGCTTCATATGTCACCCAGTGGCTTATTAGGGCTAGCCACCAAAGCCCATTCAAAAAACCTTCCTGCAAACTGAATAGGAGCATCATGTAACTTAGTATCGTCAAAGGAGTGAGAGCTGGCTCCTTGACCATCATACGGATTAAACCTTTTTAGTTTCTTTGCCCTTGGGGTTTTTGGCCCTTTTCTACCTTTCTTTGCAAACTTGCTGTCATCCTTCATGATTATGTTTTTTTTTTATTTATAACCGAGGTGTCCTCGCGGCCGGCGAGCTAGGGCTCAAACCAGCGATATTGCCCGACTAGTCCTCTAGGGGGCTAGTGCAGCATCCCACCGCCACGACCCCGCACTTAAATCACCGATGGACGAGTTTGAACCCAGGACCTCTCTTGAAAGGAACTGAGCGCAAACCAACGTGGCCACCGATGGGTGGGTAAAAAGGTAAGTATCTTGATTACTTGCTGGTACAATTTCTAAGCATGTTATTGGGTCATCTTGCTTCCTTTTAAGTGTCAAGTCAGCTTGTTGAAAGCCACCTTGCTGTAGTGCCAGAACTTCCACATTGTCCTGCTGCATTACCACTTCATTATGAACAGAGTGTTCCGGTGTTTTCGGGATCGTCTCATTCTCCTCAAATGAGGGGACTTCTTTACCATAGAACACTTTCCAAGAGGGGTTATATTCTCGAGCTTCCATTTTCAGCCATTGGCCAAAAAGTCCCCCAATATTTTCCTCTAATCTCGATTCCTTGTATGGTATATCTTTGCAGTGAGTTGCACAGTGGCCAATCCTTCCACACGAATAGCAATAATGCGGAAGTCTTTCATATTTGAAGTCTATCCACCATTTTTTCCCTGAAAAATTCATCACCCTACCTGGCTTTAATGGGGCTACCAAATTCACATACACTCCAGCTCTTCCTACTTTACAAGAACTAGCACCTCTTGCATCTAGCTTAACCTCTAGCACTCTCCCCATGTTAGAGGTCGCATTACATATTGTTTTTTCGTTCAATCTCTCTAGGGGAAGCCCGTGGATATGTACTCAGAATGCACAACGTGAGAATTCGTAGCAATGAATTGGTATGTTATACTCCCATTCTTTCAAAATCAGTAAGTTGCTAGAAAAGGACCAAGGCCCAGTAATTGATACTTTTCTATTTTCCTCCGCTGAGCTGAAAACAAAGGAAAACAATCCTTCTTCTAAGGGAGTATAAAAATCCTTCTTCTAATTAGAAAACTTCTATCTTGTTGGAGTCTTTGAGAGTTTTGGAAGCGAGAATTTGCAGAGTTTGCTCTTGCTCCTTCTCTTCGTATTCATTTGCTTACACCATGCTATCTACTGGAGCAAGCGAAGCACTCATAGAGAGAGAGAGAGAGAGAGAGAGAGAGAGAGAGAGAGAGAGAGATAGAGAGATTTGTGAGCCGAATAATCTCATGAATAAAGATTGGTCATGGAAATTTCTTCGAATGCCAATGCGAAATCGATCTAGCTCACGTTTGATTCTGGTGTTCTTAACCTGAAAAAATTATTAACAACAATTTCTCTGTGACTCAATAAGCAAAAGTAAGTAACTAAAGAAGACCCGATTAGCCCGTGCAAGAGGAGAATTGGAATAAAATCAGAATAAATGATATGCTGAAAGGCAGGGTTAAGGGACATTCATCTGGTGAGACACTTACATCTTCACCCTTACTATACATATAATTTCATTTGATCCAGTAATCAGGCATCTAATGCTTGTTCCTTAAAAGGGGACGAATAGAGTAATAGAAGACAAAAGTGCAGACAAGTATCACAGACCAATATGACCGATTGAGACTTCACCTGTATGATTGGTTCGTGTACGCTGTACAAAACATTCATCCAACAAATAGCCTCCCTTGCAGTCGCGAATGCTGCAAAAAACAGACAGAAACAACAGCACATGCAGAGTTCTTTTGTCACTGAGCTCCTGCGGGTATGATATGCTCAAAGCCAATGGATGACAATGAGTTGACAAAGAAAAGTTGGTTGCATACTGCTGTAATGTACACTTATGATAGTGCGGTCATCCTCTCGTTGAGAATTTGCCCAAGCTTTATGAACAGGGCTTGCTGCTCCTCGAGAGTAAGGTCCATTAGGATCTGCAAGATATCAACGACAAGCAGAGATATTCTCAATGGGAAATTGAGTTCCAACAGAATACATTAGATTCTAGATAGGTTCAAAATTTATGTATATATATTATGTCGCTGTACCTGCTCCAAGATCGTTTCGACCATCAAGTTCTGGCCCACTACAAATGATTGATGGTAGATATATGCAAACACAGCCATCACCATCTAAAGTAGAGAAGCTTGACTTAGTAAAGCAGCGGAGGTATGTAACCGAAACCTATTTCTCAGACAACATGCACACTAGCCAACTGAATTGGCAAATCTAAGACAGAAATGCAACAGATCACACGTAAAACACTGATCCTATGCAACTTCAAGTGATAGAAGAGAGTTCTAAGTTAATTGTTACGTCACCTGACAATCCATTCTATCTGTAATACCACCATGTCCTGGAATACTGTCACCAAAATCCTGAGGCACAAAGAGCAAAATGGAGTGTCAAGACCTAAGTATCACATGAGTTGGACCAATTAGGAATGTTCTAAATTACAAACCTTAATCTTAAAAGCACGTTTAAAACCACTTGCGAAGAATCCTCCAAAAGGTGCTATAATTGATGCAAATAGACCAAGACAGAGAGCATGCCATTGAACTGGCATTACTGCCATCTCTTTCCAAGGAAACTGCATCATTAACAAGCAACAGAGTCACTGAATCTTAACATTTTTTAAATTTAGTGCCAAGTCTCTTAGATTCTGAATATTCTCACAAGTTTCTTTTTTGCAAACCAATTGCTGAAACTGCTTAAACATGCAAGAGAGGACTACTCAGGCCGGGTTTTTACAGGACGCCAAAGATACTCGCAAACCGACTGAATGAATGGACTTTAGAATAGACCTCATTCATTCCAAAAATCAACTCACAAAGGACATCTCCACTTCAAGTATCAACATAGTACAGAAAGCAATAAAAGTATATAACCAAATCATTGGAAAGCCATGTAGTGCTATAATTGAGAGCAATTGACTCACCCATTCAGGAAACCATTTGGGTATGGTGTAATACTCTGGCCTGAATAATGGACCAGGATCACACTGAAGCCAACTGGTAGATAAATCCTGCATCAATCCAGAAACGAAATTAAAGGCCTGGGATCATTCTGAAGCAGAACAGGATTCAAAAAAAAGTGTATCGTCGTAATTACCTTCCTTGGACATGTCAGCCACTGGAAACGGCCCATAATATTTGCAAGCTATGTATACATGGGAACATACCATGATTATTACCACAAAGCTGAATTTGGTCAAGGTCACCAGCATGAAAATTATATAGAAACCAATATGTGACCAGTTACCCTCAAAGCATGAAAAAGTTAAAAGGAGAAGTCACAGGACCAGTCCAGACAGGATCAAATGCATAAAAATCTTAACAGAAAGCAATTTGCCTTAATAAAGCATGAATATGGCAAACATTTCATTCCAGAAAGCAACATTTAACCCCTGTCGGACAGCTAAGTTATAAATCGCATAGATACCGACAAGGAACTGAAACCTCTCCATCCTTAGAAACTCACTGGAATGGAGTCAGCACAATCCAAATATATTATCATTACACAAGCCACAAGGACATGCGCATGTTTTTTGTTGGGGAACTTGAGATTTGTGAGGCAATTAATGTCCTTTATTGATTTTATGATATATGTAAAACACAAAAACAACAGAAACGGATTTTTAGAGGCAGAAATACCGGTCTCACAACAAACCAATATAGACCTCAAATCCTATCATGACACAAACAGCATTGTGGAGAGCATGAGTCCAACAAAGGTTTCCATCAACCCAAAGCAAAAAACAGGTAAGCACTTAGGTTATTATGCACACGCATGCAGCCAAAATGCTGCAACACAAGACATCCCTCCCATTCTTTTGGTATGGTAAAATATCTTGACAACTCACCACAAATGCAGAGATCATAGTAGTAAAAGATGCTCCTATAAATCCCTCCCAAGTTTTCTTTGGAGACAACTTGATCAATGGGGTTCTTCCAAAAAAAAAGCCAAAGAAATATGCGGCAATATCATTGATTATTATAAGCGTTGCAGGAAGAAGAAACCTGCAGGACCAGTAACAAAATTATGTATGAGTGAGATATTACAATGAACATGCCGCACTCCTCGATGTAAAATAATTCATGTCATCAATTTCCAAATAGGCGACTAGGAACTGAAAGTTTTGTTCACAAAAGCAACTGTTTAAAAGATACAATTGAATGTTCGTTATGACAGATGACTCACATAGCAAGGGTACTTAACGAATATATCAAAACCTTGAGAAGACTCCACCAATCTTAACCACATAAAAAATGTGAATCAGACATCAAATTCTCAAACTTCAGATGTCACAGAAGAAAATACTCTACAAGAATAGAATATATAGTGTATCCTTATTTGGAAAACAAATCAAGGGTGAACCCAAGCTAGCGATTTTCAAAAGTGATTATTGCAGTTTCTTCAAGATACCTATCAAACCCCTTCATGATGCAGTGATAGGATAATCCATGCTTACTGAAAAAGTCCATGTCCAGTCTCTCCAAACTAAATGGAAGATATTCTTGAAGAATTATTCATAGCTGTGATTAAATAGAAGGGATGCAAACAAGAGATGGGGACACAAACATAGAGACGGACATAGAGACACTCATAAGAAATCCTGAAGGGCAATATCTTAAATATTATCTTCAATCTCAAAAAACCATAACGCGAAAAAGAGCTTGCTTTTGTTTTCATTGAAAATCAATGATGTAAAGTGAATTTCAACAAAGGAGGAGCTATCTAGAGGAGGATTTGCATCATTTCATTTTTATGATAATTCTTTTGACCATACGTAAGTTCCACACTGCAACGCAAGAACCCATGATGAAGAAACAAGGACATAATAATTCTCTTGACCATGCACCTTGCAGAACTTAGAGAAAAACCTTAAAGCAGGTACTTCAATCTTTTCTTTTGAATATAAAACAGACAGCTCAATCATGAAGGATTAATAATAAAACAAATCACATGAAGGTTCCAGGCCCACAAGAATATAATTATAATGTCAAACCTAGGACTGGAAGTGGACGTAACAAGTATAGATGGGTTACGAGACATGTAAATTTACAAATCGTAGTGCAGGGCTTAAAATTACATATCAGTCAGCATACACATTAGTTTGACATACATCTTTACATACTTTCAAATAGATGAAAGGATAGGAAAGAATTTTCTTTCCCTTTCCAGAGGTAGTGACTCACCAGAATATTCCCTCAAAGATGTTGGCAACAATTAAAGCTGACTGAGTAAACACCACAATGAGAATCATGTGTGTCCAAGCATACTGGCCAAATTGATACTTGTACATCCCCTTTTTAAAGTAAGGATGAACCACACAAAGCCTGATTCAAGTTAACAAGGATTACCCATATCAGCAATTTTCCAAAGTCAAAAGCTGCAGATGAAAAACACCAGCCATTGTCCATCCATATTATCCATAGGCATGCTAGCAAGTCCAATGCGTGTGCACAATATGAAATACCATCTTGGGGCAACACTGGTAAATGAAGTATTCTATTCACGTCTCATTAATTGAAGTCCATGTAAGAGGATTTATTAGGATTTCTTCATAAATTAAAAAATCGAGTAAGCCTGATTAGTATGCTTGTTATGTTTGCACATGCCTAACTTTTGTTGATCGGAGGGTGGCATTGACAGAATCATCATGGTTAAGGAAGTGTACTTGTCATGAAAATTGCCCTCATACTAATAATCAGTACTTTTAATTGCCTTCTGTTCTTCCCTAGCAAAGTACTTTCTATGGACAAATTATGGCATTTTAAGAAAGAACTAAGTCCAACCAAAAAAAAAAGAAAAAAAAAAATGAAAGAACCAAGTCCACAATGACCGCTCTCAATTTCCTTAATTAACAGTAAAGTATACACTGACATCATACAGAACACGAGAGTCAGACAGGTTACTCCAGATCATCCACACAGACTAATAGAAAGAAAAGTAGAGCCATCACAATTGCTCAAGTTATATCTGAACATTTGATACGCACCTGCAATGTACAAGGAATAACAGGCAATCATATGATACTTGATAAGTTTGCTGACAAGCTGATATAAAACCTTATCCGATGTCACAGTGTTGACAAGTCGCTGACTGAGAATGCGTCCATACACAAATAGCATCGCCGTGAAGAAAAAGTGCCTGACCAAAGACATCTAAATAAGAAATGGTTATCATAATCAACCTCACTAATGGTGGTCAGTTGCTGCACATTAACCCTAAACATGAATCAGTACTTGTAGATATCAAGCTATGCAGTACCAGTTCCACATCCTAAATCCTGGGAGACGTCTGTCTTCATGGGCTCTCCTCAGTAGATTGAAGAGTTCTCTTGCCATAAAAATTTGTATAACAACAATCATGGCAGTGATGTAAAGGTGACCCAAGTCAATAATTGACACAAATCCCCCAATCATCCAAACAGATGAGTAAGCCCGGACCAACATCGACCAGTACTTACTTTGATCATTAACAAGCAAATGGGTTTCATTTGCTTTACTAGCTTCTTGAACAACCTGACAACACAAAATATAATGATCAAATTATTAGACAGTGGTAACATTCAAATGCAGCAAAAGCTGATCTAGAAAACTTCTATTCATAAACCTCATTGGAACGCCGACGATGCCGAACCCAAGGTGTTTGAGAACTGCCGTTCTGCATAGCTCTACTTTCCAATTATCACTCAACAGCAACAGCTTATACTCTTGAAGCAGTCGTGACTAATTGCGAATAATGAGCTGCTACACGATAATACAAGTTACCGAATGCAAATTACTTGAGACAATTTATTACACTAGCACAATCAGATAGTATAGTCGGCAATGGGAATGATATGTCAACAAGAACAATGGAAAAGAACAAATGCACAAACTGAAGTATAAACCAAGAAAAATATATTCCAAGTCAGATTAACTCGTCTCCAACATCTAAAATCTACCTTGCTCTTCTTGAAAGCAACACAGCTAAGCAATGGGAACAACATGCCAACAGGAAGAATGGAAAAAAAATACCTCTAGTATAAACCAACAAAAACATATTCCAAGTCAGATTAACTCGTCTCCGACAACTAAAATCTACCTTACTCCTCCTGAAAGCAACATAGCTAAGCAATTTAGTACTAGCGTCCTGAAGGCCTAATTTCCCAAAAAAGCACAAAGTTTTGGGTTTTGCCCAATTCTGGCATGAATTTTCATTTGTTTAAGAAAAAGTGCAAACTTCTTATCAGAGTCCAGACCTAGCACAGGCTCCTGTCTGAATCCAATATTAAAAATTTGACGTGCTGTTGGATTTGCATTGTGTGCCCCATGCTGTTATTGATGTGGTGTCCACATCAAAGAGACGATGCCATTTCTTCAAGCCTTCATTTTTAACGGCTTCTTCTCTCTCTATGGCTGAAATTGGGGGAAAAAATTGGGGTTCAAGAACACTCTCCCTACAAAATTTCCCACAATTGATAGAGCTTGCACCTTGAATTATTCGGAAGAATTGACCCCATGAACAACGATAAAACCTCCTAGCCAGTTTTGTTTCAGTCCATGACGTGTAGAGTCATGAGCAATGCTCTGGTGAAGCTGTTCAATGCCCTGCCATGTCTGTTGCTACTTCCAATCAATGACATTATCGCTGATGTCCTCTTCAAAGAGCCAAACCCTTAGTTTTTGTCCCCCGAAACCCAATTATGCCCCCAAAATCAACAACCCTTGCTGCAAGTGATGAACCCTAATTTTTCCCCCAATTTCAGCCACAGAGAGAGAGAGAGAGAGAGAGAGAGAAGCCACTAGTTTTAATGAAGGCTTGAAGAAATGGTGTCGTTTCTTTGATTTGGACATTAAATTAGCAACGACGGGACGCGCACGGTCCACGTCCATCATCATGTCACTTTTTTAATGTTGGATCTGGACGGCAACTCAAAGGGTGCCGGATTTGGACCCCAATTAGAAGTGTGTGCTTTTCTTTTAGACAAATGAAAGGTCGTGCCAGAATTGCTCTAAAACCATAAGTTTGCGCTTTCTCATGGAATCGGGCTGGTGTCTTCAGTCACGGATAATAATTCATCTGCTTATGATTTCTTCCCATCTCCAGCAAGCACAAATTCTAACACAAAGCAACATTAGCTAAAAAACACATGAATATAACATCTAATATAAATTCCATCGAAACCATCCTCTAATGCAAGAGAATCTTAGAAAATGAAACATCATAGTTCACTAACAAACTGTATGAAGAAAAAGAAAAAGAAAAAGAAGAAAAAAGGCTCGGCTTGCATCTAAATCATAAGCTTTTACATATACCTAAGAACCAATATGGAAAAAAGGCCAAATTTCTGTGCGCGCATGATATAACATGTGATCGAAAGTAAAAAAGAGTGATTAATACCTAGTTTTGGGTCAGGCTAGGAATTAGAATCAGAGACACTCCACTAGCAGACATAGGAGTTGAGGTAGTCGTAAGCGTCGCTTTCCCATTTTCACTTTCAACTTTAGGGCCTCCGTAATCGCCGAGTGAAGACATCTAAACATAAAAAAAGGAGAAAACAAGCACGAAACACAAAATCCAGCATTATTCAATCAAACTTAACACCAAAATCAGCAATGCAGCAGCTAAAGTAAGCATCAACCCAACCCAACCTGGCCACAGCCACCATCTCATCCAATCCAACACCAAAATCAACAACGCAGCAAACAAAACAAGCATCAACCAACTCATCCGACTCCAAAACCGCTCTCCTTCAAAAGTCCATTCATCAAATTACCTTGAAATATAAGATTACGTGATCATTAACTCAATAAGATGTTCATCTCGAAAAAATTCCCTGCACAAACAATACCCACTACAATCCGACCTGTTACGACACAAGAAAACAATGCTTAACAAGGCTTAACAAGGCTTTTGCCCAGGACTGGTCAAACAGGAATAAAGAAGAGGAATTCTTGTATAGGCAAACACCAACCTCGGTCGTCGGTCGGGTAGCATGGAGGTCGGAGCGTCGCTCGTGGTGGTCGTGCGTGGAGGTCGGAGTGGTGGTTGTGCGAGGAGGACGAGAGTTTCGAGAGTTGAGACGGGGGAGGTAGAAAGCCTGGTCTGGAGATGAACCCGTAGAAGAGTGAAAATAAAGAGACAATATTGGATCGGGGAAAAGCCTATGCTCATGTTCGTGATTAGTACGACACATTTATCTTAATATTTTTATATGAAAAATTTAAATTCATGTCAATATTCCGTTAATAATTATAGTTAGATTTGAAATAAAAATAACGTTATTTTTACAAAAAAAATTAATTGATTAAATTTTGAAGGATAAATATATCACGTAAATATAAATTTAAATAAATAGGTCGTGCAGATATAAATTTGAAAAAAAATTATAAAGTAAATGTGTTACGTTGTGTTATGTCGCAAAAAGAAAAAGAATAAGTTTATCACGCATAATTTAAAGTTTATAATGATTTTTTGCATAGGCCGGCCCAATTAACGAACTATTGGGTCCCTGCAAAAAAAAAAAAAAAAACTACTGGAACCCATGTCCTCTCTGTCTTCGTTCACACTTATGAGCAATGGAAGTTTTTTTTTTTTTTTTTTGAGCAGACGGAAGTTCACTTCGGGCGGCGATGTTTGATTTTTTGTGTAGGAGTCACGGCTGATAAGCCCAAGCCAAGATTTGCCGTTTGATGTTTTGATTTATATGCTCCATCGAGTTTTGATCCGTGATGTGAATCCGCAAAATCAGTTACGTGTTTCTCGGTTTTAGATGAGCAACTATTAGGCTAACCGTAAAGGTATACACAGGCTCCCCATTCAAACAGGATAGAGGAAGCAAATTCTAGAATCCCATCTTCACGGCTCTCGCCCTTGGCCGATTCCAAGGGTCGCCGTCGCCCACGGCCGATTCGAGCCGCCACCGCCGCCGCCGCCGCCGCCGCGGCGTCGTATCTTCCTCTTGCTTTCAGACGCCGATCTCCGGCTTCTTCCACGGTCGTCTTTCTCTCTCTGCTGTAACATTCCGGTGACAGATCGGCTCGTGAATTCCAGTAGACGTCAGGCGACCGCGCTCCCTGATCTATCGCTGCCGATTCTTTTCGCCGGAGAAGAATTCGAGCGAAGCATTAGAGGCTAGGCACCGGATCTTCGGTCGCGACGCTCTCGGGACTTCCAACCCCTTGGCTTGACCATCATTCGCTGCCGATGATTGCGCCGTCGATGTATTTTTGTCTTCGCGCTTTTGTGTCGGCGAAACTGAATCCGAGAATTCTAGTCGCGGTTCGTGAAGGGAAACCATCTCCAATGGAGGATCCGTTAGGAGTTTAAACATGCCCCTGTCGATTTCGTGGCGGTATGGATCTGAAATCTTTGCATCGTCTTTGCATCTGGTTCTTGCGACTAAGACGCCTGCCACGTGTTTGATCATATCCCCGAGTGAAATTAGTGTAAGAATATGGGAAATGTTCCAACACATTGATGTCTGGTTGATTGTTGTGTGTTCAAACTAAGATCCATGTGTTCGATCTTCTCATCATGGCTTCGAATTGCGATGCTATAAGCCACGACCGAAACCTCCCCACGCCAATTACCTGATCAGGGTTATTGTACCTCGATGTAGGGTCGCCTATTGAATGTTTAATCAAGATTCGTTTGTGCTAGAAGCTTATCTGTTGATCGATTGCGTTGATGTCAAGTTTCATATGTTTTGATTCCATCATGTACGTATCGAGTTATTTGTTAATGCTTCGAATCGGGATTACTATTCGCATATAACCAGCTTGGTTTTAGTTGGTTGATCACGTTTGTCCCTGTGTATGTCCATTTCGAACTCATTCAATTGCTGATGTACTCGATGTGTTGAGTTTGTACCATGTTGAGTTACAAATAATGTCTATTCTGGGCACGCTTGCTGTTCATATGTCCTGGTATGTGCCATCGTGTAATTGTGCAAGTGATGCACTGATGATTGTGGTTACTGGTTTATCGTCCGTGATTATAAATTCCTGAAAATTGCACCGTGATTGAACTTCTAGTATGCTGGGATTGAATTCATAGTTGCTGCACATGCTCATGTTTTCTGATTCGGTACAATTTTGAACTCTATAGCTTCAGGAAGTCCATTCGAGATGTTTGTTTCGGTTTGTGTCTTGCCTTTTCTTTTAGACATGGATTGGTGATTCTAGAGATGAGACCTTACACTAGCGAGACTATGATAGTAACTGAGATTCAACATGCTTCATGGTAAACTAAAACTGAAACTTTTATATACAGAGGAACTAATATAGGGAAAAACAAAACTTGATGTTGCCGATGTGTGGATGTTAATACCTTAATGCACGAAGGCTATTGCTTGACAAATGATATTTTTTTATCGCCTTCCGGACTTAGATTCTGCTGTCTGTAAAGAGCATGGACGGCCTTCATATATAGCACATTGTCTCGATCCAAATCTAAAGCACCTCTCCCACATTCTTCCATTCTTTACCATGCAAAGAATTGCCATCGTCTGGTTTAACAGTACTTGAGCCGACTTTATTTTCGTGCGCAATATAGTTAAACACATTAACTTGTTTTTGGAGACTTGGATATCCTTCTGTTCATGTTGTTGTGTTTGACAAAAGTCATGTCCCGAACAGATTTGGAGAAAAATATGTTAAATCCATCAGAAACAGGAGCTGATGAGCAAATCTCAACGGAAATATTGTGATTCATTTTCCTTCATAAGCTAAATCCACTAATAGCAACAAGCAAGCACCTATGCCAAAATCTAGCTTCTTCCTCGCGTTGCGCATGAAGGACACAATTCTGTCTCGTTGAATCATTTCTATGCCAAGTAGAGCCACCATCGCCATATGCGTCCACATTGTCATGAGGTTCTCGTAGAACCGCTAGTTCCCATCTTTACTATCCAAAACACATTCTTCCTCATTTTTTCGCATTGAAGAGTCTTTTCAGCTGCAAGATCCTATGGACCAAATTCTTGTATTTCTTCTCCCAAATTTGAAGCCGACTCTCCAATTTCCTCTTTTCACCTTCCAATTCATCAATCCTCCTTCTTAGCTCATCCAATTTATCCTCCTCTCCCCACTTTTTCCATAATAACATCATATACATACTCAACGATTCCAGGTCTCTAAGCCACCGTACATTCATATATATTATTCCTACATTTCCGTAGCTCATCCTTGAGGTGCATTTTCTTCGAATTCAAACGACTCATTTTTAGGCGACTCATTCGGACTCCTCAAGTGTTCGACCTCGTGGTTCGAACTCCTCTACATCGCTCATAAAACCTTCTAGACTTCTTTGAAGGATACATGTCTAAAGATCGATGGTAAGGAAGCAATGAGCTTCGACACAGAGCGATTATAGACCTCCTTGATGTTGCTGATTGAGGAAGTGAAACTGTGTTTTGAGCCACGGCTCATGGTGACTCAGGATACAAAAAGCATATGAAATTTACTACGCATGATCGTGGGAAGAGTTTTGGAAAGAGGGGGGAGGGGAGAGGAAACGTGGGATCCAAGGTGACATGTGGTGCCAAGTGTCGTCCATTGAATGGGCCGGCCCTATGGTTTGTATGTGGTAAGTTTTTTATTTGGGTTGGATCACGATTTTACTTCCTCCATTGGTAACGTCGATGACATCCATAATCTCTCCGTGTTGGAGCTCATGGTTTCCTTACGATAAGTCTTTAGACATATATACATCGAGAAAGTTTAGAATGTTCTAGGAGCAATGTAGAGGAGGTCCGACCACAAGGTCGAGCACATGAGGAGCCAAAGTGAGTCGCCTAAAAATAAGTATGAGCGTCTAAATTCAAAGAAAATATGCTTCAAGAACGAGCTATGGAAATGTAGGATTAGTAGATATGATTGTACGGCTTTCGCAGAAATACTGGTTCCCTTTCTTTACTATCCAAAACATATTGGTCCTCATTTTTTGGCATTAAAGAGTATCTCTCCGGCTGTAAGATCCCTTGGTTCAAATTCTTGTATTTTTTCCCTCGAACTTGAAGCCAACTCTTCAATTTCCTCTTCTCACCTCCAATTCATCGCTCCTCCTTCTTAGCTCATCTGATATCTCCTCCTCTCCCCACTTTCTCCAAAACATTATTACATCTTCAGCGAATCCAAGTTTCTCAGCCACCACCCATTCATATATACTAGTTTTACATTTCTGTAGCTTGTCATTGAGGTTTATTTTCTCTGAATTTAGACGCTCAAATTCATTTTTAGGCGACTCACTTTGGCTCCTCAAGTGCTCGACCTCGTTGTTCGACCCCCTCTACATATATCCTAAAACCTTCTAGACTTTCTCGAAGGATGCATGTTTAAAGACCGATTATAAGGAAACAATGAGCTCCGACATGGAGCGATTATAGACATCCTCAATGTTGCTAATGGAGGAAGTGAAACCGTGTTCCGAGCCATAGCTCATGGCGACTCAAGATACAAAAAGCATGTGAAACTTACAACGCATGAATGTGGGGAGAGTTTTGAAAAGGAGGGGGACACGTGCGCCACGTGTCGTCCATTGAATAGGTCGGTTCCACAGTTCATATGTGGTAAGTTTCTGATGTGGATCGGAACACGGTTTCACTTCCTCCATGTGACATTCCGAAATTCCACCAATTGGAATTTATTGAATAATTGAGTTTTATGAGATGTGCTCGCAGTAAATTCTCGTCCGGAACTAATCATTCCTGGGAATGCTAACCATTAGGGAAAGGCTAATAGGGGAATTAAATTCGCGCGACTAAAGGAAATTCGATCGTGAATGGATTTCGACCATTAAATCGCATAAGTGATATTTTGAGCCACTGTTGGCCGATCCAAGGATAGTTAGGGGTCAGTTCACCACTGTCCTAGTAGTGGATCGCGGGTGATTCCGTTGGACCACGAAACGACTTGACGAATGATTCCGAAATTATACCGAACGATCGTACCCCTCGGATCAAGTGATTGATCTTCGCGATTTTAATGACAATCGAGGTCGTCACGTACCGAACGGACTTGCACGTGACTCGATTCAGTATCAGTCATGAGTCGATTTCGCGAATTTCCCCAGCAAGCCGCCCGTTAGCTCGAGAAACGCTCGAGTTGCGTTTAATATAATTTAATTATTGAATTTTTGCCCAAATTGGACACCGGAAAATTAGGAAGTCACGCCGGAACGCTAGGACGACGTTGCACGTGAAACGTGTCAATTTTTGGTGCGCTCAAATCCTTCGGAAAAATTCGATTTGGGCAAGAAACGGAGAATTGTACCATTTTACCCTTGAGTATAAAAGAAGGGGTAGTTTTGAGGGCAAGGGGCAATTTGGTCATTTTTCAAAAAGTGGTCAAAAACTTGAAGAAAAAGCTAGACTTTTTCTCTCTCCCTCTTCGTGAAAACCCCCCTTTTCTTTTTGGCCGTGAGTTTCCCCACCCCCATCGTGACTCTCTCTCTCTTTTTCTCTCTCTCACTCTCGGTTTTCCTTTGGCCGTGAGCCCCAATCGCCGCCGTGGACACTCGCCGCAAGCCGCCGCTCGCCGATTGTAGCCGCCGCCGCAAGCCTTCGTTGGATTTCAAGATTTACCGCCGCTTTTGTTCTAGCCGAGAAAGTCTAGGACTCGGTAAGTTGTGATCTAAATCTCGCCTAGTAGATCGGGTTGTTTCGGGTTAGATAGACGCGGGTTGTTGCGATTTTGCGAGCTAAGTTGAATCACGGGCCCTATGTTTGAATTCCGAGAATTTTGGTGGAAATTTAAGGGCCGATCAATGCTGTGAATTGGGGTTTAGTGTGCTGTGGTGTGCTGTTGGGAACGAGAATGGTACCGTTGAGTCCGGCTTGGAGTTTTGTGTAAGTGTCGTGAAGAGTCGGTAGTGTGATTTTGTGGTTTGAGTGCAGAAATTACTGTTCACGAGCTGTGGGAGTACTGTTTACTGTGCTATGGTGAGTCGTTTGACGCGTGATTGGTACCGTTAGGTCCGTCTTGAAATTTTATGAAAATCTCGTGAAGGACCGGAATCGATTTGGCGTCGTTTGGTGGGAGAAAAATAGCGATTTATGTGTTTAATGTGCGTATGGAAATTAAACCCAAATTAGGACTTCGGGTATCGATAGGTGATTTTGGGCAAAATCAGTATGGAATTAGGTGCGGAATTGTATGAATAGGGAGTGAAAATTTTATGGTGGGCCTTAGGAATTAATTCGAGTATTATTTATTGGAAATTCAGAAAATAGGGGCTGCGAATTTACTGTTCATATGCCCCGAAACACTGTTCACAAGCTGTGGATTACTGTTCACGGGGCTATGAGGGTCCGATTGAGACGCGAGTTGAATTTTTGGAATCTAGAGATTATGGCGAGAAAGTTCCATGAAGGATCGGAATTGATTCGACGCCATTTAGTTGGAGAAAAATGAGAATTTACGTGTTGGATGCATATTTAATTATAAATAAATTATGGTGATCAAATTGAGCATGTTGTTGTGCAATTGGATGATTATATATGCTTGTTGGGTGTACTCGTGAGTTAAATAATGCGTGTGCGGGCTGCGTGTAATGGGCCAGTGGATTGTGGTAAATGCGTATTGAGCGTGTACTTGAGAAAGAAGGAATGGTGATGTGGTAAAGTGTGGGGTGCAAGTGTGCACAGAATTTGAGGCAATGGCATGAGAAAGTGAGGTGGGATTGGGCCGAGTATCATAAACTCGGGCAGCGATCGCGTAGGTCTGTTGCATTTGGCACAGGCTGAGGCTCGAAAGAGCATGATTGAGTTCGGTCCGAGGCACGATCATCTCGGGTGAGACCGAGATTGGACCGAGGCATTATAAGCTCGGGTTCCGATCATGTAGGCCTTTCGCATTTGGCGTGGGCTGAGGATAGTGTGAAAGTGGGATCGGACCGAGGCGTGTGATGCTCGGGGCGCGATCGAGGGCCGAGGCGTGTTTACGCGGGCCGAGAAAGTAGAGGATCGGATCGAGGCGTGTGATGCTCAGGGCACGATCGAGGGCCGAGGCGTGTTTACGCGGGCCGAGGAAGTGGAGGTGGAATGTGAGTATGTTGAGCGGGTTGGAAACGTGGCATGTTCGTTGTGTGCGTGATATGTGGAAAGTTTGTATATTGTGTCATGTGTTTTCAAAATAAATTTTTATAATTGAACTAACGTGCAGGCTGCGTGTGTCGAGAGTTCAAGTATGTGTATTCGTGTGTTCTGTGGTGGTTTGTTTGGTCGTGTGTTTATCTATGTCTGGAATAACGTGATAGCCTAGGTAGGGTTTAGGTTACAACTTATTGAGAAGTGTCTCATGGTTGTATAAACCAAACCATTTTAGATCCCCCGCCTGAGCGATGAATAATCCGCCGCCACCACCAGAACGTTTTGGAGTCCCCATGCACACCGAGCTAGAGGTTCTAGAGTTTCCGATGGATCGACACAAGAGGACTCCGACTCGGCGAATCAGATCCAGAATGGATGCCTAGTAAGGGGCGTAAGGAGTAATATCCAGATATGGAATTGGGTTTTTTGCGAGTACCATTTTTGGATGGAAGGTTGATCAGGTCATAGGCCCTTTTTGTTATGGACAGTAGTAGTGAGGCGTGCACTTGTAATTGTGGTGACTTGTAAGTGTTGGGGTGGCCTTGTAATTGTAAATATTTTGGTATAAGTTTGGAAATGAGATATTGATATGTATATTCTCCCTTAATGCCTCCCCAATTTTTTTATTGTCCGGGATTAATTGTAATATCCGCTGTGGTTGTAAATCTCTGATGATTATTTGAGGTCGGCGATATTCCTGGGACGTCGCACTCATCGACCAGGTAAGGGGCGTCGCGTGCCCGTTGGGATTCAGGGCGTGACATCCCCGTTTGAATTGGTATCAGAGCAAGGTCAGCTCGATCTAAGATTGGTCGAATTGGAGTGATAAGGAGCAAAGATTTTGGAGTAGGAATTTAGGGAGACTTTAGTGAGCCATAGATATACCTAGTGCTACACGTATTCCAGATTGTTTGTTGTGATTGATTGAGTAAGTTAAATTGTTGTGTAGCAATTGAATTGCAGGTGCGTTTGGACCTAAGGTAAGTGTTCAGGCTTTTGCGATTGTGATTTCGTGATTGGTAGTAGAGAATAGTTTGTTGAGCGAGCTTGTGTGTTAATTCACTGATTAGAATCAGATTGAGTTAGTTGGTTTAGACTGCTAATTCCTGAGTGGAATTACAGCAGGTAGTAGAGTGGTAGAATCGTGACGATGAGCAGCGAAGGAAGAGGAGTAGAAAGAGTCCCAAGAAGGGGCGCTGGTAGAGGATCCAGGGGTAAAGGACGCGCTCGGGCTAGAGCCGCCGAGGATCTTGGAATGGGTGCTGGAGCGAGAGATAACTTAGAGGTAGATGCTGGAGTAGCAGCGAACCCTGGAGTGGGAGTTAGACCTGCCGAGGATCCTAGAATGGAAGCTGTCATGAGAACCCTAGAGCGGATTGGTGATATATTGGAACGGCAGACTCAGGAGCGAGCTGCCCCGATTGCTCAAGCTGCCGAGCCCGTTGCTGTTGCTAATGATAATGAGAATCAGGATCAAGGACAGGTGGTTGCAAATAGACCCATGCACCAACTAGTAGAGCAGTTTATTAAGCTGAAACCCCCTAAGTTTTCTAGGAAAGGTGACCCGGAGGCTGCACCCAGGTGGGTAGAGGAACTGGAGAAGGCTTTTGAGATGCTGGAGTGTAATGATCATGAGAAGGTGACCTTGGCAGTCTATCAGCTGCAGGATAACGCAAATGATTGGTGGAAGGCCACCAGGGATAGGATTTTTCTTGAGGGTATAGCCAGGACTTGGACTATTTTCACTGAGAGATTTTATGAGAAATACTTTTCAGCTAGTGCTAGAGAAAGAAAACTCGCAGAATTTATGAGGCTCCGCCAAGGTCAGATGACGGTAGATCAATATGAGGCGGAATTCGCGAGATTGTCTAAGTTTGCGCCGAGAATGGTGGAACATCATGAGGATAAGGCGCAGAGATTTCTGGATGGATTGAGAGCTGATATCCGTAGCCAGTTGTTACTGGTAAATTTAAGGACGTATGAGCAGATATTTGATAGAGCCTAGATTCTTGAACGGGATCAGGTGGATAGAGCTACCGCATCCGGATCGAGATTTGTCCCGGGTTGGAATAATCGTAATCTTGGGAAGAGGCCAATGGTGGGTAATAGGCGTTTCACCCCACCAGCAAAAATGAATATTGGGAAGTCAGTCCGGATTGGTAATGGTCTGTGCAGGATTTGTGGAGGTCGACATGGAAACGGGCCTTGTCCAACCAGGGGTGGAGCTTGCTTTGGATGTGGAGGATTTGGGCATCATATAAAGAATTGCCCCAATTCCAAGCAGAATAGACCGCCTGCATTGCCGCCACCTCGGAATGGGAATCAGACTGGAACAAATCAGACGGCGAACTCGAATAGGCCTCAAGCGCAAGGACGTGTTTATGCGATGGCCAGACGAAAGGCTGAGAACGCACCAGGGGTTGTCACAGGTACGATTTCTCTGTGCAACCATGCTGCGTATGCTTTATTTGATCCTGGAGCGTCGCATTCTTTTATATCGAAACAGTTTGCGGAGTTAGTTGGAATAGAACCGCAATTGCTTAATGTTATGCTATGTGTGACGACTCCCTTGAATGATAGAATGTTGATTTCGTTGGGGTGTCCAAATTGTAAAATTGTGATTGGGGATAGGGAAGAATTGATTGACCTAGCGGTTCTAGATATGTATGACTTTGATGTGATAGTAGGGATGGATTGGTTGTCTAAGCAGAGGGCAGTGATGGATTGCAATAGTAGGGTGATCCAATTTAATCCTGTTGAACATCCGGAATTTAAATTTGTGGGAAGTCGAGGAAGACCCTCGATTCCGTTGATATTCTCGGTGGAAATGACAAAATTGTTAAAAGAAGGATGTCAAGGATTTTTAGCTACAGTAGTGGATTCAACGGCTGAAGAACCGAGAATTGAGGATATAGCGGTAGTGTGTGAATATCCCGATGTGTTTCCTCAAGAATTACCGGGATTACCACCAGAAAGAGAAGTAGAATTTGTGATCGAATTGGCACCGGGAATTGAGCCAATCTCGAAAGCACCCTATAGGATGTCGTTGTCGGAGTTGAAGGAGTTAAAGGTGCAGATGCAAAAGTTGTTAGATAAGGGGTTTATTCGTCCCAGTGCGTCTCCGTGGGGAGCACCAGTGTTGTTTGTTAGAAAGAAAGATGGATCATTGAGGTTGTGCATTGATTACAGGCAGCTGAATCAGGTGACAGCTAAAAATAAGTATCCCTTACCAAGGATTGACGATTTGTTTGATCAATTACAAGGGGCTTCGGTGTTCTCTAAAATCGATTTGAGAACGGGATATCACCAGTTGAGGATTAGAAAGGAGGATATACCGAAAACGGCGTTCAGAACGAGATACGGACATTATGAATTTACGGTAATGCCGTTCAGATTAACGAACGCCCCTGCTGCCTTTATGGATATGATGAACCGGGTGTTTAAGGAATTCTTAGATCAGTTCGTGATTGTTTTTATCGATGATATATTGGTGTATTCAAAAAGTTCTGAGGAACATGAATTCCATTTGAGAAAGGTTTTGCAGACTTTGAGAGAGAACGCGTTGTATGCTAAGTTTAACAAATGTGAATTCTGGCTCAGTCGAGTAGCGTTTATAGGGCATGTGATTTCCGAAGAAGGGATTTCTGTGGATCCATCGAAAGTTGAAGCTGTGATGAAGTGGCCTAGACCAACGACGGTAACGGAAGTCCGGAGTTTTCTGGGTTTAGCGGGGTATTATCGTCGTTTCGTGGAAGGATTTTCATCAATAGCAATGCCGTTGACGCAATTGTTGAAAAAGGAAATGAAGTTTGAGTGGACCGACAAGTGTGAAAGAAGTTTTCAGGAGTTGAAGCAGAGGTTGACGACGGCACCAGTGTTGACGATTCCATCAGGACCTGGAGGGTATGAAATATATAGTGACGCGTCGTTGAAGGGATTAGGGTGTGTGTTGATGCAACATGGGCGAGTGGTAGCCTACGCATCCAGGCAGTTGAGGCTACATGAATTGAATTATCCAACGCATGACTTAGAGTTAGCCGCAATTGTGACATCCCGAATTTCGGCCCATTTTTGGGATTTATAAAACGCGTAATTTGTCAGTGTGCTTATAGTAAAATCTCGCCCGGGAGCTGATCACTCCCGGTTATCATTTTAAATTAGAGATTTCGCTAGAATCGCACTCGATCAAATTTGGCCGTTATTTGGACCCCGGACTTGGCAGTCGATTTTCGGGAGTGTCGGAACGAAATAAATTGGACGGTGTCGATATTAATGTGGCCAGTATCAAGATTTTCAGGAATAATGGAAAAAGGGGGAGTTTTGACCAGGTGCGAATTTGGACTGGTAGACCTCCCTCGTAGTGTGGTTTGGGTTATTTTATTTTGGCCGTATGCCTTAGAATATTGTCGGGATTTATTGTGGATCATTAGGCCTTTTTCCGAATTTAATCGGGACCGATAGGTCGAGTTTTGGTTTGGACCGTGTCCTTTGGTTCGCGCATAAAAGTTTGAAATTGTACCGTTTTCCCCTCTTTTCTCTCTCTCTCTCTCTTTTTCCTCCCCGGTTTCCCGTGCACGCTACCCCTACGCGCACGTCCCCTCCCCCCTGCTGACCTGCCCCCTGCAGACCTTTGACCTGTCTTCTCTCTCTCTCTCTCTTCTCTTCTCTCTCTCCTCCTTCCCTCCCTTCTTCTTCTTCGTTTGTTTTCTTCCTCTGGCCGCGTCTGCTTCGCTTTCGTCCCGTGCTCGCCGACCGCTGCCGAGCTCGCCAGGCCGTCGCTCGCCGCCGTCGCCAGACCGCCGCGCCGCGCCGCCCGGCCAGCCCCTGCTCCGCCCCGTCGTCGCCGGCTCCCACCCCCGACTGCTCTCTCTCTCCCTCGCTGTCCTCCGCGTGCGAGCAGCGAGCTCGTCACCGCTGCCGCCGTGCCCGGCGCGGCGCCTGGCCGCTCCGCCGTCGTCCCAGTCGCCGTTGTCCGCCGCGCCGCCGCCCTCTGCAGCCTTACCACCTTCCCCTCCTCTCTTCCTCTGTTTTCTCTCTCTCGGTCCCTGCCCGACCGTCGCCGCCGTGAGTCGCCGCCCGCCGTGCCGGAGCTGCTGCTGCCTCGGCGACGTTGCTGCTTGCTCAGTCCAGCTCGTCGTCGCCCGTCCGGCCACAACTCCGGCGACGTTGCTGCCGCCGTTCTCCTCCGTTTTTCTCCCCCTCCGCCCGAACCAGCACCGCCGCCGCCCCTGCTCGAGCTCGCCGCTGCGCTTGGCTGGTTCCGGTCGCCTGCCCAGCCGTCCAAGAAACCCCTCTCCTCTCCGCCCCGTGAGCTCTCTCTCTCCCCCGCTCTCTCTTTCTCTCGCTCTCTGTCTCTCTCTCCCTTTTCTCACCCGCCGGTTCTCTCCCCAGCCGCTCGCCGGAGCCAGCTCCGCCGCCTGCGACGCTGCTGCTTCCGTTCTGTCCAGCTGGCCGCCTGCCCCGCCGTTCCCGTCACTGTTCATTTCCGGCGAGCACTGTTCATTTCCGGCGAGTACTGTTCATTCCGGCGAGTACTGTTCATTTCCGGCGAGTACTGTTCATTGAGTACTGTTCATCCGGCCCGTTTTAAGCGTAGGACACCCGGTGAGTTTGACCCTAAACCCTAATTAGGCTAATTTACATTTCTAGACGGGTTTAGGGGTTAATTAGGTTAAATTAGGGGTTAAATTGTGGAAATTATTAAGGGCCGATGTCGTGGCTGATTTGGTGGTGTAGCGGGATCGTTTTATCGAGGATTAATGGCCCGAGAGGTGCGAAACATGGGCTGGACAGAATCGGTACGGAATGGTTCCATTTTGGTAAAGTTCGGACTTAGGACTTGGATTCTAGTGCGCGCCCTATTTAGTGTTTTGGTGGCTGATTTAAATGATGGCGTGGGAAGTTTAATGGAACATTTTAAGGTCGTTGAATGGCCCGGCGCGATCGATTTAGTAGTTGTCCACTTTTGAGATTAGTTGGACAAGGCGCGTATAATTTGAGGCTTGGGGCGTAAGTGCCGGAAATGATGGCTTGACCAAACTAGTGGTTGGATTGTCCCTACATATGAGTGATTTGTAGCGTCGTGACGCATGTCTAATGCCTTGAGGAAGGGAGTAACTTGATGGACCTCGATTTCTGTGGATTCGTGATGGACTAGTTGTGTGATCTATGCTTGTGAATTGTGTACGGTGCATAAGTGCTTGATATGATTTCATGGTCATGCTAGTATTTTGGCTGGGCATATTGAAATGTGAATTGAGCTTATTGCGTGGTAAATTGAATAGTGGCTGTCCGCTTTGGGACTTCGGTGGATTAGAAATCGGCAAGTTGGAAGTTAGACTGGGTGATTGCCGGGTGTGCCCGGGTTGATGGATTATTGCTGATTGTTGCTTGTTGAGGCCCAATTGGGGCGTTGCCATGCCACATATTCGTATGATCGACTTAAAGCCGTGTGTGAATTACATGTTAGGCTTTGGTGTGGTTGAAATTGAATATGATTGTGACCGACGGGTCAGGCCTACGGGTCGAATATGATTGTGACCGACGGGTCAGGCCTACGGGTCGAATATGATTGTGACCGACGGGTCAGGCCTACGGGTCGAATATATTTGTGACCGACGGGTCAGGCCTACGGGTCGAATATGATTGTGACCGACGGGTCAGGCCTACGGGTCGAATATGATTGTGACCGACGGGTCAGGCCTACGGGTCGAATATAATTGTGACCGACGGGTCAGGCCTTCGGGTCGATTTAATTGTGATGACCACTGGGTCATGGCCTTCGGGTCGATTTATACAACTGTGGGCCTTCGGGTCGGGCCTCCGGATCGAATGATTTATGACCATTGGGTCATGGCCTTCGGGTCGATTTAACTGTTGATGACCTTTGCGTCATGGCCTTCGGGTCGGAATAAACTGTGGCCTTCGGGCCGGGCCTTCGGGTCAATTTATTGCTGATAAATGCCTAACCTGCAGGGCGGTGATATATATGATTTGGGCCGTGAGCCTATGATTTTATGGTGATTTAATGGTACACTGCTTGGTGTGTTTAAATTGCTTGTCAGGAGGTGCACGTTAGCCTAGTTTAGGTTTAGGGAATTACTCACTGAGATTTATTCTCACGGTTGTTGAAAACCGATTTTTCAGACCCCCAGCCTAGAGGATGACAGGCGTACCGAAATGTGGCGGAAGGAGCCCCGGCTAGACATGGTGCTTGATTGCCGAGCCATGTATCCGCTTTTGATTTTGTGTGTGTGGGCTGTATACGAATATTGTATATGTTTCCCGAGGTCAAAGTAAGTGTGTAATTATTCGTGCTCGTTGTTGTATGGCTATCCTTGGTTATGTATATATTATTGTTCGGGTGATTTTGATTTGCTTCCGCATGTGCTTTAAGTCTCTGTGTTGGGCGTTGGGTCGGCGACGCGTCCTGGGACGTCGCAGTCAAATCGACCTTGGCGAGGGATGTGGCGCGCCGTGGGGTTCGGGGCGTGACATCCCCGTTTGATTTGGTATCAGAGCAAGGTCCGCTTGATCCAATTAGGTCGAAGCCTGGAGTGATAAGTAGCGATGACCTTGGGTAGCCAGTAGGGAGACCTTGCATGCTACGTGTACCTCCTGACTGTTTGTGTAGTGATTGACTGATTGTCGAACTGACCGTAAAGTGCAGGTGCGGCAGGACTCGAGGTAAATACGCGAATCTCCTTTGTTGAAATGATGTGCTATTGTGTAAGATCGCATGCTGGTTGTTTGACTGCTGTTATGTATACCTGCCTAGGACCTTAGACTGGTTGAACTTGGTTTAGGTCTCTAATCCCTAAATGGGATTATAGCAGGTAAGTGAGTGGTGTGACCGCGTGAGCTTGAGTAGTCGAGGTTAAGGTCGAGGTCGAGGTCGCATAAGTCCACAAGCTGGAGTTGCAGAAGATCCCAGAGGGGATGGGATTTTGAAGGCACTTGCAGAAGTTGGAATCATAATGGGACAGTAAGCTCAAAAAGGAGCTACCGCTAGCTGATAAGGCTGTTGTCGCTACTGTTATATGTAATCAAGGGATAGGAATTGGGAATCGTCGGATACATCACATGGTGAAACAGTTTCCAAAACTTAAGTAACCCAAGTTGGAGAATATGGTGGTTCTGAGGTTGCGACTCTCTAAGTTAAGAATTGGAGAAAGCCTTTGCACTGCTGGAGTGCACGAAGGAAGAAAAGGTGGCCCTAGTGGTATACCAACTTCAGGGTGTAGCAAATGACTGGTGGGAGGCCACCCGAGGTAAGATTTTCCAGGTAAGCACGATCCCAAATTGAACTACCTTTGATGAGACCTTCAATGGGAAAATACTTCTCTGAGACTGCACGGGAAAGGAAAATGGCAAAGTTTCTAAGGCTCCGTTAGAATCATATAACTATGGATTAGTATGAGGTTCAGTTTTCAAGGTCGTCTAAGTACGCACTAAGGATGGTCGAGGACCCTGTGGATAGGGAGAGGAGGTTCCGCGATGGACTAAAGCTGGAACTCCGTAGTCAGCTGGTGCTATTGAACTTAAAGGATTTCAACGAACCATACGAGAGGGCTCAGATGGTTGAGTAGTATATGAATGAGATGACTACCGCCTCTGGATCATGGTACGTGCCGACTAGGGATAATCGCAATTTTGGTAAGAAGACTATGACTGGGAATAAGCGGTTTGTTTCTCCTGTAAGAAAGAAAATTGAAAAGTCGAACTACTATTATAGCGCCGCATGTCAGTCTTGTGGAAAGAGGCACGGGAAAGGCCCTTGCCCAAGTGGACTTGGAGTGTGTTTTGGAGATGACAAACATGGTCACCAAGTAAGAAACTGCTCGAATTGACAAGCTAGGCCGCCAACGCAACAACAGCAACCACGGGTAGGATATCAAGCGGAAGTTGCCCCAGAATAACCAGGACCGACTGTAGGCATAAGAAAGGGTATGCGCTATGGCTAGGACAGAAGGGAAAGATTTGTCTTAAGGATCTAAATGCAACGTGTAATGATATATTAGAAGTGAATTTTGAAGTTATAAATCTGAATGGTCATGTGAGACATATAATTGCTCTTGGTGAATAGACGCAATCAGTTTATGGATTTTAGAATTGCTGATGACATCCTTTGGCCAGATTTGGAGGAACGAATTATTACTTGGAAATTTCGGATTTTGTAGAGAACTAGGGTGACTTGCTTTGGGAGACCGTAGGATTGAAAAATGATGGATTGGGCTTCGTCTTTAAGTGATGAAAAGATAATTATTTTTGTGATTGAGTTGGCCCTAGAACAGCACCGATATCTAGAGCGCCGGTTTTATTCACGAGAAAAAAGGACGGAATCGTTAAAGTTGCACATTGACTACAAACAGTTGAATCGGGTGGCCATTAAGAATAAATATCCGTTGTTAGGGATTGATAATCTGTTGGATCAGATATAAGGGGCATCGATATTCTCAAAGATTGACCTAAAGACTGACTATCATCAATTAAGGATTAAGGAGGATGTGCCGAAGATGGCATTTAGGACGAGATATGTGTACTATGAGTTTACGATGATACCATTTGGGCTGACTAATGCCCCTGCTGCTTTCATGGACTTAATGAATCGAGTATTAAATGAGTTTTTGGATCAGTTCGTCATTGTCTTCATATATAGTATCTTGGTGTATTCGAGAAGTTCCGAGGAACATAAGGAACACTTGAAAAAGGTTCTACGGATGTTAATAGAGCACGCACTGTATGCTAAGTTTAGCAAGTGCGAATTTTAGCTGAATCGAGTTACACTTCTCGGGCATATAATTTCCGGAGAAGGAATCTCCGTGGATCCAGCTAAAATTGAGGCAATAATTGATTGGCCGAGAATGACAACAGTTACTGAGGTTCGAAGCTTTCTAGGACTGGCGGGTTATTATCGGAGATTTGTGGAAAGATTCTCGGCGATAGTCATTCCGCTAACGAAGTTGCTTAAGAAGGAAACAAGGTTTGAATGGACGGAAAAATGCGAAGAAAGTTTTCAAGAGCTGAAGCAGAGATTGACGACGACGCCAGTGTTGGCGATTCCTTCAGGACCGGGCGGGTATGAGAGCTATAACGATGCTTCACTCAAAGGATTGGGATGCGTGCTAATGCAACACGGAAGGGTGGTTGCTTGTGTATCGAGATAGGAAAAGCTAACCGAGTAACGGATGCCTTGAGCAGGAAATCGAGTATCACACAATTGTTGGTTAAAGAGTGAAATTTTATTGGAAGGAGCACGGGACTCGGAATTTAAGTTCGAGGTAGGACACCTCTCCAGTTTGATGGCAACATTAAGGATTGAGCCGAAAGTGCAAGCCAAGATCAAGGCGTTGCAGTTTACGGACTTTGAGATTTAGAAAATTTTGAGTATGGATGACATTAAGAGGAAACCGGACTTTTAGGTGTCCGAAGATGGAATTCTTAAGTTTCGAGGACGTTTGTGCGTGCCCGATGATCTGGAGCTTAAGAAGAGATTTGTCGGAGGCTCATAGGAACAAATATCGCATTCACCCGGGCAGCACTAAGATGTACTAGAACCTTCGCCAGTGCTATTGATGGAGTAGAATGAAAGCGGATGTGACCAGGCATGTGGCTAAGTGTTTGACGTGCCAACAAGTGAAGGCACAACATTGTAAACCTGGCGGGATGTTGTAGCCGTTGGAAATCCCAATATGGAAATGAGAGCACATTACAATGGATTTTGTAACGGGATTGCCAAGAAGCCAGAGGGGACACGACTCTATTTGGGTGACAGTAGACAGATTGACCAAGTCAGCGCACTTCCTGGCGGTGCGAAAGGACTTCGAGCTAGAAAGGCTGACAAAATTATGTGTGCGTCGGATAGTTCGTCTTCATGGAGTACCGGTATCGATCATATGGGACCGTGATCCCCGGTTTACTGCGAATTTTTGGAAAAGTCTGTAATCAGCCATGGGGATTAAGTTGCAATTCAGTACAGCCCATCATCCTCAGACGGATGGCCAGTCTGAAGGGACTATTCAGACCTTGGAGGATATGCTGAGAGCGTGTGTGTTAGATTTTCGGAGCAAGTGGGAAGAACAGTTGCATTTGGTGGAATTTGCCTACAATAACAGTTTTCAGTAGAGTATCAGAATGGCACCATTTGAAGCATTATATGGCAGGGCTTGCAGAACGCCGTTGTGTTGGGATGAGGTAGGAGAAAGAAGTATAACGGGTCTGGAGTTGGTTCAGCAGTCGGTAGAAACGGTAAAGGTTATTCGGGAAAGGTTGAGAGCAGTCCAGAGTCGTCAGAAAAATTACGCGGACCGAAGGCGTAGACCGTTGGAGTTTTAAGTTGGCGACCATGTATTTCTCAAGATCCTGCCAATGAGAGGATTGTCTCGGTTCGGCAAGAAAGGAAAGTTAAGTCCAAGGTACATAGGCCTATTTGAGATTTTGGAAAGAATTGGATCGTTAGCATATCGCCTAGCCTTACCACTGAATTTGTCACAAGTTCATAACATCTTCCACGTGTGGATGACAGGGTGTCGTACGTGGTAAAGGCAGTTCGGATCGAGGACAAAATAGAGAAAGTGTTACGAAACAAGAAAATTTCGTTGGTCAAAGTAATTTGGGAATACCATGAAACTGAAAGTGCGACGTGGGTAAGCGAGGAAGTGATGCGACACCAATACCCCCAATTGTTTGAGTAGTCGGGTTTAAGTTGTAAATTTCGAGGACGAAATTTTTGTAAGGGGGGAAGAGTTGTGACATCCCGAATTTCGGCCCATTTTTGGGATTTATAAAACGCGTAATTTGTCAGTGTGCTTATAGTAAAATCTCGCCCGGGAGCTGATCACTCCCGGTTATCATTTTAAATTAGAGATTTCGCTAGAATCGCACTCGATCAAATTTGACCGTTATTTGGACCCCGGACTTGGCAGTCGATTTTCGGGAGTGTCGGAACGAAATAAATTGGACGGTGTCGATATTAATGTGGCCAGTATCAAGATTTTCAGGAATAATGGAAAAAGGGGGAGTTTTGACCAGGTGCGAATTTGGACTGGTAGACCTTCCTCGTAGTGTGGTTTGGGTTATTTTATTTTGGCCGTATGCCTTAGAATATTGTCGGGATTTATTGTGGATCATTAGGCCTTTTTCCGAATTTAATCGGGATCGATAGGTCGAGTTTTGGTTTGGACCGTGTCCTTTGGTTCGCGCATAAAAGTTTGAAATTGTACCGTTTTCCCCTCTTTTCTCTCTCTCTCTCTCTTTTTCCTCCCCGGTTTCCCGTGCACGCTACCCCTACGCGCACGTCCCCTCCCCCCTGCTGACCTGCCCCCTGCAGACCTTTGACCTGTCTTCTCTCTCTCTCTCTCTTCTCTTCTCTCTCTCCTCCTTCCCTCCCTTCTTCTTCTTCGTTTGTTTTCTTCCTCTGGCCGCGTCTGCTTCGCTTTCGTCCCGTGCTCGCCGACCGCTGCCGAGCTCGCCAGGCCGTCGCTCGCCGCCGTCGCCAGACCGCCGCGCCGCGCCGCCCGGCCAGCCCCTGCTCCGCCCCGTCGTCGCCGGCTCCCACCCCCGACTGCTCTCTCTCTCCCTCGCTGTCCTCCGCGTGCGAGCAGCGAGCTCGTCACCTCTGCCGCCGTGCCCGGCGCCGCCCAGCCGCGCCTGTATGCTCCGCCGTTGTCCCAGTCGCCATTGTCCGCCGTGCCGCCGCCCTCTGCAGCCTTACCACCTTCCCCTCCTCTCTTCCTCTGTTTTCTCTCTCTCGGTCCCTGCCCGACCGTCGCCGCCGTGAGTCGCCGCCCGCCGTGCCGGAGCTGCTGCTGCCTCGGCGACGTTGCTGCTTGCTCAGTCCAGCTCGTCGTCGCCCGTCCGGCCACAACTCCGGCGACGTTGCTGCCGCCGTTCTCCTCCGTTTTTCTCCCCCTCCGCCCGAACCAGCACCGCCGCCGCCCCTGCTCGAGCTCGCCGCTGCGCCTGGCTGGTTCCGGTCGCCTGCCCAGCCGTCCAAGAAACCCCTCTCCTCTCCGCCCCGTGAGCTCTCTCTCTCCCCCGCTCTCTCTTTCTCTCGCTCTCTGTCTCTCTCTCCCTTTTCTCACCCGCCGGTTCTCTCCCCAGCCGCTCGCCGGAGCCAGCTCCGCCGCCTGCGACGCTGCTGCTTCCGTTCTGTCCAGCTGGCCGCCTGCCCCGCCGTTCCCGTCACTGTTCATTTCCGGCGAGCACTGTTCATTTCCGGCGAGTACTGTTCATTCCGGCGAGTACTGTTCATTGAGTACTGTTCATCCGGCCCGTTTTAAGCGTAGGACACCCGGTGAGTTTGACCCTAAACCCTAATTAGGCTAATTTACATTTCTAGACGGGTTTAGGGGTTAATTAGGTTAAATTAGGGGTTAAATTGTGAAAATTATTAAGGGCCGATGTCGTGGCTGATTTGGTGGTGTAGCGGGATCGTTTTATCGAGGATTAATGGCCCGAGAGGTGCGAAACATGGGCTGGACAGAATCGGTACGGAATGGTTCCATTTTGGTAAAGTTCGGACTTAGGACTTGGATTCTAGTGCGCGCCCTATTTAGTGTTTTGGTGGCTGATTTAAATGATGGCGTGGGAAGTTTAATGGAACATTTTAAGGTCGTTGAATGGCCCGGCGCGATCGATTTAGTAGTTGTCCACTTTTGAGATTAGTTGGACAAGGCGCGTATAATTTGAGGCTTGGGGCGTAAGTGCCGGAAATGATGGCTTGACCAAACTAGAGGTTGGATTGTCCCTACATATGAGTGATTTGTAGCGTCGTGACGCATGTCTAATGTCTTGAGGAAGGGAGTAACTTGATGGACCTCGATTTCTGTGGATTCGTGATGGACTAGTTGTGTGATCTATGCTTGTGAATTGTGTACGGTGCATAAGTGCTTGATATGATTTCATGGTCATGCTAGTATTTTGGCTGGGCATATTGAAATGTGAATTGAGCTTATTGCGTGGTAAATTGAATAGTGGCTGTCCGCTTTGGGACTTCGGTGGATTAGAAATCGGCAAGTTGGAAGTTAGACTGGGTGATTGCCGGGTGTGCCCGGGTTGATGGATTATTGCTGATTGTTGCTTGTTGAGGCCCAATTGGGGCGTTGCCATGCCACATATTCGTGTGATCGACTTAAAGCCGTGTGTGAATTACATGTTAGGCTTTGGTGTGGTTGAAATTGAATATGATTGTGACTGACGGGTCAGGCCTACGAGTCGAATATAATTGTGACCGACGGGTCAGGCCTACGGGTCGAATATGATTGTGACCGACGGGTCAGGCCTACGGGTCGAATATAATTGTGACCGACGGGTCAGGCCTACGGGTCGAATATGATTGTGACCGACGGGTCAGGCCTACGGGTCGAATATATTTGTGACCGACGGGTCAGGCCTACGGGTCGAATATGATTGTGACCGACGGGTCAGGCCTACGGGTCGAATATGATTGTGACCGACGGGTCAGGCCTACGGGTCGAATATAATTGTGACCGACGGGTCAGGCCTTCGGGTCGATTTAATTGTGATGACCACTGGGTCATGGCCTTCGGGTCGATTTATACAACTGTGGGCCTTCGGGTCGGGCCTCCGGATCGAATGATTTATGACCATTGGGTCATGGCCTTCGGGTCGATTTAACTGTTGATGACCTTTGCGTCATGGCCTTCGGGTCGGAATAAACTGTGGCCTTCGGGCCGGGCCTTCGGGTCAATTTATTGCTGATAAATGCCTAACCTGCAGGGCGGTGATATATATGATTTGGGCAGTGAGCCTATGATTTTATGGTGATTTAATGGTACACTGCTTGGTGTGTTTAAATTGCTTGTCAGGAGGTGCACGTTAGCCTAGTTTAGGTTTAGGGAATTACTCACTGAGATTTATTCTCACGGTTGTTGAAAACCGATTTTTCAGACCCCCAGCCTAGAGAATGACAGGCGTACCGAAATGTGGCGGAAGGAGCCCCGGCTAGACATGGTGCTTGATTGCCGAGCCATGTATCCGCTTTTGATTTTGTGTGTGTGGGCTGTATACGAATATTGTATATGTTTCCCGAGGTCAAAGTAAGTGTGTAATTATTCGTGCTCGTTGTTGTATGGCTATCCTTGGTTATGTATATATTATTGTTCGGGTGATTTTGATTTGCTTCCGCATGTGCTTTAAGTCTCTGTGTTGGGCGTTGGGTCGGCGACGCGTCCTGGGACGTCGCAGTCAAATCGACCTTGGCGAGGGATGTGGCGCGCCGTGGGGTTCGGGGCGTGACAGCAATAGTGTTCGCCCTGAAGATTTGGCGACATTATTTATGCAGAGAAAGATTTCAGATCTATACTGACCATCAGAGCCTCAAGTATTTATTCTCGCAGAAAGAGTTGAATATGAGGCAAAGACACTGGATGGAATTGTTAAAAGATTATGATTGTAATATTCTATATCACCCTGGAAAGGCAAACCGAGTAGCGGATGCGTTGAGTCGGAAATCAAGCATCGCGTATTTGATAGTCAAAGAATGGACTCTGTTGGAGAAAGTGCGAGATTCAGAGTTCAAATTGGAAGTGGGTCAAGTCTCAAGCTTGTTAGCCACATTAAGGATTGAGCCAGAAATTCAGGCTAGAGTTAAAGCTTTGCAATCTACGGACCCAGAGATACAGAAGGTCATTGGGATGGACGTTGCTAGGAGGAAGCCGGATTTTCAGGTATCTGAGGACGGTGTATTGAGATTTCGTGGAAGGTTATGTGTGCCAGACGATGCGAGAGTTAAGGAAGAAATTTTATCTGAACCGCATCGTAGTCAGTATAGTATACACCCAGGCAGTACCAAAATGTACAGGAATTTGAGACAATTTTATTGGTGGAATGGTATGAAGTCGGATATAGCTAAACACGTAGCTGAATGTCTGACGTGTCAACAGGTGAAAGCGCAACATTGCAAGCCTGGAGGATTGTTGCGATCGTTGGAAATCTCAGAGTGGAAATGGGAGCATATAACCATGGATTTTGTATCGGGATTGCCGAGAAGTCAAAGAGGTCATGACACCATTTGGGTGATTGTCGACAGGTTAACTAAGTCGGCACACTTTCTAGCAGTGCGAAAGGATTTCGCGTTGGAACGGTATGTAGAATGGTACGTACAGCAGATAGTTCGTTTGCATGGGGTACCAGTGTCTATAACATCGGATCGTGATCCTAGGTTTACCGCTAATTTTTGGAAAAGTCTGCAGCCGGCGTTAGGATCTAAATTGCAGTTTAGTACAGCTTATCATCCTCAGACAGATGGCCATTCTGAGAGGACGATTCAGACACTAGAGGATATGCTCAGGGCATGTGTGTTGGATTTTCAAGGAAAATGGGAAGAGCAACTGCCCTTAGTGGAGTTCGCTTATAATAATAGTTTCCAGCAAAGTATTGGAATGGCACCCTTCGAAGCGCTATATGGCCGCGCTTGTAGAATGCCCGTGTGTTGGGACGAAGTGGGAGAACGAGCTGTAACAAGACCAGAGTTAGTGGAACAATCGATCGAGGCAGTAAAGATCATTCGCGAAAGGCTGAAGACAGCGCAGAGCCGTCAAAAGAGTTATGCAGACAGAAGGCGAAGACCTTTGGAATTCCAAGTAGGGGATCACGTGTTTTTAAAAGTATCGCCCATGCGAGGGTTGTCCCGGTTTGGTAAGAAGGGCAAATTGAGTCCGAGGTACGTGGGACCCTTCGAAGTATTAGAAAGGATTGGAGACTTGGCGTATCGCCTTGCGTTACCTCTAAACTTATCACAAGTGCACAACGTGTTCCACGTATCAATGTTAAGGAAGTATGAACCGGACCCTCCGCACGTATTGAATTTCGAAGAAATTGAAATAGATGACAAAGTGTCATATGTTGAAAGACCGGTTAGAATTGAAGATCGAAAGGAGCGGGTTTTGAGGAACAAGACAATTCCGATGATCAAGGTTATCTGGGAGCACCACGGGACTGAGGACGCAACCTGGGAAAGCGAAGAAATGATGCAACGTCAGTACCCCCAGTTGTTTGAGTAGCAGTAATGGTTGTAAATCTTAAGTAGTAGTGAGACTGTAAAATTCGAGGACGAAATTTCATAAGGGGGGAAGATTATGACATTCCGAAATTCCACCAATTGGAATTTATTGAATAATTGAGTTTTATGAGATGTGCTCGCAGTAAATTCTCGCCCGGAACTAATCATTCCTGGGAATGCTAACCATTAGGGAAAGGCTAATAGGGGAATTAAATTAGCGCAACTAAAGGAAATTCTATCGTGAATGGATTTCGACCATTAAATCGCGTAAGTGATATTTTGAGCCACTGTTTGCCGATCCAAGGATAGTTAGGGGTCAGTTCGCCACTGTCCTAGTAGTGGATCGCGGGTGATTCCGTTGGACCACGAAACGACTTGACGAATGATTCCGAAATTATACCGAACGATCGTACCCCTCGGATCAAGTGATTGATCTTCGCGATTTTAATGACAACCGAGGTCGTCACGTACCGAACGGACTTGCACGTGACTCGATTCAGTATCAGTCATAAGTCGATTTCGCGAATTTCCCCAGCAAGCCGCCCGTTAGCTCGAGAAACGCTCGAGTTGCGTTTAATATAATTTAATTATTGAATTTTTGCCCAAATTGGACACCGGAAAATTAGGAAGTCACGCCGGAACGCTAGGACGACGTTGCACATGAAACGTGTCAATTTTTGGTGCGCTCAAATCATTCGGAAAAATTCGATTTGGGCAAGAAACGGAGAATTGGACCATTTCACCCTTGAGTATTAAAAAAGGGGTAGTTTTGAGGGCAAGGGGCAATTTGATCATTTTTCAAAAAGTGGTCAAAAACTTGAAGAAAAAGCTAGACTTTTTCTCTCTCCCTCTTCGTGAAAACCCCCCTTTTCTTTTTGGCCGTGAGTTTCCCCACCCCCACCGTGACTCTCTCTCTCTCTTTTTCTCTCTCTCACTCTCGGTTTTCCTTTGGCCGTGAGCCCCAATCGCCGCCGTGGACACTCGCCGCAAGCCGCCGCTCGCCGATTGTAGCCGCCGCCGCAAGCCTTCGTTGGATTTCAAGATTTACCGCCGCTTTTGTTCTAGCCGAGAAAGTCTAGGACTCGGTAAGTTGTGATCTAAATCTCGCCTAGTAGATCGGGTTATTTCGGGTTAGATAGACGCGGGTTGTTGCGATTTTGCGAGCTAAGTTGAATCACGGGCCCTATGTTTGAATTCCGAGAATTTTGGTGGAAATTTAAGGGCCGATCAATGCTGTGAATTGGGGTTTAGTGTGCTGTGGTGTGCTGTTGGGAACGAGAATAGTACCGTTGAGTCCGGCTTGGAGTTTTGTGTAAGTGTCGTGAAGAGTCGGTAGTGTGATTTTGTGGTTTGAGTGCCGAAATTACTGTTCACGAGCTGTGGGAGTACTGTTTACTATGCTGTGGTGAGTCGTTTGACGCATGATTGGTACCGTTAGGTCCGTCTTGAAATTTTATGAAAACCTCGTGAAGGACCGGAATCGATTTGGCGTCGTTTGGTGGGAGAAAAATAGCGATTTATGTGTTTAATGTGCGTATGGAAATTAAACCCAAATTAGGACTTCGGGTATCGATAGGTGATTTTGGGCAAAATCAGTATGGAATTAGTGCGGAATTGTATGAATAGGGAGTGAAAATTTTATGGTGGGCCTTAGGAATTAATTCGAGTATTATTTATTGGAAATTCAGAAAATAGGGGCTGCGAATTTACTGTTCATATGCCCCGAAACACTGTTCACAAGCTGTGGATTACTGTTCACGGGGCTATGAGGGTCCGATTGAGACGCGAGTTGAATTTTTGGAATCTAGAGATTATGGCGAGAAAGTTCCATGAAGGATCGGAATTGATTCGACGCCATTTAGTCAGAGAAAAATGAGAATTTACGTGTTGGATGCATATTTAATTATAAATAAATTGTGGTGATCAAATTGAGCATATTGTTGTGCAATTGGGTGATTATATATGCTTGTTGGGTGTACTCGTGAGTTAAATAATGCGTGTGCGGGCCGCGTGTAATGGGCCAGTGGATTGTGGTAAATGCGTATTGAGCGTGTACTTGAGAAAGAAGGAATGGTGATGTGGTAAAGTGTGGGGTGCAAGTGTGCACAGAATTTGAGGCAATGGCATGAGAAAGTGAGGTGGGATCAGGCCGAGTATCATAAACTCGGGCAGCGATCACGTAGGTCTGTTGCATTTGGCACAGGCTGAGGCTCGAAAGAGCATGATTGAGTTCGGTCCGAGGCACGATCAGCTCGGGTGAGACCGGGATTGGACCGAGGCATTATAAGCTCGGGTTCCGATCATGTAGGCCTTTCGCATTTGGCGTGGGCTGAGGATAGTGTGAAAGTGGGATCGGACCGAGGCGTGTGATGCTCGGGGCACGATCGAGGGCCGAGGCGTGTTTACGCGGGCCGAGAAAGTAGAGGATCGGACCGAGGCGTGTGATGCTCAGGGCGCGATCGAGGGCCGAGGCGTGTTTACGCGGGCCGAGGAAGTGGAGGTGGAATGTGAGTATGTTGAGCGGGTTGGAAACGTGGCATGTTCGTTGTGTGCATGATATGTGGAAAGTTTGTATATTGTGTCATGTGTTTTCAAAATAAATTTTTATAATTGGACTAACGTGCAGGCTGCGTGTGTCGAGAGTTCAAGTATGTGTATTCGTGTGTTCTGTGGTGGTTTGTTTGGTCGTGTGTTTATCTATGTCTGGAATAACGTGATAGCCTAGGTAGGGTTTAGGTTACAACTTATTGAGAAGTGTCTCATGGTTGTATAAACCAAACTATTTCAGATCCCCCGCCTGAGCGATGAATAATCTGCCGCCACCACCAGAACGTTTTGGAGTCCCCATGCACACCGAGCTAGAGGTTCTAGAGTTTTCGATGGATCGACACAAGAGGGCTCCGACTCGGAGAATCGGATCCAGAATGGATGCCTAGTAAGGGGCGTAAGGAGTAATATCCAGATATGGAATTGGGTTTTTTGCGAGTACCATTTTTGGATGGAAGGTTGATCAGGTCATAGGCCCTTTTTGTTATGGATAGTAGTAGTGAGGCGTGCACTTGTAATTGTGGTGACTTGTAAGTATTGGGGTGGCCTTGTAATTGTAAATATTTTGGTATAAGTTTGGAAATGAGAGATTGATATGTATATTCTCCCTTAATGCCTCCCCAATTTTTATATTATCTGGGATTAATTGTAATATCCGCTGTGGTTGTAAATCTCTGATGATTATTTGAGGTCGGCGATATTCCTGGGACGTCGCACTCATCGACCAGGTAAGGGGCGTCGCGTGCCCGTTGGGATTCGGGGCGTGACACTCCATCAGCAATGTCAAAGACATCCATAATTGCTCAGTGTCAGAGGTCATGGCTTTCTTATGATCAGTCTTTAGACATGTATCATTCGAGAAAGTCTATAAGGTTTTAGGAGTGAGGTAGAGGAGGTCAAACCACAAGATGGAGCACTTGAGAAGGAAGAGTGAGTCACCTAAAAAAAGTTTAAGCATCTAAATTTGAAAAAAAATATGCCTTAAGGCCTAGGTATGGAAATGTATGACTAGTAGATATGAATATGTGGCCTTCGCAGAATTGCTGGTTCTGCTTCTTTACTATCCAAAACATATTGTTCCTCATTTTTTTGGCATTGGAGTGTCCTTTCCAGCTCTAAGACCTTTTGTTCCAAATTCTTGTATTTCTTCCCCCAAACTCGAAGACGACTCTCCAATTTCCTCTTCTCACCCTCCAATTCATTGTTCTTCCTTCTTAGCTCATTTAATATCTCCTCCTTTACCCATTTTCTCCATAACAACATCATATACATCATCATTGATTCCTGGTCTTTCAGCCATTACACATTCATATCTACTCGTCTTACATTTCCGTAACTTGTCCTTGATGCGTATTTTTTTGGAATTTAGACGCTCAAACTCATTTGTAGACCACTCACTCATACTTCTCAGGTACTCATTCTCGTGGTTCGATATCCTCTACATCACTCCAAGAACCTTCTAGACTTCTTCCAAGGATACATGTCTAAAGACCAATCGTAAGGACGCAATGTGCTTCAATATAGAGCGATTATGGACGTACTCAATGTTGCCGATGGAATAACTAAAACCATGTTCCGACCCCCATCGGAAATTTATTAAATACAAATCGAAGTTGACTCTCCAATTTCCTCTTCTCACCCTCCAATTCATCGTTTCTCTTTCACAGGTCATCCAATATCTCATCCTCTCCCCACTTTCTCCATAACAACATCATAGACATCCTCAGCGATTTTCGGTCTCTTAGCCAACACATATTCATATCTACTCATTCTACATTTCCGTATCTTGTCCTTAAGGCGTATTTTCTCTGAATTTAGATGCATAGACTCATTTTTAGGCTATTCACTCTGGTTGCTTAGGTGCTCGATCTCGTGATTCAACCTCCTCTATATCACTCATAGAACCTTCAGACTTCCTCGAAGGATACATGTGTAAAGACCGATCAAGTAAGCATTGAGGTTCGACACGGAGCGATTATGAATGTTCTCGACGTTGCTAATGGAGGAAGTGAAACCGAGTTCCGAATCACTACTCATGATACAGAAAGCATACAAAACTTACCACGCATGAACGCGACGAGAGTTTTGAAAAGGATGGGGGAAGGGAAAGAAAATGTGGGATCCAGGATGCCACGTAGTGCCATGGGTCGTCCATTGAATGGGCCGGCCCCATAGTTTGTACATGGTAAGTTTTTGATGTGGGTCAGAACACGGTTTCACTTCCTCCATCAACAACGTCGAGGATATTCATAATCGATCAATGTCGGAGTTCATGGCTTCATTACGATTGTTATTTAGACATGTATCATTCGAGGAAGTCTAGAAGGTTTTAGGAGCGACGTAAAGGAGGTCGAACCACGAGGTCGAGCACTTGAAGAGCAAGAGTGAGTCGCCTAAAAATGAGTTTAAGCGTCTAAATTCGGAGAAAATATGCATCAAGGATAAGTTACAGAAATGTAGGACGAGTATATATGAATGTGTGGTGGCTGAGAGATTGGGAATCGCTAAGCATATATATGATGTTGTTATGGATAAAGGGGAGGGAGGAGGAGATATTAGATGAGCTGAGAAGAAAGAGCGATGAATTGGAGGGTGAGGAGAGGAAACTGGAGAGTCGACTTCTAATTTGGGGAAAGAAATATAAGAATTTGGACCATAGGACTTTGCAGCCGGAACTCTTCAATGCGAAGAAATGAGGAACAATGTGTTTTGGATAGTAAAAAGGGGAACCAATGGTTCTGCGATAGCCACACATTCATATCTACTCGTCCTACATTTCCATAGCTTGTCCTTGAGGTGTATTTTTTCCGAATTTAGATGCTCAAACTCATTTTTATGCGACTCACTCTGGCTTCTCAGGTGCTCGATCTCGTCGTTCAACCTCCTCTACATCGCTCCTAGAACCTTCAGACTTCCTCGAAGGATACATGTCTAAAAACTGATCATGTAAGCAATTAACTTCGACACAGAGTGATTATGAATGTTCTCTACGTTGCCGATGGAGGAAGTGAAACCACGTTCCGAGTCGCTACTCATGGCGATGCATGATACAAAAAATATACAAAATTTATCACACATGTACGCTGGGAGAGTTTTGAAAAGGATGGGGGAGGGGAGAAAATGTGGGATCCAGGATGACACGTGGCGCTATGTGTTGTCCATTGAATGGGTTGGCCCCATAGTTTATATGTCGTAAGTTTCTGATGTTGGATCGGATCACGGTTCCACTTCCTCCATTGGCAACGTCAAGGATATCCATAATCGCTCAGTGTCAGAGCTCATGGCTTCATTACGATCGGTCTTTAGATATTTATCATTCGAGGAAATCTAGAAGGTTTTAGGAGTGATGTAGAGGAGGTCGAATCACGAGGTCGAGCACTTAAGGAACAAGAGTGAGTCGCCTAAAAATGAGTTTGAGCATTTAAATTCGGAGAAAATACACCTCAAGGACAAGTTACGAAAATGTAGGACGAGTAGATATGACTGTGTGATGGCTGAGAGACTGGAATCGCTGAGAATGTATATGATGTTATGGATAAAGTGGGGAGAGGAGGAGATATTAGATGAGCTAAGAAGGAAGAACGATGAATTGGAGGGTGAGGAGAGGAAATTGGAGAGTCGATTTTGAGTTTGGGGAAAGAAATACAAGAATTTGGATCAGAGGGCCTTGCAACTAGAAACAGACTCTTCAATACGAAGAAATGAGGAACAATGTGTTTTGGATAGTGAAAAAGAGGAACCAACGATTCTACGATAGCCACACATTCATATTTACTCGTCCTACATTTCCATAGCTCATCCTTGAGGCGTATTTTTTTCGAATTTAGATGCTCAAATTCATTTTTAGGCCACTCACTTTGGCTTTTCAAGTGCTCGATCTCGTGGTTTAACATGCTCTACGTCGCTCTTAGATTCTTTTAGATTTTCTTGAAGGATATGTATCTAAGGATCGATTTTAAAGAAGCCATGAGCTTCAACACGGAGCAATTTTGGACGCCCTCAACATTGCCGATGGAGGAAGTGAAATCGTGTTTCGACCCACACTTACCACATACAAACTATGGGGCCAACCCATTTAATGGATGACACGTGTCGTCCTGGATTCCTCATATCCTCTCCCCTCCTCCATCCGTTTCAAAACTCTCTCCGCGTTCATTTGTGGCAAGTTTTGTATGCTTTTTGTATAGTGAGTCGCCATGAGTTGTGACTTGGAACGCGGTTTCACTTCCTCCATATGCAATGTCGACGACGTCCATAATTACTTTGTGTCGAAGCTCATTGCTTTCTTATGATCGGTCTTTAGACATGTATCCTTCGAGGAAGTCTGAAGGTTCTAAGAGCGATGTAGAGGAGGTCAAACCAAGAGATCGAGCGCCTAAGAAGCCAGAGTGAGTCGCCTAAAAATGAGTATGAGCGTCTAAATTCGGAGAAAATACACCTTAAGAACAAGCTACGGAAATGTTGAACGAGTATATATGAATGTGTGGTGGCTGAGGGACCGGAAATCGTTGAGGATGTATATTATGTTATGAAGAGAGTGGGGAGAGGAGGAAATATTGGATGAACTGTGAAGGAGGAATAATGAATTGTAGGGTGAGAAGAGGAAATTAGAGAATCAACTTTGATTTGTATGTAATGAGTTTCTGATGGGGATTGGAACACAGTTTTAGTTCCTCCATTGACAACATTGAGGACGTCCATAATCACCCCGTGTTGGAGCATATTGCTTCCTTATGATCGGTCTTTAGACATGTATTATTGGAGGAAGTCTAGAAGGTTGTTGGAGCGATGTAGAAGATGAGCACCTAAGGAGTGAGAGTGAGTGGTCTACAAATGAGTTTGAGTGTTTAAATTCGGAGAAAATACGCCTCAAGGACGAGTTATGGAAATGTAAGATGAGTAGATATGTATATGTGGTGGCTGAGAGACTAGGAATCACTAAGAATGCATATGATGTTGTTTTGGAGAAAGTGGGGAGAGGAGATATTTGATGAGCTGATAAGGAAGAACGATAAATTGGAGGGTGAGAAGAGGAAATTGGAGAGTCGGCTTCAAGTTTGGGGTAAAAAATACAAGAATTTGAAACTAGAGGGTCTTGCAACCGGAAAGAGATTCTCCAATGCCAAAAAGTGAGAAGCAATGTGTTTTAGATTGTATAGAAGGGGAACCAGCGGTTCTGCGAGATCCACATATTCATATCTACTCATCTTATATTTCTTCCAAAAAAATAATGAAGTAGTGAGCTCTGACACAGAGCGATTATAGACGTCCTCAACGTTGCTATTGGAGGAAGTGAAATTCATGTATTGAGCTACAGCTCATGGCAACACATGATACATAAAGCATATGAAACTTACCAATCATGAACATGAGGAGAGTTTTGAAAAGGATAGGGAAGGGGAGAGGAAATGTGGGAACCAGAACGATACGTGACACCATTTGTCGTCCATTGAATGGGTCGGCCTCATGATTTGTATGTGGTAAGTTTCTTATGCGGGTTGGAACACGGTTTCACTTTCTCTATCGGCAATGTCAAGGACATCCGTAATCGCTTTACGATTGATCTTTAGATAAGTATCATTCGAGAGAGTCTACAAGGTTTTAGGAGCGATGTAGAGAAGGTCGAACCACGAGATGGAGCACTTGAGTAGCAAGAGTGAGTCGCTCAAAAAAGAGTTTAAGTATCTAAATTTGGAAAAAATACGCTTTAAGGACAAGGTACGGAAAATGTAGGACGAGTAGATTTGAATGTGTGGCTCTCGCAGAATCGCTGGGTCCACTTCTTTACTAACCAAAACACATTGCTCCTCATTTTTTGGCATTGGAGTATCTCTTTCTGGCCGCAAGATCCTCTGTTCCAAATTCTTCTATTTCTTCCCCCAAACTCAAAACCGACTCTCCAATTTCCTCTTCTCACCCTCCAATTTATCATTCTTCCCTTTCAGCTCATCCAATATCTTCTCCTCTCCCCACTTTCTCCATAACAACATCATATACATCCTCAGCGATTCCCGTTCTCTCAACCACCACACATTGATATTTACTCTTCCTACATTTTGCATACCTCATCCTTGATGAGTATTTTCTCCGAACTTGGACGCTCAAACTCATTTTTGTATTTCTTACCCCAAATTATAAGCCGACTCTCCAATTTCCTCTTCTCACTCTCCAATTCTCGTTTGGCCTTATCAGCTCATCTAATGCTCCTCCTCTCCACACTTTCTTTGTAACAACATTATATACATCCTCAGCGATTCCTAGTTTCTCAGCCACTACACATTTATATCTATTTTTGTTTTACATTTCCATAGCTTGTCCTTGAGCTATATTTTTTCCAAATCTAGACGCTCAAAACTCATTTTTACGCGATTTACTCAGGCTCCTAAGGTGATCAACCTCGTGGTTTGACCTCTACAATGCTCCTAGAACCTTTTAGACTTTCTCGAAGGATACAAGCTAAAGACCAATAGTAAGGAATTAATGAGCTAAGACACAGAGTGATTATGGACGTTTTTGACGTTGAAACCTGTTGACACATCTTTTGAAAAAATAAAAATACAATAAATGGCAAAAACATAAAAATATAGCACATTAATAAAGAGCATGGGCACGTAAATAAATGGGGCCACAGACATAATTGATAATAGAAATTTTCGGAAAAAAAAATATCCATTTGGGCCTAATTCATTCATTGGCCCATTCCTGTTTCTTTCCAACCCAATATTTTCTTTCTTTCTATTCTTTCCCCTTCTTCAGCCCATTTTTTCAGTTTGCCAGCCTAGCCCAGTTTTGTTTTCTCTTTATCTCTCTCTCATGCTCACATTTATGTGTAGAGTGGCCATGAACGACGTCAGTGAGAATCACAAGAGGTGACTGAAGCAAATGCAAGTCGGAGGATCCTGTAGAACCTATTGAGCTGGCCGATTGGTTAGAGGAGAACATAAAAGATTCGAGCAAAACAATAGGGTTATCAAAGAACGAGAATGGACTGAGAAAAAAAAATTGCTCAAGCGAAGAGTTGAGAAACAAGAGAGTTTTGAGAGGAAAGTGTTCGGTTCCTCTACTCGGAGGATCGTCGGCGAATTTCTTCCCCCCGCTTTCTATCACCTGTTCACCATCGTCGGAAAACAATCTCCATTATTCATTTCGAACATATGAGCATTCATCGTTGTTTCGCCGTACCTGAAGACGCTCAATTCTTCCACACTCTTTTGTATATGCTTGTGACTTCACAGCTACAAGCCAAGTAAACCTCTCTTTCTTTTGCTTTGTTTTTTTCCCTGTCTATCGAGGTTGAGAATGCAGAATTTGAATGATGAAGTTTTGATGAAATCTTGCAAACCCGAGTTTGATTTGCAGTGGATAATGTCGATTTAGAATCTCATATACTACATCGAGGCCGAAAACTGCATTGAAATTGAATCCTAAGCTCACATTTTGAGTCGCACACTACACTATTCAAAACACATTACTCCTCGTTTTTTCACATTGAAGAGTCTCTTTCCGACTGCAAATCCCTCTAGTCCAAATTCTTGTATTTCTTCTCCCAAACTAAAAGTCGACTCTCCCATTTCCTCTTCTCCCTCTCCAATTCTTGTTCTTTCTTCTCAGCTCATCCAATAGCTCCTCCTTTGCCCACTTTCTTCGTAACATCATATACATCCTTATCGATTTCCGGTGTTTCAGCCACTATACATTCATATCTACTCGTTTTACATTTCCGTAGCTCGTCGTTGAGGCGTATTTTCTCCAAATTTAGATGCCTAAACTCATTTTTAGGCGACTCACTCTAGCTCCTTAGGTGGTCGACCTTGTGGTTTGACCTCTATAGCGCTCCTATAATGTTGTAGACTTTCTCGAAGGTTATATGGTAAAGACCGATTGTAACAAACGATGAGCTCTGACATAGAGCAATTATGGACGTCCTCGATGTTGCTGATGGAGGAAGTGAAACGTGTTGACAACTCTTTTGAAGAAATAAAAAAAATAAAAATATAGTAAATAGAAAAACACAAAAAATAGCATATTAATAAAGAGCATGGGCATGTAAATAAATGAGGCCACAAACATAATTGATAATACAAATTTTCGGGAAAAAAAATAACTCACATTTTGAGTCGCATGCCACACTATCCAAAACACATTGCTCCTCACTTTTTCGCATAGAAGAGTTTCTTTCCGGCTGCAAAACCCTTTGGTCCAAATTCTTGTATTTCTTATCTCAAACTATAAGCAAACTCTCTAATTTCCTCTTCTCACCCTCCAATTCTCATTCTTCCTTATTCTTCCTTCTCAGCTCGTCCAAGAGCTCCTTCCCTCCCTACTATCTCCGTAACAACATCATATACATCCTCAGTGATTCCCGATATCTCAGCCACCATACATTCATATCTACTCGTTTTACATTTTCGTAGATCGTCCTTGAAGCATATTTTCTCCAAATTTAGATGCCCAAACTCATTTTTAGGCGACTCACTCTAGCTCCTTAGGTGGTCGACCTCGTGGTTTAACCTCTACAATGCTCCTAGAACCTTCTAGACTTTCTCGAAGAATACATGTCTAAAGAACGATCGTAAGGAAACAATGAGCTCCGACACAAAGTGATTATGGATGTCCTCGATGTTGCTGAAAAAGGAAACGAAACTTGTAAACACCTCTTTTGAAAAAAAAATTAAAAATAAAAATACAATAAATAGCAAAAACACAATGTATAGCATATTAATAAAGAGCATGGGCATGTAAATAAATGGTCCCACAAACATAATTGATAATAGAAATTTTTGAAAAAAAAATCCATTTGGGCCTAATTCGTTTATTGGCCCCATCCTTTTTCTTTCCAGCCCAGCATTTTTTTTTCTTTCTTTTCTTTCCCCTTCTTCAGCCCATTTTTTCAGTTTGCCAGCCCAACCCAATTTTGTTCTCTTTATCTCTCTCTCTCACGCTCACGTCTATTAGCAGAGTGGCCATGAACAACGTCCGCGAGAATCACAAGAGGTGACTGGAGCAAATCCAAGCTATGAGATCTTGTAGAACCTATTGAGCTGGCCAATCAGTTTAAGAAGAACAAAAAAGATTCGAGCAAAACGATAGGGTTATCAAAAAACGAGAATGGACGGAGAAAAAAAAAAGAGCTGAAGCGAAGAATTGAGAATGGAGAGGGTTTTGAGAGGAAAGTGTTCGGCTCCTCTACTCGGAGGATCGCTGATGAATTTCTTCCCCCTGTTTTCTATCACCTGTTCACCATCGCCGGAAAATGATCTCCGTTATTCATTTTGAACATGCGAGCATTCATCGCTGTTTCGCCGTACCAGAAGACACTCAGATCTTCCACACTCTTTTTTGTTGATGCTTTTGACTTCATAGTTACGTGCTAGGTAAATCACTCCTCCTTTTGCTTTGTTTTTCCCTGTCTGTCAAGGTTGAGAATGCAGATCTTGAATGATGAAATTTTGATGAAATCTTGCAAAATCAAATTTGATTTGCAGTGGATAATGTCGATTTAGAATCTCATATACGACATCTAGGTCGAGAACCGCATCGAAATTGAATCCTAAACTCACATTTAGACCCGCACGATACAGGTTTGATGATTTGCTTAAGAGATATATTAAAATCGATTTTGAGTAATCAATTGCTTGATAGCGGTTAGGTTTAAGTTTGATACATATTTGTGCCGTTAATTTTTGGACTGAAGCCAATGCCAAGTTTTTCATTGTTTTTCTGGCATAAACACCGTTGTCTGAGTCGGCCATCATCTCTCCTCCATCAGAAATTCATCCCCTCACTGGAGTTGCCTGCAGTTTGAGGCCGCTCCAGTCAATCTATTATCCTTAGTTTAAGATGCATTACATGATTTATGTGCTAGATTTGTTAGGTTTTTGGTTATATGCATTTTTTAGAATATAAAAATTCTTCTTTGGAGTTAATCCGGTAACGTAGAAATTGCTGGCCAATTAATGACCGGCAGTGGCTTAATTCCGACCGTCATGGATTAGTTTGGCCGGAAAAGATATGCTCCAGTGAAGCTCAAAGTTGAAATCTTGGTGATGAGCTCTCGGGGAAGAAGACAATGTGAGGAAGAAGAACATGAAAAAGGCAATAAAATAAAAAATAAAAAAGGAGAAATAAAAAATATATAATTTGGATATTAAAAAGATCGGGTCGGATCCGGTTATTGGAGATGGGTCGGATTGTGATATGGTAAGGTCGGATCAAGAGAATAGGTCGGCCCGGTAAAATGGGCTAAACTAGGATTTAGGCTCGTGCAAGACATGGGCTTAATTTGATTAAAATGGAATTGGGTTTGAGCTATAGCAGTAGCTCAGGCCATTAGAAAATGGATTATTCATATCAGGCCCAATGGCCGGTCTGAATTTAGACCCAACCCGGATTCACAGTTAGGGTCAGACCGGCTAACCTGATCGGGTTTCCTGACCTGTTCGAAGTCCCATTTTCCCATAATTAAAAAAATAAAAAAATAAAGAATATTTAGAAATATAAAAAAATGTGGGAAAAGCTAAAAAATTTAGAATTCATCTAGTTTAGGGCTTTTGTTAAACATTTTATGCTTAAATAAAATTGAACCCAAAATTGTATAAGCCTTTATGGCTTTACAGTAGAAATCTATTTATTGCATTTTCATTTTAGAGATAATGCTAGGTTGTTGATTGCGTTCTTTCATTTCGATTTCAATACATTAATTGTTATTTTCCTTTTTTAGAATTATTAGGTTAAATCATTAGGGTTTTAAAGAAAACTTTGCATAAATACCTAGTGGATAAAAACCATTGGACTCATAATTTGTAAAAGGACCACATGGATACTTTAGTGAACAAATATTCAAGTTTAGTTTTCGAAAGAGCATTAGTTGAAAAATTAATGTAATCAAGTCCCCAATTCCTAAGAATCTCTGATTGTGTATGCATCGAGATGAGATTCCCGCATCTCGATTAAGGTTTATAGTCGATCCTTAATCATGGCTAGTGACGACTCCTAACAAATACATAGATTTAAATAACCAATGTCACACAATGTATGGACTTAGGGAGGTCCCATAAAGTACCTATAAACCAACTTCCTGAGGTGGCTCTCGAGGGATAGGTCGCAATAAACCCATATTCCGAGCCACAGCTCATGGCGACTCAAGATACAAAAAGCATATGAAACTTACCATGCATGGATGTGGGGATAGTTCTGAAAAGGAGGGAGGGTAGAGGAAATGAGGGATCTAGGACGACACGTCGCACCACATGTTGTCCATTGAATTGGCCGGGCCCACAAGTCATATATGGTAAGTTTTTAACGTGGGTTAGAACACGGTTTCACTTCCTTCATCGGCAACGTCGAGGACATCCATAAGTGCTTCGTGTCGGAGCTCATGGCTTCCTTACGATCGGTCTTTAGACATGTATCCTTCGAGGACGTCTAGAAGGTTCTAGTAGGGATATAGAGGAGATTGAACCATGAGATTGAGCACTTGATGAGATAGAGTGAGTCGCCTATACGCCTCAAGGACGAGCTATAGAAATGTAGGACGAGTAAATATGAATATGTGGCTCTCGCTAAACCGCTGCTTCCCCTTCTTTACTATCCAAAACACATTGCTCTACGTTTTTTTGCATTGAAGAGTCTCTTTTCGGCTGTAAAACCCTCTGATCCAAATTCTTGTATTTCTTCCCCCAAACTAAAAGCCGACTCTCCAATTTCCTCTTCTTACTATCCAATTCTCGTTCTTCCTTCTCAGCTCATCCAATAGCTTCTCCTCTCCCCACTTTTTCCGTAACATCATATACGTCCTCAGCGATTGTTAGTGTCTCTCAACCACCACACATTCATATCTACTCATTTTACATTTTAGTAGCTCATCCTTGAGGCGTATTTTCTTCGAATTTAGACACTCAAACTCATTTTTAAGCTATTCACCTCGGTTCTTCTGGTGGTTGATCTCGTGGTTCAACGCTCCTAAAACCTTCTAGACTTTTTCAAAGGATACATGTATAAAAACTGATCGTAAGGAAACAATGAGCTTCGACACAGAGCGATTATGGACATCCTCGACGTTGATGATGGAGGAAGTGAAACCTAGGGGTGATCGGTTTCAGGGTGGGTTGGTTCTGGACCTAAAACCTAAAACTTGAAACTGACCCTATTATAACCAGTTCTTAGTATTTGGAATCCGGAACCTATCATGTTTGTCCTGAACCTGTTTTGAAACATATCCTGGTTTTTTGGTCCGGTTTCAGGGTTTACTCGAGAACTTTTTTTTTTGGTTCCTTTTTCTAGTTTCATTTTTTCCAGGTAGCAAATAGGAAAACTTATAACTCAAATCAAAGGTTATGAGTTTGATTGTGCAAACAATCTTAAGTATTCATACAAAAGCAGATTTTCTTAGTCCCAATAATTTAATGGACGTGATAAAACCGTATATGTTCTAGTTGGATATGTAATTTTTTCGTTACAAAACAAAAATTTTAAGAAAAAGGAAATTGCTCCCTCTAATGCTTACAACCCTTTGAGTTAGCAAATAATGATCATCTCCCTCATTCTTCCTAATATAATGTTTTGAATTCTAGTCATATAAAATTGCAAATGGACCTCCATATAAAACCGGCTCTAAAATCGATTCGGTTCTCGGATGGGTTTTCACTTGGAACCGAAAACCGGTTCCCAAAAAATGAAACTGGTTCCCTGACCTGTTTTTCGAGTGTGCCGGTCCAGTTTCTGAGTAAACTCGGTCCAGTTGCACACCCTTAATCAAATCGTGTTTCGAGCCACAGCTCATGGCGATTCGAGATAGAAGAAGCATATGAAACTTACCACACATGAACGTGGGGAGAATTCTAAAAAAGAGGGGGGAGGGGAGAGGAAATGTGGGATATAGGACAGCCCGTTGCGCCACGTGTTGTCCATTAAATTGGCCGGTCCCACGGGTCGTATGTGGTAAGTTTTTTTATGTGGGTGGGAACACAGTTTCACTTCCTCCATCGGCAACGTCGAGAACATTTATAATCGTTTCGTGTCGAAGCTCATGGCTTCCTTACGTTCGGTCTTTAAACATGTATCCTCCGAGGAAGTCTAAAAGGTTCTAGAAGCGATGTAGAGGAGGTCGAACCATGAGGTGACCCTTATGAGCCAAAGTGAGTTGCCTAAATATGAATTTTGAGCGTCTAAATTCGAAATAAATACACCTCGAGGACGAGCTATGGAAACGTAGGATGAGTAAATATGAATGTGTGGCTATTACAAAACCGCTGGTTCCCTTCTTTCCTAGCCAAAACACATTCCTCCTCATTTTTCGACATTGAAGAGTCTCTTTTCGGCTGTAAGACCCTGAGGTCCAAATTCTTGTATTTCTTCCTCCAAATTCGAAGCTGACTCTCCAATTTCCTCTTTTCACATTCCAATTCATCGTTCTTCCTTCTCAATTCATCCAATATCTCCTCTCTCCGCTTTCTCCATAACAACATCATATACATCCTTAGCTATTCCTGGTCTCTCAGCCGGCACACATTCATATCTACTCTTCCTATATTTTCGTAGCTTGTCCTTGAGACGTATTTTCTTTGAATTTAGACGCTCAAACTCATTTTTAGACGACCCACTCTAACTCCTCAGGTGTTCGACCTCGTGGATAGACCTCCTCTACATCGCTCCTAGAACCTTCTAGGCTTCCTCGAAGGATACATGTTTAAAGACCTATCATAAGGAAGCAATGAGCTCTGACACGGAGTGATTGTGGACATCTTCGACGTTGCTGATGGAGGAAGTGAAATATGTATTTTGAGCCACAGCTCATGGCAACTTACCATGCATAAACATGGGGAGAGTTCATAAAAGGAAGGGGGGAGGGGAGAGGAAATGTGGGATCAAGGACGATAAGTTGTGCCACATGTCCATTGAATTGGCCAGCCCCACAGGTCATATGTGGTAAGTTTCTGATGTGGGTCGAAACACGGTTCACTTCCTCCATCAGCAATGTCGAGGACATCCACAATCGCTTCGTGTCGGAGTTCGTGGCTTCCTTACAATCGGTTTTTAGACATGTATCCTTTAACGAAGTCTAGAAGGTTCTAGGAGCGATAAGAGGACGCCAAACCATGAGGTGGAGCACCTGATGAGCCAAAGTGAGTTGCCTAAAAATGAGTTTGAGTGTCTATATTCAAAATAAATGCGCCTCGATGACAAGCTATGGAAACGTAGGACGAGTAGATATGAATGTGTGGCTATCGCAGAACCATTGGTTCCCCTTCTTCAATATCTAAACCACATTGCTCCTTATTTTTTCGCATTGAAAAGTCTCTTTCTAGTTGCAAGACCCTATGGTTCAATTTCTTGTATTTCTTCCCCCGAACTCGAAGCCGGCTCTTTAATTTCCTCTTCTCACCCTCCAATACATCGTTCCTCCTTCTCAGCTCATCCAATATCTCTTCTCCCCACTTTCTCCATAACAACATCATATACATCCGTAGTGATTCCCAGTCTCTCAGCCACTACACATTCATATCTGCTCATCCTACATTTCCGTAGGTCGTCCTTGAGGTGTATTTTCTGCAAATTTAGATGCTCAAACTCATTTTCAGGCAACTCACTCTGGCTCGTCAGGTGATCGACCTCGTGGTTTGACCTCTTCATCGTACCTAGAACCTTTTAGACTTCCTTGATGGATACATGTCTAGAGACCGATTGTAAAGAAGCAATGAGCTCCGACATGGAGCGATTATGGACATCCTCAATGTTTCTGATGGAGGAAGTGAAACTGTGTTTCGAGCCGCAGCTCATGGCGACTCAAGATACAAAAAACATATGAAACTTACCATGCATGAATGTGGGGAGAGTTTTGAAAAGGAAGGGGGAGGGGAGAGGAAACATGGGATCCAGGACAGACACGTGGCACCACATGTCGTAAATTGAATGGGCCGGCCCCACGATTCATATGTGGTAAGTTTCTAATGTGGGTTAGAACACGGTTTCACTTTCTCCATCGGCAATGTCTAGGACATCCATAATTGCTCCGTGTTGAAGCTCATCATTTCCTTGCGATCGAACTTGAAGCATGTATCCTTCTAGGAAGTCTAGAATGTTTTAGAAGGGATGCAGAGTAGGTCGAACCATGAGGTCGAGCACCTAAGGAGCGAGAATGACTCATTTAAAATGAGTTTGAGCATCTGAATGGAGTCAAAGCTTATGGAAGGAAAATGAATCACAAAGTTTCCATTGAGATTTACTCATCAGCTCCTGTTTCTGATTGACTTAACATATCTTTCACCAAATTTGTTCGCGACATGACTATTGTCAAACAGCATGAACAAAAGAATATAGAAGTAAAAGTTTTCAAAAACTGCTCAAGTAAGTTAAATGTGTCTAACTATATTGCGCCCGAAAATAAGGAAGCCTCATGTATTTTTAAGGTAATCGATGGCAGTTATTTGGAAGAGGTGCTTTCAGATTTCGAAAGAGATGATGAGATATGTATGGAGGCTGTCTTGCTCTTGAAAGACAGCAAAATTTAGCCCGGAAGGCAATAGAAAATAGCATTTGTCAGGGCTTTAGTGGCCTTCGTGTACTAAGGTATTAACATTCACGCAGCAGCAATATCTATTTTTGCTTTAACCTATATCAGTTCCTCTGTTTATAAAAGTTTCATTTCTAATTTTTCAAGAAGCATGTCGAATCTCAGTCTCACTAAATACTTTGTTTTTTTGAACCTCGATAGAATCCTTCCCTGAACTCGTCATTGTCAACAAAAAGTCAGCAGCTTCATTATGTGACTCTGTTGGAGTTGGTAACTGGGTAGCTGGCCTATGTTTTTCTTCTAGGTGCATTCATTCGGAAGTTGTGCCTTGGCTGTTGAATAAATAAATTTTCGACTGCAAGATATGCTAATTAATTAAAACATTCATGCGCAAATGGATGATAGAGTTGAGCGTTCCGCTCTTTTTTCTTCATTCTAAATAATACATATATTAAGCACACGATGATCACACATAAACTACCCTGCCCAAACTCCTCTCCTTAATTTGTTTTTACACTCGTGTGTACGTCGCTTCTTTAATCTAGTTTAGCAATTTCACCCCTGATTTAATGACTCACTGGTTGCAGGGGAAATTTTTTGGGCTAGTTTTTGACGGTTTGAAATATGCAGTGTAAGCTGAAACGTCTGTCAAGGATATGCAGGATCATTGCTCAAGAGGCCCGAGTGACTGCTGGAATATAACAATGGAACACTCCAACCAGTTGTTTGCAATGTATTTCAAGAAAGAGGATCCCTATTGTCGTGACCCTCCCGACACGAGTGATGGGGAAATGATGGGTTTAGAGGTAATGTCAAGTTGAGAGTCAATGGTCCCCAAACGACACGGGCTTTCTCAAACCCTTACCTCGCGCAATGTTGAGATTTTCATTTTAATTTAATTTAACCCTATAGGTATTCTATGTGAGGAGGTGCCACTAGCCAATTGGAATCGGTTAGAAACCAAGTGGGACATTGGAGTATTCATCACTTCCTATGCAACCAAAGATCTAGGGTCGAGATTTGATAACACTAGTTATATAACTATTGCCTTGTTACATAAACTTGATTATTTGTCAACTAAGGAGTCCATGCAGTATATTTACCAATTATGAGTCCTGCAACTCTTGTTTACTGAGTGTCAATGCAATATTTTCATGTGTATTATGATACTAGAATGAAATCTAACCACTCAACTATAAAAATGAATCACAACATAAAAAAAAACGATACACGTGTAATCACAACAAACACATCAAAAAAGTAATGAAGAACAAGTAAAAGATACAATGTAGTAAAATAACTTGATACGAATTGGGCAAAATATTATATGGCCTTGTTATTAAGTCCCAAGATAGCAACCCCCACTAGCTTGGTTCATTAATGAAATTAATTTTCTTAAATCTAAACTAGAGAAAACCATGAATTTTCCTAAACCATGTGTATTCTATTTAAATGAAATTAAACTAATTCTAATGCTAAAAATCTATTTTTTTTTTGGTCGGAGAATCTAACAACCTAATCAAGGCCTATATTTTTAACCAATTTGTTATTTTCGGGTTTTTTTTGTTTTTTTATATCATGTTTTTATTCATTTTTTATAACTATTTTTCTTATACTCGGTCTTTCTCCAGAACATTCAAACTCGCCTTTGTGAACGTCCCTTTTCAATCCTTTATTCTTTCCTCCTCTTAAAAGGTCATTCTAATTTGAATAAACTACTGAAAGGTATATATTGAACTTCTTCCCCGATGTTTTACCCATGGCTACATTGCTCAAGCCACTGATACCAACTTCGACGATTACTTCGACCACCTCAAGATCATTGCCCTACAGGCGCGAGTGAATTCTGGAATATAGCTCTCGAACACTCCAACCAGTTGTTTGCAATGTATCAGAAGAAAGAGGATTCCTATTTTCCAATAGAGTGAAGTTACTTAATTTCTGGTTTGAGGCTAAATGCCGGTTGAGATTTTGGTGAAGATGGTTTCTACAGGTCTGTTTGTTAGTAGCTCTATGCTTGAGTCATGTGCTCCACGGCATCCTACATTGTCGCTCTTGCACAGACATTTGCACAGTTTATTCTTCTCTCTATTCATGATACGAAAGTTGTCCATTATCACTCTTAACTTGTAAAACTACAGAATCATAGCAATTAGTCGTAGCATTTATGATTCTCAAGTCGTGCTTTTTGTTGTTGCAAAGCAGCTCAAGTGTATTTTCCAATATGCAGAGTGGCCAATCCATTGCTGAGGCTTACGTATATAGCTTACGAATACTGCAAGGAGGTTTGTGAATGAAGTGGCGAATGCAACAGAGTAATGACTTTCTTTAATCCCTTTTCATTTCTGTTTCCATTTTCGGGTAGTTTCGAAGTGACTAAAAGAGTGCTCCCTCAGTTTCTCTAACCCTATTTTTCGTTAATTTAGTGAATGGTTTGCCTGATACTTTTGTTGCATCGGCAGAGTTTCTGTCTTCATAAAATTTGTGCTTTACATTGATCGACCAAGCTCACCAAATCCCAAAAGATGTAGAATATTTTATTGGCATTTTTTCCAATGTGCCAAGTGCATAGACAGTGCTGAGTATTTGGAAACACCATTTTAATGTGTCTTTTGCAGTCCATCCAACAAAAATGCACAGCCAAACAAATTATTTTTCCAATGGTGATTAACTCCAATAAAATGTGCACATATCATGTTATACTTGTTAGTACGATGCGTGGCATCAAAAACCATCTCATCACCAAAAAAGTCATAATCAAATTTGGACAAATTATTTCTTCAAAATAGATTTGTAAATCTACCATCTTGATCTACTTATAGAAAAACATTGGATTTCGCATTTGTATGCAATGAAAATGATCTAAAAGTCTTGGCGATCTCCCCCACTTATATGAATTAATCTTTCATTCTACAAAAATTCTTGACAATTGCACAAGATTCATATAGTCTCTCAAATGCCAGCTTTAGCCATGTCAATCAAAACACCCTTGCAATTATCAGAAATCATTCTTCCATATTTTATCAAGTGCTTTTGATGTTCCTGTATAAATTATTGATTATGTTTGGAAACATATTCTATAACTTCATAAACGTCATTTTCAACCTTATATATGATAAAAGTTGGACAACCACTTAAAATCCTTCATTTTTTTTTCTTGATAAGATGAGTTAACAGAATGCCCCTTACCATTACACATAAAAGTCTATTGAGTTACTTCTCTGTTGCTATTGTTTTTTTTCTAATCTTAGCCTTCATCATTCCAAACCTTTGCCTATTGCATATGCCACATATTTATGATATGCTTTAAGTTCACTTGCAAAAACTATTCCTACGGTATACTCAAATTCTTTTTCCAAATCACGTGTTACATGTGCTAAATGGGCAGTTTCATGCTGAAAGCAAAGAACAAAACGTATCTAACATAGTTGTTTTTACAAGAAAAAAAATCTTATTAATTTCTTGAGAAAGCAAATTTCTTTCACATAGTATGAGTTCAAGATTAACATTGATTCAGCCATTGGATTGTTGGTTTTCTATGGAACATGCATAATTGAAAATTTATAAATGCAGCGGAAAAATATAACCACACATGTATCTCCAAAGGCGTTGTTCGTGCGTTTCAATCAAAAATTGAAAGACCATAGGCAATTAAACAGATTACCTCTTGTAGCGTGCCCAAAACGATTTCGGTTCGGATGTTCTTCAGTTCGAGCCCCACAACCGTCGGACCTTTAGTTCAGACACACCACCAATCGCACGACAAACGGAAGGAAGAACTTGCAGATAATCACCAATAAAATTGTGCTAGCAATCTTGTGGCGACAATTCACACGCTCTCGATATTTCAGTCATGGCGTCAGAAGAGAGAAAAATGTGTTTTCCTAACTCTAATGAACACATAATAATTGCAAATGCATTTTCTTCATCGTTCCTTTTAGCAACCATTGCTGAATGCACTTTATTAGTGGGATCAGCAACGGTTGCTGATCGCCACCCTTCACACGATCAGCAACGGTTGCTGACCGTGGGTGATGCCCACGGTCACCTGCTGACCGTGTGCATGCACCACCATCATCATCATTTTCATTTTTTTTTGTTAATTTTAAATTAAAACACACACGATCAGCAAGGAGCTGATCGTGTGCTGCACACGATCAACATTTGTTGACGGTGTACACTTTTAATTAATTTAATTTTATAAAATTAAGAGTGCAAGATCATATGACACATTAACATGTGCCCACTTTAGGTTTGTGTGTGCATCATATGCATGCATGCTCATGACTGAAATAAAATAAAATAAAATAACATTTAATTTAATCTCAATCTGATTAATCAATTGCTATAATTGCAAACATATTTGCAATATTGCATCTTCCATACAACGTCATCCTAAATTGGTTATGGTGTGTGACATTCCTAGGTTAATCACTGAGCCGGTAGTAGGACTTGCACTAACACGATAGTACTCTCAAGAAAATTGATTGTCTTGATCAACCTCTAGGTCTTACAAGCCATGATTGACATCTAGCAATATGTCATGGCTACCTAGACAGTGTGAATATTTTAAGAACATAATGAACCTGTCAGCTTTGACTACAATGTAATTCAATCCCTCTGCCTTACTATGTCCCGATCAAACAAATACCATGAAATATTTGTCAAGTCACCAATTCGATTATATGCACAAATCTAATTGACATGCATTTTATATGAGACATGAATAGTTCATTTTCGGTTACAACCCCGGCCAAGGATTTCAATGTAGTGTCAAGATTAGATTGCATAGGACATCATTATTGTACCTTGCATGTAACAAGGAGACAGATTCCATTTTGCGCACACGTGTAACTTCGTATGTGAATGAACTATGGCCATCAATTACAGAGGCGGATCAACGAACTAGCAATATGCGCACCTGTGAACCATAGCCATCCAACATACAAGTCAACACTGTACCTCAGGTCTAAGGATTATTTACACAAGACCAGAGCACAAATAATTAGACATTGACCATGCTAAAAGCTTCCATGTTGCTAATCATTCTATGCATGTCACTTTCAGTGAACTTGTCTGATACAAGCACATGTATTCTAACTCAGGAATCGTAATATCCAATGACTCGTGACTTGTCATTTCCTTAAGTATCCAATACTTATTGGTGAAGTTACGAAAACACCGGTCTCAACAAGATCATTAATATCCACTCAATGATCCATCGACCGAGAACAATTTAAAGATTCAGTCTAACTGTGAACCTGTCACATATATTCTTAACGTCTCAAGAATAGGTCCAGTCACAACTAATATTATGGAATCATTCATATATTTAAATAATTGGACAAATGAATGAATACGTCATTGCCATTAAATAAATAATGTAATTGAAAGTATAACTTAAATCCCTAACATGTAACTGTTACGTGGTAACTTTAGGGCATACACCTAACAATCTCCCACTTGCACTAAAGCCAATTTGTTTGGTACCTCAAATCCATCTTGTCAATGTGTCTTTCAAAAGAAGACTGAGGTAAGGCCTTAGTGAAGGGATCTTCCACGTTTTCCGCTTAGGCAATATCACCTCTCCCAACAATTTCTCTAATGAGATGGAAGCGTCTCTCAATGTGCTTGGACTTATGGTGAGACCTTGGTTCCTTCGCTTGAGCTATTGCCCCATTGTTATCACAAACCAATGTTATTGGTGGTTCAATGGAAGGAACGACTCCAAGTTCAGAAATGAACTTCTTCATCCAAGCGGCTTCCTTTGCTGCTTCAGAAGCGGCTACATACTTTGTCTCAGTGGTGGAATCAGCAGTTATGCCCTGTTTGGAACTCTTTCAACTAACTGCGCCACCATTAAGTGTAAAGACAAACCCAGATGTAGACTCATAATCATTAGGATCCGATTGAAAATCGAAATCAGTATAAGCTTCAACTTTAAACTCTCCTTCCCCATAAACCAAGAATAAATCCTTAGTCCTTCACAAGTACTTAAGGATATTCTTGACTGCCATCCAGTGCTCTTCCCCTAGATTAGACTGATATTTGCTAGTAATGCTTACAGCCTGTGAAATATCAGGTCTAGTACATAACATAGCATATATTATGCTTCCAATAGTAGATGCGTAAGGTATCTTTGCTATCCGCTTTCTTTCTTCAGGAGTGTTGGGACACATCTCCTTGGAAAGATGGATTCCATGCCTAAAAGGCAATAATCCTCTTTTGGAATATTGCATGTTAAAACGTGTTAACACTTTGTCTATGTACGTAGACTGTGAGAGGTCAATCAATCGTCTCGATTTATCTCTATAGATCTTGATACCTAAAATATAGGTTGCCTCTCCTAAATCTTTCATGGAGAATTTCTGTTACAAGAATAGTTTGATTGGTGATATCATCGGTACATCGTTCCTGATCAAAAGTATATCATCGACGTACAAAACTAGAAATGTAATTGCACTCCCACTGACCTTCTTGTATACACAAGGTTCATTCGGGTTTTTGATGAAACCAAACGATTTGACTACTTCATCAAAACGAATATTCCAACTTCTGGAGGCTTGTTTGAGTCCATAAATGGATCTCTTAAGCTTACACACCTTCTGACGTTCACCATTGGATTCAAAACCCTGTTGTTGTTCCATATAGATGTCCTTCTCAAGAAAACCATTTAGAAACGCCGTTTTGACATCCATTTGGAATAAGTCATAATCTAGGTGTACAGCTATAGCCAACATAATCTGAATGGATTTTAGCATGGCTACAAGTGAGAAAGTTTCGTCGTAATCAATTCCTTCATTTTGACGATATCCTTTCGCCACCAACTGTGCTTTGTAAGTTCTAACTTGACCCTCGGCATCCATCTTCCTCTTAAAAATCCATTTACAGCCAATTGGTACAATACCATCAGGTAGGTCAACTAAGGTCCAAACTTCGTTGGAATATATTGAATCCATTTCAGATTTCATGGCGTCTAGCCATTTACAAGAATCGATGTCCAACATCGCCTCTTCATAGGTGTTTGGATTACTAGGTTGATCACCATCATTCACAATGAATAATGGCTCAATATGTTCAACCAAATGTCTATAACGAGCAGGTGGACGAGATGTTCTCACACTCCTCCTAAGAACGACAATGACTACATCGACGGGGAGTTCGACTTCGCCCTCTCTTCTGGGTCGTCCGGATAGAACCACGAATGCACTGACGCGAACATTTCACCATCTGTCTCTCTCTTCGATGACCTCTTCTTCAGGGTGAAGTTCATGCCATCAAGCCCTCCGTCCCCAACTCCATCAAGCCTCCGGCAGAGGATCGCGGCTGCGGTCATCATTCGATTTTGCAACACAGAGAGGAGAGAGCTGTTGGGTGTGTTGGGAGAATTTTGAAAAAAAGAAGAAAGAGAGAATACGCAGAAGAGAGCTGAGAAGAGATTGAGTAATCAACAAAGAGATAACAAGTATCGTCCATTGAATAGGCCAGCCCCATGGTGACGAGGAGAGGCCGGCTTTGCAGTATTTTCTCAAGCGTGCCTGGTCTCAAAGGTACATGCGAGTTTTTACGTGGTGCTTCTAATTTGAAATTGTTATCTTACACTAACTAAAAACTCGATTCTCATTCCATTCATTGGTAAGTAGAAACTAGTCTTTCTATTGAAATTGTTTTCAAAAAGACCGCTTAAGTGTTAATCATGAACAAGTTCATTTTCAAGATCTAGATTCAAAATTATGGCACCGACCATTTCCAGGAATTTGGACCTGCGTACCTTGATAATCAACCGGTATTAATAGGACGCGATATGGATTTGCCGCAAGCTTACCAGAGTTGGGAATATCCGAAAGAATTTTTCCGAAACAGAAAAATGTAGATGAATAAAGGTCACCTCGCCCGGCGTAAATCCTTCAATTGCTTTCTACATGACAATATGGCCAAATGATGATACGAGAAAGAACCTTTATCTTCTATAATTATCATGAACAAGGTATCTGGGTCACCATAAAATCTAAAAAGAACAAATAGACATGCTAGGCTACAAAAACACACACACACACTCTCTCTCTCTCTCTCTCTCTCTCTCTCTCTCTCTCTCTCTCTCTCTCTCTACATGTCTTTTCCCAAACAATTCACGTCACAGGGAAAGAAGAAGAAAAGCTGTTCTATTCACTGTTTCCTCTCAATTTTCGCCTCTGCTTCCTTCGCTGGTCATGTAAACCTGCAAGAAATAGCGACGGACAAATGAATGTAAATCCACATCCGATCCCGAATTCCGAACGAAAAGGAATGGAAGGGCTTCATCGAAAAGAATATGTATAGTTTTCGAAGAATACGTTTTTTCTCTGCTTTTCTTTCTCTCTTCCGAGTTTCAACGCCTTTTCTTTTGTCTGCAGTCCCCTTCACGTCAACGCGTATCTGAGAGAAGCTTAGAAAAATCAAATGGCCAGATGATAGGGAAATAAAAGCACAGCATGATTCCCATTAAGACACAAAGTAGGAGAACAAAATTTTATCAGTAACAGACAATTGCAAACTCGCGCTCAAGATACACTCAAGCAATCAAAAAATGCCAACTTGACATCATCAATTTTCTATCAGGATGGAAGGCAAGGAATGCATTACTCTGGGTATCTGCCATGGACTTGTAGCACAACTAATGCACATTCGGTTCTCCATTAGACCAAGAGATCACAAAAGTCTAAACGATGACAAAATAAACAACATTGTCTGCCCAGACAGTAAGCTTAGCATAGAACAAGTATACTGCTCACTCATTACCTCATCACCAGCATTACGGAGTGCCTGGAGTGGCTCTACACAATCCTGACCAATGACCACTAGCTTCCCTTTTCCGTTTCCGTTGGACTGTATACTTTCTTCTGATTTTTGCTTTGCTAATTGTTCAAATTGATGTTGGAGGAGAAGTGAAATACCAGCCTAAAAGAAGAAAAAAAAATCATCCAGTCAGTATATCCCAAACTATCTGATTTCCTGCACATAGCCTGAGAACACAAAACATGCACTGCAGCCCCTTGACATATATTTTTATCAGTCACATACTAAATGAGGAAAATCAAATCCAACATAATGAAACTTCAGTAAATGAATGAGTCACAGAAATTAAGAAAATAATGATGTCGATTTAAGTTGCAATTTATATGACTCACCATGACAAAAACTAGAGCTGGAACTCATGATCTACAATGATATAGCACAATGACATACCATCCACAGTAAATCGGGGTAACATAGCACTATAGAAAGAATAAAAATGCCTTCTAGCTGGTGTAAGTCCTCAGTTTTTTGTTTCTATTTAAGAAAACATAACAATATATAGAAGGTACAGATCTGATCAGAGTCGAAAATAGCTTTAGTAGAAGATCCCATGTACAGCAGCTGTATTTGTCATAAACATTGGTTTATTGCGGAAAGCCCCCTCATAGGATCTGTTGCACTTACTCATACACACCTAATCTCTCAAATTGTTGCAAATGCCCCTCGTAATATCTCGGCCCCAAAACGGGATGAAAGTAATTATAAAATGTCAAAAATATCCTTTGTGCACTTCATTTAGAGAAGAAAAGTGCATTTTTTCATAGAATTCAATGTTAGCTCTTTCACTTGAGTTGTTCACCCTAAAAACAATGGTTTTGTAGAATAGCTATTTATCAATTTTTATTACTCCTTTTAAATCTTAGTTTTCTATTACTATCCATTACAGAAGAAGAACAGAGATTTCCAGAAGAAATATTATGGCCAATTAATAATAAGTCAATCTACAAAATGATAGCTTGAGATAGATAAGATTACAAAAAAGAGGGAGCTGTTTGTTTTCTGTCTGAAATATAAATTTTTCATTGAAGGTTTTGCAAATGACAGTATTTACATTTCAAAATTATCTTCAGACGTTTTGGAGCATCCTTTTGAAGAAAAGCAGAAGAGAACCCTCTAAATATAAAGAGTGATGTAATTGCAACAATTTGAAAAACTTAAGATTGTATTTGCAAAGATTTAAAGTATATGGTGAATTCATAACAAACCCCCTAGGTGTGGAGGGATTTTGAAATACAAGCAAAAATATTTTTCAGCAACCACAAAGACATTAAGGCATTGTCAATTACACTCTGGGAAAACGCTCTATTGTTGCAAAAGTGCGTAAAAAACTAAATAAATGAGAGAGTAAATAAGAAATATTAGGCTTACCCCAGCCAAGAAGCGATGTGAGAATGTCTTTGGTTGCAATGGACATGAAAGGAGATTTTTTAGGTCCTGCAATATGAGACATGTCAAATATGATTATAAGATATGAAGCTGAACTGCCGAAAAAAAATTAAACGAAACACGAAATTTACCCCTTTTTGATTAGAATATATTATCAAAAAGCCCTGCAGACAGCCAACAGTGACTTATTAATAGTAAAGAACGAGGTCAACCTGCTGCAGCTGCTTTAGTTTGTTGGAGCTAGCTTTCCTCTTCTTGTGAGCATTAACTCTCTCTTCCTCACTGTCATATTTCTCCACATCTAACTGCAAGGCCTCTGCATTTCGTTCCAACCAGCTTTTCTGGGCCTTCTCCTTTATTTTGAGGGAGAGAGAGAGAGAGAGAGAGAGAGAGAACATCAGATGCAAAAAAAAATTAAGATCTAAAGTACAACTTTTGGAAGCAGACAATCAATGAAGTTCCATGATGTAAAAGAAGTGATTTATCTACTAAAATGGAAGTGTAAACAATAACGAAAACGAAATCAATTGCTATGGCTTGGTGGCCCCTTTAGTTTCTTCAAATAGCAGTCATCCCGTGATACATAAGTTTATCAAGGTACAGTACCAACTCTGCTAATGCTTCCCACTACATATAATAGGTAAATGAAAATGGGAGCAGCTACGAAGGGGAGGCACAAAAGGGACATAAAAGTAGACAAGTCTTCAAGAGTTTTTCTCCCTTCAACGGTTATATGCGCGCTGAGTATGTATGTCGCAAGCAGTAGTGGATATCCCGCATCCATTGATGATTTAATTGGACGGTGGCATATAAAATCAGCTGATCTGTGGGTCCACAAATTGACTAATATATAAGAGGCAGGTGCGTCGACCTTTAATTTCTTACTCCACTTTCCCATCCACATAGCAGCATTGAGTTCTGTGTCAGTCTCAAGATAAAGAATTTTAGTTATTGCTCACCTTCCCCACCATAGCTGAGCTTTTCCTTTTTCTTTTTGAAGGATTCCACAACAGTTACGTTTGATGGTAAGAACAAATAATCAAAAGAGAATCACCTCAGTACAAAGGAAAAGCTAGCATGCGCAGACACTAAATTGGGGCTGCTTGCAAACCTTGAAAATGGACTAAACTTTTTGTTTCCCACTAAGACAGAGTATGTTTATATTTTTAAATTGTGGAATCAAATACAAATGACTCTAAATGCCAAGATTCAAATGTTATTGAGATTTGACACATTAAAATTCAAATAGAAGCCAAATTCCAAAGCTACAAGCGCAAAGCTAAAGCTAAAAGAAAAACCCATTCCAAGCACCCACTTGATTGCGTATCCACTGCACCTTCTTTCCCCACCACCAGCTCAGTTTGATGATGAGAACTTCTATTTATCAATAGATAAAAAAGCACACTATAGAAAACTCAACAACCATAGGATATTTGTGTTGGACGGTTCTGATAAAAGAATTAGAGGCAGGGTTTTCAAAACCAGACTGAATTTAGTATAAGTCAAGGCAACAGTTGTCAAATCAGCTGGTTGAACTGTGGATAAGGTCATTAGAGCAAATAACAATAATTAAGTGTTGCTAGCCTTAGAACAGAAAAGGTGGATGGTTCAATTTGTAGGCAATGCTACTAACATTTCGCAATGTCCACGAATCAAGTCTCTAGAGCGTCATTTTCTATTTGGCATTCCAAAATGCTCTCGTTCTGATGCTGTATAAACTGGCAAATATATGCGTCAGAATAACCTATTAAAAAACAATATACATGAGAATGGCTCTGGCTCAGTCTGTTCCGTTTATATTATAGGTCAGGGGTTGGACCCCTGCCTTGTGCATGCCTATAAATTCCTTTTTCCCCACAGCCCATTCTTGATGAACCAGGTTGATCTGGTCCACAGGTTCAGAATCCAGCTCAATGAGAAAACCAGACCTGACTAAAGACTGCTTCACAGTGAAACCAGTCAAACCACAGGTCCGGTTCAGATATCAAATTACTAGTCAGAACTAACTACTGAATCTTATAGACTTCCTACCACAAATGCATAAGAGCTCCGCGTCATATATTACCTGAGAGTCTTTCTGAGAAATTTCGCCAATTTGGCGTGCCAGAGATAATCGTTTCATGATCTCCGGCATGTACGAGTTCTCCAGAGGAAACCGCTGAAAAGAATCCTGAACATATATAGAGCCAGTTTTTAAGAAAGAATCCTGAACATAAATAGAAGTAGTTTTTTAAAATAAAAGAAGCTTCAGCCCTAATCTAATTGAATGAACTATTGGGCATGAAAGTAAGAGATCTTGCATTCCTTGCTGTGAGTTAACCTATCCATCATTCAACTATATTCACCCTAAATTAAAAATCAAGACAAAATAAAATTTACTAGCCTTCAGGGAATTTGAATTATCATCCAAATTGACTACATAATGACATGATTGCAAAGCATTACGAAAAGACTAATTTCTCCTACAATGTTGTGGCACATTTGAAATAACTCTCATTTAAATGTAACGAGCAGTGGCATTATAATGTAAAAGGAGCTCACCATGAAGGATCTAATGCACCAGTTATAGAATTATAATGGAGACAATGTATATATCAAAGAACTAGTTAAATGAATAACAATGTCAAAAAAGAAACATTAAAGAGTGAGTGGTCAATCCCAACGCATGTGAACAAAACCTTGAAAGAACCTCAATCTATCAATTTGTCATTTGCCGAGACAAAGGCACATGCATGAGGAAGTGCAATTTTTCAACTCATGCAATTCAAAGATTTTAGACACCAAGCTAATGATAATACCTTGGAAAATGATCTACATAGGGAGGCAAATTTTGATGTCTCGTCAGGTGATATTAGTGCTATGCTGCATCCATCAGAAGAAGCTCTGGCAGTCCTTCCGCTTCTATGGACATAAACCTGAAAAAATAGGAATATATGACAGAAACAAGTTATATATAGCGAAAAGAATGGTAGAATACATCAGCGAGGTGAGGCTTGTTTATCATACGATAAAGAAAAATGAGGGAAAGTTTTCTACACTTACTTCTGCTGAATGGGGAAGCTGATAATGAACAACAGTTCGAATGCCTGGAATATCAATACCCCTAGCGGCAACATCAGTAGCGACAAGCACACCATGTTCGCTTCCACGAGAATGATCAATTGCCTAAAATAATTGAAAAGGAGGAAGGGAAGAGAATCATTCATACGAATATATTTGTATGTATATTACACACACACAAGAATTTGCCAAGAATAACCATTATAACTTAAAAAACCATTCACCTGAGACTTATGAAGTCCGGTCACCTATAAATTTATGCTCGGAAGTTTACAAAAAAGAGTTCTTGATATTTCATTTCTAATAAATCATAATATGAGAAGACATCTCTAGTGAAAAGTGGAACGTTGGAATAAAAATGTCGATTATCAATTTCTTATATGCCTACATGTGTTCAAACCTAAAGCAGTTATCTCTACTCTTCATGTTTTCTATTCTCGGTCAAAAGCTGAGACCTCCCTCCCTCAACCGGATCAACATTTAAGAGTCCACTCTTCATGTTTTCTTTTCTTGGTCAAATGCTGAGAGTGTCATGTTGACCAGCTCCAATGGGTATGTTAGCTCCACTTATCCAGATTTAAAGTCGTAGAGGCACAAATTAGAAGTTCAAAGACTTGATTGGAAAAAATGCACAAGTGCAGGGACTAAGAGTGGACTTTTACCATTCAAGTGCAACTTCAACTTCCGTTTATTTAAACTACAAGGCATTACAAGATGAAAGTATTCTTTACAATTTGGAGTCTCATAAATTTTTTTTCAAATTCAATTAGGTTGATTATATATTTCATTATCCAAATAATGACCAAAACTTGGGGTGGATCTTTTGCATTCAACTCAAAATGATCTTTTCAATTCCTTGATAACAGAAACGATCATATAATCCACGCATTTTTCCTAAGTATCAACGTCGCTTTAAACAGATGATAAGCATGTTATTTATAATCCTAATATCCATAAAACATGATAATCATAGAAGCAATAAATGACAGATCCATATGCATCCAAACTGAGAAAATTCCTCTTGACCAACCACATGTGGTATACTGCAAAATGATGTAAACAAGTTAAAAATCTAGAGAGCAAGAAAAATCTTCCCCAAGCCTATACACAAGTTCAATAAGTAGTGAAAAATCAAACATCTGATATTGTTAACAATTTAGTAATAAGAAACCTTCAATCGAGCTCTTTGCTGCATCTGCGAGTGCAGAGTCCATACGTGGATGCCAAGAATGCGTAAGATAGAGGAAATGTGGCGTAAAGCTGCAATTGATGTGCAGAAAACAATTGTGCGACCTTGTCCATGTAGACTTAGAATATAATATAAGTGAGCATCTTTATCTTTTTCTATGCACCTGCAATTTATAAGGGTTAGTATTGTTGCACAGAATACACAATATTCAGATTGAATGTAACATCCTATAGTAGAATAATAGCTGAGCAAAAACATACAAGTAATAACAAGTTACAGCTCATTGGATGGCTCGTAATCAGGCAAGATACTAAATTGGGGTATATTTGTCAAATAAAAAAGTCTTGACTTCCCTAATAAATTGACTAATAACTAAAGACTCACGAATTGTCCTCAATCATCATAGCCAGATTTTTCGTCATCTATATACTCACTTCTCACATTTACAATCCTGATACTCCTTAATCGTCGCAGCCTGCAAAAGAAAATCTGCGACTACAACAGCATACTAACAACTAAGCTTAACAAGCTGAAGAATGTGAAAATGCTCTTTCTGCAAAGGGAGGAGGAGAACAAAGGTCGTTGAAGTTTCAAACACTTCTGGGCATGACACACCAGAAAACTCATTAGGTGCCAGGGAAAAACTACATCAGCATCTACTCAACCAATCACTAAGTACCACATGTCATTTCTGAGTGTTCTTCAAAGAAAGATCTTTTGAAAAGTTCAGCACTAGCTCATAATGATCCAATAGAACTTCTACAGTGCAGAGTTAAAGTTATCCACCACAAGTCAACAGCTCTACCAAATCTAATCAAAAGGTATTATGCCCAAAAGATACAAAACCTAAGTCAAACTGATCTGCAATTTTATGACCTCTACTATCCCTAAAGACACTTCTCCAATATTCTCCAACCATTTAAAAAACAATATTTCATTCAAGTAATTATCCAAAGTTTCACTACTTCAAGACCTTATCTTTCCTCAAAGCCCCCAGCACAGGCTCAGTCAAGGCTTTCTTTTGTTTGACCCTTTTTTGATTGGTAAAAAAAAAAAAGCAAACTTACCTAAAAAGTAAACTTAATTTACAAAACTTCTCCAGGCACCAGAGGAATAAACAAATAATTCAAAGCCACCTGATCTTTAATTATCAAAAGTGAACTGACAAGTTTTAATTTTACCCCCAAAAAACACACACAACACGAGCGCACATACAAACTTTATAGACCAACAGAGTGCATACTCAATAAATGACTCCTCTAGCTTATTTGCCAAAATTGAGGAATTTGTCAGATCAATTATAGCAGCATTTTCCCGCATTCCAGCTCGCTCGGAAAGAGTCTCTATAGAGTTCAATCCACCGCTTGTTGATTGCTTTGATCTGACAATACCCCGCTTCAGCTTCTTACGAAAATCAGCAGATAGAGCAATAGTTGCAGAAAAAACAAAAGTTTGTCTTTTCTTCCTCTGGATGTTAGATATTGTTACACAACTCTGCATGCTTTGAGATCCTTCCTCCACAGAACTACTAGTTGTTGGAAGCATGTCGATAATTGACTGCAACTCACGGAAATGCCCATCTTCTATCATCCGATCAGCCTCATCCAACACAAAGAAGGACAAGGAATGTAACTGTAAAATCAAAAGCACGAATTCAACAACAGTAATATAGACAAAAAAATGTTTTGTTGACTTAGTCCAAACTAACTATTTACCAAGAAAAAATGAATAGAAACAAAAGATGACGCTACAGGGAGAGGGGTAGATTTGATTAACCAGAAGTTTTTGTCTGATTCAAATTGGGCTCACAATTTAGGCCCTTCTATCCATCACCTCCCTTGCTATAACTATTTGGCAACAAATTCGCAATATGCTTCTTAAATATCTATTAAACAACTGAGCAAGTCCTTATTTGCCAAAAACTATCACGATAAGTTGAAGTTTTTAGATAGGAAAATACAGAACCATGATATATATATGATCCCAATGATGCAAATAAGCATATGCAAGACAGCATACTGTTCATGTTGATAAAACTAAAATGGTGGACACAAATTAAACAGGAAGACGCATTAGGGATGAGGCCATGATTGCACGAAAATATAAATTCAATGCAGAATATGATTCCAAGCTAACCTCCACGAGATGGATTTCTCCTCCTGACATAAGTTCCCATAATCTCCCAGGAGTTCCAACAACAATCTCAGGCCTCGCTTCTAAAAGCCTCTCCTGTTTTTCTGTTGACATCCCACCAACAATGGGAACTACTCTGATTCTTGCATCCTTGGCAAATTCCTTGAGATGGTCAGTGACCTGGAAAATAGACCATGATATGTACAATTATCAAAAGGATGAAAAAGTAAAAAGCCATCTAATTGAGAAATTCTCTTAATTGTTTTGGTGCAGCCTTCAAGTGACGTAAAGTGTAAAAAAAAACACTCAAAAACAACAGCTGAAAAGGCTGCAGATACACCGTGTCTCAACAAATTCTAGCATGACATTTTTCACTGGCATGTCCTACATTCGTTTACTCTGATTCTTTGCTCCATGGATTCTCTGCACGCGTGCGCACAGAGTATACAAAGAAATTTCCTTACACAAATATTCTTCCACAGGCACTTTGGATTAGCATAATATAAATGGAAAGGGGGGGGGGGTCATCAGACACACATGCTCTTCCAACAATATTATTTGATCGCAGAAACAACAGACTACTACTCATTTTAGTTCACACGCAATGCGATTACCTCCTCCAAAACTATCATTCTGCAGTTCGTAGCCTTTACTTTTCAAAAAATTAAGAACGTAAACTATACTATAGCAAATACGTTTTTATTATTCACTAGTAGTCTAGTTGTACTTTTCAAACTGATAAATATTCAACTATGGGGTTTGTTTTTCAAGTAAGCTTCCATTTTCCTTTTGGCTTTCATTTTTCATTTTTCACTTATTCACAGAAGAGGTGAATGCCAGTTTATTAATAAAGCAGATCTAACAGACTTTATAGCAGCTATGAGAGGTTGTCTGTTACACTTGGTTTTTGGATACTCATTGTTGCAACATGAAAAGGTCATTCTCTATCATCACGCAGCATAAGTCTTGGAGGATGTTCTCCATCTTACACAAAAATTGAAGATGATGTTTTCTAACATCATAAAGTAGAAATCTCAGTTTACTCTAAAGATGCATTTCCTAGAAACTTCCACTATGGATTTAAGAAGGGGTGAAGTCAAAAGCTTAAGGATCCAAAGGAAGATGAGCATGGCAAGAGTCCATAAGTGTAACTTCATCAACTTAATCACTGTTTGCTGAACCAGAAAACTCCATGCTCTTGTTGTCGCATTATTCCAAGTAAGAAGAGTTATACCTCACTATTCATTTATGTAAACAAAAAAGAAACGTACTAAAACTAATATGCCTCATTACTTCAAATGCTATGGCGTCGTCCCAGGTAAAATGGATTGAGCAATGCACATACGGCAAACTTGTACCTGAAGTGCGAGTTCCCTGGTAGGTGTGATAATAAGGGCCCGTAAAACACCTTTTGGAGCATACTTTTCCGCTTCCTCTCCTTTTTCTTCACGCATCTTTGTTGATTTTTCTCTTTCCTCAAGAAGCCTTTGCAGAATTGGTAATCCAAAAGCAAGTGTTTTCCCTGACCCTGTCTCTGCAGTGCCTATAACATCCTACAAAATCAACATTAAAGAAAAACACTAGAATTAGTTTTGTGCTTAAAAGTTCACACAAAACTTTAAAATCTTTAAACTAACCTTTCCTCGATGAGCAGCAGCAGGAATACAAGCTTTTTGTATCGGTGTTGGTTCCTTGAACCCAAGCCTCCGTATTGCTTTCATAATAAGAGGATGCAACCTCAAATCATTCCATGCATAGAACTCCGCATCATCAACAAGGTCGACTTCAGCATCATCCACTTCATTGAGAAGCAGTGTGATCAACATTTCAGACAATTGATCACATTTACAAATACATCACGGCAATGAATACATAGGCTTCTCTCCTAGCTCACGAATGTTGTTCGACTAGTCTAATGGCCATTTGCATCAACCAGAAGGAATTAGACTGCCACATGTATTACTGGAAGCTACCCCCATTCAAGCCAAAAAGTAGAATAAAATACTAATAGAGCACCAACCTGCTGGCGATTCATCAACTTTCTTGGTCTCTTTCTTTTGTTTCTTCTTTTTCTTTTTCTTTTTCCTTTCACTCGTCACATTCTCCTCCTCCTCCTCCAAATTGCTTGCAATCTCAGCTTCAACCCCATGATCTGCACTGCCTCGTTCATTACCATCCTTCTTTTTCTTTGATTTCTTCGCTTTCCCTGATTCTTGCTTCACAGATTTCAGTATATCCAAACCGTATTCAGATTCATCAATCTCTTCGAGAGAAAGAAATCCTGCAAATTTTTTACCCGAACAAACCCATGTAAACAATGCAGAAAGCTTAAACCCTATAAACCCTATAAAACCTTCTATTCTAATTGGTTCAGAATTCGCATTCGAGACAATATCCAGGACTTCAAAAGCACAACCACATAACAATTAACCCACATTCACATCTAAATCCCTATTTTTTCAGAGGAGCACCCCGAATTTCACTTTTTTCCGTGTGCCCTTTCCTCAGGTTGCTCTCTCGTATCCTTTCTCATAGCTCAATCGGCACAAGCACCAACTAAGCGTTCGAATGTTATCATCCACGCAAGACGAAGCACCGGTTAAGGCCACGCCAACCAGCGCCCATTATTTCCAAGGGTAGTCGTTTTGTTTCAGCTCCTTTTTCCATTCATAACCCATCGATTCTCTCAGCACCACACACACACACGCACAGAGCGAGAGAGACAGACCTCCTTCGAGCTCGTTGGAGCCGATGAAAAGAGAGAAAGCGGAGTCGTCGCCGTCGCCGTCGCCTTCGCCGGGGAGGGAGCGAGTCCAGGGAAGCGAGTCGAGCCACTGGATTTCAGGCCCGTCGCGACTTCTCTTCCGCTTCGGCTTGCTCCTCTGCGCGCGAGACGCTGCGCCGTCGGCCATGGCTGCTGCTGCTGCACGTCGCAGTTGCTCCGTTCAGAGTACAACTAGTTTTGAGCGCTGAAGAGGCTTGAAAAGAGACTTGCCCACGAGGGCGATTGTTATACAAAATTAAAAAATGAAAATATGAGGTAACAATTTTAGGGCGCAAAGGCCTGAAATGGCTAATAAATTTTAGGATTAAGTGCACCGAAAATTCTAAAACTTATCGTAAAAGTATAATTTAATTTTATAACATTCAAAAAGCATAATCAAAATCTAAAATTTATCAAATTTAGAGATGAGTATCGGTTCAAGGTCATCCCTAAACGAACCTTGGATCGGCCCAATCCTTCCGATTCGGGTTCGGTTCCTAAGGGGACTAGGTCGATCATTGATCCTGGGGGCACTGGAATTTGTATTATTCCGGTTAGTCCTTAGTCCTAAGACTTTAGGATTGTTACTAATCCTGTAGATTTTTTTCCTAAACCCTAGGTATTTAACCTAAAGTGCTCAACCCCTCCTCTTCCTTCGCTTTTTTCCTCTCCCTCTCTTATAGTCTCCCTTTTACTCTCTCCCTCAATCTCATATCCTTTTCGACCTCTAAGCGTCTCTTTCTCTCTCTAGCAACAACTCTCTCCCTCTCTCTCCTTGCGTGTTTATTCTTTGCCAATGACAATCATCAGTAATAAAGACTCTAGGATCTCAACAATTTAGATTGATCATCATTCCCGGTCAACATATGCAACTCAAAAGTAAGTATCTCCATAATTGGTTCTAAGAGAAACAAAGACCAAGCATCTTAACTTGAATAGCCACATTCATTTTGCATCTTCGTCAACAACCACAGTGACAATTTCTTTTTGTTAATGTTTGATGTTTCAAAATAAATAACAACTTGAACAAACATCTTAATATTTGAAAAAACAATAACAAAATGGGTCTTGTAACAAGGGTCTAATCTTATGGCATTTTATGGTTGCTTAATTCAACTCACACATATGAATTTAGCAATTTCAGCAACTCTGACTCTAGCAGAGTTAAATACTCGTTCAAGAATGAAAAATGCTACATATTATTGGTGTTAAGTAAAGTATGAGCTCATTTTTATTCTAACTCTCAACAGCTCTGACTCTCTTTTGTGATCTCTTGGTGCACTTTCAATTGTCCGAAAGTCATGTGGTGTCTCTCTTTTATGCTAATTCTCTAGGTTTCCCAATTCGGCCTCATGTGGTGTCTCTCTTTTTGGCAAGTGGAGATTTATGTTGTTGCACTTATTTTAGATTTCTATTTGATTTATATCGATGTTCACAATTTGGTTGCTCAATATCGCATAATCTATGGATATGTAATTTCAAAGAGTATGTTTGTCCTTTCAAGAAATACAAAAAATGAAAAAAAAAAAAGAAGCTATTGGTTCTAGGTTGACCCTAGACCCACAAGGTCAATCCAATCCTTGATCACAAGCTTAATAGGGTCGGTCCCCAATCCCAAAAGTTGGGGATTAATACTATGTGGGTTGGTTCTCAAGTTAGGTGCTAAACCGGCTTAACCTTGACCATGCTCGCCCTTGTCAAATTAGTGCAATCAAGTCCTTTAATTAACTCTTTCTAACTTGGCTAAACGGAAATGATGACATGATTTTTTTTTATTTTCTCTTATCTACATGATGATGATGTGGCTAAAATATAAAGGATAATGCTCTTTTTGGTGATAGTGGGACGGAGGTGGTGAGGGCCTAGAGGCCCTTGCCTTCTTTTTTAATTTAATTTATTTTTTAAATATAATTGAGATGATATTTAGATTAAAAAATTAGATTTGGACCAAAACGATGTCGTTTTAGCCTTATCCTTCATGTTTTAGCCACGTCAGCACCATATAAGAGAGAGAAAATAATAATAAAAAAAGCTATGTTAGCGTTTGCGTTAGCCAAGTTGAATGGAGTTAACCAAAGAACTTGATTGTATTTTGATTATATTTTTTGAAAGTTTTAAGACTCAATGCACTTTTGTGAAAATTTTTATGACTTCCAGTGTACTTATCCCTTAATTTTTTTTTTTTTTGGTAAGGGTAAATGTGTATATAACTTTCCATAAACCAAATACAAACTAAGCACGAACCTAAGCCTGACCCTGTTAGGACAAAAGTGTCCAAATAGGGTCAAGGAAGGCCCTGCAAGGCTATACAGACACCCAGAAGACTAGAGAGAGCCCGGAACTAAAACAAAAGGCCGGGAAACAAAGAGGATCAGCCCTCATCAAAAATAGAAGGCGGGAGGGCCCACTGTCTTTGGATATGGCGGTTCCTGGGAGTGTCTTGAACTCTTCCCATAGATAATGCTTTGTCCTTGACAACCTTGAGAAGGTGCTTCCGCATACCTGGGAGGTAAATGCTCTTGCTCCTAAAAATGGCGTTGTTCCTCTCTGACCAGATAATATGGACCATCGCCCCAAAGGAAAATCGAGAGAGGCAGTGTGCAAAGGAAGTGCCGCCGCAAACTGTCATAGCCCAAGTGATGTGCTCATGCCACGGACGATTCCGCCAAGGGAGGTTGCACCTGGTAGCCCAAAAATAGGCTAGCCTTCTAGTGGAGGGACAGCTGAAGAAGAGATGGTTGATCGAGTCCGGTCTCGTACTGCAGAAAGCGCATAAGGCAGTCTCAATCCTGTGATTTTGAAGGAGAAGGACCTGCGTAGGCAGCCGATTGAGAGTGACTATCCATAGGAGGAAGGCATGGCGGGGTGCAATGTGGTGATCCCAAACAAATGAGTGCCAAGGAACCGGATGGCCTCTGCTCCTGAGATGGTCCCAAGCTGAGGAAACCGAAAAGGACTCCGAGGAATTTGGATTCCATATCAGTTTGTCGGGTGCATCCACAAAACTAGGCGACAGCTCATTCCAGCTGAGGATGGAGTCAAGAAAGGGTGAAGGTTGCCAGATGCCTTCATAAAACTCCCTAACCGAAGTATCCCTGGGAATCAAAGGCCTAATACTCCAAAAAAACCTCAAAATTTAGCTTTTGTCTCAATTTTATTTTTTTCCTCATAAAAAATTTCTAACTTTAGGTTTCGTCCGAATTCTACCATAAACTTTTTTTTGTCCTATAAAAACTCTTCACTTTAGGTCTTATCCCAATTCTACCCTCAAATTTTTTTTGTCCTTTGAAAAAAAACCCCAACTTTAGGTTTTGTTCCGTTTTAACCGTCCAGTCCCAACTTTATCCTAAAATTTTTATAATCTCATAAAAAATCAAAAACTTTTACTTGAGTCATAAATTTGCCCCCATTAATCTTCTATCCAAAATTTCTCGTTGATAATTGAGAGATGGAAAACTTCCAAGCACGAACTATTCGAGCATCTCTAGCGAGCTCTCCGACCACGAGAGACTGAACATTCCCAAGCACAAGAGATCGACGAACACAAAATCCTTACCGCAATTTTGATAGAGGGTTAATGAAGAGCAAATTTGGGACTCAAGTAAAAGTTTATGATCTTTTATGAGACAAAAAAATTAGAGTGAAATTAAAACCGAACCTAAAACTGTAATTCTTTTATGAGAAAAATAAATTTATGGTAGAATTGATATTAGATTAAAATTGAGGATTTTTTTATGAGAAAAAAAATTTAGGGTAGAATTTGGATTAGACCTAAAGTTGGGGGTATTTTATGGGACATAAAAGTTTATGGTAGAATTTGGACATAATTTAAAGTTGGAGGTTTTTTTTAAGGTATTAGGCTAAATTTTAAGGGAAACTTTCAAATAAAAGTTTGAAATGAGGTCATTTTTAAATAAAAAAATTTTGAAATGGATTTTATTTCAAATAAGGGTCTAAGCTCACTAGCCAGTCAAATCTTTATCGGTCGACGATCACTTCATTTTTCCGATGGTTGAAAAAAGGGGAATTTTCTTCCATAAACCTTTATTTTTCTTTCTTCTAGGTCATCTTCTTCTTTGTCCAAGCCATCCCAACACTATTAAGAGAACATCTCACTTGTTTTTTTAAAATTTTGGCACTCGATTATACTTTTGTGATAAGTTTTATGACTCGATTGCACTTTATTGATAAGTTTTAGGACTTAATTGCCCTTTTGGAAAATTTTAGGATTTAATTGTATTTTTATGACAAGTTTTAAAACTTTCGGTAAACTTATTCCATGGATAAAATATTATGAAAAGGCTTGAGACGGGTTTTAGTAGATATGGGCTGGTTATGGTTTTAAGTGAGTCTAGGCTTGGCTTGATTTAGAAATTTTGGGCTTGCCTTAGCATAAATAGGTTTGGGCTGAGTTTGTTCTTTAATGAGTTTTACTTATTTCTAATTAAAATTGGGGTCTGATATAATAGCCGAATTTCGTATTCGTCGCTCAAACCTAATAATCCACAACGGCTCATACTCGTATCGGGCCCAAGGGCCCAACCTGAGTCTTCATTTTTGGATTTTTAAAAAAAAATTCGAAATTTTCTTTCGAAAAAATATAAAATTTTTAAAGAATTTGAAAATAGCTTAAGATGTACGCATTGATTAGGTTTTTCGATTTTTGCATTAGATATAGTTTAGTCTCTTTATAATTAGAATATATAGTTTAGACATCTTAGCAAATGCCTTTTAGAAAAGGAACTAAACTCAATTTGAACTTAGCTCATCGGGGTTGTTATCATAGGAGCTTAATAACGAGGCCATGTGTATCATTTGCTTGACACTTTATTGGATATACTTACTTGCACTTCACTTTTGTCATAATTGTTGTGATTATCTATTTTTTCTTGATTGCGCACTCGTGCATGAACATCATTTAGTGCATGGGTTAATAAAATGGTCAAAGATCGTCTGAATCATAAGCCAGGGTGTTGAAAGAGTACTAGTTGGATAATTAATGTAATCAAGTTCTCGACCCTAGATTTATGATTGCGTAAAAAGTGGGATATCCTCCTGTACCTCGCTTGATTTCTAGCTAACCTTTGTTAGACTAATGGCTATTCCTAGTTAAGTTGAACTTCATAAAAAATATCTATTTCAATTGTAGTTTCCCAACCTCAAGTGAGGCCATGCTGGTTGAAATCAACTCGACGTTCGTTCTAAATCCTGCTCTTTTTTCAGACTCACGTTGGGAGGGTTGTGACAAGGACGATGGCATTGGTAATTTTTAAAATTTTACTCATTATTAAAAACCGTTCCAAATCACTCTTTTTTTTTCTTTGATTCCCCTTGAAAAATCTTGAAATTAGCTTAACATGGTCCTTTCATCAAAAGTATAAATATGAACTTCGAGAGAGAAAGAGATCGTCAATGAATGTTGCCCACATCATTGTACCAACCATCCTCAACCTATACACATTGAGCCACCATCACCATCATCCTCGACTGCTTGCGGGTGTGCAACTACCATCACAATTGGCCCTATTAAAAAGCCATCACTGTCACATACATATAACTTTCTAATCTAGCTACCGCTATTGATGAACCACAAGTATCCAACCACTGAAAATATCGAAACGGGTGGGTCGAATTAGATTTGGCTGGGTCGAAATTGTGTGTGACTTAAATTGACCAATTTAATACTATTTAAGTAACCTATACTCGATATGACCTGATATGACCCAATTCGATATACAATTCTTAGCAATTTTTTTAACTATTAAAGTTAGGCATGTTTTTTGTGGGGACACAGCTTAACCATTAAAGATGGATGATTAAGACGTGTTCTATTATTTTATTGATTATTATTATTTGTTATTTGTAATTCCATCTCTAATCTTCTTCCCCGAAACACTAAGGCTGAGGAAATGAGAGAACAGTTGCGAATGCTAGCAATGAAGAACTTCTAAACTAGCTGCCACGATGTTGTCGACCACCGCCACAAGAGCTCTTATCATTGTTGGGATTGACCGCACAATCACAAAGAAATAGAGAGCAAAACGAGAAAGAGAATTGAGACACAAAGTTTTTATCCTAATTCACCCTTAAACTAAAGCTACGTCTAGTAGAGGATTCCACTATAATTAGCACTGAGCACCTCTCTATTACATCTCTCAATTACAAGAAAAAGAGACTATATATAGGCAATAGTTTGATTTAAAATAGGAAATCTCTTCCTAGGAAACCTATTCTAATTAGGAAACTTGCTCCAATTAGAAAATCTAATTAAATTAGAAAACTTTTCTTTTTTGGGCTCAAACTATAAAAGACCTCTTGCGGCTTGGGACCGCCACTCCCTCGACCCTTGCCTACTCACCGGGGAGTGGGACCCTCGTTCCTTCCTGTTAATGGGGAGTATGAACCACACTCCAACATTCTTCCACTTGGTGAATACTCCACATGCTTCTTTAGACCCAACACAGTTGTACACCATTCAAATTTTTCTGCACTCACTGCCTTGGTTAAAAAATATGCACTATTCACCTGTGTGTCAATTTTCTCTAGCACTACAACCTTCTGTTCCACTTTTCTCCCGAATGAAATGATTTTGTATGCTAATATGCTTTGTTCTTGCATGAAATCCAGAATTCTTAGCCAAAAATATAGCGCTCTGATTATCACATGCAATATTTACTCCTCCTTGTGTAAAACCAAGTTCTTTACACAATCTATGCATCAAGATTACTTCCTTAGCAATATGAATAAGGGCCATGTAATCTATCATAGTAGTAGATAAAGTAACAGTGCTTTGTTTCTTACTCATCCAACTCACAGCTCCACCGAATAGAGAAATAACATATTTGCTAGGTGACCTTCTGCTATCAATGTCACCTCCCCAATCAGCATCCACAAAACACTTCAGTTCTAACACTTGCTGTCCCTTTGAGCTTTTCATGCCTTCAAACATAGCTCATAGTCAAACGCACCGTGAAGATAACGAAGCACCCGCTTTACTGCCATCGAATGCTTTTTGCCCGGATTGGACATATATCTATTCAATACTCTCACTACTTGAGCAATATACCATGGCATACATCAAGCTCCCAACAACGCTTGCATATGGCACTTTGCCATCTCTTCAACTTTCTCTTCAATCTTAGGACACTAGAACGCTGATAACTTGGAACTTGTGGACATGGGGATCTTCACGGGTTTACAGTCAGCCATATTGAACTTTTTCAACACACTTTCAATATATTTCTTCTAACTTAGCCACAACTTCCTATTCTCATGCTCCCTTTTAATTTGCTTGCCCAAGATGAAGTTTGCTAGGCCTAGATCTTTCATCTCAAATTGTTTTGCCAACAATCCTTTCACAATGCTAATCATTCTCAAATTATTTCCAACTAGTAGCATATCATTAACATATAAGGTTAAGATAACAAAATCATCATCTAACCTTTTCATATAGACACAATGATCAGCATCACAACGAACAAAGCCAAGCTTCAAGATATATGAGTTGAACTTCTGGTACCACATACTTAGAGATTGCTTTAGTCCATATAAAGACTTGTTCAGTTTGCAAACAATATCTTCTTTTCCTTTTATTACAAACCCTTATGGTTGCTTCATGTAAATATCCTCTTCCAAGTCATCATGGAGGAATGTTGTCTTTACGTCAAGCTGCTCTACCTCCATATTATATGCAGCTGCTATAGATAAGACAAGTCTTATGGAATTTAATTTAGTAATAGGAGAAAAATCTCACCATAATCGACTCCATTTATCTGCATGTATCCCTTCGCAATCAAACAAGCTTTATAACGTTCTATCTCTCCATCTGCAGATATTTTCTTCTTGAACACCCACTTGCAACGAATTACCTTTTGATCAGTAGGTAGTTTTACCCGACTTCACGTTCCATTCTTGTCTAGTGAGTCCATCTCTTGTTTCATGGCTTTCTCTCTCTGTTTGGCATCCTCCACACTTCTTGCTTCTTTAACAATACTTGGATCATCATCTATAACAGTCAGAGCATAATTCTCATTGCTGGTAAGTAGGGTACACCTCTCAGGTGGTTTTCTAATTCGTGTGGACCTTGTTAAGATCGGTTCAGGTGGTGCTTCAACTTTGGACTCAGTTTCAAAATCTACAACGCCATCCGCCTCGTTAGGCTCATTAGCTTCGAAATTTGAATTTTTTGTTCTAGCTATTGTAGCCTCTATCTCTTCCTTCAAATCAACATCTAATTCAACCGTCTATGATTTATTAGGAGCATGGCGAATAATATGATTTGTCATAGATTTTTTGAACACCACATCTCTGCTGTAGATGATACATTTAGTATCAGGATTCCATAGATTATACCCTTTGACACCATCCTTGTACGCAATGAAGGTACACTTCTTTGACTTGATCTCAAACTTGTTCCTCTTTTCCTTTGGCACATGTACATATGCTTCATAACCAAACACTCTAAAATGGGATATGTTTGGCTTTTTTTCAAACAATGCCTCAAACATTGTTTGATCCTTCAAAGCTAATGTGAAAGACCTGTTTTTTAGATAACACACGATAGCTACTGCTTCCACCCAAAATTTAGCTGCTAAGCCTGCACCACTTAGCATACTTCTTGCCTTTTTCATGAGAGACCGATTGAGCATCTCTGTCACTCCATTTTGCTGAGGTATATAAGGCGTTGTCTTCTGCCTGGCAATGCCATTGGTCGCGCAGAATTGATCGAATTTCATTGAACAGAATTCTCCTTCGTTATCAGTCCGTAAAACTTTGATTTTTCTATCAAACTGGTTTTCCACCAAAGCTTTGAACTCGCGAAATTTTTCAAGCACATCATTTTTCTTTTGCAGAAAATATATCCATACATAGCTGGAAAATTCATCTGTAAAAGAAACATAATACCTTGATTTTCCAAATGATGCTACAGGTGCACGCCCGAAGTGTAACAGTCTGAATTTTCGATCCTTTTCTCGGGATTTATGAAATGAATATTTTGACCAATGCACTTATAGTGAGATCTCACCCGGAATCGCGCATTCTCGGGATGCTAACCTTAGGGGTAAGGCTAGCATGGGATTGAGTTCGCACGACTAAAGAACTCGACCTTGGTTTGATCTTCGACCATATCGATTGACGAGGGAATGTTTTGAGCCAACAGAGACCGGTCTATTTAATTGATTATGTCAAAAGGGAACTAGTGACAGACCCTCGCAACTTTATGACAATTGAGGTCGTCTTGGGTAGAGTAAACTTAAACGTGATTTGACTTAGCGTCGATCACGGGTCGATAGCGCGTAATCCCAATGAGCGACCTGTTAGCCAGAGATAAGCTAAAGTTGCGATTGTACGATTTTAATCATTTCTTGAAATTCAGGCCCAGGAATCGAGAATTTTGAAAGTGACAATTTTGAGCGGCTGATGACGTTTTTGGCTTGGCCAACCTTGGGGCCACCCATTTCTGCAAAAAAATGGATTTCGGTCCGGGATCGGAAAAATGACCGTTTTGCCCCTGGGATTGCGAACGAATTTTTAGGACTGAATTAAGTCGGAGGACTGAGAAATATCTTGTATGGCCGAAATTATGGAGGACAAGAATGCCCCTCACCTTTTTGGATAATTACAAGAATGCCCTTTGACTTTGTGGGCAAGAACAAACGTGGGCCGTCGGATTTTGGATGAGATTGAATTGTGGCCGTTGGATCGGAAAGTAGTGAGAAGGGTATTTTGGTAATTTCCGGGGTGAAATTATTGGGGTAGGATATTTATATTAGCTTCTCTCTCTTTCTCTCTCACCTTCTCTCTCCTCACCCCTCCCCACCGATCGGTCTCTCTCTCTCCCTTCCCCCGTGCGTGAGGTCCCCTTGGCCGGCCACCAGCTCTCCTTCGCCGGTCGCAGCCCAGCCCAGCTGCCCGCGCCGCTGCTTCTCCCTTCCGGCCACCCCAACGCTCACCCGTCTCTCTCTCTCTCCCTCCGTTTTCCTGTTTCGATCAGTTCAGCCGCCACCGAGCCACCTCTAGCCATCCTCCCCTGTCCCATACGACCAGGACGCCACCCTTAGTCGGCCGCCAGCCACCCGCCCGCCGTGGAGCAGCTGCACGCCCGCCTGGCTGCCGACGACGCTGCTGCTGCTGGTCCACTGTCCTCGCCCCTGTTCAGTCGAGTTGTCCTGTTTTCTAGGGTAAGTGTCTTCCCCAAATGCCACTTAGGACCTCGGGTATTGCTAGGCTCGTTTAGGACTCGAATTTGATAGTTTAGGTGGTTATTTTGGGACTGAATTTTGTGGCTTGTTGTTTGGTTGTCGTGGACTGATTGGGGGATGAAATTTCGAGGTTTGGGAGGCTTGATTAGGGCTGTGACGTTGTGGAACGATCGGGATTAGTTGGTGTGATCAATTGGAATTGTTATGGCATGATTGGGTTTGTTGGGGTATTTGTATTGTTGGTTGTTATTGGCTGGTTTTGGTTGTGTATTGGGCTGAATGTGGTGTGGTGGTGTGCCGTGTGTGTGGCCGTGAGGTGTGGTGGTGTGGAAATGTGAATGTGCATTGAATTCGCGTGCTAAGTGTGTATGGGTCGTGGGGTGTGTTCGTGTGACAAGAATGTGAAATTGTGAAATGTGTGTGAGGTGTGTGTGTTTGGCCGTGTAACAGATGTGGTATGATTGGAACGAAGGTACGGGAATGTAGGATTGGTTTGAAAAGTGAGACCTTGAGGCGTGTTCGTTTACGCGGGGTAAGGTCCGTCCTGAGGCATGTTCGTTTACGCGGGACGATACCGTTTTTGACGAGGTGACGATGCCTGGCGCGACGGGGTGATGATGCTTGACGTGGTCAGAAGATCGTTGGCCTGATACGTTTTACGCGGGCGCGGTAGAAGGAAAGTGTGTGTAGGATTCCGTCCTGAGGCGTGTTCGTTTACGCGAGACGATGCCATCCCTGACAAGGTGACGTTGCCCGGCCCAACGGGGTGTCGATGCCTGACGAGGTCAAAAGACCGTTGGCCTGATGCGTTTTACGTTGGTGCGGTAGTGGTGGAAAAGTTGAGAATGAACGGGAATTGGCTTGAGGTGCGAGGTTTGCGAAAGTAATACGTGGTGTGAGTCAGTGTGCGAGTGTGTTTGTATCGAGTGCTGTGGTGCTCGATTATGGGGTAAAATACTGCTAGGCAAGGTATGGGACGTGTCCAAGTAGGTTTTGCTTTATAATCGAGGCACGAGCGCGGCTGTGATTCATTGCTGTGGTGTATTGGCTATGTTATTGTCTAACGTGCAGGGACGTGTATGATGGATTCCAGGTAGGATCGTGTGTGGTTATTAGTTTGGTTTATTGTAGTGTGTTATGCATGTTTTCGTCTGGCGGTACGTGAGTGCTTATGTGGGGTTTGGGGTTGTATACTTATTGAGATTCGTCTCATAGTTGTATAATCTACAATTTCAAACCCCCAACCTTAGACCCGGGGAGTCCGTTTTCTCTTTTTGGAAGTCTAGGGAGCTGACTTTGGGCGTGGAGTTGTAGGCGATGCCCAAGAGATTTCCGAAGGATCGAGTTAGATGAATTAGGAGTAGATTGGAGAAGGGCGACCCTTAGGTTTTTCCTCAGGGTATTTTAGGGGTTGTGTAGAATTGGTTGACTGATAATGAAGTTAAGCTAACCAGACCCTGATCTTTTGTTAAGTCGGTGATTGCGAATGTTTATTTGTTAATTATGTCTGTAGCATGATGTTTGTATATTTAGTGTTGTATGAATATGTTGTTGTTTGATTGTTATGGTGTTCTATCCCGTTATCGTCATCTTTTTGTCCGGGGTTTTTATATTCGCTTCCGCATGTGGCTTTAATGTTTGGGTTGGGTCGACGACGTTCCTGGGATGTCGCAACAAATTCGACCTGTGGTGGGATGTTCGCGCTTCGTGGGGTATGGGACGTGACACGAAGACGTCATCATGGATCAAACCCAGAATCCCTTTCGCTCTCCCTCCTATGGATTCAAAAGATACCCGATTATGTTTTCCATGTAAACAATGTTCACAAAATCTGAAATCCATTGAACAGCTTGGAATTCCATTTACCATCTTCTTTGAGGTAAGGGTCATCAGCCCTTTTTCATCGATATAACCCAATCTCTGATGCCATAGCATCAAAAGATCTTCTTCCACCTACTCTGAGATATAACTCTCACCGCTGATCACTGTGCTTCCCAATAACTTCCACAATTTTCCATATCATTTGCCTCTAGCGATCACCATAGATCTACGGGTTAGCTTGCATGAATATTTGTCGCTAGTGAATGTAATGCTAGCATCTACCATAGTTCCCATAGAAATAAGATTCCTCATAAGACCAGGAATATGCATCACATCCGGAAGATTCTTGATTGTCCCATCTTTCATCTTCAGCTTCACCTTTCCACGACCAACAATATCAAGTGCCGTGTCATCCCCATTCGCACTGTACCTCCTTGATATGGCTCATCACAACATAACCAATCTCTATGAGGCGTCATGTGAAAACACGCTCCAGTATCAATTATCCATGCATTGCAGTCACCTTGTGATGTATTGCAGATGAGATACATGTCTCCTGTGCCACTGTCATCATCCTTCTTTGCACTAGAGGATGATGCCTCATCTCGCTTCTCTGGACCTATACTTTTGCTTATGCAATATTTCTTCAAGTGTCCAGACTTTTTACACTTCCAACACGTTATTTCCAATCGATCTCGGATTTTAGATCTTCCTCTAGACTTATTCCTGCCATAAAATCTGGATTTGGATCGTTCACCGCTCCTTCCTCTTACGATAAGAGCCTCTTGCATTGCACTATCAGAACTAGCTCTCCTCATCTCCTCAAATAATAAAGCAGCTACAATGCCTTCAAAGGATAATGCACTAACACCAGTGCCAATCGAAATAATTATATGCTCCCATAAATTCGGCAGTGAACATAACAAAGTATATGCTTTATCTTCCTCATCCAGATTGACATCGATCAATGCAAGTTGCCTGTAAATAGTATTAAACTCGTTTAAGTGTGCAGAAAAAGAATCACCTTCGCTCATCCACAAGTTGTACAAATCGCTTCCGCATAAAGAGTTTGTTTATGAGTGACTTGCTTTGATAAAGGTTTTCCAGCTTCGTCCAGAGGTCCTTCGCCGGTTTCTCATAGGTCACGTTCACCAGGACACTATCTACAAGGCATAACTAGATTAGGCTTCGCGCCCTCCAATCGCTGCTATTCCAAGCCTTCAATTCATCCGACGTGGACTCGGTCTCCTTTGCCTTCTCCTTGGATTTTTCCTTGGGTTTATCTTCTTCAATCACGTGCCATAGATCTCTATCTATGAGCAAAGCCTCCATCTTCAATTTCCATAACTCGAAACCCTTTCTTCTGAACTTTTTACTTCAATTCGTGATTGACCAGTCAATGACATCTTCCCAAGATTCGATTTTTCGGATCTCTCTTTGCCAAGGAACTATAACCTCAAACCTGGCTCTGATACCAGATATTGGGATTCGCCGCACAATCACAAAGAAATGGAGAGTAAAAATGAGAAAGAGAATTGAGACACAAGATTTTTATTCTAGTTCACCTTTAAACTAGGGCTAAGTCCAATAAATGATTCCACTATAATTAGCACCTTGCACCTCTATGTTACATCTCTTAATTACAAGAGAAAAAGACTATATATAGGCAATAGTTTGATTCAAAATAGGAAACCTCTTTCTAGGAAATCTGTTCTAATTAGGAAACTTACTTCGATTAAGAAACCATTTAATTAGGAAATCTATTCAAAATAGGAAACCTAATTGAATTAGAAAACTTTCCTTTTCTAGGCTCAAACCATAAAAGCCCTCTTGTGGTTCGGGACTGCTGCTCTCGTGACCCTTGCCCACTCATTGGAGAATGGGACCCTCGTGCCTTCCTATCGATGAGGAGTATGAACCACACCCCAACAACCATTGCGCCTCCGATCCGTTGGCGACACCAACCCCCTTGCCCACTCGACTAATTAGGTGCCTCTCTATCTATACCTTTGTGCTGAGGTTGCGCTTAGTTGCTGTGATGGTCACGACCTGTAGATTTGGGATCGCTCGCCCTCGCAAGCCCCGATCTATGGTCACTCAAGGTTAGTGGCCTCCATAGCCGCAATGGTAGGTTTGGCTCATTATCTTCATTGAATTGAGAGCCAGGGAGAGAAAGAAGGACCTATGGCCATGGAGGTTCCAACCTCCGATGGTGGTCACCCGCCTCTCGCAACCTTAGGTCTATGGTCATGCAACACCGACCACCTCCTAAGGGAGTGTGCGTTGTTCGATCCAGCTCATCCAATTAAGCGTACCCATAAGTAGCTAGCCAAAAATGGATTCTCTAGAAACCCATTAAGACCCAGTCTTAATGAACTTTAATTGTAAACTACTTTCACCCAGCGCTTTAAATGTTTGAACTACCCACAAGCAACCTAGTCCCAAATTTATAAGTCAAATAATGTCTGCATGACTCATTTTAACACCTTTACCAACCACTATCACCACCAACTTCAACGATGAATACACGTTCAACTACCATCGCCATCATTCTCGACGACCTTTTGTGTGTCCAACCGCCGTTCCGCCTCCAATCTCTATCTCTCTCTCTTCGTGAAAGTTAATTGGTTGCAAGTTGCCTACCTCATAATTTACACGTGACAATTGATTGAAGGACCAAATTGAATCATGATTTAAAAGTTGTACGACCAAGGAAAAAGAATTAAAAATTGACATTGTACGATGAGGTAAAGTTCACGAATTTTTAGTGTTGCTCCCAAAAAAAATATTGATATTGGTTATGCTTTCATCGATTCTGAATACGTAATTTCGTGTGTTGCCTATTCCAAACCCGATAACCGTTCCTTTCACTTTCCCAAAATGGCTCTTGTTGAAGGTTATTTCGGTAAAGGCACACAAGTGATTATCACCGATTCATCCATTACAATCTCTCTCTCTCTCTCTCTCTCTCTCTCTCTCTCTCTCTCTCTCCTTATGACCACTAGGGGTGATAAGTTCCCGGTCCAGTTCGATTCTGGTCTAATGAAACTGGTCACTTAGGTTTTAATTTATATTTTACTAATTTTTGTCAATGAAGTTCACTTAGGGTTTAGTTAACATTTTACTAATTTTTTTATAGAAATAAAAAAATTAATTGAAGTATATGTAGTTGGTTTGGTCAACCTAGTTCAGTCCGGTCTCTCCCTTGGAACAAGATCAAAACTGTGACGCCCCGACCCCGGGGTCATTAACGTGACGTCCTGTTCATTATTATCTTTATTTACACACACGCGGAAGCATTTCTCGGGACAATCACATTCAAAACAAACAGCGGGATTAAGACAAACATCATGTTTATAATTCATGCAAACATGTTTACAAGCCAACTTAGCTGAATTTAGCCATCAACAAACATTATGGCTCGGGTGTCCTAAGCCCACTAGTGCTTCTCGCTCCTCGCTTTCCCCGAACTCTAACATGGCTCGAACTCCTCCTGTCGCCGCTATCCGTTCGACCATCCTATGGACCTGAAGGGGGGGAAATGGGGGGGGTGAGTCGGGGAGACTCAGCAAGTAAACCTACTAATATCAAGCGAGGACGAGGGGATCGCCGTTAGCACAAGTCGGCCCTTACCGCACCCGCATCAATGGCAGATCAATAGCAAAGTTCATATAAGAGAACATCAAACATGGCCATAACATGTGCACCTTGCCTTTCAAGTCTCGATTCTACCGCATGTACACTTTACCAATCAAGGCTCGGTTCTATCTCAAAACAACATCAAACATCAAACATCAAACATGATCAAATCGAGAAATGAACCAACCATAACCAACTAAATGACCGAGAAACGGTCCAAGCAAACCGTGTCACAACGTATCACAACTTCCTTTCCCGATATTAGGAAGTTTACTTATCCAACGGCAAACAAAACCAGAGAACAAGTTTCGAAACGGGTGAGATCGGGAAACTTCGGGCTTGAACACGAATACACGGCCTTGGACGTGGCTTCCTTCTTTCTTTCTCTCTTTCTTTCTCTTTCTCTCTCTATTTCTCTCTTTCCTTGGCCGAATGGCCTTCTTGCTATTTATAGGGACACAAAACTTGGGGCCTAAGCTTGGATGAGGTAAGCGCGCGTGTCATCGGGGCAATGAGGTAAGCGCGCGTGTCATCCATCCATTAATAGTCTAAGTCAAAAATCATGATGAATCTCTCTCTTTCTTGGGTCAAAACTTGATGACCAAGGCTCATAAATGCTTTTGGAAAAGAAGACCAAGCAATTAATACAAGCCATTAATTAGGCTTCTTGAACAAGCTTCATTCTTGGCCATTCATTTCTAAGCTTGCTTCTCTATTTCGTTTTCCCCTGGTCCGACCTCCGATCAAAGCACAAAATATCTCATTTGAAAGCTCAGAATGCGTACTTTAAATCACCAGAAGACACCAAGTCCAAATTCAAATGTTTTCGTATAGAAAATGCTAAATCTTTGAAATCTGGCAAAACCGAGCAGTTTTGCACTGTTCACGAAATCGGATGTGAAATCATAGTAAATGAACTCCGAAAATTCTCAAATTCGGATATGTCATAAAAAAGACATTAATAAACCTTTTTCATGAAGAACACAAAATCTAATTCTCTCTGTAAATACCATTTTCAGTCACTCAAAAACAGACCAAAAACAGTTCACTGGAACAGCATTTTTGTTTCTCAAAATAAGCTCTGTCCAGCATCCAAATCATCTCATAAAATTCCCAAATTTGTACACGTTATAGAAAAATAAGTTCTCAACAACTTCCATGAAGGAAAATTTTCCAAAATCTGCCCAGAAAAGCTTGTAGAAAATCAAGACGGTGTAAACATCATCGAAATATCCATTCTGGGCAGTTTCACATGGTCCGAAAATCAGGCCATCGTACCACTCATATCAACTCCAAAAATTCTGAAATTAAATCATGTAAAACTTCAAGATGTTTGGAACAACTTTCAAGTAGAAATTATCTAGAAATTCGAATCACAAAAGTCTCCCCAAAAATAACAAAACGAAGGAGTACTAAGGATCCGAAATACGGTTTTCCAAAACATGAGTAGAAATTTTTGTTCCGATTGGAAAACCATCAAACTTAAACCATAGACATTTTCCAGGGACTGAAATTGAGGATATTACCATTTACCCGCAGTTTCCCAGGTCTAAAAATCGGGATGTGACAAAAACTCCCCGGAACCATACTAAACCGGCCGGTTCGATCCTATCCGGGTGGTTTCCGATTTGGACGGTCCGTTTTGCACACCCCTAATGACCACTTATCCCACATTCTTCTCCTAATTTGCACACTTACAAAACAAACCATACTCATTTAAGCTCTAAAGACGCAATGTTATGAATAGACATGGTGGACGGAATCAAAATCTTGCAATGAAATCGAAATTTCGAAGTCAATGGATCCAAGTCGAGGCCATAAAGTTACGGACTAAAAGCTTTACATTATCCCGACGATATAATGTCGAGCTACACACATAAAATCGAAGCCGATTATGTGTTGTTCGAGGGGACTCTCTTCACTAAGTCTAGCATGTTTTCATGAGTTTTCCATGCTAACTAAGATATTGCCGGTGCACATAGTTTAGATGCAGTTGACATGATCACTCGGTCTCATACATATTGCAATGGATCAAGGTGTGTAAAAATATGAATAAAAAAATTATTCTGTTAAATGAGGAGGATACTTAGGGTGCAAATGAAATCATTTCTCTTTCCCGACCCTATTTTTCTTTTTTGGACAAGTTTCCGAGCAAAAAGTAGCTTATGATAACGATGTGAAATTTATGTTCGTACTGCCTGGTGGGTAGTGGTGGTGGGCAAACGGCTGACGAGCAGCGGTGGTGGGAAGCCGACGGGGGGCGGCTAGCAAGCAGCAGTGACTAGCTGACAGTCGGTGAGCGAGTGGCGGCAGACAGCCGGCGAGTGGCTGGTGGGCAGTGGTAGATAGCTGGCGAGCGGTGGCGGCAGTGAATAGCCAGTGGGCGGCGGTGGCGGGCGGTAAGAGTGAGCAATAAAAGAGAGTTGTTATTTTTATTTCTGTTCCAAAAATATAAAAATAAAAAATTTTAACCTCTCGTTTCTTTTCCAAATCTATTTCTAGGCCAAAATTTATGTCAGAAATAGAAAAAATGAAATTAGTTTACCAAACAGATATTTGTTCCAAACCTGTTTCGGTGAATAAAAATATAGAAAAACAAGGAAATAAAATGGTTATCATTCATGTCCTTAGAATGATATATCATGGTGCACAAGTCACAACAAAGTAAGCTCTTAATTGAACGAATTAGTTCAAATTGATCTTTCTGTTTGAACGAAAGAATTTTCTTCGAATTATTTTATGATCTTTCAAAATGTCTTTTGGATGAATTATAGGGGAGAATAATATTTGAAAGTAGGGAAAAAGTCCCCAAAACCCTCAAACTATGCCCACATGAAATCATTTACCCTTTTGACTAGAAAAAAAAAAGAAAACATTACCCCGAACTTTTTTTGTGACATCAAAACTCCAAAATTATAGTTATCTTGACACATTAACTCTAAACTTTTTTCTTGTGTCATAAAAAACCCCAAATTTGTACCTATGCGACACATTTATCTTAGATGAATTTTCAGCCAAAATAATGTCATTTTATTTCACTTAAACCATGTGTATACATTACTTTCTATTGTCTATGTAGACAGATTTTTAATGATTTTTATTAGTAAAACTTTGACGCAAGATAAATGTGTTACACAGGTACAAGTTTAAGAATTTTGGTGTCACAGAAAAAACTATAAGGTAAATATGTCATGTGAGCATAGTTTAGGATTTTAGTGGCTTTTGCCCTTGTAAGTAAGCCATAAAATTTTGGATTAATATCATAAAAAACCCAAAAATGGTACATTTGCAATAAATTTATTCTGGACTAATTTTTTGACTATAAAAAATCTCGAGGTGGTACACCTGTGATAAATTAACCCTCAACTAATATTTTGACCACCAAAAACTCTCAACCGGTACACTTGTGATAAATTTACTCTATATTAAATTAGATTAATATCATAAAAAATCACAAATTGATAAACTTGTGACAAACGAGGGGGTAAAACATTAAACTGGTACACTTATCAACTGCTACGTGCCATTCAATTTATGAATTTGACAGAAAAATTTAACGAAAATTAACGGAGGGTAGATTTATCGCAGGTGTACTGGTTTATGGTTCTTTGGGGTCAAAAAATTAATTTTGAGTAAATTTGCCAGTCGAGGATTTTTCATGATATTAACTCTAAAATTTTTTATCTTATTTTTAAGTACATTAGCCAATAATAAAAAAATAATTATTTTCTTTTGAAAATGATTAGTACGGAAAAAATCCGCATTCACCGACCCACCGACAAGTCTTGCCCGTGGGTTCCAACCTTTATGTATTTCCCCGAGAAAACACAGACAGAGAGTCGTATATTCCTCGAATGTTGTCCGCCCCTCTCGCTACTCGTCACTCCCACCTCCTCTCGATATCCGTATAAATACCCGGCCCTCCCGCGCTTCCCGTCCTCCTGTCATGCGCTCCCTCCTCCTGTCCCGATCCCTCTCCTCCGCCTCCTCCTCCTCCCCAGCTTCGCTGCTCCCGCGGCCCGCCGCCGCCTCCTCCTTCTCCTCCATGGCCGACGGCGGCGCCGCCCCCCGGGCCCGGGCCCGGGCCCGCCTGCGCGGCGTCGTCTTCGACATGGACGGGACCCTCACCGTCCCCGCCATCGACTTCGCCGCCATGTACAGGGCCGTGCTCGGCGACGACGAGTACCGGAGGATCAGGGCCGAGAACCCCGCCGGGATCGACATCCTGCACCACATTGAGGGCTGGAGCCCCGAGAGGCAGCGGACGGCCTACGAGGTCATCGCCGATCACGAGCGCCAGGGGCTCGATCGTCTCCAGATAATGCCCGGTTGGTGAAACACCGTGCCTATTTTTTGGGAAGTGGGCATGATTTTATAGGCTCGATAAAGAAAATGTAGGACACTGAAAGAGCTGTAATTGATGATTTTGTTGGTTCTTTTTCTCTTCGTTTTAATTCTGTCGTAGGATGATACGGATTTTTTTATGGGGAATTGGTAATCCGTGATAGTGGCTTTGTGAGTCTTCTTTTGAGTTTTGGGGGTCTGTTTGGGTGCTGAGACGATGCAGGGTGCTGAGACGATGCAGGGTCCTCGTGTGTGAATTCCTGACAGGAGAAGTTGAGGGCTTCATGCTTGCTCTCACTCTTTAGTCATCCTTTGGTGTGTGAGTTCAAGTCCATCTGTGGGATAATGATAGAATTGAGGCGATGCGATATGCCTCTATTTAAGACTTCCGTAACAAGAAAATGGTACGCACGAGACATATCTATTCTTAGGCTGTTGATCTTTCTAGGCAGCAAATCAAGGAATGCGAGTGCAGTCTCAATGCATTACGAGATTGATGATAGGCATGTGAATTAACTGGAAGTTGTCTATAGAATTCCAGCATTCATCACTCAGACTTTCCAAATGTGGTTCTGTGCAATTGGTTGTTTGCTAATGGCATTGCTTGGTCAGCTGTCTATCTTTAGTGAGGTCACTTGTGTATGTGATATGGCCTGAGATATGTTCCTAATGGGTCTCTTTGTTGATTGATTATGATTGGATGTTGTCTGCTTATGTGATGGAGATAATATTGCCCATACCTTTTGATATGCGGCATAATTTGGGTCAGCTGTGGCTTAGTAGTAACTTAATAGAAAGTTGCCTTTTTAGAGGGTGCACATAAGCAGGGTGCATTTTGTTGATAAGAAGGTAATTGTTTGTTGCATTTTATTTAGGCATTTTTCATTTTGAGATAGTTACAGCCAAAGAGAACCTGTTTCACGGGACAAACATAGGAAGATACTTCTGTTAAAAACTACAACCTTTTCCGTTGGACTTTTAAGGTGTATTTTGCAACTCCATTTTCATTTTTCAATACCCAATTGTGGGCCGGGGGCTTCCCTTTGCCAATCCAAGTGTGGATTCAATCGACTAGCTGTTAGAAGGAATCCAACTTCTGTTTGTTGTTCGGCAGTGACGGGAATATACCATAACTATTGTTCCTGCTGAGTCATAAGGAAATGGCTGGGCATAGATTTTACATTTACGTGAACGAGGAAGGAAATTAAAATCATGAATTTCGCTGCTGTAAGTGAGCGTTTTTCTTAATACTTGGTTTGTGTACTCTTGTTAAAGGTAAGCTCGCTGATATCTTGGGCTGGGCATGTCACTGTTATACTTATTATCACTTCCTGACAATGCCTTAAATAATCTTTTGCTGATGCATCATGATCTGATGTTTTTCATTTACTCTGTAAACTAGTTCTCATATAGTGGACTATAATCTAGGTGGCTTAAGTTGTAAGGATGGCACTTAAGGTAAGAAGATGCAATACACCTAATTAAAACTGGGGGCATATTGTTTATTAGGAAAGTTGTTCTCTAAATATCACAACTCAATGGTAATTTTTTTATTCTTCGTTTAGTTGATTTTCGCCAATTTAATGTGCAGGGGCAGCCGAGCTTTGTAGTTTTCTAGATTCAAAGAAGTTAAGGTCAAGCCTCTCAACCAAACACTGTATCTTTTCAATTCTCTTATGTCTGAGATGAAGGTTATGCATGTGCTTCGCTGTAATATCATAGTGTAACGGTTCCACTTAGTTGACCTCTTCCCATGGGCCATTCATGTTCTCCCCCATTGCGAATTGAATCTCCTGAACAAAGTTAAAGAGCTGATTGCCTTAAATAGCTCTTGGATTCTCTTTGTCCTGGTAGTACTGAAGTTTATACCATCGTTGATGCTGCCTTAACAGTCCTCCATCAGCCGATTCTCCCAACATATCCGATCCTAATATTGCATGTTGGTATTATCATATCAGGATTTTGGAATCTTTCTGAAAATCATTAGCCTGGCCTTTACTTTTCACCATTAATACTTATTGACTGTATGTATCTTACGTTAAAGATGTTATCATCCGTTCTTGTGAGTTCTATTCATATGGATGGAAATTATGAATGTTTATTTCCCAGTCCTTTTTTGGGCACTCTCTCTGAGTTTAGAGCTAGCTGGATCCTGGCTTAGCACTTTGTTAATTATCTTCAACCTGTTTAGTGAGTCACTATTATTTCCACTATCCAGTAAATAGCAAAACCATAAGTCCTTTCTTCTATAGAACTTTGGTCTTGGGTCCTTTCTTCTGTGAACAGATAATTTGGTAGTGCTTCTGCTATATCTTTCTTGAAGAAAAGAGTATATCTCCATTTATTCTAATTGGATAATGTGGATATTGACTGTTTTGATCTATCAAATCTGGAAGCTAGTACTAAGATGATTCTGGGTGTCTTGAAACTGCTGTGCATAATAATATAGTCAGCTATGCTAAGTGGATGCTACACCAACTCTGCAGTTTGCTAATTTAAGCCGATCCGTTGACGTTTGAGGTTGCTAGAAATGCTGTTTTTCTGATTCACTGAGCTAAAGTAGTTGTTTGTTGATACTTGAATGAAGTATATACTTTTTTTTTTGAATTATAGAGATTGTTGCTGAGTCTTTCATTTGGAAGTTGCAGTTCAGGAGTTGCAAATTCCTCTGGTGGTAATAAATTTGGGTTCTTGCTTTTTAGTTAACAAACTTACTTTGCAGCTATGCGTTCCTAAGCATAAGTTTATCCCAGTTTTGTTTCCTTTTGTCGTGTTACTTCGCTGAGGCGGCATTTCTATATATTTATGATGCATGTTTTTGTATGTATATTTGTGACGAATGGGTCCTCATAGAACCACCCATTCCCTTTCCATACCGAAACAAAACCACGTGCTGCGGTGTGTGCACACAGACTCGCTTCTAAGTTAAATAAGTTTTCTTAATGGAAAAGATTCGGATGTGTCAAACTCCCATATGTTTTGCAGCACCTTTTCCTGCCATTGGTGGTGTTAATTAAGATGTTTTTGTTTTCACATTTTAGTTACGCAATGATTATGACTGATGGAACTTGTCTATCGACTTTTATATGGTGGAGTTGATTCCTCTTTCTTATTGTTTTTCCCTGTTTTGCCTTTTAGAAGAGGACTAATAACAAGGAATGTGAAGTCAGCAGTTGATTTGTTTCACCAGCGCTTTGGGGTAAGTTACTTTGAGAGCTGGGCCTTCCAATGAGCTTGAGTTCAATGGTATTATAATCTCTCCATGATGCACTGCAAATATGTGTCCTCTCTGATATGGACTTTTGGTGGGACTATATCTTTTGAGAGATTCTCATTAAATGAGTCCTTGGAACAAGTTTGATACACAAGCGTGTTGTACATATGGTACCACGGAGTAACACATCTCCTCTCTCCAATAGGCTTGGTTTATACCTGAAACATAGCTATGACATCTTTATATCAAACCTTTTGGCAGTGTTTTTTTTCCTTATTGTGCCTTGCATGAAACTTGTTGACACGGTTACAAGAGCCTTACTCTGTTTCTTTTTGGTTGCTTAGGTTATATTTTCTCCAGCATTGAGCAGAGAATTTTGCCCCTATAAACCTGACCCAGCTCCGCTTCTGCATATATGTTCTAGTTGGGAAGTCCAACCTAGCGAAGTAATGATGGTTGGTGACAGCCTGAAAGATGATGTGAGTTCTGGCACCTCTTAAGTTCTGCATCTAAAAAGTTAGTTCGTTTTTTTTTCCTTACCTTGTGGAGTCCTGCACGTTTTCTTTTCTCATGCAGCATCCACTAATATTTTTTGGACACAAAGCTAAGTTCGTTTTCATTCATTTAGTATGTCTTTCCCTTGATGTTTGACTAGTATGGCCTTTCTGATTTGTCATAGTATGTGGATTTTTCACTGAAGCTTCTTCTGGTAAATGACCCTCTCTCGGCAATGAATAATGTTTGCCTTTTCCTCTCCCCTTTAGGGTGGAGGGGCGCTGCTGAATAATTTTGTTCTCTCATGGATTGTGGATGATTTTCACGTTGGTGCCAAACCTAAGTGATGAGGTTGCGCACCTTGTTTCTGCAGGTGACGTGCGGAAAACGTGCTGGCGCATTCACTTGTCTGCTAGATCAGACAGGCAGATACGATGCTCCTGAGTTTGATAGTGTGGATCTCAAACCGGATTTCAAGGTGTCGTGCCTCACCGAAGTTTTCCCGCTCCTGGAGGCAAATTTCGATCTTGCACCCTGATTTTATTCCGGAACACCCCTTTCGCACAATAATGAAGGGCCGGGGAAATTCTTCGGGGTGGAATTCTTCTGCATGATTCGACTATTACAAGTTCGTCGTAGACTCTCCAGTAGAATTGCGGTGTCTACAATGAAGAAGAGAGAGAATCGGTTGAGAAAATATTCGGTAGTGATGTGGCGCGCTGTTATTTTACTCGGATCCAATTGTAGCTTGACACATGGAATGACTCGGAATCAAATTGGAAATGCTAAAAAATCTGATTTTTCTTGTCTTCCACCTCTATCCGGCAAACTTCCATATCTGAAATGGCTCAGATCTGGCAAAGCCAGACGACTGAGGGGTGGACGTGGCATTCTGTGCTTAGATAGTTAGATCCGTGGATGGGAGGCTGTACATGGCCCACCATTGCTCCGTGTCTTCAAATATGTGGACGAGCGCTCGTATGAACAGACCGGTGACGCCTCGGATAACGGAGAGAAGTGAGTCGTGTGAACTCACCGGCGACAACCACTACTCTTCGCTGCGGCGTCTAGTCTACAAATCGAGACAATTCAAGTGCAAAAAGACGTACCCATAATTAGAAACTCGCTCGTTCGACCAAAAATTGCCGGCAATTGCGAGAATTTTAATGGTGGTGGAGTCAAAACTGAGCACGTCGTTGCTGTCGAACTTGATGCTAACACCAGGCGCAAGTGGCCGGATAAATGCGGTTTTCTCATTACGTGTAACAAAAAGCCTATTGTCACTGGAACTTGCCAGTGGGCACGGTGTCTGCTCAGCTTGGACGTGTAGGCGATCGGCTTGGATTTGGTGCCGACAACTTAGCCGGTGGCAATAGCCAGAGGAGGCGCAAGCGCATAGGTTGAGCTTAGAGGCGATTCCATCATGGTTCCAGATGAAAAAGAACGAAGCAAGAAACTTCTTTTATTATTTAATTCCACGTTAGTGTACATATGTCAACTTATAATTTGTTCACGGTGAATAAACGCGCACCATGTCACCTTACAAATCACTAAATATTTTCTCAAATCACTAAATGTTTTCTCGAATTGGAGTACATTTGAGGAACATACCTCCTGGGGATGCAAGAATGTAAAACGGAGAAAGAATGATTAGAAGTTGCTCTTGCATGGGTTTGTTTTGTATGTTTCATTCTCAGGAGCTCATGAATCATGATTTACTACATGGACATGCAACATCTTGCTTGTATATATGCTTTCGAGATTATGTCCCTTTGTGGAATAGTCACACTCATTGTTCATGGTGTTGACTTAGAAAGTTCGAGGAAACTACTAGAGATTTGGAGGGTGACTTTCGCGATACGGGAAATGACTACATCCGAACTCCTAACACCGATACACGTAATTTAATTGATTATTTAAGGGTTTCGGAATTGACGGTTTTCTCATGCTAATTCTCCAAAAAAAGCCTAATTTTAGGTTAAATTTCAATTCTATCATGAGCTTTTTTGTTGTCCTGAAGAAACTAGTGGGCGATTTTTGACGTGTAGGCATATTTAGAATTAGAGTGAAAGTTGGAAATATATTTTAGATAATGAGATTGGATCTAAATTTGACGAAAAAAATAGATTGGATGTGAAGTTAGAGATTTTTTTTAGGGAACTAGTTGTGGTGGAACTCATGATATACAATCATCTAGAAAAACAAGAAGAATGTTTTTTTTTTTTGGTCGAAAAACAAGAAGAATGTTAGTAGCTAAAACAAGTTGAAAATTAACACTGAGATTGGAAAGAAAACAAATATAAAAAATGATAAAGAACGCCCACCGTGGGGTTCGAACCTAACACCGATACACGTAATTTAATTGATTATTTAAGGGTTTCGGAATTGACGGTTTTCTCATGCTAATTCTCCAAAAAAAGCCTAATTTTAGGTTAAATTTCAATTCTATCATGAGCTTTTTTGTTGTCCTGAAGAAACTAGTGGGCGATTTTTGACGTGTAGGCATATTTAGAATTAGAGTGAAAGTTGGAAATATATTTTAGATAATGAGATTGGATCTAAATTTGACGAAAAAAATAGATTGGATGTGAAGTTAGAGATTTTTTTTAGGGAACTAGTTGTGGTGGAACTCATGATATACAATCATCTAGAAAAACAAGAAGAATGTTTTTTTTTTTTGGTCGAAAAACAAGAAGAATGTTAGTAGCTAAAACAAGTTGAAAATTAACACTGAGATTGGAAAGAAAACAAATATAAAAAATGATAAAGAACGCCCACCGTGGGGTTCGAACCCACGACCACAAGGTTAAGAACCTTGCGCTCTACCGACTGAGCTAGACGGGGTTGGATGACCGGTTTCCTACATTAAAAATTATAAATAAAAAATTCGTTTCATCCTGCTCTCCGACTACTGCTACGCGCCGACTCCTATCCGGTCGCGCTCGATGATGACACCTCCTTTGCCGGCGAGAGGAAGCTCTCTCCGTCGTCCTTTCCGCCCCCGCTGCTGCTGCTGCAGAGGACGGCGTTCGAGAGCCAAGATTGAGCGGCCGCACAGCGGTGCGGAGGAGAGTTCGACAGCGTCGGTTTCTCAAATCGTTTTTTTTTTATATTATTTCTCGTGAACAAATGCCTGATTTTATAACAAGTCTTGCATGAATTCTTGGAATTTGGGTTCATTTGCTTGGTTGTTGAATGCCCTCTCTGACTACCGCAAAATTAGAATTTTTCGTTTCGTGAGATCGGCTTTTGCATTTAGTTGACGCATGTTCTTCATATCAGGAGCTTTCCCCTTTTTGCAACGAGTTTTGTCATCTTGGTCTTGAGCGAAAACTATAATTATACAAGAAACGGTCTCCTTATGCCCTCATGCTCAACGCGTCGCTCAAACAGCTGATAGCGAACGGTTTATCGCACGTTTAGAAGCTCCAAGGAATCGGGCACCAGCTCTCGATTCTTCCTTTAGCAGGCTAGGAGACGTGGTTTCTAGTCTAGATCTTTCTATTTCTATATTGCAGAGTTTAAAAAAAAAAATAAAAATCATTGTATAATAATCCAGAAAAGAAATCGAAATGGAAAAGGAAAAAAAAGGGAGGTTTGTGATGATTTTTGAAATCTTTCATCAACTAAAAGAACAATTGAAGTGGTTCATGATTTCTCACGTGCTCTGATAGATCGCGGGTGAAGCTCAGCCTTATGAAGGCATCCATCCAAGAGGAATGTTCAAACTTGGTCATGGCGAATCGGCTTTATCGGAATCTTCGAATTTAGTGGCCAGAGATTGAAATGAGCCCGATCAAATGTTTGCGTTGTGGTAAGAAATTATGTGTAGCTGTGGTATGAGCAATTGCTGATGGATGTATTAGCCAGTTCAGAGATGTATAACTGAAACAGAGGCACGCATTTTATTTCGCATGGTACGAGACAAGAACATTGTCACGGGTCGATGTTCGGCGAGGGGTGTCCGCATTGGTGATCGTTTTATTGTCTTGAGCAACAGACGCATCAAAAACACATTAAATGCACGAAGGGCATCAAATTCAGTGAGGGAGATGATTCGGTATTCATTCGGAATGTCACAATGGTTCTGACTTATAACCAATGCAGAGACTTAAGAGGATGAAAGTGTCGCCTGAAGGAGATTGGGCTAGTGGTGGCATTAGGTGATGAGTGAAGCCGAAAGGACGATCGACATGATGAACAAGACGATACCAAGAAACGAGAGGTTTTGTTTGCGTAGGTTTTATGAAGAACCATGGTTACGCATGATTATAGCGAACAATCGCGCACTGTCATAAAATTAAAAGGAAATTTGCCATTATGATTTTTCTTTCTTTCTTTTGTTTCACCTTGCAGACTGCAACAGGAGAAAGCTGAGGAGGAGGAGATGCGAGAAGCGGTGAGCATCGAAGTTATGGGCGATTGTTTGTCCGTCGATTTCATTTGTCCCTGCGGGGAAGGCTATTAGATTCTGCTATCTGGAAGGAGTAGTTGCTACTACAAGCTCGTGTGACCCAATCTTTGGGGGCTGACCAAGAAAAAGCCCTCCATCAAGAATCCATTGATACACATACTACCTCTGAATTGATGTTGTGATATGTGTATCAATGGATTCTTGATTTCTTGGTCACCCCAACGTGCCATTGTTTGGTTACTTACTGTCAAACATCAGAAATTACAGTTTTTTTGTCACTTTCATGGTCATACGTGCCTTAAAACTGTCTGTGAGAGGAGTCTTTGGCAGTCTTAGATGGGGATATCTTCTAAGTCGAGTTCGATTATGAATGCCATCAAGTGTCTTCTCAGTCAAGAGTCTTTAGTAATGGAGGTGATTGTTCTGTTTCTGGTCATCGATTTGGATCAATTTCTTGGCTCTGTCTATTCATTTGGTCATCCTTTTCTCTGGGACTCTTTTCATTTCCAATGCGGAGGAGTAATCAAGTAAAGCAGTATCTCCAGCAAGGTCTTTTGATTCACTCGGCCTCTCTTCAAGCTGCTTAGTTTGATGTTCATCATAGACACTCTCAGATCGAGGAGTATCTGCGGTATCAGCAGTCCACAGAATAGAGAGGGCTTGACCGTGGTCGCCTGTTACTTGCGAAGGACGAGACCTTTAAAGCGATGTTGTCGCTAGAACTATTTATTAGATGAGTTCAAATAGCTCACAACACAACTGATAATGAAGATGGGCTCAGAGAAATCATGCTGCAGAGCCTATATTGCTCGAAAGATCAAGAGCACCAGTAATTCCATCGGTTCCGTAATTTGTAAGGGTAATCAGTTCTAGGGTTGCCGGTCCCTCTCTGAAACCGGGAATCGGACTAGATAGGCTGGTTCTAAGTTTGTGGAATCGGAAACTAGCCCACCTAATCCTGGAACCGGACCGGACCGTTCCCAGGTGGGTCCAAGGAACCGGCGTCCATCACATGCGTTGACTTGGCGAATCTGCATCTTTGCCATCTACGGAAGCTGCTGACGCCTTGGAAGGAAAGTTTGAAAAGTTTCCAATTCCATTCCAATAAACAGGAGTTCTATAGGGTTTGTCATACAACGCTTTGAAAGGTGCCATTATAATACTTTGCTAATAACTGTTGCTATACGCGAACTCAACAAGATGTAGCTTTTCTTCTCAACTTTCTTTGAAATCCAGAACGTAGGCTCGCAGCATATCCTCGAGAGTCTGAATCGTTCTCTCAGATTGACCATCTGTTTGAGGATGGAAAGCGGTGCCATATTGCAACTTCGTTCCCATGACGCCTTGAAGATTTCCAAAACATAGCAGTGAACTTAGGGTCTCGATCTAACGTGATTGTCACCGGCACACCATGAAGACGAACTATATGTCTTACACACAACTCAGCATACTTGTCCATGGCAAAGTTCTTTCGCACCAGAATGAAATGAGCAAACTTTGAGTCTATCTACTACCACTCAGATAGAATCATTATCTCTTTGGCTCCTCGGTAGACCCATCACGAAATCCATCATGATATGTTCCCATTTTCATTTTAGGATTTCAAGAGATTGCGGTAATCCACTAGGCTTACAATCCTGCGCTTTCATCTATTGACACGTTAAGCATTTAGCCACATGCTTGGCAATATGCCCTTTCATGCCATTTCACCAATAGTAGTGGCACATATTCTAATACATCTTCGTACTGCTTGGATGAATACTGTAGTTACTACGATCAGTTGCTGCCAAAATTTCCTCCTTTAGTCTTTCATCATTGGACATGCACAGTCGTCCACGAAACTTCAAAATCCCATCTTCAGATACTTGAAAGTCAGGCTTCCTCTTGACTGCGTCTACTTGCAGAATGTTTTGGAATTTAGGATATGAAGGTTATGCTGCTTTAATTCTGGTTTGCATTTCGGGCTCAATCCTGAGAGTAGCCATTAAACTTGAAAGGCGGCTTACCTCAAACTTGAAATCTAAGTCCCAAATTCCTTCAAGCAAAAGCCATTCTTGAACCATTATTTGTGCAATCGAAGACTTTCGACTTAGAGCATCTGCTACTTTGTTAGCCTTACCAAGATGGTACAGAATATCGCAATCATAATCCTTAAATAGTTCCATCTATCTGCGTTGTCTCATGTTCAATTCCCTTTGCAAGAACAAATACTTTAGACTCTGATGATCCTTATAAATGTGAAATCTTTCCACGCACAAATAATGCCTCAAGATCTTTAGCACAAAAATGATTGCCGCAAGTTCTAAGTTGTGCGTTGGGTAATTCAATTCATGCGGTCTTAATTGTCAGGATACATGAGCCACAACTCTTCCATGTTGCATTAGGACGCATCCTAATCCTTTATGTGACGGTCACTATGTTGCATTAAGACGCATCCTAATCCTTTATGTGACGGTCACTATAAATCTCATAACCTCCTGAGCCAGACAGTAACGTTAAAACAGGCGCAGTAGTTAGCTTTTGCTTAAGCTCTTGAAAACTACGTTCACACTTATCCGTCCATTGAAACTTTGTGTCCTTTTTCAACAATCGCGTCAAGGGCATGCCTATCGCTGAAAACTTTTCCATGAACCTCCTATAATAGCCAGCCAATCCTAGGAAAAACTGAACTTTAGTTACCGTTGTTGGTCTTGGCCAATTCATAACCACTTCAATCTTAGTTGGATCTACAGAAATTTCTCCCGCAGAAATTACATGTCTGAGAAAAGTCACTCGAGTTAATCAAAACTCGCACTTACTAAACTTGGCATTAAGCTTATGATCTCGAAGGGTTTGTAGCACTATCTTTAAGTACTGTTCGTGTTCCTTTGAACCCATCGAATACACCAGAATGTCATCAATGAATACGGTCACAAACTTGTCCAAATATTCCTTGAACATCCTGTTCATCAAGTCCATAAAAGCTGTAGGCGCACTTGTCAGACCAAGCGACATTACGGTAAACTCATAATGTCCATAGCGCATTTGAAATGCCGTCTTCAAGATATCTTTCTTTCTAATCCTCAACTGGTGATAACCTTTCCTCAAGTCTATCTTTGAAAATACCGAAGCTCCTTGAAGCTGGTCAAACAAATCATCTATCCTTGGCAAAGGATACTTATTCTTAATCGTCACCTAATTGAGTTGCCGGTAGTTGATGCAAAGGTATGACGAACCATCCTTCTTCCTTACAAACAGAACTGGCACTCCCTAAGGTGATGCACTTAGACAAATAAATCTTTTGTCCAACAACTCCTGCATCTGAACCTTTAATTCTTTCAATTCCGACAATGCCATTCTATAGTTCTAATAATGCCATTCTGTAAGGTGCCTTGGAGATCGGCTTCGTTCAGGGGCTAACTCAATTACGAATTCTATTTCCCTTTCTAGGGGTAATCCAGGCAATTCTTCAAGAAAAACATCTGAGAACTCTCGTACTATGGCAATGTCCTGCATCCTCGGTTCTTCTACCAAAGTATCAACTACAGTCACCAAATAGCCTTGGCAACCCTCATCCAATAACCGAGTTAACCTCAGGTGACGAAATCAAAAGAATCGATAGTCCTCCTCGATTTCTAACAAACTCAAAGCCAACACTCCCTAAAGGCTCAAATTGAATTGTCTTGCAATAACAGTTTACTGTAGCTCGTTGCTTGGTGAGCCAATTCATTCTAATAATTGCATCGAAGTCAAACATCATCAAGACAATTAAATCTATGCTGTCCTCGCGACCACCAATAGACAACTTACAACCATCACAATCTAACGCAAACACTACGCCATCCTTTAAAGGGCTAGAAATACTATAAACTACTCCTAACGGTTTCGTACTTAACCCCATTAATTCCACAAATTGCTTAGTTACAAACGAATGCGTGGCTCTAGAATAAAACAAAGCATAGGCAGCATGGTCGTGTAACGAGACCGTACCTGTAATTACGGCGGGTGAGTCTTTTGCCTCTTTCCTTATGACAGCATAGACTCTTCCTTGAACTTGGGGTCGGTTCAACTGGTTCGACGGGGCATTCATTGCAAGTTGTCCTACTTGCTGCACTGGTTCTTGCGCTCTCGCAGCCTGGCATGGATAGTCCTTTATGTGGTGACCGTGCTGGCCATATCCAAAGCAAGCTATCGTTCTCACAGGACACAGGGCTTTTCCATGGCTCCTATGGAAAAAGCAGCACACACTGTTTGGATTATATACCGGCTTTCTCATGCCACCTAAACCACGATCCAGATGTGGTTGCCCTCTGAGCCAAGTTCCTCTCAATCAATTGTGCCATCTCATATAGCTTATCATAATCTTTCATATTCAAGGGCAACAATTGATCCTTAATCTTAGGTTTAAGCCCATCCCTAAACCTCTTTGCTTTATCAACCGGGTTGTATATCTATCTTGGCGCATACTTGGACAATTCAGCAAACTTAGTCTTGTATTGGTCTATCGACAATTGGTTTTGCCAGAGACTTTAAATTCATTCATCTTTTGCTCTTTGGCGTAGTATGAGAAGTACTTGTTATAGAAAGCTTCCACAAAGATACCCCACACCCAAGCCATTCGTTCGGGAAATACCCTCATTTGGGTAGCTTCCCATCAAGTACTGGCATTACCTTACAACTAGTAGACTGCCAGTGCCACCTTATCTTCGTCCGAACATCTTAGCAAGGCAAAAACCTTTCCCAACTCCCTAATCCAGAGGGTTGCAGCTTCAGGATCACCCGTGCCAGTGAACTTGGATAGCTTGAGCTTTAGAAACTGTTCCACCAAATTATGCATGGGCTGATTCCCATTTCCATTTCCAGCCAACAAAACATCTACAAGGTACAGGTACAAGTACAGGTACAGGTGCAGGTGCAGGCATAGCGGTAGTAGCAGCGACACCAACTTGGTTCTGAGCTTGCTGCCTTATCGAAGTCTCTAAGGCCTGAAGGATTCGATCCAATCTAGGATCCTCTGGTGCTCTCCTTCTGGCACCAGTCTAACTTGGTTTGGCCCTCCTTCTAGGGGCCCTGAAGTCAGGATTGCGCATCTTGTAGGATCTTTATAGAAACTCTTTTTCCAATTCCAACAAGGAATTAGAAATCACGAACGGTCCACTTAACAACGAGAAAACTAACAATCACGCACATGCATAGAGTGTTTTCCTAACTCACTATCCCAATATCCTTCAAACCTTATTACTCCAAGTCTCGATCAAACTTGAATCGAATTAACCTTGCTCTGATACCAATTCCGATGGGATGTCATGCCTCGAATCTTACGAGCGCGCAACCACCCGCTATGGTCGTTAAAATGATGCGACGTCCCAGGATTCGTCGCCGACCCTTAATTTTATCTTTTAATTGCACATGCAGAAGCGATAACAACATTCACCCAGTCAATAACGATAAATGGGGATAGATAGGAAAATGATTCACAACAGTCAAGCTACAACACCAAAACCCCATATCAGTTATTTGCTTGATTAACCCCTGGGAAACCTTTTTACAAACCCAATTCGAGCATTTCCACAAAAGCCTACAAAAAGATACTAGGCCGAGATCGATCTACTCTATCTATAGGTCAGTCCAAAAAGATGGGATGTTCTAACCCATCATCAACCCCAATGTAATCCGGATCAGACACTATGTAATCCAGGTAGGGGTCCGAATCCTCCGAACTCGAATCAGACGGACCGATGTCCGGATCGATCACCTCCCCATTCGGGGTAGCAAGCTCCATGGGATCCCACAAAACCTCCTCGGTACCGCCTCCTGGGGGTCCATCGAAGCCACGTATTAGGCAAAAAATTTCATCATCCTCCCGAATATACTACGTTACATACTCGTGAGCTTTCCAAGCGCCTAGACCTACACCTATCCAAATGGTGGACGCTAGCTTTTGATAAACTCTATTCGGGCCTATCGAATACTCTGTATGCTCCGAATCTATGTCCATCGGGGTGCCAAAACATACGAGCAGATGATTCATGCTTGAGGGTCTAAAATGTTTAATAAAACAATAATGAGATAAAAATCTCAATAAGTTAATGGCCTAAGCCCTGCTTAGGAGACCAACTCGCCTCGGGGTTTCTAGTCACACTGTCACACCTCAATGTACTGATTACTAGCAAATTGGTAAACAACCACAAGCATCCTTATCTCGCCTTGGCCTACACATCCTGCGTAACATCGATTATCAAACATCACAACAATGCATCTAGTGTACACGTACTCGGAACACATAAAAAGATTTCCCATGCATCATGCACCCACACTCGCACGTGTCTCGATTATGAGGTAAAATCCACTTGGGCACGTCCTATACCGTGCCTAGTAGTTTTCATCTCATAATCAAACACTATGCAACATACGTATTCCATTTATCACGATCCCTTTGGACCACTGCACATCAAGCGATCTACAGCAAGATGACAGTTGTCGCGACCGAACTCCCGAGCCCTCTTTTGGACAACATGCAAACAGCAGGGGGCTCGCCTGGTACGTCCTAAGTCTAGGTTTAGGACTTAACTCGGGCTCTCCCAAGCCCATACCATATCGCGACTTAAGGTTTAAATATTTAACATGCAAATGGTTTATACCAAGGAGTCGCCACTAATCGATTTGAGGTGGGTCGATTAGAAACCCAAATAAGGTGATGGGAGAATCACCCTATTCCTATGAACCAGAGATTAACTGAATTCGGGGACTTGGTTACATTAGTTGGATAACTAATGCCCTTTCGGTACCATTCTACCCTGTTCATTTTTGAAAAGATTTGTCAAGCAGTTTGGATTGATTTTAGGACCTTTCTCCTAACATGTGAGGTGATCAAGCGAGTGCATAATCAGAAACGATTAGCAGTCATGCAGCCTATAGTTCTAGCCCTAACTAAGCCAGATGACATTCAAAACACGGCAGTTCATGCAATTGTATTAAAAAAACACGCATAATAATAACGCGACGGTAATAATAAAACATGCAACATACTACTGCGCGACCTCAGGCTTATTGAATTTAAATAAAACAACAACATGCATAAAGGACTAAAACACTCAGATAAGTCCTACATAAAAAAAAATTTCGAATTTTTTTTTTTTTCGGAAGAAGGAAAAAAAATTAAAATAAAAATAAAAAAGACGAAAATATTATTATTATTATTATTATTATTTTTTTGAAAATATTATTTCAAAATTTTTAATTAAAAAACGGGAAAGAAAAAGGAAAATACAAACTTTTTTTTACTTTTTTTTTTGTTTTTTTATTTTTTTTTTAAAATTTTTGGATTTTTTAATAATAATAATTATTTTTTTTAAAAGAAAAATAAAATAATAATATAAAATAAACCGGTCGGGTCGGGTCGGGTCGGGTCGGGTCGCCGGATTCGGATCGGCCCGGTTCGGCCCGGGTCAACGAACCCGGACCGGGCGTTGACCCGGGTCGGATCGGCCGATCCGGGTCGGACGAAACCGACCCGAGTCAACGGATCCGACCCGGTCGTTGACCCGGGTCGAGTCGAATGATCCGGGTCGGTCAGAACCGACCCGAGTCAACGGATCCGACCCGGGCGTTGACCCGGGTCGGATCTGCTGACCCGGGTCGGATCCGACCCGATTCGCAGACCCGCGGGGAGAGTCGCCGGCGGAGCCAAAATTGGCTGACCGCCGGCCGACCCAGACCGGCACAACCCTCTGTCAGGCCCCCTGGGACCATCATCAAGCCTCGCCGCCCACCCAGGTCACCGTCCGACCGCCGTTCGTCGGCCGGCGACCAAAAACAAACCGGTCTCATTGAGGCTTTTCATCGAACAGGTGGGAGGCGTGACCAAAAACAGGAAAATCTGACCTGTTCCGGCGAACTGGTGGGCTCAGGCGACCCAGCCTACCTTCAGTGTCGACACACGGACGGCGGAGGACGGCGGTATGGGTCGGGAATCGCGCGATTCGGCCGGCACGAGTCCCGGCCGGACGGCGTGCAAAAACAGGGGAGGACAGAGGTGCTTCTCGGGACCCGGGGATGTTCGCCGGTCGACGGCGTGGCTGGGCGTCTCCGGCGTCTGCGTGGGCGGCGGCGAGACTGTTGGCTCTGCTTCGGTGAACTCCCGGCCACGCTCTCTCTCTCTCTCTTTCTCTCCTCTGTTCTGTTCTCTCTCTCACTCTCTCGGTCTCTCTGTCTCTGTGTTTTTTTAGAAAAATGGCCGGAGGGGTGCTCCGGGCGTCGCCGGTCAGCTTGCTGGAGACGGCGAGACCGGCTGGGCCGGCGAGACGCTCCTAGGCTCCTCTCTCCTCTCTGCTTCGCTCTCTTTCTCTCCCTGTTCTCTCTCTCTGTTCTCTGGAAAAATGGCCGACCAGCCTCTCTCTCTCTCTCGGGCCTTCTATAGTGACCGAGGGCCACTGTTCCGCTCCCCGACGTCGGCTGACGACGGCCTGCACCGGCCTAGGCCCCGCGAAATCCGCGGCCATAGGCCGGTGCAGAGGGGGGGAGCGTCAGTTTGGCAATGGCAGAGAGGGAGAGAGAGGGAGGAAGAGCCCCGGAAATCCGGGGCGGATGGGACTGACCATTAAGGCCAGTCCCGTTCGCGTGCTCCCCCGAGACTCCTCTGATCAGATGACGACGATGACGAGGGGCGGCGCCGCCGTGCGTCGGCGTGACGACGGACATAGAGGCGGACAGGGGCGTGGACAGCGACGGTCGCGCGTGGGGGAGAAGGAGAAGAAGGGGCTGGGCCGGGCCAGGCCCAGTCCGTGCGGGAGGAAAGAAAAGGAAAAGAGAAGCGGGCTGGGCCGCGCGGGGAAAAGAAAAAAGAAAAGAGGAAGGGCCTTGGGCCCGCGCGGGGAGGAGGAAAAGAAAAGGGCCGGGTCGGCCCAGCCTGACCCGGCCCGAGCCGATTTTTTTTTCTTAAAATTTTTTTTTTAGATTAATTAATTAATAAAATATGCTCTAATAGGCCCTATTAATGCAAATATGCCTAATTTCTACATGCAATGCATTTAAATTGAAATATTTTTTTTTAGGAATTAAAGAAAATTAATTCCTAAATTTTGTGCAATTTAATTTTGGGCAAATTAAAAATAGGTGTCAACAGCTGCCCCTCTTTGAAGGTGAGCTCGCAGAGTTTGAGCTCGCAGAGGTTACGTTCAAAGATAAAATGACACCTAAATTTGGCCCGTGCATGCTTAATGAATGCTATTTTTGGCGAGATTGGAGTCTCATTTTTATGATGCAATAAGATAATGCATGCTAAAGCAAATAAAAACATACCTGGGGCTACTTACCTTGCCGAAGGGTAGAGTAATTCCAGATAGTTGATATTGTGTGTCGAGGACCCGAACCTTTCTTCGGTCGCCTTGACGAGAAAAATGGTTTGTCTAGGACCCGAACCTTTCTTCGGTCGCCTGGACTGGGGATTATTTGTCTAGGACCCGAACCTTTCTTCGGTCGCCTTGACTGACTGAATTTTGTTTGTCAAAGTACTTGGGTGTTCTCGCCCAAGGGTTTGACGGTCTGCCTGCTGGGCTTCTGGCAGCAGGTCTTGGAAACTCAAACGATGAGCACCTCATCGATGAGCACCTTAGGGTCCTCGCCCAAGGATTTGATTGCCTGCTAGGATTCTGGCAGCAGGTCTTGGAAACTCAAACGATGAGCACCTCAACGATGAGCACCTCAGGGTCCTCGCCCGAGGATTTGATTGCCTGCTAGGTTTCTGGCAGCAGGTCTTGGAAACTCAAACGATGAGCACCTCATCGATGAGCACCTCAGGGTCCTCGCCCAAGGATTTGATTGCCTGCTAGGTTTCTGGCAGCAGGTCTTGGAAACTCAAACGATGAGCACCTCATCGATGAGCACCTCAGGGTCCTCGCCCAAGGATTTGATTGCCTGCTAGGTTTCTGGCAGCAGGTCTTGGAAACTCAAACGATGAGCACCTCAACGATGAGCACCTCAGGGTCCTCGCCCAAGGATTTGATTGCCTGCTAGGTTTCTGGCAGCAGGTCTTGGAAACTCAAACGATGAGCACCTCAACGATGAGCACCTCAGGGTCCTCGCCCAAGGATTTGATTGCCTGCTAGGTTTCTGGCAGCAGGTCTTGGAAACTCAAACGATGAGCACCTCAGGGTCCTCGCCCAAGGATTTGATTGCCTGCTAGGTTTCTGGCAGCAGGTCTTGGAAACTCAAACGATGAGCACCTCAACGATGAGCACCTCAGGGTCCTCGCCCAAGGATTTGATTGCCTGCTAGGTTTCTGGCAGCAGGTCTTGGAAACTCAAACGATGAGCACCTCATCGATGAGCACCTCAGGGTCCTCGCCCGAGGATTTGATGTGAACAGAGGGAATCAGTTCCGTGCTCAAAAGGGTGAACAGAGGGGTCAGTCCAATGTTCAAAGGGTACCATAACAATTATAGGTACATGGCTTTTTGGAACCAGGCATGGGTAGAATATACTTACCTGGACGCGTTCCTGCCTCTTAAGGGCATGTCTCCTGTCAGACAAGTTTTTCTTTGTGCAAACACATATGCATTAATTGGAGAAATAAACAACTGAGGTTATTCTCGAGTGTTGTACGAAATATCTTGACCAGCTAGTCAAGATGCATTTCATTTTCAAAGGAATACCCGGTTTACTTTCTGGGTAGTTTGAAACGAAATCTGATGATTTTGAGATCAGGTAAGGGTAGAATGTACTTACCTGGGCACATTCCCGAAGGTTTGATGTATCATCTATTGAATAACCAACCTTTTCCGGGGCATCTCCCTTGGGATGATAATGAGGGCTTCTCCGGCGCCCAAATTTTTGTATTCTATCACTGGGGATTAGAACTCTGAACTGTCAAAGATGATTAGCACAAACATGCATGCATTCATCAAGGATAGACAAGCTGAGCTAATCCAGAGTATGCATTTGTAAGTTCATGCATGATGATTTTACCATGTTTGTATCACCAAACATCCACCGTGGGTCAATCAAGACAATTTTTTTCACAAGGTGGAATTTCTCGAGATGATGAACGAGGGACTTTCAGTCAGAAAGGACTTTCACTCGCTCTCACTGAAAAGGATTGTTTGTCCCGTCCATTAATGCGGGAACATCGAAAACACTCAATCTGACCGCTATCATATCAACAAGAGTCTGAGTTTTCTCGCAAGCGATACGACGCTGCCAATCTGAGAGGTCTTCCTCAGGGTCGTAATGTAGGCTTGGTCAATGGCTTAACAAAGGAGACTGTCCGAGTCAAGGCCATGAAAGAAAATACTCTGCAATTATCTCCGGGTTTACAAGTCAAGAACCCTGCAAAAGAGATAGAAAATAGTCTTGCTCGCACTTCCTCGAGCGTTGTTTATAAATATTTGAAATTCCACGTTAATTAAAGTGCCCCAGTCAGAAGAGACTTCATTAGGGATGTAACGTGGGCCTGGTTTATAGGTTGAGGAACGAAATGATCGTTGGGCTCAAACATGTGTGTAAGGGTGAGAATTGGTGATCCTCTTGGCATCGTCACCAGTCTTCTTCTCCACCATCACGATCATTCTGGAAGACTCCTCGGGTAATCTTGTGTTTTTAGCATCTTTAACAACTTTTCCCTAAGGAGCTTCTGTGTCAAGCATTTTCCTGGACACCATTTTATCTGTCATGTAGCAAATCTTTGCCAAGACAGAGTTCCTAAAGTAGGAATCTGTATCAAAGGAGAGCTCAAGTATCTTTTTCATCGTTTTTCTTCTTCTCCTCTTTTTTTTTTATGGGCATTGGCCTTGCTTTTACCAGGCACACTGCTTTTTCATGCCCCTATTTTTCAGCATTTTTTTTGCTGTTCTTTTGGTGTTGTCAGGACTAGCCTAAACAAGATTGAACAGAACCATGTTTTGAGGCTCTTGGAGTCTCCATCTTCATTCGGTACTTCGGACCGTGATGCTCAAACTGTGGTGACTTTTGCCTTGCCCCGGTGTGGGGGATGATCACCAATTGGGTTCGTACGAAATGAAATTACTGGCTCAATTGGGCTAGCAAAGGATGTAAGTGTATGGGTTAGCAGAAAAACTGCTCTTCATCATCCTGAGGCATTTAAATTATCGCGAGACTTCATCTGCAATAAAAACACTCAAAGATTAATGCAAGTGAGAGCAAGAAAATTTCTATTCATCTTTTCGCCTTGTGCGAGCTGTTGCAGCTGATGATTATAGAAAATTTTAGATATTACAAACTCCTCATCCTTCTTGTCTTGCACAGTGAAAACATCACTGTTATCAATAAAATCATTGGCATTCTGGACAAGCATTAGTTTGCCGCTTCTCTCTTGACGAAGCCCTCTTAGTCTCGACTGTCTGGTCGTCGATGGTGTACTTGTCTTGGAGGACTCTGTTGAGGGTCACAGGTTCCATGAAAGTAACGAGGTCGAAGCCACAGGAGCAGTGACTGAAAGGGGATGGATGTTTTTCTTGTTTCCTCTGAGTCTGAATCCATCCTATGAGGCTGGTTTACCTCAAGTTGCCCCAATGTGGGGTGGTTCTTGACAGGGGTAATTTGAAAGGAACCTCCGAGTGTGTGGGCTCAAAAATGGTTAAGCAAAGGATTAATGGTAGTGTATGGGGCAGAGAAATGAACTGCCTCTCATCATTTTGGCTACCGTACCTTATGCGAGAAATCCCTTCACCTTGTAGAAATGAAACCTTTTCACTCATCTTGCAAGGGTTTAGTACTTGAGAACATGTATAGATTAAGGGTTGCCTCTCATTATCCTGACACACCTCGTTCAATACACCAGAGCAGTTCGACACCAATTGTCGAATTGTCAAAATTTCCACAGGGAATTGGTGAATTAAACAGGAAAAATTACCATGCAAAATTCTTTCCAAAAGATATGCAACGCACTTGGAGAAAGGTTAAGCATTCATTTGCTTTAACATGTTTCCTCTTTCTTTGCTTCTTTGTACTTTTATGAGAAAAGTTTTTAGAGACAGAGATACTTACCTGTGCTGCAATGGTGAGGTAAATCTGCAAGGCAATAGGAAAGACCGTGTTAATGAACGGTTCTTTAAAAAACAGGAATTGGGAACGATACAACGTTACCCCTTCGTGATTCCTTTCATTTGAGATTAGATTGATAACATCTAGAGTTCTCTCGGATGTCGATAATCCCCTTCTGGCAAAAACATGAGCTTTATGTTAGAAGTGAGATGATTGAGGGTAAATTGAGAACGATACAGATTACCCTTCTTCCATTTTGCCTTCAAAGCTAGCAGAGTCTTTTCTCCTCTTTACTTTGTTCAGTCTTCTCTGTCTCAGTCTGCTTCTCCATGTTCTTGGTCTCGAAGCTCGAATGAGATCCTCTATGATTAGGGGTGCCTCCAATTGGAAAATCCTATTGTCTGCGCATGCTGTGCCAACGCGATTTTGGCATACTGAGGCATTTCTCGAAAATTCTCTGATTCCCGACATGCACAGGGCATGTGCAATTGCTTACATGGGGATCTTCGCAGCAAAGCTAATCTCTACTTTAAAGGTCTTTAACCGATGTGAGCATGACTGACGTCGAGACCTCCATGATTGGTGGGACTAGGATTGACTCTATCTTGTCATATGCAAAGTCCTTTCCAGCTGCTTGTACAAAATCTTCACTCAAATTTGTCCTACATAAAAGGAAAGAATGTGTCATTTCTATTCTAAAGTGGATGAACTTTAGGAACGAAATACACCCTTTATGATGGACTGGGGGATTGCATCCCCCCTAGTCTACTCTTCCAATTAAGCACTCCTTCGTCATGCTTCAATTGAGAGGTCTCAGCATTGGTGCTCCATCCGGCTTGCTAGCACGTCAGGGTCTAGCATGTTCCCCATTTCATTATCTGCAAAAGGGATGGAATGTCATTTTCCAAAATTTGTTAAGGAATAAGACATACATTTTTCTTTCAAAAGGGGTAATCTTTTCTTGATCTGTCCCCGACTTTTGTACGAAATGATGTTTCGCTCATCATGGTGTCAAGGAATGCTCAGCACTCCCTCTGACTTTCTGGAATTGATATCTCACACTAGAAGTGATGAGATTTGCCCCACATTTCATTTTGAAGGTTGGCTGATCCTTGCTCGGACTGCCCCTATCAAATGAGTTGGTCTGGTAGCATTACCAGTGTTCTTCAGTTTGTGCCATTTCCAAATGTCCCTTTTGTAATAACAAATCAAAAAGGAATATGCTCTGAGACACGAAATGAGCGTGTTAGAAAAACAAACAAGGTTATGAGTATGCATGTTTTTCTATCACTGTTCTTTTTGTTCTTCTGAAAAATGACAAAACATTTGCTTTATTTTCAAAAGCTTAAAATAAGGAAGCATGAGGAAGCCCGGGCCTCAGAACACTTTCCTTTACATGGCTGGATATCATCAACGGGCCGGTTTGGGATACTTCCTCAGGCCCTCAAAACAAAACATTTGTAATTCTTTTGAGTAATTCAGGCGAATTACATTTGTTGGAATGGAAATTACAATACTAAAATTCCAAGCATAATTACAAATTCAGAAAACTAGGAATCCTAGAAAACAGCTGAGACTTTAGGAAGCAAGAAAAGCTTCCAAGTATGGGAGGATTCAAACTATTAAACATGCCTCTATTCTAAGGGAGGAAAATTTAGTCTTCAGTTTACTCAATGACGACATCTGGGCCTCCTGCTTGCTTGGATGGTGCATTGCAGAATGAAAACATCTTTGCATCCAACAATTTCTGGACCTTATTTTTCAGGACCACACAGTCATCGACGGAATGTCCTATTTCACCCAAATGATAATCACACGCCTTGGAGGGGTCGTAGTTGGGGAAACGCTCAGGATTTTCACGTTTTGGCTCTTTAGCAAGCAATCTCTTGTCAAGGAGAAAAGACAGGATCTGAGACATAGGCCAAGGGAGTGGCGTGAACTGCTTTTTGTTATTTCGCCTTTGGGGCGGAGGGATATTGGGTTTGTATTGTTCACGTTGCATGAACTTTGGACGTAGGGTACTCAATTCCTTAGGATCAGAGGACTTGTGGACATCATCAGCTATGATATCTTTACCCTTTTGATTGACACTGGAGGGCTCCATTTGAATCATCACCGCTGGTCTTGGATGGCAAAGCGGAGTCACGGTGAGTTGGTCTAAGCGGTTTGACAGATGTTCCACTTGTTTTGAGAGCTGTCGAAGAAAGGCGAAGACTTGCTTCATTTCGGTCTCCATTTTATTGAGACGGGCATTTCCTTCGGCCATTTTTTGTAACTACCTGCAAAAACGCTGATATAAATGAGTATAATGCCGATAAAGAATCATTTTATGACCTAGTCATAATATTATTGCATATGTTCTTTATTTGCAAAGAACAAATAAGCAAAAAAGGTTTTTATTAATATTACATTACAGGTGGCGTCCCCGGGGTTCGAACCCCGGTCGCCTCGGACCGTGATGCTTACATCCCCGGATACCACTGGGCCAAAGGCCGCGGTGGTGTCACTAAGGGGCAAAAAATTTTATTTAAAGCATAAAAAGGCGGCCCGAGTAATATTAACATTAGTACAACCCAAAAACACTTTTAAGGAAGAAAACCAAAACCCCTGAACATAATTACTAGGGAAATGTACAAAAAGGGGCTTTTAACAAAAAGGGCGCCCTTCCCGGATGCTCATTTTATAAACGATGGGAAAGCTACAGTCTTCTCGGAGCTGCTTATTTTCACGGACAAGTTCCGCAATAAGCATATCCCTCGTCTCGTCGGTCCCACCATGCCAGAAATTTTCTTTAGGAACAGGGACAAATTGGGCATCAGTTTTTCCCATCGTGTATAGAATGCAATCAACGGGTGGCCTATTAATAACAAATCAATTGAATTAGTAGGCTGCATAATAAAATGAGAAGGGATAGAATATATACCTTTTCTTGAGCCATGGCAATCACAACGACATGCACATGAGTAGTGAGGCTCGATTTCTATCTAGATTGGCTCAACAAAATGAAATTAAAAGGGTACCTGACCGTCGCAGTCTCGCGTTGGTGTCAAGTCCTTTTAACCTCGGCCAAATCGAAAGGAATATCTTATAGTCACGCGAATAGCGGCTAAAGATATTTCTTTACGATTTTTTTAGAAATGAATTTCGGGGAGAAGAAAGGCAACCTCTACATCGCGGACTCGCGTTCGAGGTCGTATCTTTCTTAACACCATCCTAAAATGTCCTATTGCGGCCCAGGTCCGGCAGCGTGGTTGTGTGTGCAATAGTGTAGTGCTAAATCATTAAAGCATGCACAAAAATTTATAAACAATCAATTTGAACCTGCAAGAACAAATAACACCTTAATGTCAGGCTCATACCTGGAATCCTTGCTGCCAACAATTTTTTGAACAGGGCAAAAATTTTGGCTTAAGTCCACTTTAGAATACAACAGTCCCCAGCGGAGTCGCCAGTCTGTCGCGACCGAACTCCCGAGCCCTCTTTTGGACAACATGCAAAAAGCAGGGGGGCTCGCCTGGTACGTCCTAAGTCTAGGTTTAGGACTTAACTCGGGCTCTCCCAAGCCCATACCATATCGCGACTTAAGGTTTAAATATTTAACATGCAAATGGTTTATACCAAGGAGTCGCCACTAATCGATTTGAGGTGGGTCGATTAGAAACCCAAATAAGGTGATGGGAGAATCACCCTATTCCTACGAACCAGAGATTAACTGAATTCGGGGACTTGGTTACATTAGTTGGATAACTAATGCCCTTTCGGTACCATTCTACCCTGTTCATTTTTGAAAAGATTTGTCAAGCAGTTTGGATTGATTTTAGGACCTTTCTCCTAACATGTGAGGTGATCAAGCGAGTGCATAATCAGAAACGATTAGCAGTCATGCAGCCTATAGTTCTAGCCCTAACTAAGCCAGATGACATTCAAAACACGGCAGTTCATGCAATTGTATTAAAAAAACACGCATAATAATAACGCGACGGTAATAATAAAACATGCAACATACTACTGCGCGACCTCAGGCTTATTGAATTTAAATAAAACAACAACATGCATAAAGGACTAAAACACTCAGATAAGTCCTACATAAAAAAAAATTTCGAATTTTTTTTTTTTTCGGAAGAAGGAAAAAAAATTAAAATAAAAATAAAAAAGACGAAAATATTATTATTATTATTATTATTATTTTTTTGAAAATATTATTTCAAAATTTTTAATTAAAAAACGGGAAAGAAAAAGGAAAAGAAAAACTTTTTTTTTACTTTTTTTTTTGTTTTTTTTTAAAATTTTTGGATTTTTTAATAATAATAATTATTTTTTTTAAAAGAAAAATAAAATAAAAAAATAAAATAAACCGGTAGGGTCGGGTCGGGTTGCCGGATTCGGATCGGCCCGGGTCAACGAACCCGGACCGGGCGTTGACCCGGGTCGGATCGGCCGATCCGGGTCGGACGAAACCGACCCGAGTCAACGGATCCGACCCGGTCGTTGACCCGGGTCGGGTCGAATGATCCGGGTCGGTCAGAACCGACCCGAGTCAACGGATCCGACCCGGGCGTTGACCCGGGTCGGATCTGCTGACCCGGGTCGGATCCGACCCGATTCGCAGACCCGCGGGGAGAGTCGCCGGCGGAGCCAAAATTGGCTGACCGCCGGCCGACCCAGACCGGCACAACCCTCTGTCAGGCCCCCTGGGACCATCATCAAGCCTCGCCGCCCACCCAGGTCACCGTCCGACCGCCGTTCGTCGGCCGGCGACCAAAAACAAACCGGTCTCATTGAGGCTTTTCATCGAACAGGTGGGAGGCGTGACCAAAAACAGGAAAATCTGACCTGTTCCGGCGAACTGGTGGGCTCAGGCGACCCAGCCTACCTTCAGTGTCGACACACGGACGGCGGAGGACGGCGGTATGGGTCGGGAATCGCGCGATTCGGCCGGCACGAGTCCCGGCCGGACGGCGTGCAAAAACAGGGGAGGACAGAGGTGCTTCTCGGGACCCAGGGATGTTCGCCGGTCGACGGCGTGGCTGGGCGTCTCCGGCGTCTGCGTGGGCGGCGGCGAGACTGTTGGCTCTGCTTCGGTGAACTCCCGGCCACGCTCTCTCTCTCTCTCTTTCTCTCCTCTGTTCTGTTCTCTCTCTCACTCTCTCGGTCTCTCTGTCTCTGTGTTTTTTTAGAAAAATGGCCGGAGGGGTGCTCCGGGCATCGCCGGTCAGCTTGCTGGAGACGGCGAGACCGGCTGGGCCGGCGAGACGCTCCTAGGCTCCTCTCTCCTCTCTGCTTCGCTCTCTTTCTCTCCCTGTTCTCTCTCTCTGTTCTCTGGAAAAATGGCCGACCAGCCTCTCTCTCTCTCTCGGGCCTTCTATAGTGACCGAGGGCCACTGTTCCGCTCCCCGACGTCGGCTGACGACGGCCTGCACCGGCCTATGCCCCGCGAAATCCGCGGCCATAGGCCGGTGCAGAGGGGGGGAGCGTCAGTTTGGCAATGGCAGAGAGGGAGAGAGAGGGAGGAGGAGCCCCGGAAATCCGGGGCGGATGGGACTGACCATTAAGGCCAGTCCCGTTCGCGTGCTCCCCCGGGACTCCTCTGATCAGATGACGACGATGACGAGGGGCGGCGCCGCCGTGCGTCGGCGTGACGACGGACACAGAGGCGGACAGGGGCGTGGACAGCGACGGTCGCGCGTGGGGGAGAAGGAGAAGAAGGGGCTGGGCCGGGCCAGGCCCAGTCCGTGCGGGAGGAAAGAAAAGGAAAAGAGAAGCGGGCTGGGCCGCGCGGGGAAAAGAAAAAAGAAAAGAGGAAGGGCCTTGGGCCCGCGCGGGGAGGAGGAAAAGAAAAGGGCCGGGTCGGCCCAGCCTGACCCGGCCCGAGCCGATTTTTTTTTTTAAAATTTTTTTTTAGATTAATTAATTAAGAAAATGTGCTCTAATAGGCCCTATTAATGCAAATATGCCTAATTTCTACATGCAATGCATTTAAATTGAAATATTTTTTCTTAGGAATTAAAGAAAATTAATTCCTAAATTTTATGCAATTTAATTTTGGGCAAATTAAAAATAGGTGTCAACAGCTGCCCCTCTTTGAAGGTGAGCTCGCAGAGTTTGAGCTCGCAGAGGTTACGTTCAAAGATAAAATGACACCTAAATTTGGCCCGTGCATGCTTAATGAATGCTATTTTTGGCGAGATTGGAGTCTCATTTTTATGATGCAATAAGATAATGCATGCTAAAGCAAATAAAAACATACCTGGGGCTACTTACCTTGCCGAAGGGTAGAGTAATTCCAGATAGTTGATATTGTGTGTCGAGGACCCGAACCTTTCTTCGGTCGCCTTGACGAGAAAAATGGTTTGTCTAGGACCCGAACCTTTCTTCGGTCGCCTTGACTGACTGAATTTTGTTTATCAAAGTACTTGGGTGTTCTCGCCCAAGGGTTTGACGGTCTGCCTGCTGGGCTTCTGGCAGCAGGTCTTGGAAACTCAAACGATGAGCACCTCATCGATGAGCACCTTAGGGTCCTCGCCCAAGGATTTGATTGCCTGCTAGGTTTCTGGCAGCAGGTCTTGGAAACTCAAACGATGAGCACCTCAACGATGAGCACCTCAGGGTCCTCGCCCGAGGATTTGATTGCCTGCTAGGTTTCTGGCAGCAGGTCTTGGAAACTCAAACGATGAGCACCTCATCGATGAGCACCTCAGGGTCCTCGCCCAAGGATTTGATTGCCTGCTAGGTTTCTGGCAGCAGGTCTTGGAAACTCAAACGATGAGCACCTCATCGATGAGCACCTCAGGGTCCTCGCCCAAGGATTTGATTGCCTGCTAGGTTTCTGGCAGCAGGTCTTGGAAACTCAAACGGTGAGCACCTCATCGATGAGCACCTCAGGGTCCTCGCCCAAGGATTTGATTGCCCGCGCGGGGAGGAGGAAAAGAAAAGGGCCGGGTCGGCCCAGCCTGACCCGGCCCGAGCCGATTTTTTTTTTTTAATTTTTTTTTAGATTAATTAATTAAGAAAATATGCTCTAATAGGCCCTATTAATGCAAATATGCCTAATTTCTACATGCAATGCATTTAAATTGAAATATTTTTTCTTAGGAATTAAAGAAAATTAATTCCTAAATTTTGTGCAATTTAATTTTGGGCAAATTAAAAATAGGTGTCGACAACAGTCTTCCGGCATAACCGGGTGTCGTCCCGCCCCGTCGGGCACAAACGTTAAACGGTCTATAGGATGACGGCATTATCATACATAACATCAAACGACCTACAGTAAGATAGTTTCCCGTAATGAGCATCGAATTCGCCATCGGGCCGCGATTCGGCATCCGGAGTATTGGCAATCCAGATAATCTTTAGGCATTTGATAAATCGAGCGCCATCTGCAACATACCTCAATAAATCGGGCATCGTCAAGCAATCTACAGCAAGATGGCTCTAACATGTGATCACACGAACACTCAAGCATTCAAGCCCATTTCTTAACTTTTCACTTGGCCAATGCAAACATGAACCGTGCTCGAATCAATGCCACATAACCATTTCACATGATCACACATGTTGACAGTCGCTTGACTTTGTAAAAACATCATCTCAAAACATGATTTCCTTTTCAAAGCGTCGAAATCATTTCTCAAACATAATTATAAAATAATTTATTTTCAAAGATCCAAGATCTTTTCTTGAAAATAATCAATTAATTTATTTAGCTATACAAACCAATTTATATGGCGATTACCACTTTGGCATCACAATCCAAGCATAAAACAATCACAATCCAGTATTAAAAATTATTCAAAAATATTAATATTTAATTTTTGAAAATTAAATATTTTATTAATAATTTTTTGAATAAAATATTATTATTTAATTCCAAAAATTAATCTATTTAATAAAATCGATATTAATAATAAAATAATCGATAACTCAACATCAAATTAGCAATAGCTTATCACTTAAATCAGAATAGCCTATCACCCAAATAATCATAACTTATCGAATAATTATTGATAACCTATCACTAAAAGCATCATTAACCTATCATTCATTCATCGATAGTCTATCACTGCATCCCTTGATAACCTATCTCCAAAGGTTATCTAATAATTCATCGATAGACTATCCCTTAATCACACTTAACTACCAATTAACTTAATCTAAATTATCCTAAGTAAGTTTAACACCTTAAATGGAGGATTAGGGGTTAACTTACTCGTCTAACGACGATGACTACATGAGAACGATGGCAACGACACAGGCTATTCGCGGTGGTTTCGGGCTTGGAGCGGCGAGCGGTGACTAGTGGCGGTTCGTGCGTGACGAAAGGGGCGGCTTCTGGTGGCTGGTCGACAGTGGCTTGGGGGTTGTTCCAAGTGAACAACGGCGGCTGGTGATGGCATCTCGGCAGCCGGGATGGCGGCGGATGAGTGTCTGAAGAAGAAGAAGAAGAAGAAGAAGAGAGGGAAATGATGGGGAGTGTGTGGAGTCGGTGGGGAGTTCGGCTGAAGAAGAGAGAAGAGAAAAGAGAGAGAGAGAGAGAGAGAGAGAGAGAGAGAGAGAGAGAGAGAGAAGAGGTAGGTCCAATGATGACCCCCGCAAAAATCTTCCACAAAATTTTCCCTTTTCTTTTGTAATTTTCTCCAATTTTTGCCGCCTAAAATACCACTTTGTCCCTTGGCCCGTGTACCAATTGTGGGCCGACTAAACCTTATCGGGCCTTGATGGCCAGCCTCTCTTGGGCGTGAGGCCCAATGGGCTTCGCTCAACCCACTTCCGTTTCTCGCGTCAAATTCTCGATGCTTCGATCCTTAATCGAGGTTATAATTTCAATGGCCATCTCGTAGAATAATGAGGCGATGTCCTATGATTTGATTTGGAAATCCTTAGGAATTCGACACTAAAATCGGATTGTAATTCATGGCTAAAAATAATCAATCGCAACTATAGTACATCTCGAACTAACGGGCGGCTGTTAGGAATAAATTCCCGAATAACCTTTCCCTTTTGGTTAGTATTCCCTGAGTGATCAGGTCATGGCGAGAATTAACTAATAGAGCGTCGATAGAATCACCATTTCATATATTACCAAAATAGGTTGAATTTTTAGGATATCACATCAAGTGAATAAACAAAATGGCACTTTAGTATGACTGTTGTTGATTGTTATTATTATCCCTGCTGTTTGTTGTTATGACTGGGTGATTGTTGTTGCTACCTCACGCAAAATTGAAAGATAAAATGAAAGGTCGGCGATGAGTTCTAGGACATCGCATTCAATTGACCTAGGTGACATAGGGGTTGTCATGTGCTTGAGGGTCGGAGCGTGATAATCTTTGGCCAATCTATTAATTCTTTGTTAGCCAATATGACCAAGTCTAGCATGCCACACATTCACATTATTCTCATGGGAATTAGAGGATGTAAATAAGGAATAACTAACATTAACTTCACAATAGTTAACATCCAATATAATAAAACTATTCAAAAAATATCCAGAACCATAATAACTTGTTCCTAAAGATAAATCCACACTAATGTTATCAAAGTTTATATTAAAATCAAGTCTTACTAAAACCAATACTGAAACTAAGTTTCGACGAATTTCTAGAGTAAAGAACACATTATGTAGGAACAATGTGCGTCCACCGCACATAAGCAATTGACAGGTGCCAATGTCTTTGACCTCCACTCTGGAATTGTTCTCCATATATATATTCACTTCGTTCCTTATGGAACCCATCGAAATTCCACGACGGCTTCTTTATGCTTTGCTACATGGTCTGTAGCTCCCGAGTCTATAGTCCACAAAGGATTAGATTCAGTTAGAAAGACTGAACTAGACACATAAGTAGCACTCTCAAGAATGCTAAGGGTATCTACCTTCTTTGGTTGGCTCGCTACAGTCACGAGCAAAGTGAACCTTTTTGCCACAGTTGTAATATTTCACCCTTGAAATGTTCTTCTTGAAAGGACGCTGTCCTTTCTCCCATTGGTTGAACCTCGATTTCTTGCCTGAAGGACTTGCTTCTTTGCTTTTCCACTTCTTTAACCCAGTAGGATGCTTCCGCTTAGAGCCCGAAACTCCATGCAAGTGAGAACCAGCAAAGTAAATGTCGGTTTCTAGCTTAGCCGCCAGGAAGCGATCCTCTTCCAGCTCAATACCGCATAGCATCCTTAAAGGTCTTGATACGCTCGTTATAGGTCAAGTGGATCTTCATGTGCTCCCAACTTTGAGGCAATGAATAGATTACTTCCTGCACCTGCTGTTCATTAGTGAGTATATGACCAGTGTCCTTTAGCTCACTTATCATATTCGACATCTGCCTTAAATGGTGTTTCATGATTTTTCCACGAGGCATCTTGTATGTGTCAAAATGCATAGTGAGTTGTCTTAGTTTGGTCATAGAAATTCGATCAAATCTTGTTGCCAGTATGGCTCATATGTCTTTGGCATTATCAAAACGTTCGAACTCTCGCATGATATCATTGCCCATGCTACTTAGCTATTTAGCAACGTAATGTGAGCAAGAGAGTTCTTCCTTTTCTGTGTAGCAAAGACATCTTTATCCATTTTGTGCTGAGCAATATCCTTGGGTTCTTTCATAATCTGGTTAAGAGCTTCAACTGCCTCTTGCTCTTCCAGCATCTATTGAATTTTGAGACTCCAAATCTCATAATTGTCACCATTCAATTTCTCTCCCTTGTTAAGTTCAATCACTATGTTCTTAGTTGTTGAAGCTATTGCATCTAAACATTTCAAACATAAACGCATGAATTATTAATGCCTATCTTAATGCTTCATCAATATCACAATTACATAAACTAATCATATTAATGAATAGTTTTACAAAATATTTTAGAATCGATAGGTCACTATGTTCTCAATCATTATCTAAGAATCCTAATTTAAAATTATCATTAACATAATCATTTATGTAAAAAGAATTTAGTTCTTCAAAAGTTACTCAAACTTTTAAGAACTTTCCACAAATAACATGACAATAACAAATAAAAAGCCACAAATTTCCATAACCATATATTTTATAACACATTCACAAATATTTAAGAACATGTAATATCAACTTGAAACATATACATAAGTGACTCCAAATCCTAAAGGAACAACATCAGGTGTACCTATGCAGCACATAGACAGGAAAAGACTCATGAAATTCCTTAGGGAATTTCATTTTTTTGGCACAAAAATAGGGGCTCTGTGACGCCCCAAACCCCATCAAGCTCGCGACATCCCCTACTCCGGTCGAAATGATGCGACGTCCTAGGAACGTCGCCGACCCAATCCCAAACATCAGAGCCACATGCGGAAGCGAATAACAAAACCCCGGACAGAAAGATGACGACGACGGGGTAGAAAAACAGAACAATTGAGCAACCACATATTCATACAACACCAAATATACAAACATCGTATTACAGACAGAAATACAGACGAACATCCTCTGCCACCGTTTAAACAAAAGTTCAGGAGTTTGGTTATCTTAACTTCACTATCGGATAACCCAAGTTAAACAACCCCTAAAATAGCCTAGGGAATGCCTAGTGGTCGCCTTCCATTCTGCTCCGGATTCTTCGGCTTGAGCCTCCGGACACTCACCTGCAGTTCCACCAGGCACCTAAAAGCGGTTCCTCGAACTTCCAAAAAGAAGAGGTGGACTTCCTGGGTTTAAGGCTGGGAGTTTGAAAGTGGCAGTTATACAACCGTGAGACGAATCTCAATAAGTGTACAACCCCAAACCCCACGTAGGCACTCACATACCGCCAAACGAAACACACATAACACACGACAATCAATCAAACTAACAACCACACGCGATCCTACCTGTGATCCATCATACACGTTCCTGCACGTTAATCAACCACACAGCCAGTATGCCATAGCAAGGAATCACAGACGCGCGCGTGCCTCAATCATAAGACAGAAACCACTTAGGCACGTCCCATACCGTGCCTAGTAGTTTCTCCCCCATAATTAAGCATCACCTCACGCGATACAAACACACTCGCACACTACTCACACCATGCGTCACTTTCTCAAACCTCGCGCCTCAAGCCAATTCCCACTCATTCTCAACCCTTCCACCACTACCGCGCCCGCGTAAAACGCATCAGGCCAACGGTCTTCTGACCTCGTCAGGCATCGTCACCTCGTCAGGCATCGTCACCTCGTCAGGGACGGCATCGTCCCACGTAAACGAACACGCCTCAGGACGGAATCCTACCTCTCCCTTTCCTTAATTACCGTGCCCGCGTAAAACGCATCAGGCCAAGGGTCTTCTTACCTCGTCAGGCATCGGTACCCCGTCGGGCCGGGCATCGTCACCTTGTCAGGGACGACATCGTCCCGCGTAAACGTACACGCCTCAGGACGGATCCTTTCTAGCCAATCCTATACACCCGAACCTTCGTTCCACACTCTCCACACGTACCATGCCACCACACAAACACACTGCCAAACATACACACTTCACACACATTTCACAAATTGTACATCCTCGTCACACAAACACGCCACCCAAACACACATTTTTGGCACTCGAACTCAATGCGCATTCACCCCGACACATCACCCCACTTCACGGCCACGCGCACACGGCACAATACCAATCCACTATCACGTCACACGACCACACATGCTTGGCATGCGGTCACACATAATTTCTCGCTCATCAAAATAAACATCCATAGCATCAGGGTAAATCTGGGCAGTCTACACAGTGACTGAAATTCCATCAAAATAAATAGTAAACGAGCTCCAAAAATTCTAAATTTTGGTTATGTCATAAAACACATCTCGATGAACATTTTTCATGAAGAACTCGAAACCCAGTTCTAACCGTAAACACCTCGTTTTGACACTCGAAGTTAGACGAAATCCGGTTCGCTCGGACAGCCCCTCAGGCCATTAGAATACAACTCATTCGGTACCCAAATCATTTTGGAAAACCTTGAAATTTTTATATGTTATAGCCACAAATGTCCCCAATAATTTTTGTGAAGAAGTATTTTGAAAATAGGCTTGGAAAAATTTATAAAAATTCGAACAGACCCGAAGGTTGGGTGAACAGTAAATCGGGCAGTTTTATTTCGGTCCAAAGATGGACTTCCGAATGGCATCAAATGATTTGCAAAAATTCCCAAATTAAAATATGTTATACTTCAAGATGTTGGAAACAACTTTCATGAAGGAAACTTCCTCAAATTCGGGCCACACAAGTCACAGTAAAAATAGTAAAATCTAGCGACGCAGCAGCCTAGCCGGAAATCAGTCAACACGCACCACCAAGCAAACCGGCCACTAAATTCACCCTAAACCGAGCCCTAAACAAGCCTAACAATACCCAAGGTACTAGGCGACATTTGGGGAGGTCACTTACCTAAGAAAGGCGAGACGAACGGGCTGGATGGGTGGCTGAAACGGGCGGAACAGCAGCAGCAGCTCCGGCGGTGATGGCCAAGAGAAAGAGAGAACGGTGGAGGAGGAGGAAACATGAGGGAGCTGGGGGGGTTCTGGCCAAATGGGAGGTGAGGAGAGAGAGAGAGAGATCAGACCAGTCAAATATGTGGGCTGGTGGGGTGACACGTGTCGCGATCCTACGCGATTTCCCATTTTGCCCTTGATCCGACGACCCTTATTTGTCTCTATCCAATAATTGAAGGGCAAAAATGTCCAAAGTCCAATAATTGAGTTGATTTTCAGACCTGATTCATCCCAAAAATATCCCAAAATTCGGAACCCAAAAAAAATAGCCTAGGGGCAAAATGGTCATTTTTCGGTCCCGGGGCGAAATTCCAATTTTCACCCGTACTAACCCCAAATGAGTGTGGCCAACATAATATGGTGTCGGATTCGTGAAAATAGCCTCTTAAGCTCTCGAAAATCGACTGCAAAGTCCTGGGAATAAAATAATATTATTTTTCACTTCCGAGCCAAAATTCCAATTTTTGATCGTAACGATTCTAAACGTGCGTGGCCACCCCAAAATGGCATCGGCCTCGAAAAATGACCTCAGACGGCCTAAAAAATCAACGTTGTGGTCTAGAGGGGCAAAATTGTAATTTTTCCAGTTTCGAACTGAAATCCATTTTTTTGCTGAAATGGATGGCCCCAAGGTTGGCCAAGCCAAAAACGTCATCGGCCGCTCAAAATTGTCACTTTCAAAATTTTCGATTCCCGAGCCCGAATTCCAAGAAATGACTAAAATCGAGCAATCGCAACTTTAGCTTATCTCTGGCTAACGGGTAGCTCGTTGGGATTACGCGCTCTCGACTCGTGACCGACACTAAGTCAAATCACGTTTAAGTTTACTCTACCAAAGACGACCTCGATTATCATATAATTGTAAGGGTCTGTCGCTAGTTCCCTTTGGACACGATCAATCAAATAGACCGGTCTCGGTTGGCTCAAAACATTCCCTCGTCAATCCATATGGTCGAAGATCGAACCAAGGTCGAGTTCTTTGGTCGTGCGAACTCAATCCCGTAATGGCCTTATCCCTAAGGTTAGCATCCCGTGAATGCGCATTTCCGGGTGAGATATCACTATAAGTGCATTGGCCAAAATTCATTTCTTAAATCCCGAGAAAAGGATCGAAAATTCAGACTGTTATAGGCTCCGGGAAAACCCCTAAATTCGAGCCATGATTTGCGCTGAGACCCGTTCAATACAAGGATTGACGTTCTCCTTGCCTCAGCCCTTATGTGCTCAATTAGGAAATTCTCCACGAGCATCTTATAACTTGGACCATCTAAGATTTCTCTAACCTTATCAACCATTTTCCTAACTTCTCAGCAATAGTGCATTTTAGGGCTCCAACCATCACATATTCATGCATTATGAAACCGTTCCAAATGATATCTTGTATCATTTTGTTGACCATGATGATATGTGTTATCATGTCATCTCCAGAGTCCCATCAATAAAGAGCTAGCTTGATTCTAATTTTCTCAAGCCTCTCCTTTTGAGCCGCCATTCTTGGGAATATCGAAGTGTGTATGATATGTACCATTGTTCCTGTAACGAATGCAGAACAAAAGGATTATTCATAATCCATGATATATTAAGATAGGGAATGCTTATTCATATACATGTGACTTAATACTTGTATTTCGAAAATTATAGAAAAATACTAGAGAAAATGCCAAAGAATATACCCTAAGGTATGCATACATAGGGGTTCATCGTGCATTTTCACACTCATAAGTACAGAAAAATGTCATATGAATATTCCATAATGTAGAGCATTCCGATACGAATACGCCGATACCAAGAATGCCTAAATCGGAGTTCAAACGAGCTCGTACGGGCTAAAATAGTGCATTGCATGCATTCTAGCCGGTCTGAACCGATTCGGTCCGGTCAACGATCAACGGCCAGGTCAACGGTCAATGTGTCAGGTTAATGGGTCGGGATCCGGGTTAACTCGGATTTACATATCGCTGGCATTAGCATTGGTAGTTGGTGGCATCCGACGCACCGCTTTGCCACGACCGTGCATGCCCTTCACGCGCCAATGCACCCATGGCGCAACATCGTGTGAGGACGCGTGTGGCCTCCTCTGATGATGCGTCGCCCCTCATTTTGTTCGTCTCGACGAGTACTTCCTTTCTGTGCGATCAAAATCAAGTTTTGTTGAAAAAGAACAAAACAAAACATGCATGAATAGTATGTTGACGCGAAAAAAACTGGCAAAAAACGAGGCCGAAACAAAAAGTAGGCAGTATACACTTCAAATTCAGAGGGCATTCATATGCATGATTAGGAAACAAGTAAGTGTGCTCCGATACCAATGTTAGGAAAATTCATCCCTTGATCAACATACTCGAAACACATTCGAATAACGTGGAAAATGTGCTCAATAATCATCAACTTGTATCACTAATCATACGGGCATATCACATAACGAACATACCCGGTATTGTCACAGATTAAATGCCACTTTGCACTCTTGAGAGCAATCCTCAACTATCCTGCGTACCCATTTGCGTTATAAAGGAAAATCAGAGAAGACATTCTTTCGAAGAGGTGTCTTATTGTTCATATAAAAAATCATGTGTGTTTGCCAAAGGGGGTCAACTATTTATAATAAAAGGAAAATAACCACTTTATGGACCTTATGGTTCATGGGCTAGGTTTGGCCCATCTTGAGCGGCCCACCCATTATGCCTTTCAGTAATGAAATTCAAAAGTTTCACATGCGAGTTACGTCTAAAAGATAATACACATAAGTAAAAAGATGAAAGCACTCTATAATTCTTCTTCATTAGCACTTAGGAGTTGATCCGTTGACGGTTGAGTGTTGTTTAGTCAAGTTGTTCATTAAAATAGTGTTTTACTCGAATTTTGATACTGTTTTTCAATTAAGTAATAGGAATATGAGTGAGCGGGCTTGAGTAACTATCGTAAGTTGGTTTATGGCTTTCTTAGGTGAGTAATATTATCTCTTTTTTGAATTTGCAAAGTCATATCTTGAAAGTGGTTGAGATTTAATAGATAGTATGAGTTAGGGGTGTGCATGGTCGAGGTGGGCGGTTCTCACCCTAGAACCAGGAACCGCCAACTAATGACCAGTTTTGAAAAATTGGAATCGGAAACCGCTTGTTGGTTCCATGGACCCACCTGAGAACTAGACTGCCGGTCCAATCTAGTTCCCGGGTAGGTTCATGGAACCGATCCCACCACGTTTCCTTGGATAAATCAAAATAGATCAATCTAATTCTTGCCCATTGGTGCGTTGTGTTCACCACATGCTACTTCAACTTATCTCATTTAAGCTAACAAATTGGATGAGCCAAGACCCTTAGAAACAATGACGATAAAATTTACCACAAAGTTCAATTACACAACAATAACAACAAGATTTGTCACAAAGTTCACAATTTCACAAGCTTCACATCAAATACATCCATCCGTAGCCTACATTATATATCACACGTGAGAGTTTGCCACAAGTTCACAATAGTTAGTAAGCAAACAAAACAACTCTCCTATTCTCAGGAATAAAAAGAGCAAGCAACTTCTCAAGTTTTAAGAACTCTTTAACTTCATGTTCCAACATCCTGAAAACAAAACAACAAGTATAGATTATCACTCAATATTAGTTTGAAATTCAATTATTAGAAATTGAACTCAAACAATTATTGAAAAATCTCACCACATATATTCCTTCTACTTCAAATTTACACTCTATGTATAGTTAATCTCTGCATTAACATGATCCATATCTAACAAAAAAGAAAGATATTAAATAAATCATTCACTCATTGTATATACGAAAAAATTATAAGATGAAAAGATATGGACTTACCCAACTCAAACTTTTCCGCATTCTTGATGCACTCTTCAACATTAATCGGCTCAAGAGTTGTTCTCAACCAATCTTGAGTGCAAATTAAAACTTCTACGACTTTAGGAGTTAAATAACTTCGAAAGCCATCGAGAACATGATCAGAAGTACTGAAAGTCGACTCTGAAGCAACGGTAGTTACAGGAATAGATAAAATATCTTGAGCCATCAAATATAGGATTTTAAAATTTTGGCAGACATTGCTCCACCACATCAAAATGTTAAGATCACGAGCCTCTTCAAGTTCAGCTTTAAGATACCGATTGAGCTCAGATAAAGAGCCCTCGGACTTTTTTCTTCTCAGTAAGAAAGGCTTCATATGACGGCTCTTGCACATGGAAATGCAAACCGCAATCTACCCATTGATTTCCCTCGTCGTAATGAGGATCACAACTACTACCGGTACTAGTAGAACTCACAAGTTCATTTCCCTAATTTTTGTCACAAGAACCAAGAGAAGCCTTCTCGTAAAATTCAAACAAACATTCGAGGGAAAACTTCACTGTATCAAACATCTCATCAGCTTTCGCACTATTATCATAAATGAGTCTACAACAATATCTCACATAATTCATCTTTTTTCTAGGATCCAATGTCACCGTAATAACACCATCATATTTACTTTTTCGAAACTCCCATAATATTTATCAAACTTGTCTTTCATTTTCGCACCCATAACTCTCACCCTAGAATCCAAAGCCTTCGCCGTTTCTTTCAGATAATTATACAAAGAAGCTATCCCCTCAAAATAGTCACTTGAAGTGACATACAAAGTCCCGGACATCTTGTTGGTGGCATCATAAAACTTCTTCAAAAATTGGGAAAGAATAATGGCATTTTCCCAATCAACACTATTTGGAGTGTCGGAGTTAAGCTCATTTGAGAAAAAAATATCCTCTTCATCCATCCTTTCAAAAGCTTTTCTAAGCTTTTATAGCAGTGTCTAACATTAGATAAGTGGAGTTCCACCTAGTGGAGACATCAAGACAAACTGAACCCTTATAAGTAATTCTTGAACTCTTAATGCAATCTTTAAATGTTTTAGCTCTCATGGGGGAACTCCTCACATACCTAACCACGTTTCGGATACGTGCAATAGAGTCACGTACCTCAGCCAAGCCATCCCTCACAATCAAGTTTAATACATGAGCCGTGCACCTCATGTGTAGAACTTTGCCATCTAAGATCAATAGCCTATCTATTGAAAATTTTTCTTTCAAATAACCAATAGTAACATTATTTGAACTAGCATTATCCACAGTGATTGTGGACACTTTTTTCTCTATTCCCCACTCATAGAGGCATTTCTCAATCATTTTTCCAATATCTCTACCCTTACGACTAGGCATCAGTACAAAATTGATGATTGTTTTGTGCAATTTCCAGTTTTCATCAATAAAGTGTGCAGTGAGACATAAGTAGTTCAAATTTTGAATGGAACTCCATGTATCGATCGTGAGTGTAATCCTAGAATTAAGCTTACGAAAGGAAGCCTTCAAACTTTTTTTTTTTCACAAAAATACAACTTCATGCAATCTCTAGCCACCGTAAATCGCGACATATGCTTGAAGAGAGGTTGTAATTGATTAATATAATCACTAAATCCAACACGCTCAACCAATGAAAATGGTTGTTCATCAATTATAATCATTTGAACAAGCATTTGCCTACATTTCTCTTGATCAAACTTCTATGTAGTTAAGACACTAGCACTCCCAGTACTAGTATTTCCCCTTGTCATTTGAGTCCCATCTACTCTATGTGAAGCAAACAATTTTTGCTTCTTATCTATATTGCGAGGATATTTACAGCACTTTCTCAAGTGCTTCAACATATTTGAAGTACCATTATCAACACTGTACGAATACTTTGCCCTACAATAATTGCAAAAAACTTGAAGTTTCCCATTCGCGTCAATCATGCCTCTACGAAAATGAAGCCAGGCCGCTAATTTTCGCTTACTAGGAGGAGGAAAAGAACCAAATACCTTATTTGTGTTAGATGGCTCTTCCAAATCATCTTCACCATCTCCATGTTCTAGTGATTTTGATTCCATTATCGGCGTTATCGCATCATAAGAGTTCTCCAGTTCCATCAACATATTAGTAGATCACCTGCTCGAATCAAGCAACACGTCATCCACAGATAAAAGTTTTAGACAAAGAATAACAAATAGAGATACCACCCGCCTGGGTGGCGCTGCTGGAGCGCGCACTCTTCCTCTCGCAAAAGGTTGAGTGTTCGAATCCCGGGCACCGCAGGGTGACTTAACCGGTGGCACGTGTGTGGTGGCTAGCATGTGTCGCCCCCAAGGTTTACTCCCCGGCTGTCAGCCGTGCGGGGGTTCCCTGGGTTATCAAAAAAAAAAACAAATATAGATTATATTATTTGAGACCCATGCCTACATACTATGTGCTTGTAAGGGATCAGATTCATCCCATCTCTCACGGCAGAATGCAATATTCTGCTGAAGCATAATAAGCGCTCTTCTTAGTCAATCAAAATTATCGATTTGTAGCCTAGGAAACTGAACATTTCATTTATTTGTCCTCGTCGTATTCTAGTATGAAGTGTCATAAGCAATAAGATGATAAATCCTTTGTGATTTTACAAGGTTCTCTTCTTCTCATGGTTTATGATAGCAATCTTTGTTGGGGCCCTTAAATAAACTCTGTCAATCTAAGAATATATAAACTAGTAAATCTTCCAAACACATACAAAGGTTTAGTAAATTAACACAAATGTTGATTGAGAAAGATCAATAATATGCAAGTAATAAAACACATGTAACATGGGAAGCACAACTCAAGAATGAACTTAAATCATGTAGGCATCCTAATCGGATTGGGATGAAAAGAGTATGTTTTTTGGGGACAAAGCTTAACATGTCCTTAATGAAATGAGTCTAAAATAACACTTTGTATTGAAGAATATGAACTTACGCAGAATAGCCTGTGACACAGAGCATAGCGGCCTAAGGCATAGCAGAAAAACGCACATCTACCAACTGGATAGATGGCTAAGACTTGTCAAGAGGCACAAACAGTTATAGCTTATGTGTATGCCAGTATACATCTTGGAATATTAGAGAAATTGTGGATCTAAGTCCCAGTGGTCAATAAACAAACAACTTAAGAGAAATAGGGATTTAGCGAGTAGATTAAAAATTAGGGATTCAAACTTACATCAATTAGCCAGTTGAGGTGACTGAGAGGGCACGGCCATGCAGGAGTCCACAGTCGAGGCCGTGAGTTGAGGCCGAGACGGAGCGCCGTGAACGGAGTGCCGGAGATGGAGTGTCGGAGACGGAGACGATGCGAGTGAGATGGTGAGAGTCTGAGACGAGAGAGTACTAATCGAGAAGAGTGAGAGAGTGAGGCCGTGAGTTGAGGCCAAGATGGAGCGTTGGAGTGGAGATGATGAGAGTGCGAGAGTATCAATTAAAATCCTAGAAGAGTGAGAGAGTGTTGAATTGTTGATTAAGATTTCAGAAGAGCGAGAGTGAGGGTATTGAGCTTTTACTGATTTAGGGTTTCTATTTTTTTGTAATTAAAAATTAAATAAATATATAATATATTATAATATTACCGGTCCGGTCCGGGTGGGTGGGCGGGTGGATCCGCACTTGGAACTGGAAACCAGACCGATACCCATCGGTTCCAATTTATTAGAACCGGGAACCGGACCGGTTCCCTTAGGAACCATCGGTTTTGGGCCGGTCCAATCCGATTCTGGGCAATCCGAACAGTTCCCGATTATTTTACACACCCCTAGTATGAGTTATCAAAGAGCATATTTCTTACATAAATTGGATCGAACTTTTACTACCTTTTCAATTGGGTGAAAAGGCATTGCAAAGCCTTGTTGAAATAGTTAGAAAAGTTCATTTGTAAATGATTTTATTAAAGGCTTATGAAGGGAATTGCCAAAAGCTATATGTATTGATTGCGAAAAGCTTTATGAAATGCATTCTATTTGATAAATGAAATTGGGAAAGGTTATATGAATTGATTAGTGAACCTATTTATGAGATGGTTTCTGGTTTTGAAGGTGAGACTATAGGAGAATGAGGTTTATGCTCATCTCGTTATGATTAGAACCCATTGAGGGGGGAGTATGTTAATTGTTGTAAAGACGTCCCATTGGGTCGAACCATCGGCTGATATGGTGGTAGACCTAGCCAAATGGGGTAAACTTGTTCGCTTTTATCACAAGCATTAAGCGTAAGCATAGTTAAATATTGAGCATTAGATTGTATAATGGAATGGACGATTGACGTTGATTTGATTAAGATTAATCAATGGTTGTTGATAATCTTGATTGATTTTATATGTAAAAAGTTTTATTGGAAAGATATTATTCACCTTTTATAGTTTACGTATATTGTATTATGGATTGGAATTGTTGAGTTATGATACTATTTTATAAAAGTGCATAGTCAATCTTCAATCTACCTAGAAGAGATGTATTACTCACTAGACTATGGCTAATCATTCCGTTTATCTTACTTGCTTTTCAAGTTTTTCAGCTAGTCGCAAGTAAGACGAGAGCATTTATGTTATCAAGAGGATATTTTGATAGTGGAAGTTTTTTGTATGAGTAGTTTAAGTTTCAAATGAACTTCTAAGTTTAGTTGTTAGTTGGAGATGTATATATCTTTTCGATGGATGTTATGGAAACTCTGATATTATAACTAGTTGATTTTTTTTACGAAATATATATGGATGTATATATTTTGATAATAGATTGATGATTATTGTGTTTAAGACCACGTCCTTTGGGAAAAGGACGGCTATGTCATTGCCCCTGTCCTTGTAAAGTTGGGGTGTGACATTATGACATCCCTAGAGTAACTCATTGAGATATTATTCACTTTGGCTTGTCTTGTCACGCCCAAACCCCATCGGGCACGCGACACCCTTACCTGGTCGATTTGCGCGACGCCCCAGGAATGTCGCCGACCTCAAATAACCATCAGAGATTTAAAGCCACAGTGGAATTCACAATTAATCCATGACAAATAAAACTGGGGAGAATTGGGAGAATATACATTTTCAGTACTCGATCAAACTTATTCCACCATATTTACAATAGAACAAACCTTAGTTTACCAGTACACACATTCCTAAAGCCTTTGAAAGTAAGAACAAAAACAGACGACCTGGCATACTAACTTCCAAAAATGTTACCCTTCTGAAACCCACCGGAAACTCTGCCACATCGTACTCCATGTGCACTGGTATTCCAAAAATGTACTGGCGGCGGCGGTGGAGGTTTCATGGGTCCTGTCGAGGTTTTGAAATTGTTGGTTGAAACAACCGTGAGAACACTTCTCAGTAAGTTCACCCCTAAACCCCACCTAGGCTATCACGTACCTTTAGACAATTACAAAGCACATTCACACGCGTCAAATCTTCAAACAACAGGCATATTACACACAATCACACGAATATACAATTTCCCACGTCGTGCGTTCCTTTCGTTCTCATCATCATTTTCCACATTCCTCGCCAGTGACCCGCGTAAACGTACACGCCTCAGGTACACTGCGACCACTAATCACTTTCCACATCACTCGCCAGTGACCCGCGTTGAAGTACACATCTCAGGCACACTGCGATCATTCACCACATTCGGTCCGCGTACCCGTTCACGCCTCAGGCCCTAATCGTGACCTGAGCATCACACGCCCCAAGCCCGATCCCATCTTAGCCCGCGCCAAATGCGACAGGCCTACATGATTGGAACCCGAGCTTATAATGCCTCGGTCCAATCCCGGTCTCACCCGAGCTGATCGTGCCTCGTACCGATTCTCATTCTTGCTTTTTCAAGCCTCAGCCTGTGCCAAATGCAACATACCTACATGATCATGGCTCGAGTTTATGATACTCGGCCCGATCCCAAACTCGCACTTTCGCACTTTCACACACTTTCCCACCATCACTTGCCATACCATAACATCTCCTTTCTCATGCACATACTAAACATGCATGTACCATACACAACTGGCCAATCACACGTGGCCTGTGCACGCATCAATTACACACAACCCATGCTCACTCAGCATTCAACATGGCCAATGATAATGATTAAAATAATCTGGCCACGCGTGCACCCAGCAGGCATAATTAAATCAAACAATTGCACAATCACACATTCAATTCCACTATCCCAACTCAATTATATTCCAAACGCACAATAAACACAAAAATGACTATTTTTCTCTAACCAAACGACGTCAAATCGATTCCGATCATTCACGGGACTTTCTCACCATAATTTCTCGGTTCTAAAAATCCAACTTGCGTCCCAATCGGTCCATCACGGCCCCATGAACAGTAGATCACAGCCACTGTTATTTTCTAATTTCCAATAATTAATGCCTGAATTAAATCCCAAGGCCCACCATAAAATTTCTACTACCAATTCATACAATTCCGCAGCTAACTTTATACAGATTTCGCCCAAAATCGCCCGTCGATACCCGAAGTCCTAAATTGGGTTTAGAGCGCGACTTACCTGCGTTCTAGTGGCGTCGGATTAATTCCGATCCTTCATGGAACTTTCTCGCCATTAAATACCGGTTCTAAAAATCCAACTTGCGTCCCGAACCGAGCATCACAACCTCGTGAACAGTGATCCTTAGCTTAAAATTCCCTCAAATAGTCCCCCAAAAATTCCAAATTAATTCCTTAAGGCCCGCCATACATTCCAGGTCTAAAGCCCCAATATTTCGCACCTGCACAAGTCCAATTTCACCCAAAAATCAAATTATTCAGCGATACCCAAAATCCTAAATCGAGATTATAGTATGACTTACCGCGTTCTAGGCTAAAACGGCTAGAACGGAAAGCAGTGGCCCTTAATCGAGAACGGCGGCGACAGTGTACGGCTCCCGGGTGGCGGCAATCGGCTTGGGTGGCGACGACGCGGCTTGGGCGGCGATTGAGGGCTCACGGCAAAGAGAGAAAGAGAGGGGAAAGAGAGAGAGACGGTGAGGTTGCAGGGCGGCACAGCGACGGCAAGGTGGCGGTCCGGCGGTGTGTCCGGCGAGAGAGAGAGAGAGAGAGAGAGAGAGAGAGAGAGAGAGAGAGAGAGAGAGAGAGAGAGAGAGAGGGAGAGAGGGAGGGAGAGAGGGAGGGTGTTCACGGCAAAGGGGGGAATTTCACGATGGGGGAGAGAAATGAGAGAAACAGAAAGCTTGTCTTGACTAAATAGTGTTTTTGACCCAAAATATCCAAGGGCCAAAATGACCAAAATGCCCATTGCCCCTAAAACTAATCCTTTATAAATCCTTAAGGGAAAAATCGTCACTTTCTCCATTTCTTGTCCAAATCGAATTTTTTCGAAGAATTTAAGCGCACCAAAAATTGACACGTGTCACGTGCAACGTCGTCCTAATGTTCCGGCGTGACTTCCTAATTTTCCGGTGTCCAATTTGGGCAAAAATTCAATAATTAAATTCTATTAAACGCAACTCGAGCGTTTCTCGAGCTAACGGGCGGCTTGCTGGGGAAATTCGTGAAATCGACTCATGACTGATACTAAATCGAGTCACGTGCAAGTCCGTTCGGTGCGTGACGACTTCGGTTGTCATTACATTCGCGAAGATCAATCACTTGATCCGAGGGGTACGATCGTTCGGTATAATTTCAGAATCATTCGTCAAGTCGTTTCGTGGTCCAACGGAATCACTCGCGATCCACTACTAGGACAGTGGCGAACTGACCTCTAACTATCCTTGGATCGACCAACAGTGGCTCAAAATATCACTTACGCAATTTAATGATCGAAATCCATTTACGATCGAATTTTATTTAGTCGTGCGAATTTAATTCCCCTATTAGCCTTTCCCTAATGGTTAGCATTCTCAGAAATGATCAGTTCCGGGCGAGAATTTACTGCGAGCACATTTCATAAAACTCAGTTATTTCATAATTTCCAATTGGCGGAAATTTCGGAATGTCACAATCTTCCCCTCTTATAAAATTTCGTCCTCGAAATTTACAATCTCACTACTACTAAAAATTTACAATTATTACTACTACTCAAACAACTGGGGGTACTGACGTTGCATCATTTCTTCACTTTCTCACGTTGCGCCTTCAGTCCCGTGGTGCTCCCAGATAACCTTTACCATTGGGATTGTCTTATTTCTCAGAACCAGTTCCATCCGATCTTCAATCCTAATCGGTTGCTCGACATACGACACCTTATCATCCACTTCTATTTCTTCATAGTTCAGTATGTGCGCAGGGTCCGGTTCGTACTTCCTTAACATTGATACGTGGAACACGTTGTGCACTTGCGACAATTTTGGCGGTAATGCGAGGCGATACGCTAGATCCCCAATTCCTTCTAACACTTCGAAGGGTCCCACATACCTCGGACTCAATTTGCCCTTCTTACCGAACCGTGATAGTCCTCGCATGGGCTACACCTTTAGGAACACGTGATCCCCTACTTGGAATTCAAGAGGTCTTCGCCTTCGGTCTGCATAATTTTTCTGACAGCTCTGCGCTGTTCTTAGCCTTTCACGAATGATCTTAACTGCCTCAATCGACTATTCCACTAGTTCTGGCCCCGTTATAGCTCATTTTCCCACTTCATCCCAACACACGGGCGTTCGACAAGCACGGCCATATAATGCTTCAAATGGTGCCATTCCAATGCTCTGCTGAAAACTATTATTATAAGCGAACTCCACTAAAGGCAGTTGCTCTTCCTATTTACCCTGAAAATCCATCACACACGCCCTGAGCATATCTTCCAGCGTCTGGATCGTTCTCTCAGACTGGCCATCTGTCTGAGGATGATAAGCTGTACTGAACTGCAACTTGGATCCTAACGCTGTCTGCAGACTTTTCCAAAAATTGACGGTAAATCTAGGATCACGATCCGATGTTATAGACACTGGTATCCCATGCAGACGAAGTATCTGCTGCACGTATAACTCTGCATACCGTTCTAACGCGAAATCCTTTCGCACTGCCAAAAAGTGTGCCGACTTAGTTAGTCTGTCAACAATTACCGAAATGGTGTCATGACCTCTTTGACTTCTCGGCAATCCTGACACAAAATCCATGGTTATATGCTCCCACTTCCACTCTGGGATTTCCAACGGTCGCAACAATCCTCCAGGCTCACAATGTTGCGCTTTCACCTGCTGACACGTCAGGCACTTAGCCACGTGTTTAGCAATATCCGATTTCATACCATTCCACCAATAATACTGCCTCAAATTCCTGTACATTTTAGTACTGCCTGGGTGAATACTGTACTGGCTACGATGTGCTTCAGCTAAAATTTCTTCCTTAACTCTTGCATCGTCTGGCACACATAACCTCCCACGAAATTTCAATACACCGTCCTCAGATACCTAAAAATCCGGCTTCCTCTTAATAACGTCCATCTCAATAACCTTATGTATCTCTGGGTTTGTAGATTGCAAAGCTTTAATTCTAGCCTGAATTTCCAGCTCAATCCTTAATGTGGCTAACAAGCTTGAGACTTGACTCACTTCCAATTTGAACTCTGAATCTCGCACTTTCTCCAACAGAGTCCATTCTTTGACCATCAAATACGAGATGCTTGATTTCCGACTCAACGTATCCGCTACTCGGTTTGCCTTTCTAGGGTGATATAGAATATCACAATCATAATCTTTTAACAATTCCATCCAGCGTCTTTGCCTCATATTCAACTCTTTGTGTGAGAATAAATACTTGAGGCTCTGATGGTCAGTATAGATCTTGAATCTTTCTTCGCATAAGTAATGTTGCCAAATCTTCATGGCGAACACTATTGCGACTAACTCCAAGTCATGCGTCGGATAGTTCAGTTTGTGTGGCCTTAACTGTCTGGATGCATAGGCTACCATTTGCCCATGTTGCATCAACACACATCCTAATCCCTTCAATGACGCATCACTATATATTTCATATCCTCCCGTCCTGATGAAATCGTCAACACTGGTGCCGTTGTCAACCTGTGTTTCAACTCCTGAAAACTCCCTTCGCATTGGTCTGTCCATTCAAATCTCGTCTCCTTTTTCAATAATTGCGTCAACGGCATTGCTATCGATGAAAATCCTTTCACAAAGCGACGATAATATCCAGCCAAACCTAGAAAACTCCGAACTTCTGTCACCGTTATCGGTCTAGGCCACTTCGTCACAGCCTCAATTTTTTACGGATCCACAGAAATTCCTTCTCCGGAAATTACATGACTGAGAAATGCCACTCGACTAAGCCAAAATTCGCACTTGCTAAACTTAGCGCATAGTGCATTTTCCCTCAAAGTTCGCAATACTCGATGCAAATGAAATTCATGCTCCTCCAGGCTTTTCGAGTACACCAGTATATCGTCGATAAAAACAATCACAAACTGATCTAGAAATTCCTTAAACACCCCATTCATTAGATCCATAAAGGCAGCAGGGGCGTTCGTCAACCCGAACGGCATCACCGTAAATTCATAATGTTCGTATCTCGTCCTAAATGCCGTCTTTGGTATATCCTCTTTCCTAATCCTCAACTGATGATACCCCGTTCTCAAGTCAATTTTAGAGAACACCGAAGCCCCTTGTAACTGATCAAACAGATCGGCAATCCTTGGCAAGGGATACTTATTTTTAATTGTCACCTGATTCAGTTGCCTGTAATCTATACACAATCTTAACGATCCATCTTTCTTCTTTACAAATAGAACCGGCGCTCACCACGGAAACGCACTGGGACGGATAAATCTCTTGTCTAACAACTCTTGCATATGTACCTTTAATTCCTTTAACTCCGACAACGACATTCTGTAAGGTGCTTTCGAGATTGGCTCAGTTCCAGATGCCAACTTGATTACAAATTCTACTTCTCTTTCCGGCGGTAATCCCGGTAATTCTTGAGGAAACACATCGGGATATTCACACACTACCGCTATATTCTCAAGTTTCGGCTCCTCAGCTGTTGAATCAACTACTGCAACTAGAAATCCTTGACATCCTTCATTCAACAATTTCATCATTTCCACCGAGGATATCAACGGAATCGAGAGTCCTCCTCGACTTCCTACAAATTTAAATTCCGGATGTCTAACAGGGTTAAATTGGATCACCTTGCTATTGCAATCCATTATAGCTCTCTGCTTAGACAGCCAATCCATCCCTACTATCATATTAAAATCATACATATCTAGAACCGCTAGATCGATCAATTCCTCCCTATTCCCAATCACGATCTTACAATTTGGACAACCCGACGAAATCAGCATTCTATCATTCAAGAGAGTTGTCACACATAGCATAACATCAAGCAATTGCGGTTCTATTCTCACTAACTCCACAAACTGTTTCGATATAAAGGAATGCGACGCTCCAGGATCAAATAAAGCATACGCAACATGATTGCACAGAGAAATCGTACCTGTGACAACCCCTGGTGCGTTCTCAGCCTTTCGTCTGGCCATCGCATAAACTCGTCCTTGCGCTTGAGGCCTATTCTGATTTAGATTCACTGTCTGGGCCGCTCCAGCTTGATTCTCATTCCGAGGTGGCGGCAAAGCAGGCGGCCTATTCTGCCTAGAATTAGGGCAATTCTTTATATGATGCCCAAATCCTCCACATCCAAAGCAAGCTCCACCCCTGGTTGGACAAGTCCCGTTTCCATGACGATCTCCACAAATCCTACACGGACCATTCCCAATCCGGATTGGCTTTCCAATATTCCTTTTTATTGGTGGCGTGAAACGCCTATTATCCACCATCGGCCTCTTTCCCGGATTACGATTATTCCAACCTTGGCCAAATCTCGATCCAGATGTGGCGGCTCTATCCATCTGATCCTGCTCTAGGATCTGAGCTCTATCAAATATCTGCTCATACGTACTCAAATTTACCAGTAACAACTGGCTACGGATGTCAGCTCTCAATCCATCCAGAAATCTCCGTGCCTTATCCTCTGGATGTTCCACCATTCTTGGCGCAAACTTAGACAATCTCGTGAATTCCGCCTTATATTGATCTACTGTCATTTGACCTTGGCGGAGTCTCATAAATTCCGCAAGTTTTCTTTCTCTAGCACTAGCTATAAAGTATTTCTCATAAAATATCTCAGTAAAAATAGCCCAAGTTTTGGCAGTACCTTTAGGAAAAATTCTATCCTTGGTGGCTTTCCATCAATCATTCGCATTATCCTGCAGCTGATAGACTGCTAAAGTCACCTTCTCATGATCATTACACTCCAGCACCTCAAAAGCCTTCTCCAGTTCCTCTACCCACCGAGGTGCAGCCTCCGGGTCACCTTTCCTAGAAAACTTGGGTGGTTTCAACTTAATAAACTGCTCTACCAACTGGTGCATAGGTCTATTCGCAACTACTTGCCCCTGACCTTGATTCTCATTAGCAGCAGCAACAACCTCAACAGCTTGGGCAACTGGAGCAGCTCGCTCCTGAGTCTGCCGTTCTATAATATCACCAATCCGTTCCAATATTCTCATTACAGCTTCCATTCTCGGATCCACAACAGGTCTAACTTCTACTCCGAGGTTTGCTGCTACTCCAGCATCAACTCCTAAATTTTCCATCGCTCTAGCAACCATTCCAAGATCCTCGACGGCTCTAGCCCGAGCGCGTCCTCTACCCCTGAATCCTCTACCAGCACCCCTTTTTGGGACTCTTTCTATTCCTCTTCCTTCGCTGCTCATCGTCACGATTCTACCGCTCTACTACCTGCTGTAATTCCATTCAGGAATTAGCAGTCTAAACCAACTAGCTCAATCCAATTCTAAGCAGCGAATTAACACATCCGTTTACTCAACAAGCAATTCCCCACTACAAATCACAAAATCACCATCATCAGAGTCTGAACACTTACCTCAAGTCCAGACGCACCTGCAATTCAATTACCACACACAATTTAACTTACTCAATCAATCACAACAAACAATCTGGAGGCACGTGTAGCTCATTCCACCCTACAACCCACCTAAATTTCCCCAATTACTACCCCAAGATTTCCGCTCCTTGTCACTCCAATTCGACCAACTTTAGATCAAGCTTACCTTGCTCTGATACCAATTCAAACTGGGATGTCGCGCCCCGAACCCCATCAGGCACGCGACACCCTTACCTGGTCGATTTGCGCGATGCCCCAGGAATGTCGCCGACCTCAAATAACCATCAGAGATTTAAAGCCACAGTGGAATTCACAATTAATCCCTGACAAATAAAACTGGGGAGAATTGAGAGAATATACATTTCCAGTACTCGATCAAACTTATTCCACCATATTTACAATAGAACAAACCTTAGTTTACCAGTACACACATTCCTAAAGCCTTTGAAAGTAAGAACAAAAACAGATGACCTGGCATACTAACTTCCAAAAATGTTAGCCTTCTGAAACCCATCGGAAACTATGCCACATCGTACTCCATGTGCACTGGTATTCCAAAACGTACTGGCGGCGGCGGTGGAGGTTTCATGGGTCCTGTCGGGGTTATGAAATTATTGGTTGAAACAACCGTGAGAACACTTATCGGTAAGTTCACCCCTAAACCCCACCTAGGCTATCACATACCTTTAGACAATTACAAAGCACATTCACACGCGTCAAATCTTCAAACAACAGGCATATTACACACAATCACACGAATATACAATTTCCCACGTCGTGCGTTCCTTTCGTTCTCATCATCACTTTCCACATTCCTAGCCAGTGACCCGCGTAAACGTACACGCCTCAGGTACACTACGACCACTAATCACTTTCCACATCACTCGCCAGTGACTCGCGTTGAAGTACACGCCTCAGGCACACTGCGATCATTCACCACATTCGGCCCGCGTTCCCCTTCACGCCTCAGGCTCTAATCGCGACCTGAGCATCACACGCCCCAGGCCCAATCCCATCTCAGCCCGCGCCAAATGCGACAGGCCTACATGATTGGAACCCGAGCTTATAATGCCTCGGTCCAATCCCGGTCTCACCCGAGCTGATCGTGCCTCGTACCGATTCTCATTCTTGCTTTTTCAAGCCTTAGTCTGTGCCAAATGCAACAGACCTACGTGATCGCGGCCCGAGTTTATGATACTCAGCCCGATCCCAAACTCGCACTTTCGCACTTTCACACACTTTCCCACCATCACTTATCACACCACAACATCTCTTTACTCATGCACATACTCAACATGCATGTACCATACATAACTGGCCAATCACACGTGGCCCGTGCACGCATCAATTACACACAACCCATGCTCACTCAGCATTCAACATGGCCAATGACAATGAATAAAATAATCTAGCCACGCGTGCACCCAACATGCATAATTAAATCAAACAATTGCACAATCACACATTCAATTCCACTATCCCAACTCAATTATATTCCAAATGCACAATAAACACAAAAATGGCTATTTTTCTCTAACCAAACGACGTCAAATCGATTCCGGTCCTTCACAGGACTTTCTCACCATAATTTCTCGGTTCTAAAAATCCAACTTGCGTCCCGATTGACCCATCACGGCCCCATGAACAGTAGATCGCAGCCACTGTTATTTTCTAATTTCCAATAATTAATGCCCGAATTAAATCCCAAGGCCCGCCATAAAATTTTTACTACCAATTCATACAATTCCGCACTAACTTTATACAGATTTCGCCCAAAATCACCGTCGATACCCGAAGTCCTAAATTGGATTTAGAGCGCGACTTACCCGCGTTCTCGTGGCGTCGGATTAATTTCGATCCTTCATGGGACTTTCTCGCCATTAAATACCGGTTCTAAAAATCCAACTTGCGTCCCGAACCGAGCATCACAACCTCGTGAACAGTGAATCACAGCTCGTGAACAGTGATCCTTAGCTTAAAATTCCCTCAAATCATCCTCCAAAAATTCCAAATTAATTCCTTAAGGCCCGCCATACATTCCCGGTCTAAAGCCCCAGCATTTCGTACCTGCACAAGTCCAATTTCACCCAAAAATCAAATTGTTCGGCGATACCCAAAATCCTAAATCGGGATTAGAGTATGACTTACCGCGTTCTAGGCTAAAACGGCTAGAACGGAAAGCGGTGGCCCTTAATCGGGAACGGCGGCGACGGTGTACGGCTCTCGGGTGGCAGCAATCGGCTTGGGTGGCGACGACGTGGCTTGGGCGGCGATTGGGGGCTCACGGCAAGGAGAGAAAGAGAGGGGAAAGAGAGAGAGACTGTGAGGTTGGAGGGCGGCACGGCGACGGCAAGGTGGCGGTCCGGCGGTGTGTCCGGCGAGAGAGAGAGAGAGAGAGAGAGAGAGAGAGAGAGGGAGAGGGAGGGGGGAGGGTGTTCACGGCAAAGGGGGGAATTTCACGATGGGGGAGAGAAATGAGAGAAACAGAAAGCTTGTCTTGACTAAATAGTGTTTTTGACCCAAAATATCCAAGGACCAAAATGACCAAAATGCCCCTTGCCCCTAAAACTAATCCTTTATAAATCCTTAAGGGCAAAATCGTCACTTTCTCCATTTCTTGTCCAAATCGAATTTTTTCGAAGAATTTGAGCGCACCAAAAATTGACACGTGTCACGTGCAACGTCGTCCTAATGTTCCGGCGTGACTTCCTAATTTTTCGGTGTCCAATTTGGGCAAAAATTCAATAATTAAATTCTATTGAACGCAACTCGAGCATTTCTTGAGCTAATGGGCGGCTTGCTGGGGAAATTCGTGAAATCGACTCATGACTGATACTAAATCGAGTCACGTGCAAGTCCGTTCGGTGCGTGACGACCTCGGTTGTCATTAAATTCGCGAAGATCAATCACTTGATCCTAGGGGTACGATCGTTCGGTATAATTTCATAATCATTCGTCAAGTCGTTTCGTGGTCCAACGGAATCACCCGCGATCCACTACTAGGACAGTAGCGAACTGACCTCTAACTATCCTTGAATTGACTAACAGTGGCTCAAAATATCACTTACGCGATTTAATGGTCGAAATCCATTCACGATCGAATTTTCTTTAGTCGTGCGAATTTAATTCCCCTATTAGCCTTTCCCTAATGGTTAGCATTCTTAGGAATGATCAGTTCCGGGCGAGAATTTACTGCGAGCACATTTCATAAAACTCAGTTATTTCATAATTTTCAATTGGCGGAAATTTCGGAATGTCACATGTCTTATACCGAGCCTCATGATTTTGTTCTTTGGTGTACAGGTGGGCATCTTACTAAGAGGTCACCCATCCTAAGAGTGCTCCTACTTGAGCAAGCTTTACTTTGGAGTTCCAAAGCTAAGCATTGGCATCACATGAAAAGGCGCTTTCATGAGTGAACTTTAGTTTTCATGCATATCTCATAACCACTCTCCCCCTGTTCAGTTCATTCATGTCCTATTTGCCATTCTAGAAGCCTACTAGGAGTCGCTCCTTGTCCAGACCCTCTGAACCTAGCGACCACTCCTTGCCCTCATCAAACCGGATTGTTACAGGCTTACCAGCTTTTGCCTAGTTTGTCCCCCAACCACACACTTACTGGAGGAGGTCCTGCTCAGATACCATATTACGACGTCCTTGAATAAACTCATTAAGGTATTGCTCATTTTGGCCCATCCCATACCAAGCTTCTCATATCAAGCTAGACAACATTAGATTCAGATAAGTGAGTCCCTCATCATTACAACTCGTAATCAGATATTATCCTTTTTTTTCCAATAAGCAAGAGTTTATTCAATTAAAATACATAAGCAGGGGAGCAATCCTGTTACAAGATAAAACACAGAAGCTCAAGCACTAGGACGCACCAGGAACTCTATCAATAAGATGAAATTGAAGAGCAGGGCGTGAGTATCCTACTTATGTCCTTACTAGGCAAAAGATGAGCGTCTTGCTTTCTGGAACAACTGAACTTGATACTTGTACAAATTGTACAAGTTCTGAGAACAACTTAGGCTATTCTAAATGTTTGGGAAAAGAGAATGAGTAGCATTATTACGATCATAACATAGGCAGCTTACAGGAATTGATCTACTTCAACTAACGAAGGCTCCTAATCAATGGTGAGAGAAAAACATATGCATGTAAATGGACATGAAAATAGTAGTTGATTCGTCGAGAAGACTGCCAGTGGAAATGAGAGAACTCCAAGACAAAATTGTAATGTGATGACTTTAAAATAAATCGAGTTTACCACCTACCTAGGTGGCGCTGCTGGAGCGCGCACTCTTCCTCTCGCAAAAGGTTGAGTGTTCGAATCCCGGGCGCCGCAGGGTGACTTAACCGGTGGCACGTGTGTGGTGGCTAGCACGTGTCGCCCCCAGGGTTTACTCCCCGGCTGTCGGCCGTGCGGGGGTTCCCTGGATTATCAAAAAAAAAAATAAATAAATCGAGTTTCAGCAACCGATTCACATCTCATCTCTAATTCTCCAACAATCGTGAACTATTCTTGAAGAAATGCCACTCATGCCTTTTGTCCTGCTACATCTTTGCATTGACCAAATCCTAAGAAAATTATCAAAAAAGTCCTAAACTTATTATATTTTTGCCAATTCTATCTTAAATATCGTGTCAATTGTGCCATTTGTGTCAATGTTTGGAAGAAAGTCATCGTTGTGGACCCCTAATGGCGAGAAGAAGGCTGTTGCACAGTATTTGATGCGAAATTATCTCAAAAATCTAGCGTTGGCACAAACCATTTGAAGAGGCACCGAGATAAACATCTTGCTACAATGGTTGGGCCTGGGAGGATCTCCGTCGTCAATCCTCCAATCGGCCATTGTGAAAGTCTGTTCAAGTAAGATGAGGCCTAGGCTCAATGCCTAATTGCATGGTATACCCTTGCCATTGAGGTACAATTTGCGTTCGCCGTTGCTACCTATACTATCCCCAGTCTCTCTAGTTTTCTGGGCCAGCCCAGGCAAGGTTGGTGCCATTGCTACCTATACTATCCCTAGTCTCAAATTTTCAATTAATTTCAAAATTGAAAAGACAAATTTGCCAACATAAGATAATAAAAAAAGTTTTTTTTGGTCAAAGTAACATTTTATTCGTTTCCATAGAAAAACTAGAGAGATACAATGTAGTCCAACTAAAACCAACATAAATCCTAAACATGTTCAAAATAAAGCAAGCTCTAGATAACCAGATGAATTATTAGAAAAATGTTAGGGGTCACATGCTAAAAGAATAGATTTGTTAAGAATAATAATGCAGAAGACAGGAATGTAAAATTTTTGTGTATTTCGATATATGGAAAAGAGTACATGGATAACCTATTTAAAAGCTTTATTAGATGACTATCTAAGGAAATCAAAAGAATTCAAATCACATATGCATAATCAAAATAGATGTTGAAAATCAAAGAAAATATCCAAAATATCTCTAGAAGATATCTAAATATCTCTAAAATTTGCCCTCGGTCACCTCGCTCCCAGTCCTCGCCGCTCCTCACCCAATCCTCATCCCTATTGCCCACTTCTCGCGAGCTTCAGTTTGTCATCCATCATAATCTCTTCTTTCTCAGGTCCGTCATCGTGACCTTCAAGTCCTTCATGAGATTCAAGTTCGTTGACCGCGAGCTTCAAGTCCTTACGCTTGAATATAGGGAAAATTCTCCCAAGTTAGATGAGATCTATCTAGGCATCTCATCAACGCTTGCTTTGTCTCCTATCAAATTTTGGCAGTGGTCATTCATATATGAAGCAGAGTTCTTCGAATAAACAAAGGTAGGGTTTTATGTTTCTTCTTAGTGCTAATATAAGTAGAACTTACACTGACACGCGAAATGCGACATGACACGCCAACACGTCATTTCTCAAAAAATGAGAATTCTAATACGTTGGGACATGTTGTATATTAAATGGATATTTTTATATATACATGATAAATTATCATTTTTATGATTATTGCAATCAAATTAATTTGATTCTAATCCACAAATAAATAAATAATTAATTAAAAGAGTGTTGGATGAGTGTCGGTGTCTGACACGTCCAACACGTGTCCGACATAACAGGGAGGCCTCCGGAGAGTGTCCGTGCATCCTAGGTGCTAATAATCCGATTTTTAGTTATCATCAATTGTGGTCATTTTTTTTATGGGAATTTACATTAGCTAAGTAAGAAAATGGAGGTTTTCGGTCATTTCTTCCCCTCCTATAAGGGCGGTTACGAAAATGGATTTGCATGCGATGGCAATTATTTGGCTCTTGACATTTGTTGAGAAAAATCACTAATGAGTTTTGAGAAATGACAAAACTATCTGTTACTGATCAGATTTACACTTAAGTTATTTGATGTGAGTAAATGCTGAGTCATCAGACTTAGTCGATGAAAGGATTTTGTCATCAGACTCTAAATTACTCGTCAGATTTAATGAGTATTATTTTTGGTAAGTTTATGTAGGATAATCAAATTGATATTTCAAGATATTCAAATTGGCAATCACAAGATCGTTCCTTAAACAAGAAGAACTACACTTATGGAAACCTTGATTTGATTATAAGAGCGATCAAATCACTTTGAGATAATGGTTCTTCTTCTAATGGCTATGCATCTTATTTTGGGAAGTTTCTCTAACGGTTTAATTTGGAGATCAATCCTCTGAAGATTTTCCAACGGATAGATTAGAAGTAGAGAAGTATAAAAGGAGTGCAAACGTCATACAAGAGAGTAGAACCAGAATTGAGAATTCCAAAGTCTGAATAGAGCTTCGATCTTACATATTTGTGATTATTGTTTTCCACGTTGTGATTTTAGAAAGAAAATTACTTGAGTGAGAAGTGTACGTGATAGTGTAGTCTATCATCTGAGAAGCATTACTCTTATAATCTTCTGGTGATTCAATAGTGAAACATAGTCAACAGGCTACCAGCATGGAAAGTGGACGTAGGCTCGATAAAGCTGAATCACTATAAAGATCTGTGTGTAGTATTCTCTATCCCTAAACTTTTATTTATTATTGCTAACATTATACTGCATATATATTTGTCAAACAAGTTATTCAGAACATCATCTTAGTCATAAGACGCAATCATCTGACGATAACTTTTATATAAGTTTGTAATACTCATCCATCTGATATTGATCATGTGAGTTGTTGACCTCGACTATATTCATTCCGTACGTTTAAATCATACAATTTTATAAAATCACATATTCACCTCTTTCTAGGTGATAGCACTAGCCATAACAATTGGTATTGGAGCCTAGTGCTCATTTTTCTTTGAAGTGGTGTTTTACTTCTGAGCTAACGATTCTTGATGGCAAGAAATGCTGAGTCAGGTCACAACAACAAACCACCTTATTTCAATGGAACTGAGTACAGTGTCTGGGAAAACAAGATGAAGACATTCATCTTGGGAATAGATCAAGACATATGGGATATCGTTGAACATGAAATCATTCCAAACAAAACAAATCCCCAGAAACTTCAAAAGGGCAAAATGAGATGCCTTCTTATGAAGGAATTAGAGAGCAAATCAGACCTTAAGCTTTATCTCTCTCGACCAAGGAAATTTCTAGAAGAATCCATCTAGATGCAAAGATCAAAACGGCCATGTACAATGGTCTAGCAAGTGTTAAATATAAACGAATTGCAAATCTCAAAACTGCAAAAGAAATTTGGGATCGTCTTAAGCTTGTTCATGAAGGAACAGAAAGAGTCAAGGAGACAAATCTCAACATTCTTCTTGGACAGTACGAGTCTTTCACTCAGAAACCAAATGAAACAATTTCTGAGATGCAGAGCAGATTCACTAAGATCGTAAATGGGCTTGAATTCCAAAACAATCTTATTTCAGAACCTATGAAGGTGAACAAATTACTGAGAGCTCTTTCGAAAGAGTGTAACAACATCAAAGTTTCTATTCAAGAAACTCAAGGGATCAGACCACTTATGGTGGACGAGCTTATTGGAACTCTTCAATCCTATAAAACTGAAAAGTTTTTAGAAATTGAAGAACCCAAAGGTAAAAAGTCCATTGCTTTAAAAACTAACATTAATTCTGATAACACAGATATGGATTCAAATGAAGATGAAGATGAAGAACTGGCTCTAATGGTCAAGAAACTGAGAAAGATGGCAAAAAAGATAAAGATGAATAAGTCAAAGAAGCAATTCAAGAATTATGAGCCATCAAAAACCAAAAAGCTAAATTTTCAGAAGAAATCCAGTGCCGAAGATGAAGAAAACAAAGATGTGATATGTTTCTACTGTAAAAAGAATGGACACATAAAGCCCAAATGTTATCTTCTCAAGAAGAACAAAGGAAAATATGAACAATATAAGAAAGCTTTCAAAGCTGAAACATGGAGTAATTCAGAGGATGATGAAAGCGAATAAGAGTTTGCCAATATTTATTTGATGGCAAATTTAGACTCAGAATCAAGTTCTGATGAAGAAGATGAAGTAAGTAATTCTAATATTCCTGAAACAGTTGCAAATTATATTGATGAGTTAATCTCTGTTAATAAAACTGCCTTAAAAAAGATTTCTATATTGAAGAAGGAGATTGTATCTCTAAAAAGTGCAACTCAAAACAAAGATATTGATGAGTCATTAGAATGTTTAAAAAAGAAAAATAATTTTTTAAAACAGCAAGATATTTTGCAAAAGGATAAGATTGATTTCTTGCAAAAAGAGTTTAATCTTATCAAGGAGAATAAAGATTCTCTTAAAAATGAAAATGATTTACTAAAAAAGGAAATTTCTGATTTGAAAATATTTCTAAGGAAAATTTTGATCGCATCTCTAATGAAAAAGAATTTTTGAAAAATTAAATTTCTAATATAACCAAGAAATTCTCAATGGGTTCGAAAAATCTTCAACATATTCTGTCAATTCAACTTCCTTATTACAATAAATCAAGTCTGGATTTTGAGAAAAATACTAAATTGAAAAATACTTTTTCGAATGTTAAAGAAAGACTAAAGAAAAGACCTTCTAAAATTGCTTATAAAAATAACTTTCAAAAGCAGTTTATAAAATTCAATGGTCAAACTTCCCAAAAATGTTCAAATTGCAGTGATTCAAATCACTTTAAGAGTGATTGTCCTAAGGTTTGGAGACCAGCTCAAAGAAATATTCTGAGAATGACTAATCCTAACCAAAATGGACCTAAGAAAATATGGGTACCAAAGAAAAAGTGAGTTAGTTATCTTATGCAGGTACCAAAGAAAAGAAAGAACAAGTGGTACCTCGACAGTGGTTGCTCAAGACACATGACCGGAGATCGTCTGTAATTTATTGAGTTAGAAGGAATTAAAGGAGGAAGTGTATCCATTAGAAGCAACAACAAAGGAAAAATAATTGGCAAGGGAACTATCAGAATCGATAATCTCATAATCAATGAAGTCTCACTTGTTAAAGGTTTGAATTTCAATTTAATTAGGATTAGTCAATTATGTGATATTGGTTACAGAATTACTTTTCAAGAAAATAAATGCTCTGGGATAAGTAAAGACAACAAGCAATCATTTACGGGTCGAAGACATGGAATGTCACGCCCCGAACCCCTTCGAGTATGCGACACACTTCTCTGGTCGAATGATGCGACATCCCAGGGTATCGCCTACCCAAATTAAATTTATCAGAGATTTATATCAACAGCGGAAACCACCAATACCCGGACGATAATAACTGGGGTAATCAGGGAGAATGCACATATCTATTTCTCATTCAAACTTATATAATATCCACAATTTACAAAACCACATATATGCAAGCACACCGTACCGCCACACTACATGCCTCCGATATCAAAAAGGATCGATAACCTGGGTACCCTATCACCAAAAATAGTACGCTTCAAAAGACTATTCCACAACCCCTACACTTGGGCCTACACCCTCTGCTTGGCGTCCACTTCGAGTTTGATTCTTCGTCCTCTGAATCTGAATCCTCCTGAGTCTCCTGCTCGTCTGTCGGGTACTCTACCACGTTAATGTCGGTGTGCAACGTTATTGCAAGACGCTGTGGCGGCGGCGGAAGGTTCATTGCTCAGACCGGGGTTCTGAAAGTATTGGTTGAAATAACCATGAGATCACATCTCAATAAGCACATATCCTAAACCCCACCTAGACTATCATGTACCTCCAGACAACACATACCCAACACAAACAACCAATCATACTAACAATCACACGCGAACCTACCTGGAATTCTTCATACACCTGCCTGCACGTCAGATAATAATACAGCCAACATGCCACAATGATGCATCATTCATGTTGCAAAACCAAAGCATGTAATATGAATTCACATGCATCAATGCATCATAATCGCTCGTGCCTCGATTATAAGGCAAAACCCACTTGGGCATGTCCCATATCATACCTAGCAGTTTTTTTATCCCATAATCGAGCACTACATCACACGATACAACCACACTCGCACACTAACTCACACCATGCGTTAACTTTCGAAATCCTCACACATCTTGCCAAGTCCAGCTCATTCCCAACTTTTCCACCACTACCGCGCCCGTGTAAAACGCATCAGGCCAACGGTCTTCTGACCTCGTCAGGCATCGTCACCCCGTCGGGCCAGGCATCGTCACCTCGTCAGGGATGGCATCGTCCCGCGTAAACACACACACCTCAAGACGGAACCCTACACTCAACTTTCCTTCTACCGTGCCCATGTAAAACGCATCAGGCCAACGGTCTTCTGACCTCGTCAGGCATCACCATCCCGTCGGGCCGGGCATCGTCACCTCGTCAGGGACGGCATCGTCCCGCGTAAACGAACATGCCTCAGGATGGACTTACCCCGTGTAAACGAACACACCTTAGGGTATCACTTTTCCAACCAATCCTACATTCTCGTACCTTCGTTCCACACATTCTACACGTACCACACGGCCACACATACACACGGCCATACATAATCCCACGCCACACACTCACTTCGCAAATGCACATCCTTGCTACACAAACACCACACGATCACACATGCTTGACACGTGAGCTCATTTCGCAATCACACTACATAGCTCACGGCCATACACACAGGGCACACGGCCACTCAATATTCAGCCCAACAATCATTCAGAAATCAACCAACAACTACAACCACTTTACAAACACACCATCCACATATAAACACACATTCAAGATCAATTCCCGTCACAAGGGCAGCAACTATTCAACCTCGACACCCCCACCATTCTGCTCATAAAAACGAACGTCCAAAGAATCGGGGTAAAATTAGGCAGTTTATACAGTGACCAAAATCCCATTCAAATAAATAGTAAACGAACTCCAAAAATTCTAAAATTTGGATATGTTGCGTAAAACATCTTGCTAAACATTTTCCGTGAAGAACTCGAAACCCAGTTCCAACTGTAAACACCTCTTTTGATCACTTGAAGTCAGATGAAAATCAACATGCTCTAACAAACCGTTTTGTCCTCAAAATACATTTCTTTCAATACCCAAATTACCTTGAAAAGCCTTGAAATTTTTATATGTCATAGAAAAGAAAGTCCCCAACAACGTTTGTGAAGGAAAATTATTGAAAATAGCTCTGGAAAATTTTACAAAAATTCGGCAAGACACGAAGGTCGGGATGAACAGTGTTCCGGACAGTTCCAATACGGTCTAAAAATGGGTTTTCGTGCTATCCAAATGGTCTCCAAAAATTCCAAATTTAAAATATGTTATACTTCAAGATGTGAGGAAAAACTTTCGTGAAGAAAACTCCCTCAAATTCGGCCCACAATATTCTCCACAAAAATAGCAAACTAGACAGGTACAGTAGTCACAAATCCGAAAATCACACCAAACCTCACGGATTCAAACCCGAATTGATTTCTACCGAGTTTCAACCACCAAAACTCATTTCACCATGTCCAAACTAACATCCAACAGCCACATGAACATCCATAAACATAATAAGGGATCAAGCTCTCCTCTAATCCATCTATGATCACTTCCATCAACTCCTAAAACTACACTAAACCGAGTCTAAACTAGCCCGTTAATACCCGATATCCTAAATAGGATTTAGGGGGTGACTTACCTGAACTCTAGATTAACTCGGCTAGAGCGGGAAGGGGAAACGACTGATCGGTGGCTCACAGCGGCACACGGTAGTCCGTGCGGCGATTGGCGAAACGGCGACGACAGCGGCGCGGCAAGGCTCGGCCAAGGGAGAGAGAGAGCTCTTGGTGGGGAGGGGGCTGCCGTGAGGTGAGGGAGAGAATGAGGAGAGAGAGAGAGTGTGTGGTCTTGACTTAAATAATCAAATTTTGACCAAACTTTCCAAAATACTCATTTTACCCCTCCTTACTTGGCCAAGATTAATCCAAACCAAAATATCCAAGGGCATTTTTGTCCAATATTTTGGGGCTGATATTTATCCACAATTAATCCCCAAATTTAATTTCAAAAAATTCCAAAAATTCGGAATACCCAAAAATAGGCCTAGGGGCAAAATCGTAATTTTCCGGTCCCAGGCCGAATTTTCATTTTTCGACCATACCAACCCCAAATATCATTGGCTACACTAAAATAATGTCGTCCTCGTAAAAATAGTCGCGCACGACCCCGAAAATCAACATCCAAATCCAGATCAACTTTCGCGATCAAAATCGCTAAATTTCAATTTTAGGGTCTCTCACTAACGGGCGGCTATTTAGGGGTTACGCGTATCGACCTTAGGTTACTCGAGTCGTGATGGTCTCGATTACCGGGAGAACGTGAGGATTTATCGCTAGTTCCGGAGGTAGCGATCGTTCAGGTAAAGTTCGGAATTTGTTCGCCTCGCGTACTCTCGATTGTGCGGAATCACCTGCAATCCGATCGTACGTCATTGGCCAAACTAAATCCGTCACCTCCCTAGGGTTGGCCTGCATTGGCCCAAAATATTTCCTCGTCGTTTCTTAGAATCGGTGCCCAATTTGCGATCGGGTCCCTGGTCCACGTACCGTTTTCCTAATTAGCCATTCCCTTCCGGTTAGTATCCCGAAAGCGCTCAATTTCGGGCGAGACTTACTAAAATTAAATGAGAATAATATCAATCTCATCGATCCCGGAAATGGGTTGGAATTCAGGATGTTACATGGAAACATTTACCTACTAGACACAAAGTCTAATGACCTGCAATGTCTCGTTTTCATAAAAGAAGAATTTGATCAGTGGTATAGGAAGCTCGGACACGTCAGTGTCAAGTTAATTTCCAAAATAGCTTCCAAGAAACTTGTCAAAGGATTGCCAGAACGAAATTTTAAAAGCACGGAATTATGTTTAGCTTGCTATAAAGGTAAGCGGATAAAAAGTTCATTTAAATCAATAAATTATGTCAGCACTAATCGAGCTTTGCAGTTGCTTCATATGGACATTTTCAGACCTACTCAAACTCTAAGTCTTGGAGGTAAGAAATACTGTTTAGTTATTGTAGACAATTATTCAAGATTTACTTGGGTATTCTTTTTGGCTCATAAAAGTGAAACATTTGAATATTTCTCAAATTTGCCAAAAAGGTACAAAATGAAACGAGTTACATTATTTTGAGCATTAAATCTGATCATGGAAGAGAATTTGAAAATCAAAATTTTTCTTATTTCTGTGATGAAAATGGTATTCAACATACCTTTTCTTCACCTTATACTCTTGAACAAAATGCGGTAGTTGAAAGAAAGAATAGAACTTCGCAAGAAATGGCTAGACTCTTCTATATGAAAACAAAATTCCAGCACATTTTTGGGCTGAAGCCATTTCAACAGCTTGTTATATTTCAAACAGAATTTTTTCAAGACAAATTCTTGAAAATACCCCTTATAAATTGTTCAAAGGTAAGATTCCTAATGCCTCGTACTTTTGGATTTTTTGGATGTAAATGTTTTATTCTTGAAAATCCTAATGATCGTGTTGGTAAGTTTGATGAAAAGTCAGATGAAGGAATATTTCTTGGATACTCAACAACAAGCAAGGCTTACAGAGTATATAATAAAAATACTCAAACTGTGGAAGAGTCATTAAATGTTAAGTTTGAAGACTCAATTGAGACTCAACAAGATGATTCTGACACTGAAAACCAAGCATCTGAAGAACTTGACATATCATCTGATGTGACATTCCGGATTTTGGCCCATTTTTGGGGTTTATAAAACGTGTAATTCGTCAGTGCGCTTATAATGGAATTTCGCCCGAGAACTGATCACTCTCGGGTTCTTGTTTTTAAAAATAGAAATTCTACTAGAATCGCACTCGATCGAATTTGGCCGTTATTTAGACCCTGAACTTGGCAATCGATTTCCAGGAGTTTCGGGACGAAATAAATTGGACGGTGTCGATATTATTGTAGCCAGCGTCGAAATTGCCAGGGATGATGAGAAAGTGGATTTTTGACCGGGTGCGAATTTGGACTAGTAGACCTCCCTCGTAGTGTGTCTCGGGATATTTTATTTTGGCCTTTTGCCCTAGATTATTATTGGGTTTTTATCGTGGACTGTTAGGCCTTTTTCCGATTTTAAATCGGGACCGATAAGTCGATTTTTAGTTTGGACCGTGTCCGTTGGATCTTGCTTAAAGTTAAAATTTAAACTTTTTTCTCTCTCTTTCTCTCTCCTCTCTCGGCCGACCCCCCTCCCGCGCGTGCGTCCTCTCTCTCTCTTCCTTTTCCCTCTCTCTCTCTCTCTCTCTCTCTCTCTCTCTCTTTCCCCTCCCCCTTCTGCCGTGCATGCTACCCCCCCTACGCTCACGTCCCCTCCCCTGTCTGACCATGCAGACCAACTCTCCCTCCCTGTCTCTCTCTTCTCTCTCCTCTCTCCTTCTTTCTTCTCTCTCCTTCCTCTCCTTCTTCTTCTTCGTTCTTCTTCGGCCCGACGAGCGCTGCTTCGTTCAGTCCTTGCCCGACCAGCCGACGCCGCTGAGCTCGCCTGGCAGTCGCACGCCACCGTCGCCAGACCGACCGCGAGCCCCGCCGCCGTAGCGTCGTCCGCCACGGTCGCCCCTTCCTCTCTCTCGCGCGCGGGGCAGCGAGCTCGTTGCCGCTGCCCGTTGCGCCCGGAGCCGGCCCAGCCCGCCGGCGGGTCGTCCGGCCACCGCCTCTGCCCCATCGCCGTCGCTGCCGCCCTCTGCAGCCGCCACCACCCCCTTGCCTCTCCCTTCCCCCGGCCTCCTCCTGGTCCAGTTGCGCCCGAGCCCGAGCCAGCCCCGTCGTCGCCGCTCGCCGGCTCGCCCCGCCCGGTTCCGCGCCGCCGCCTTGCCGCGCCGTCGCCGGCCCGTCCGTCAGCCGCCGCCTCCCACCCCTCAGCTCCTCCCTCTCCCTTCCCCTCTCCCTCTCACCTCTCGGCCAACCTTTTCCCCCCTTGTTCAGCCGCTCGCCGCCGGTTGCTGTCGCTGCCGGTCGCCGTCGCCGCTGACCAGCCCCGCCGGTCAACCCAGCCAGCCAGCCAAGCCGTGGCCGTGGCCGTGCCCGTTGCCCGTGGTCGTGCCCACGCCCGCGCCCGCGCCCGTGCCCCTTGCCCGTCGCCGCGCCCGTCCCCGTGCCCGTGGCCGGGCATTGTGCCCGTGGCCGAGCGCCGTGGCCGAGCCCCGCGCCCGTCGCCCGGGCGCATTGCCCATCCGCTCGCCCGTGCGCCCCCAGGCACGCCGCACGTCCACCGCGCCAGCGCACCAGGCACGCCGATTGGCCATTGCGCCCGCTTTGGCCGGCCAGCGCCTGTGTGGCCCACGCCCGCGCCTAGTCTGCACTGTTCACCCGGGCCATTTTGGGCCCGAGCCGACTTTTCCCGGGCCAAAACCTGGTAAGTGACTCCCTAAACCTAACCTAGTACATTGGGTATTGTTAGACTTGTCTAGGGGATAATTAGTATCAGTTTAGGGTCTAAACGTGGACTGGGGGCGATTTTTGTATGTGAATAATTAATAGATTAAATTGTGAGAATTGTGGGCTTAATTAATGACTAATTATGGTGGGCAAGTGGGATGGGCTGTGATGTGAATCGGATTTGTACGTGGGTACTTATAGACTTGTCTCGGTTAGAACGGCTAGGGCGTATTTTAATTTATTTATATTATGATTTAAATAGATTATATTATGCTTTAATTGTGCCAATTAAATCGGATAGTAATATGATTGATTTGGGGAAAATAATGTGTGACCGACTTGAACGTCGGGTTTGTGGTTGAAGTGGCGAATTGTGGATTGGACCGAGTTTGTGAATTTGAGCTGTTTGATGCAATTTGGCATGATGAATTGATTTGGCGAATTGGGATGTGGTGCGTGTGTCTTGAGTGGATTGGTACAACATGTAAGAATGGTGAACTGTGTTGTGGTGCATGTGCATGTGAAAAAGCCCGGATCGATCGGAGGGCTGCCAACCTGAGGCGTAGGTTACGCGAGTGTGGCGAATAAGGCATGACTAGACCTGAGGCGTAGGTTACGCGGGTCATTGGAAAGGAAAAGTGTCCTGAGGCGTGGTTACGCGGGACCGAGCCCGGCTTGATTTGAGGGCTGAGCCTGAGGTGCAGTGGCGCGGGCTGTGAGATGGGGCCTGAGGCGCAGTGGCGCGGGCAGTGAGAATGGACTTGAGGCGCAGTGGCGCGGGTCGTGAGAAAGATGTTCGGCCATGCATGCGATTTGAGTGTGATTGAAATGACTGGTTGAGCGTGACTGAATTGGCTGGTTGAGCGTGATTGAAATGGCTGGTTAAGCGTGACTGAATTGGCTGGTTGAACGTATGATTGAAATGGCTGGTTGAGCGTGTGATTGAATTGGCTGATTGAGCGTGTGATTGAATTGGCTGATTGAATGTGTTCTCGAATTAGTAAGATGAATTGCATGCAAGTGTGGTTGGCGTTTGAGCAATTGTAGGGTGCTATTTAGTTACTATTAATGCATTACCATGTTATGACTAACATGCAGAGTTGGCATGGGTTTGATGGCAAGGTGAGTATAATGATGCGAATTTTATATGTCATGGGGTAGATTGCATGTACGACTTGTCTGGGTATGCATTGGCCTATGTGGGATTTAGGGGGTTGCTTATTGAGACTCGTTCTCACGGTTATTATATAACCATTTCAGATTCGCGACCATGAGTGATTGGAGACGCTGCAAGGGTATCTCGGAGACCGAGGACGGGTCAAGTACCCGGCATTTTGAGTTTTCCCCTTTTTGTAGAGGAGTTAAGTTTGCGACGATTGTCCCCCTCCGAGAATCGTGGTTCTACTGTTGTGGTTTAGCTTGGGGATTGTCTTTTGTGATTGTCGTATGTACCTATCAAGTGTAGGAATTATAGTTATTATTTTGTACTATCACTGCCCCTTGTCATTATTAATTGTCCGGGTTGTTTTTATTTGTTTCCGCGCGTGCTTAATCTCTGATGTTTGGGTTGGGTCGGCGACGTATCTGGGACGTCGCATTCAATGTTCGACCATCAAGGGATGATTGCGTGCTCATAGGGTGCGGGGCGTGACATCTGATGAATTGACGGCAAGTGAAAATGATCAGAATCAAAGATCTAATAAAGCTCAGAAATCATCAAACCAACAAGATAATGAAGAATCATCAAATCTCAATGATGAAAATGATAAAAGACTCAACATAAACTGAAAGCAAAAATCCAGTCATCCCAAAGACCTCATCATTGGAAATTTAGATGAAGGAATCAAAATCAGAGCAAAGGCAAAAGAAGTCATAAATACAGTGGCCCTCATCTCTAAAGTTGAACCAAAGAATGTTGAAGATACATTGAAAGATGAAAGCTGAATTCAAGCTATGCAAGATGAACTTTTACAATTCCAAATCAATCAAGTATGAAAACTTGTTCTTATACCCAAAAATCATGCAATTATTGGAACAAAATAGATATTTTGAAATAAACTGGATGATCAAGGACAAGTCATTAGAAACAAAGCAAGACTTGTGGCCAAAGGATATTCATAAGAGGAAGGAATAGATTACAATGAAACTTATGCTCCGGTGGCCAGGTTAGAAGTAATAAGAATTTTACTGGCTTATGCTTATTTTTGTAATTTTAAACTATTTCAGATGGACGTCAAAAGCGCATTCTTAAATGGCTACATTAAAGAGAAAGTATATATAGACCAACCTCCAGATTTTGAAGATCTTCACAAGCCTGTTTAGGTATATACTCTCAAAAAAGCATTATACGGTCTCAAAGAAGCACCACATGCTTGGTACGAAAGACTAAGCAGCTTTCTGGAACAAAATAGATTCACAAAAAGTAATGTAGACACTACTCTATTCATAAAAAAAAAGATAAAGATATTTTAATTGTTCAAATTTATGTAGATGATATCATTTTTGGTTCTATAGATGAAAAATTGTGTAAGAATGTTTCTAAAATGATGCAAAGTGAATTTGAAATGAGCATGATGGGTGTGTTAACTTTCTTTCTTGGATTACAGATTAAACAAATAAAAAATGGCACCTTTCTTTATCAAGAAAAGTATGTCAGGAAAATTATGAAAAAGTTTGGTTTGTTAAATTGCAAAAAGATAGATACTCCAATGTCATATTCCATTAAACTAGACAATGATGAAAAAGGAAAATCAGTAGATAAAAAATTATATAGAAGCATGATTGGTTCTCTTTTATATTTAACTGCTTCACGACCAAATATTCTGTTCAATGTTTATTTGTGTGCAAGATTTCAATTAGAATTAAAAGAACCTCATCTTACTGCAATTAAAAGAATTATCAAATACGTTAGTACCAATCCTACACTTGGATTGTGGTATCCTAAGGGATCAAATTTTACTCTCATTGGATATTTTGATGCTGATTATACTGGTTGCAAGATAGACAGAAAGAGCACTTCAGGAACATATCAATTGTTAGGACACATGCTTATTTTATGGTACTCAAAGAAATAACAAACTATAGCTCTTTCAACGGCAGAAGCTGAATACGTCTCACTTGAAAGTTGTTGTGCTCAAATTCTTTAGATGAATCAACAATTGAGAGACTTCAACATCAAAAACTCAACTGTAGAGATCAAGTGTGACAATACCAACGCCATCAATCTGACCAAAAATCCTATTCTGCATTTCAGAGCTAAGTATATTGATATTAAGGGCAAAAGGACACTACAAGTGCCATAACTTGTGTACGACGCTCACTTTGGTGCCATAACTTTTTTGCGGATCACTTTGGTATCAAGTCGGAGGAAAAACGATCACTTAAGTGTCATAACTTTTTTTTGGATTACTTCAGTGCTAAAATTTTTTAAAAACAATCACTTAAGTGCTAAAATTTTTGAAAAACGATAATTTAAGTGCTAAAATTTTTGAAAAACGATCACGTAAGTGCCAATTTCCGGCGAGACTCCGGCGAGCCACGTCAACTTCAGAAATTAATAAAAAAAATGTCACGTCGGATTTCCGGCGAAAAATTGTGTACGACACCGGAGTTGGCACTTAAGTGATCGTTTTTCAAAAATTTTAGCACTTAAGTGATCGTTTTTCAAAAATTTTAGCACTAAAGTGATCCAAAAAAAAGTTATGGCACCAAAGTGAATGCCGTACACAAGCTATGACACTTGTAGTGTTCTTTTGCCTGATATTAAGCATCATTTTATCCATGATCATGTTTTAAAATGAGATATTAATGTTCAATTTATAGACACTAAACAGCAATTAGCTGACATTTTTACAAAACCTTTAGAGAAGAAAAGTTTTGAGCTTATTAGAGATAAACTAAACATTATTAACCCACTTTATTGAGATGTACAGAATAAACTCTCATTTTATCCGATGACTTATTTAATCAAGCATATATTTGAAGTGTCTGATTTTGGCGCGCAACTCATCTCATAAAAGGTATGTATATCTCATATATTTTGAATATCATGATTGTTTGAAATTAGTTGTCTTAATTGATACCGTTTAAGAATTATAATCCCAAAAATTTCGAAATTTCTCATAACTATCAATTGACAGTTTCCAAAAAGGGTTTTGTAAAAACCAATATATTGCACTCCTCGGTTTAAAACCTTTTTCATCTTCTCTCTCATTCTTACACTCTCTCCGAACACACATTCTACTCTATGAAACCCTAAAAATCTCCAAATACATTTCTTACCCTAAAAGATCTCATCTTTCTCTTCGGAAACTCAAAAATCTCTTCAGTGGCACCAAAATCGACCACTAAATCAAAGAAAGGAATAAAGGGTTCCAGACAATCGAACTGAATCACGGGAATGTTCACTAGAGCATACAAAGATGGAGAAGTAAAGAAAATTGATATCTCTGACTCGGGCTCTAAGAAAGAGTCGTATGAAGGTAATAAATCTTCACAAATCCCTATTCAAGAACGTAATTGTTTTGTTATAGCAAGACTACTGATAAAAACCATTAGAGTACTTCGAGAAAATCAGAGTGACCAGAGTACTGTAAATGTCGTGTGTAAAACATTAGATTTTCTATCTGAATGTGAAGTTATGGAGGAATATGAGAAAGTTATAAGGCTTGGAAGATCACCCGTTGCTGAAAAGGGGATAGTTCTTAGAAAAACCTCTAATGTTCAAGAAACCCCTGTGACTATAAAGAAAGGAGTTTCTCGAAAAGGAAAAAAGAAAGTATGAGAACATTCGAATGTTGGAGGAGATGAATTCGTTGGTGAGGAGGAACTGTAGACTTTGGAGAAAAGCAAAAACATTAATAATAGGAAAGAGGATAATGATGAGAAACTATTTGCTGAGTTTGTGCCCATTTCTGGAATTTCTCTTGATGACAAGAAAAGTGACAGCTTGTTTAGAAACAAAACTCATCAAGTTGCTTATAACTCTCTTCTAGCCAGAGGAATAATGAATAACAGAGTTGTAGACTTCAACTTCTTTGAAAATTTCAATATCAAAATTCAGAGTCTGATTGAAAATCTTGATTTTCAAAGAATGTGCTCTATCTCACAAAGTCTACCCTGAACTCACGGCTTGCTTTTATTCAAATCTGTCATTCATTTCATCTGCTGAAATTGAGTTCTCTGTTTTTCAACAAGATTACAAGTTATCAGCCTTTGATCTCTCTGCCATTTTAGGAGTAAAACATACAGAATTTTTTTTTATTTCTATCACTTCAGATTTGGCGTATCGATCTCTGTTTGGTGACTCATCCTTCATCAAAGGCTCTACATCTCTCACACTCTTTTTTCTCTAAATTCAATTGTCCTGCACAAAATTATCATCAATTGTCTCAAACCCAAAGGATCTTCCAAAACTGATGTCTCTCGATATGAGGCAAAGTTGATTTGTGCAATTCAAACCACCTTTCCCATTTCTTTGTCCTATATGATTCTTTTTCAAATGTATAGAACTGTCAAAAAGAGTAAGGGTCAACTCTCTTATGGAGCTTTGATCACCGCTATTTTTTAGTATTTGAAAATCTCCATTCCTGTAAAACTCAAAGGTAAATCTCTCAAAACTATGACTATTGGAGAACTCATGATGACTAAGATGGGATACAGATTTGATGGCAAAAATTGGAAGGATAAGAAGGGTAAGATTATTCCTGCCGAAATGATAAGTGCATCGAACAAAGGCTCTGTTAACATTTTTCATGAGTCTGATAAGGATGAATCAATTGAACCCTTAGTAAAAAAAAAGGAAAGTGCAGCCGACGGCCTCCAGAACTGATAGACCAGTCAAAAGAACTCAAGCCGTAGCCAGTGATTCTAATGAGATGCAAATATCCGATAAACAATCTGCTGAACAATCTCAAGCTAATGAAAGAAGCCTTGGGGAGTCAAGGTTTATACAATGGCTAATTATTCAAGATGTCAAGCATAAAGCCCGTGCAGATAGACATGCTACCACTCAGCTTGAAATTCAGAGACTGCAAGATGAGGGGGAACACTTGATGAAATCACTAAGTGACATCATCAACAAAATAGTCATGGAAAATCAGCAAGAACACATGGCTACTGTACAGAAAAGAAGCAGAGGAAGGACCCTCTAGGAGACAGGGGGAGTTTGAACATGACCATGAAGCTGAAATGCATGAGGAGTTTGAGCAAGAAAATGCTCACAATAATGAGGAAAATAGCATTAATCTAGCTGAAATGCAAGAGGAGTTTAAGGAAGAAAATGCTCAAGATGTTAAGGACAATGACTTTAATCCACCTGATATATAGGTGGACTACAATCAAAATGCACAAGAGGCAGCTCCTTCAGAAGCAACCTCTGCAGATTTTCCTCTTGAAGGAAATGATTGTGAAAATAGTCTATCTGAAGCTCAACAGAGAGGCAAAGGGAAGGAAGAAGCATATGTTGACATTCAAACCACTCGCACTCCTTCTAGATATAATATCTCCTCATCCACGTCAGACCATGCAGCCATTACCGATCTAAGATGGAGACAAGCTGCAGTTTAGAATGAAATCCAGGAACTCCGCAATGAACTTAAAAAAGGAATTCAGGAGATCAGGGACTTGATGGAAGCAAGAATCAACAATTTGAAGATTCAATTTAGAACTGATGTACAAATTGCAGCAATTAACATTACAGGCCGGATTCATCAGCTCTCATCACATATTAAGCAACAATTGAATCAACTTTCTAGCTTCAGTCTTGTCCAAGTGCCTTTCCTATCTGCACCTTTTGGAACTTCTTCATCTGAATCCGCACAGGACCCTCCGCCCCTCCAGCAAATAAGCTAAATTGATCACATCTCTTCCCAATTTATCATTTCTAAGCTATTTGTTTCAACTTTCAATATTAATTTTTGTTAAATATTTGACTTGGTGTGAACTTTGACTATTGACATATAATTCGACAATGGTTGTTCGACTTACTTTTATTGCGTTTTTATTGATTATGCTATCTATCATTTCTGTTGATGTCAAAAAGGAGGAGAAGTATTAAAGTGGTAGAAGATGTGAATGCAAGTATGGAAGCGGCAGAATATGAATATTGATTTCAGAGTCTAACAATACTTTATATATGCTTCGAAAGTTATATCATCGTATTAGACTATTCACATCGCGTATAGACAATTTTGTCATCATAAAAAAACGGGGAGAATGTTGAGAAAAATCCCTAATGAGTTTTGAGGAATGACAAAACTATCTGTTACTGACCAGAATTGCACTTAAGTTATTTGATGTGAGTAAATGCTGAGTCATCAGACTTAGTCGATGAAAAGACTTTATCATCAGACTCAAAATTACTCGTCAGATTTAATGAGTGTTATTTTTGGCAAGTTTATATAGGAAAATCAAATTGATATTTCAAGATATTCAAATTGACAATCACAAGATCGTTCCTTAAACACAAAAAACTATATTTATGGAAACTTTGATTTAATTGTATGGGCGATCGAATCACTTGGAGATAATGGTTCTTCTTCTAATGGCTATGCATCTTCTTTTGGGAAGTTTCTCTAACGATTTAATTTGGAGATCAGTCTTCTGAAGATTTTCCAACAGATAGATTGGAAGTTGTTGACACCTAATTTTTAGCCGATGCGTCATTAAAAATGAAAATTCAAGATTATGGTTTCCGATCGCGACGGAGCCTGTTTCTTGAGCAAAAAGTGTCGTTTTTTAATTCCGTCTGTTGGATTAGTTTTTATAAGTGATTTTCTATTCATTTCATACAAAAACCCAAAAAGTCAAATGGTTGACTTTTTGGTCAACCCTTTGACCAAAAGTCAACCCCAGGTCAAATTAGGGCTTTTCATTTAAAAAGATTCCTTTCAAGTCCAATTTCACTTTAGAAGTGGAAATTTTAGAAAAATTCAAAGATTTGATCATAAAATCAAACTTCTAGTGAAAAGTCAACTAGGGTTTGACTTTTGGTCAAACCTTTGACCAAAAAATTGAAAAATTCAAAAATCCCCAAATCATCTTATTTTACTTTCAATTTACCTTTGGCATTAGAAATTTTACAAAAATCGATTTTGAATCAACTTTTTCCCAAATTGCGGAATTTGATTCAAATCGGCCAAAAATGAAATTACTTCATTTCTAGTCATTTTTTAGATTAGTTTTCTTCACGACATTTGATCTAGAGGTCATTTTATATCCATTTTTTGAACCAATTTTGTGATTCCAAGCCAAACACAAAAACCCCCAATTTTAGCCCTGATCAGTGATTTTGACTGATTCTTCATGATGCGCGCAATTGAGGCACGAATGAGCCTAATTTCTTATATGAAATCTAAATTCAAAATCAATTTTGGAAGAATCACATGAATTTGAGTCAATTTGATCAATTTAGGGATCCAATGATTAGGAAGTCTAAGAGTGATTGGTCTAATTAATGCAATTCAACTTGACCCACTCTAGACTAATGTTCAATTTGATGAATTGAGACTCAATTTGGTTAATTAGACTTCAATTAAACTTGTTAGTCTAGCTCGGTCATGCAATTACCCAAATTTAGAGCTAATTGACTCAAATCGGTTTAATTCAAATTGAACTAATCCGATCAAATTAGTCATTTTCCGGTCGAAAATTTTGATGATCGATAATCCGATCGGACTAATCAAGGTCAGTCACATCCTCTTGAGTGCGAAAATGACAAAATTGACCTTAATTGAGAATTACAAAAAATGACTAAGAGAAATGACCAAAATACCCTTCTTCAAGGATTAAACAAATTAATTAGGGGATTAGCAAATCAATCATGGCCATTCATCTAAAATTGATCATGACCATCCATGATGCCATGTCATCAATCCTTAGCTATTAAGGAATATTCTTAATCATTAAGGATCCATTTTGAGCCATTTGATTGATCTAAGGGCTAAAATTCAAAGTTGGGGAAGGTATATAGCATTTTTCCCTCCAAAAATTAGGGGGGATGTCCATTTTCAGATCTGAATTCTCTCTCTTCTCTCTCTCTCTCTCTCTCTCTCTCTCTCTCTCTCTCTCTCTCCCTCTCCCACGATCAACTCTCCCTCTCGAACTCCCTCTCGGCAGCCGGCCATCCGGCGCCTTGCCGGCCTCTTCCCGGCGAGCCGCCGCCACACCGGCGTCCCCCACGGCGGTCCGAGGCTGGTCGCAAGGCTAGCCACCTTCGCCGGTGGCCGGAGCTCCCTTTTCCGGCGCCTTTTCCTCCTCGGCAGCAGTACCGGCAATTCTGCCGGTGATCTGTCCAGCCGGTTCAACCGGCTGAACCGGCCCTCCGGCGGCCTCCTCCGGTGATTTCGAGCAACCGACAGCCTTCCTCGGTGTCTTCAAGTCGCTGTGGTGGCCGGCCTCGCACTGAACAGCCACCGGATCACATAGTTTTCTCAATTTTTTACTGATTCGTTTACTTGAGTAAAAACGAGTCGATTCTCACATTATCTCTTGTAATCCGTTATCGTAGATTGGCCGAGCTTTCCGAGGTGTCTCCGTGCCATTCCAGGTCTGAATACGGAGGTCGGATCGCTCGCTCGAGCGTTGGATCATCGTGAGACAAGGTAAGAACGTTTGAACTCAACTCTGTAATTTCGTGATCAGAAAAAACCTGATTGCTTGAGGTGCTGTTTTGAGCTAGTTAACGTCGAAATCTGATGAAGTGATAAACTAGAGAGTCGTAGAACTCGTCTTAAGCTTCGATTTGATATATCATATGTCTCGATCGGACTTCATTTGCTATGTCAAAACACATTTAGAAGTGAGGATCAGAATCTGGAATATTCTGTTCATGTCTTTTCTGATGATTCCCTGACTGACGTTGCGCTGTTGGATGAATTTTATGATTTTTTGTGATCATTTTCTGGAAAAACTTCCTTCATGAGAATCATAGAACACATCCTGATCTGTTCACCATAAAATTTTCACAAACTTTTGAGCATGTTTTCCTTGTACGATTTGCAACGTCATGTGCATATAGATCTGGTATCATGCTAGTTTCAGTCGACCTTTGTGTGTTCTTTGATTTTCATAAATTCGTGTGTTTGAGATATGAAAAAATTTTCTTCACGAAAGTTCTTCCTGAGATCAAGATCTTTCAATTGATACTAATTTCATCAAAATCGAAGATCATTTGAATTTTCAAAAGGAATTCTCACAATTTGATCAGAATCTGTGTTCAGATCTGATTTTCATTCCTTTGAAGTTCAAAAGATGTTTCTCCGAATTTGATGAAGTTAGGGTCCTTTTTTGCAAAAAATCAAAACTTCAAATTTGCTCATTGGGGTCTCATTATGTCAACTGAACATTTTGAGGACCTAATTGCAATTTTTGGAGGGTTGATTTGCTTGAAAAATCTTCTCGGGCTAAAATTCCATTTGCAATTGAGTCCCTCGCAAAAATCGAATTTTATAAAAATTTGGAGGGCTTTTTAGCAAAAACTCAAAACATGAAAGTTGTTGCACACAGGGAATCCCAACGGCACAAAAATGTTCGCGCGTTTTTGATAATGTTTGTTATTTTTCCCGCCTTTGTTTTGAAATTCGTAGTTGAACTGAATCCAGCCTGTCACTGAGACTTAATCATGCATTTTCGGGAAATTTGGCTAGGATTTAGAAAAAATGGTCTTCATGACTTTTGTTCCTCATGTTATAAGCTTTCTAATGACACCTGATTCACTTCATTTGAATGTCATTAGGATAGTTAATCATGCTTGAACAGAATTGATCCGAATTAGATATTAATTGAATAAGTGGTCTTTCTCATAAAGCCCACTTCCCCTTGCTTGATTGGATTCAAAACAAGGCCCATGGGCTTGAATGCATGCTCATTTATGATCAAGCATGTGTTTGTTAGATGAATGTTAGGCCCGGTGCATGTTCGGCGGGTAGCCCATTCATGGTCATTAGAACCCGACTTTAGGGGTTAATTGATATGAGTTACCGTTTTGTGAATACAAATGGTAGCCCATTATCATTAACCATTAATCAAACAATGTTAGGTGATTAGTGGGTGATGAATCGAAACGCATGAAAAACAAAGGCCGATCCTGAGGCTCGTGCTTAATTAGTGATTTGATTGTATCTTTGTTCTTTCATATGTCATTATGAATGAATGTATGGATGTAAACATCGACACCCGAGAGGCGGTCCATGGAAGAATAATCCGAAATGGTAGAAGACCAAGGTGATTGACCGATGTCCAATCCGGTCTCGATTTGTACTCATTTGATGATGGTTCTAAACCGATGTCCAATCCGGTTTCAATTTGTACTTAATTCATTCGTCCCCGACCATGTCTCGGGATTTCAATTCGTGTTGTAATAAACACCCGACGAGTTGCGGGTTCTTACTTTTATTTTCTCGCACTTAGAATTAGCTCGTCCTTTCAATACTTCGAGTGTCTACTTTACGTAAGGTCTTTCAATACAATTGATTGTTTCTTTCTTTTTCTAGACTAAGATAGGGTTAGTTTAGAATCTTAAATGAAAATGCAAAAACAAGATGCATGATCATCTAGTGGACTAAGACTTTGGCATGAAAATGGTAAAAAACAAATGCATGATGACTTAGATAACAACCATGTTAAGTTTAGCGGTACCGAAAGGGCGTTAATAGAAATATTAACGTAAGCTAGTCCCCGAACTTTTGATCTCTGGTTTTCGTAGAAACCGAAACGAAATTCCCGCGTTTCGGTTGGGTTTTCTAGCCAACCCCCGACCTAGGCTAGTGGCGACTCCTTAAAAAATAAAATCAATCCGCTGTCACGCGAGATATGGATTTAGGGAAAATCCACGTTCATGATCAATGGATCATATGGTTAAACAAGAGATTTACACTTCAGTAAAAATCATTTTTAAAATACCATATGAAACATCTCATGAACACTTATCTCTAAACCCGCCTCATCCGAGTTCTCGGCCCTCGAGGGGGCAGGTCGCGACAGGCTTGGCGACTCCGCTGGGGACTAGGTTGCAAACCTAAGTGGATTAAAGCCGTAATAAACTTGATTGGTTGTTATCTCACTTGTCTACATTTTGTAGCATCGACTGCAAGTCAAAGTCACGTGGAAAATGAGGTTAGTCCACTAACCATGTGTTAAATGGTTTTATAGATGGGAGCCATAAGGGGTGGAGTGAATGCAAACCCTTTGTTTTGTAGGTGGTGTTCGGGTGAATGTCGAATGTATGAGATTATATTGAAGTGTTGTTTGCTTTAGATTTAAATGCATGTTTACTTGCTTTAGCACGACACAATGCACCCACATCCCGCGGTCTAAAACCCCGGATCGCTTTAGGGTACCTCTAGGAGGTATTAAGAGTGGAATCCGCATGTGAATCCATGTGATAATCCATTCTTCAATACCGCTCATCTTGATTAGTAAGAAGTGCACCGGCCGACGTTAGTAGCGGTGGGTAAACTCTTCTTATCTAATTAAGATGGGGACCTTAAACCTTTAGAATCCTACCCTTAGGTGTCAAAACTCACATGTCCTCATGCGATGTGTCGATGTGTTTGCCATTTTCTCTTCATGGTAAGGTTGATTGTATCATTCTACAATTTCAATTACGCCATTTCAATTCCACGTTATATCCTTTTCTATAATGCGTGGTGATTAATCTCGATGCCCCAAATTAGGATTAGTCAAAATGGATATGTCAGAGATTCGAATCATCCCCATGCCAAGAGCTCTCGTGACTATGTGGGAAAGCCTCGAGTCAAAGCATAAAGAATATGTGGAAAAGAGGATTGGATATCTTCCCGCACTCTTATACATCGAGCCTCGGATCGCCATGATCAAGGCATTGTCTCATTTTTGGAACTCGAAGACATCCACTTTTGTGTTTGGTCGAAATGAGTTGACCCCTACAATTGAGGAGTACGATATTGCCATTGGTAGAGTCGGGTCTTTTGGTCTAGTTAGTCCTCTAATAGATATAAATCCTATAACTCTTTTGAGCCAATTCTTAGGAATCGATGTTCTCCAAATCAAAGGCGTTCTTAGAGGAAATTCCAACGCACTCTCTTTCATATTCCTAGAACAACATTTTTCTAGCTTGTCAAAAGAATCGGGTAATCAAATTCCTCGAGTTTTTCTCTTAGCCTTCTTTGGTTTTGTGATTTTCCCATTCACCAAAAAGACTATGGATCCTTCGGTAGTTCACATTGTCAACCAAGTGTGTATGTTCAAAAGATTCTCAAATATGATCTTAGGCGAGACCTTCGTATCACTCAATAGGTTCAAACAAAACAAAGGTGGTATCTTTAGAGCCCCAATAGGTTTACTCCAAATTTGGTTGGTCTCTCACCTCAAAGATTTTGGTTTGAGCTTAAAAATCATAGATGTGTCCAAAGATTGTCATCCTATCTCGCTTTTCCGAGAAAAGGAAAAAATCTTTCCCTTTTGGTCATTCTCAACTTGGTTTAGTTTTTTCAAGAACCTTGTTCCAAATCAAATCCAATGGCATGTTCGTTGGCTTGGAAATCCCGAGGTGCGCCTTAATAACGGATCCGACAACCCAATCCCACTTTTGGGTCTTACGGGGTCTACGTCATATTACCCTTTTAGGGTGATCCGTCAATATCGTGCGCTTCAAAAGATTCCACCATTCCTCAAGCTGGGGTTATATCATTTTGACTATCGCAAAGATGTCATCCAAAAGGACCAAATGACAGACGTGAAGGAAATAGTCAAGTCTATCATCGATATGTGGTACAAATGCCGCCCGGAGCCAATTATCATTACCGATGAGTCGGAATTGGAAGGGGAAATGAAGATACATCACGCATTGCCGGAGTACATACACCGTCGACTTGAGCCCGAGCTTAAAGTGGATCTCCCTAATGTTCCCGAGAAGCCAACTCAACAGCAAGCTATAGCCGCAAGAGCTCTTAGGGAAAAGGATGAGGTTTTAGCCGAGGTTGAACGTTTGACCCAAGAAAACAAACGAATTCGCCTCACATCTAAGGAAGATTCATTAGGATTTGGGCTATATTCCATGAGGAAGTCTCCTTTCATGTAATTTTCCTTTTATAGATTTGTTGTATAGGGTTTCCTTTTTACTCATTTTTAGTAATGATGTAATAGGATTCTCTTTTTGTCTTTAGTTTGATTTAAAGGGATTGTATTTCACAAATTTTGTTGTTAATAGTGAAATTTCCCTTTGTGTGCGCTTTCTTTTCCGAGATTCCAATGGAATATAGATGGGGCATCTTGATTAATCATCGCGTGTTACCCCTTTAATTGTATAATTTCTTGTGAAGAAATTATGATAAGAGATTATTCACGTGATATTGGGATCATGAGAATATTTCTTATCTCTATTTCATCTAAAGAAAATATAAAATTGAAGGGTTTTATATTTTCGTCTCAATTCATTTTCCGTATGCTAATTTGATTTCTGTTTTTTACAGAGAGAATATTAAAATACGGCTGAATCGCGCTTTATTATACGCACCCGTCGCCAAGCAAGGATGGAGAACGAAGACACTCGTACTCGCGTTATTACCATCGAGAATCAAATGGCGCAAATGATGGCGCTCTTAACCGATCTTGCAAATCAAGTAAAGAACTTCATGCCCGTGGCTCCTGCTGCTGCGGCTTCTACTCCTAATGCGCCCACTAGTGCGCCGGTGATAGATCCAGTTGACAAAGGACCTGTTGAAGAGGTCCCCGTTAATGCCATTCCTACCGTCATCGATTTGGAAGCTCCACCTAAGGAGTCGCCTGTCGCTCATATGGATGAAGAGAGCGCAAGACGCCTCGCAAAATTGGAAGAACGCCTATGCATGTTGCAAGGTTATCAACTCCAAGGCTTTGATAAGTTGTCACCTTTTACAAAGGTGAAAGTTCCTGATTTTTACAAGGAGCCCGAATTCTCAAGGAAGTACGATGGAACTGGGTGTCCTAAAACCCACTTGAAGTATTATTTGAGCAAGATGGCTCGTTATTCCGATAACACCCCGCTTTTGATCAACAATTTTCAAGATAGCTTGGCAGACTCCGCCTTGACTTGGTTCATTGAATTGGATTTGGAGAAAATTTGCACCTGGGAAGATCTTGCAGAAGAATTCCTTCAGCAATACAAGTTTAATACCGAAATTGCTCCAACCCGTGAAGAGTTGGTCCGGGTTGACAAAAGGAGGATTGAAACTTTTAGAGCATATGCCCAAAGGTGGAGAACTATGGCGTCTCAAGTCAAACCTCCGTTGTCCGAGAAAGAGATCATGCAGCTGTTTCTTCGAGCATTACCTCGAGAGTACTTCGACAAGATGTTTAATAACACTTGCATCAATTTTCCCGCAATGGTTGAATTGGGAGAGCGTATTGAAGGAATAATGCGGGAAGGTCGATTGTCCGAGACGACGACTCGCAGATTTACCTTAAAGAAAGATAAGGAGCCAACTGTGGAAGTTGCCTATATTCAAAATCCTAATGCTCAAAAGCCACTAAGCACACCAGTTCAAAGGTCTGTTGTAGAAACAGGGGGTTCTTCCCGGAATTTTGACCGAAAAGGAAAAGCTCCGCAAAGGCAATTCACACCGTTACCAAGACCTATGTCTCAGTTGCTGCCGATGTTGATTGAACAAAGACTCGTAGCAAAAGAAATCCCGAGAGACAACCCGCCAAAATTTGCTGGGTTTGATTTGGCAAAATCTTGTGTATATCACATGGGTGAGAAGGGCCATGATGTGAATAATTGTTACACTCTCAAGGTCAAGATTCAGAACCTGTTGGATAAGAAGATCTTGTCGTTTAAAGATGCCACGCCAAATGTTCAACAAAATCCGCTCCCTAATCATACCGAAGCCGTTAACGTGATATTTGGAGATGAGAATGAGAAACCTTTCTTGTTCGATGTGACGAAGTTGGAAGAGCTATTGACTATAGCTAGAGATCAACCGAAAGAAGGAAATGTATCCCGGGAGGAGAAAATGTATTGCTTAGCCAAGATGTTCGCTTTAGGCATAATTCAGCCTCTTCAAGAAAGGAAGCCCGAAGGGTCCATCGAGACTGCTGTAATTGATTTGTCGTCAGAAAAATTCTCATGTAAGTTCGCGGATGAAGCCTCATGCTCTAAGCCAAAAGATGATGGGTACGAGCCAGATGTTGATGAACCATGGATTGACGCTTATTCCGATAGTGATTCGGAATGTGAGACTAATAATGCCTGTCGAGATCGTGAATTTATGAAGAAGGCTATCGAGAAAGGTGAAATTGTTGATACCCTCGGACAGCCGAGTGGTAAATATGACTTTATGGTCAAATATACGCCATCTCCAAGTTTCTTCGTTGACCTAAAGGATATCGTTCCCGATGGATGGGGAAGCATGGATGATGAAGGCATATCCGCCAATGAAGACAAGAAGTATGCTTCTAACATGGATTCTGATCTTAGTGTTAGTAAGACTCATTGGGATCGCGAATTTGTAATGACCGCTCGTGAACATGATGAAGTGGTTGATACTCTAAGGCAACCAAGTAGGAAGTATGACACTTTTGTCAAATGTTTGCCTCCGCCAAGTTTCTTCGTTGATTTGAAAGACATTGTTCCGACTGGATGGAGTGATGATGAAGATAATGAAGAAGTTCTTTCCGATACTGATTCGGAATTTGAATACCATACCTCCCACTGGGATCGGGAGTTCGTTAGGAAAACGATTGAAAAGGGCGAAATTGTTGACACTCTCGGGCAGCCAAGTGGAAAATATGATTTCATGGTGAAATATTCTCCTCCTCCAAGCGCTTCTATCGACCCTAAGACTATCGTCCCGAGTGGATGGGGGTCCGAATTTGAAGATGATGGCATGGTAGCCATGATTGATCCTGTTGTGATTGAATTGAATGCAACTTGTGAAATCCAAGCGCACGTTATGGAACCTGTGGTTATAGATCTAATGGCTGAGGGCTTCGGAGATATAAAGATCTCTAATGAAGATATTGGGCCTGTTGTGATCGAGTTGCCACCGAAGAAGAATGAGAATTTGAAAGCAAGAATTCCTCCTGTTTATGATTCCAAGGCAGTTCCATGGAATTATGAGTCTAACGAGATAGACGCTGTTACTCGGTCAGGCCGATGTTTTCCATCTCGTGAAGGTGTCGAGAAAAAGGTTGTAACCGAAGAAGAGGCGGAACAACTCCTCAAAACTCTCAAAACGAGTGAATCAGAGGTGATCGAGCAGTTAAGAAAAATGCCGGCTCAAATCTCGTTACTTGAATTATTCAAATCTTCCGAGAAGCATAGAAATGCTCTTTTAAAGGTTCTTAATGAAGTACATGTACCCGAGACAATTGGAGAGGTACAGTTGGAAGAGTTTGTAGGTGTTATCCTTCTTAAGGATCAAATTTCTTTTTCCGAAAAGGATTTGCCGCCGGAAGGGCGAGCACACTCTAAAGCATTATACATCTCTGTTCAACACTTTGATACAAGGATATCAAGAGTTCTTATTGATAATGGTTCAGCTCTCAACATCTGTCCGTTATCGACTTTGCGTCGTCTAGGTGTGGGTATGGATAATGTTCGTCCTTCTAAGACTCCAGTCAGGGCCTTTGATGGCATGAAAAAGGAAGCTCTTGGAGAAATTGACTTACAACTGATGATTGGTCCAGTTATGTTCGCTCAGAAGTTTCAAGTGCTCGATATCCCAAGCAACTTCAGTCTGTTGTTGGGACGACCTTGGATTCACGCGGCGGGAGTTATACCCTCAAGTCTACATCAGATGATCCGTTTTGTCGTCTGTGGCAAGATTATAACGGTCCATTGCGAGAAAGATTCCGAAACTTTCAACAATACTGCGATTCCTTATGTGGAGCCAGAAGTAAAAGAAGAATCAAGCTACTACTCATTTGAGTTAGTGTCAGTATCTCATGTGCCCGCGGGCACTGTTATGAGGAAGCCTCACTATTCAAAGGCGGCACTTATGTCTAGCAAAGTGTTGATCGAGTATGGATTCATTATTGGCAAAGGATTGGGAAAGCTGTCCCAAGGTATTCTCACACCCATTGAGGTGACTAAGAGAAAGAAACGAGAAGGCTTAGGTTACCAAGGCGATCAACAAGATCAAGGTAATCAGAAAAACCCGAGCATCAAGGAAAAGAGTTACCGACGTTTACTCCCTCCTCCGTTGAAAGATTTCTTCCCTGGACCGTCAAAGTTCCTTCAAGATGAAGAAGCAGACATTTATGATATCGTCGATTTATTTGAAGAGAATTTTGTGGGTGTCATTTCCGAGAGCTTCGAAGATGATCTACCTACCGATCCCGCTGTGTAAGGGATGTTTCCATTGTTTTACTTTGTTTTCAATTGTAATCCATCTAATTCTCCCCTGCGAGGGAATTCCATTTGTTCATTTGTTTTGTTCATTTCAAGTGTTGTAATAATTCGGATCACGAGCTTCGGATCCAAAACATTATATAGCATTCATTTTCAATTCAATAAAAACATATGCATGTTTTGTTAATAGACGTGCAAAAGTATACCAAACCAGCCCTATGATGATGCTTTGAGGCCTGGACTTTTGCACGATCTATAGTTTTCAAAATATGTTTTTTGGAACAAGGATGTCCAATGATATGAGGACGAGTTCCCCTTTGAAATTTTCGAAAATTCAGAATTCGAAAATTTGTTTTTCATCACATCTTCATGCATTGCATTTCTTATTTTCATATACTAACCATTCTTTTGTTACATCTCAGGCATGACACTTTGCATAACCATAGTAGTCATATGCATGGCTTGGATTCATGTTCAAAAAACTCATACGAATCTGATCATTCTGATCCCGAAAATGAAGAGGATTCCCATGTTATTAAAAGGGAATGGATCCGACATGAAGAATCCGCACCTCCCACAGAAGAGCGAACTGTCGTTATAAATTTGGGCGATTCAGAAAATCCTAGAGAAACAAAAATTGGGACAAGTCTCTCTCAAGCAGATGAAGATCGACTGATCAAACTATTGAAGGAGTATCAAGATGTCTTTGCTTGGTCTTATGCTGACATGCCGGGTCTGGACCCCAATATTGTAGAGCACACGTTGCCTCTTGATCCTACCATTCCACCTAAGAAGCAGAAGCTTAGGAGGACAAAGCCAGAATTATCCAAGAAGATTGAGGAAGAAGTCATGAAACTGTTAAAAGTGGATTTCATTGAAGTCACTCATTATGCTGATTGGATTGCTAATGTTGTCCCAGTCATGAAGAAGGATGGACGAGTTCGGGTATGTGTCGATTACCGAGACTTGAACAAAGCAAGTCCCAAAGATGACTTCCCATTACCACATATTGACGTCCTGGTCGACAGCACCGCAGGATTCGAATTATTTTCTTTCATGGATGGTTTCTCTGGCTATAACCAAATCCGAATGAAGGAAGAAGATAAGACTAAAACATCATTCATCACCCCATGGGGGACATTCTGTTACAAAGTTATGCCCTTTGGCTTGAAGAACGCAGGGGCAACTTACCAAAGAGCCATGGTGACACTATTCCATGATATGATGCATAAAGAAATTGAAGTTTATGTCGATGACATGATCGCTAAATCACGACAAGGTGAAGACCACATTGAAGTCTTGAAGAAACTGTTTGATCGACTTAGAAAGTTCAAGCTAAGGCTTAACCCCGCCAAGTGCATTTTTGGGGCAAAGTCTGGGAAGCTCCTTGGATTTATGGTTAGTAACAAGGGCATTGAGATTGATCCCTCGAAGGTGAAGGCCATTTGTGATTTGAAACCTCCTTCTACTGTTAAGGAAGTTCGAAGCTTGTTGGGAAGATTGAATTATGTTGCAAGATTCATTTCCCAGTTATCAGAAACAGCTAAACCATTCTTTAAGCTGTTGAAAAAGAATGCCAAAGTTGAATGGAATGAAGATTGTCAGAAATCCTTTCAACAATTGAAGCAATATCTTTCACAACCACCAGTTTTGGTACCGCCCACTCCGGGTATACCTTTGATTTTGTATCTCACCATTCACGATGAGTCTTTGGGAGCTATGTTAGCGCAGAAAAGACCAGAGGATGGAAAGGAACGCGCTATTTACTACCTCAGCAAAAAGTTTACTTCTGGTGAAGCTCAATATCCAGAAGTTGAGAAAACATGTGTAGCCTTAATTTGGGTATTACACAGATTACGGCAATACACTCTTCACCATCGAATTCTACTTGTGAATGAGAATGATCCTATCAAGTATCTGTTGGAAAAGCCTGCACTAGTTGGAAGGCTTGCCAAATGGCAAATATTACTCTCCGAGTTTGATATCCAGAGCATGTCTCAGAAGTCCATCAAAGGTCGAGCCATAGCTGATATGTTGGCTGAAAATCCCTCAAAGTCAAATGATTGGGATGAAATTGATGAAAGAATCCATTTGGTGTCACAAGACAAGTGGGTCATGTATTTTGATGGAGCCGTTAATCTCTCTGGTTCAGGTACTGGAGCAGTCCTGATATCCCCATCGGGTCAGCATTATCCAGTAGCCGCAAAGTTGGTATTTCCTTGTACCAATAACATTTCAGAATATGAAGCTTGCATCCTCGGTCTTCAATTAGCCATCGATATGAAGATTAAGAGATTACAAGTTTATGGCGATTCCGCACTTATCATTCTCCAAACAGGAGGTGAATGGCAAACTCGTGATTCGAAATTGATTCCTTATCATGAGTATCTTAAAGATTTGGTGGAGGAGTTCGAAGATATCTCGTTCGATTATTTGCCAAGATCTCAGAATCAATTTGCTGATGCTTTGGCAACATTATCCTCAATGTTACAAGTGACTGATGGATTGAATGTTGATCCTTTGCAAATCGACGTTTTAAAGAAGCCTGCATATTGCATGGTTATAGAAGAAGAATTTGATGGTCAACCATGGTACTATGACATCATGAATTACCTTCGAGAAGGAAAATTTCCTCAAGGAAGTCAAGCTATGGATCGGAAATACTTGACCAAATTAGCTTCCAAATTCTTTCTTAGTGGAGGTGCTTTGTACAAGAGATCTTTCGATTCGGTCCTGTTGAAGTGCGTAGACACCAAAGAGGCCAATTTATTAATGAAGGAGATACATGAAGGAGAATGTGGTCCTCATATGAATGGCCATCTTCTAGCAAGGAAGATCATGAGGCTAGGTTATTATTGGTTAACCATGGAAGCCGATTGCATTCAACATGTCAGATGTTGTTATCAATGTCAAATTTATGGGAACAAAATCAATGCTCCCCCAAATGAATTACATCAAATGTCCGAAGCATGGCCTTTCTCAATGTGGGGGATTGACATTATCGGACCAATTAATCCTAAGGCGTCAAATGGACACCGCTTCATTCTAGTGGCTATTGATTACTTCACCAAATGGATCGAAGCCAATTCTTATGCTCACGTCACCGCGAGAAGTGTGGCAAAGTTTATTCGTCGAGATATTATTGCTCGATATGGGGTTCCCGAAGCAATTATCACGGATAATGGGTCAAACTTGAATAACAAAGTAGTGGATGAGCTACTCAGTAAGTTTCACATTCGCCACTTGAATTCTTCTCCTTACCGCCCACAAATGAATGGAGCTGTGGAGGCGGCAAATAAGAATATAAAGAAGATTCTGTCCAAGACGGCAGAGAATTACCGAGACTGGCATGATCGGTTGCCGTATGCGTTAATGGCTTATCGAACTTCCATTCGCACCTCGACTGGGGCAACACCATTCTCATTGGTATATGGGATGGAAGCAGTTTTACCTGTGGAAGTGGAAATTCCTTCATTAAGGGTACTTTCGCAAATAAAGCTTTCCGAAGCAGAATGGATTCAACAGAGATTTGAACAGCTTAATATGATTGATGAGAAAAGGGTAAAAGCCCTATGCCATGGACAAAGCTACCAAAAGCGAGTGGCTAAGTCATTCAATCGTAAGGTTCGACCCAGACATTTTGAGATCAATGATCTGGTTTTGAGGAAGGTCTTACCCATTATTCCAGATCGTGGAAAGTTTACCCCCAATTATGAAGGGCCGTATGTCATCAAGAAAGTGTTGCCTGGTGGAGCATTAATTCTTGTAGAAATGGATGGCCGAGAGTTGCCAAAACCTGTGAACGCAGATGCTGTCAAGAAATATTTTCCCTGAATAAAATGTTTCGAGTTGCTTTGGACTGAATCCAAGTCTCCTTAAGAACATTTGCATCATGCATTTCATGCATACATGGCATTTTTGCATATTTGTTCATTTTGTAGGTACTCAACTGTTCCCCAGGGAAGCTATTCCAAACCTCAAGGAATCAAGCCCGAGGAAGTTGCTACATCAAATCAATCTTCTCCCTAGAATTTAGGAAGTAGATCCCATGTGTGAAGACCTTTTCTGTCCAAAAGGTTTTTCAAGTTTGAAATAAAAATCCCCAGAGGAGTTTAAAAAAATCAAATCAAATGTCTTGATTTATCAAAATTCCTCACAGACGGGAGATTTAACTAGATGATCCTTTGGAAAAACAAAAAGAGGATTTCTCAAAAATGCCAATTGGAAATGCCTAGGATGATAAAAGGCAAACTTTTGATCAAACACGTCCCTATACTCATTTTGAGAGAATTGAGCGAAAAAGCCATGTCGTAGGACGTAGGATTCGTTCACATTGAATACATGGATTGAGATGATAAAAGGCATTTCATTTCTCTATCCTAAACACTCATGTTATCCTTTGCTAGCCACTTTGAGCCAAATAAGGAGAATTCTCAAAATATCCCTGTCAAGAACCACCCCACATTGGGGCAAAATAAGAAGTTATGGTTGATCATTTTTGGAGCAAAAAGATTAAGAAAGATTTTATTGCTTTCACTTGCATCAACCTTCTTGTGATAGTTTCAGATGGATCTTTATAGAAGCTCGAAGCATCCCAAAGTGAAGAAGAGCATTCTTTTCCTCTACCCCAAACACAATTATCCTTTGCTTAGCCAAATTGAGCCTTAAGCATGTTCATTTCAAAGCCCAAAATGTTGATTATCTCCCCACATTGGGGCAATGCATATGATTTACCAAGGAAATTTAGAGAAATTGGTGAATATGTATAAAATGTCTCGAGAGTCCAAAGAGCTCAAAAGATAAATATTAGGGGGCATGAAAAAGCAGTGTGCCTGGTAAAAGCAAGGCCGATGCCCATGAAAAAACATGTCAAAAGCAAAAGCAAAAGCAAGAAAAAGCAATATGCTTATGCTTAAAACAAAATTCCATTTGCATAAGATGCTTAGAAAGAGCAAAGCTCTTATATTGCAAGAAAAAATGGACTCTCGAGACAGTTTGGTTTTCAAGAATCAAATAATGTCAGATTTGAATGATTTGGTAATGATGCCAAGATAATCATCATTCTTCTTTCAAACCCCTTCTATCAAATTTCAAGCCTTTTGAGCCTAACCCGAACCAACATTACAACCCTCTCCGAAGTCTCTTCCGATTGGGATGGTTTGAGTTAATGTAAAGATTTCACAAAGGAACTACCGCTAGAAGGAGTGGAAGTAATCCTATCTTATCTTATCTTCAAGGTTCTTGACTTGTAAACCCGCTGAAGATGTTGATGATATGTTTCTTTTCTTGGCCTCAAAGCAAATACCCTTTGTGTAAGCCCATGACCAAGCCTATATTACGGTCCTTTGGAAAGACCTTTCTGATCAATCAATTTATATTCAATGTGAATGTTTCCGAAAACCTTTGACATAGGTTCGTGAGGCATCACCAGTGAGAATTGAATAGCTTTCCCACATCGATGAATGGGAATCAAAGCCTTTATGAGAGCCAGTGTGAAAGACCTTTTTGATTAGGTTATTTCCAATTTGGCATTTTTATCTAACCTCTTTAAGTGGTTATTCAAAGATTATTTTGTTAAAATTTCCTCTTAAGGATTTTGATAATCTTTGCCTTTCACCAAAAGTTGAAAAATTCCGTTTGATTTGTTGTTAAACAATCTCGGAACTCTTTTTTTCAAAATATCTTTCCCCAGTGGATCGGTTTTTGGTCAGCCTAAACCATACCTTCGGTTTTTGGTTAGCCTAAACCATAACTTTCATCTTCGGTTTTTGGTCAGCCTAAACCATACCTTCGGTTTTTGGTCAGCCTAAACCATAACTTTCATCTTCGGTTTTTGGTCAGCCTAAACCATAACTTTCATTTTCGGTTTTTGGTCATCCTAAACCATAACCCTTGTCTTAGGTTCTAGGTCATCCTTAAACCTTGTCTTAGGTTCCAGGTCATCCTTAAACCTTGTCTTAGGTTCCAGGTCATCCTTAAACCTTGTCTTAGGTTCCAGGTCATCCTTAAACCTTGTCTTAGGTTCCAGGTCACCCTTAAACCTTGTCCTTTGGTTCCAGGTCACCCTTAAACCTTGTCCTTTGGTTCTTGATTTTCCTTAAACCATAGGTTTCTCACAAAATCATTTCTTTGTCCTTTCTTCCTTCATTCCACCCCATGAGAGAGAGAAGAACACATGAACGGTCTGACAATCCAACGGTAAGTGCTTCAGGTAAGACTCTGATCAAATGTCTGTTTTTATTTTCTTTTTCCCAAGTGGAATCGACTAAAAATTTGCAGGTGCCAATTGGTCTTTGAGCGAAACCTCTTCGAACTCCCACTCAAAGAGGGGCAGCTGTTGACACCTAATTTTTAGCCGATGCGTCATTAAAAATGAAAATTCGAGATTATGGTTTCCGATCGCGACGGAGCCTGTTTCTTGAGCAAAAAGTGTCGTTTTTTAATTCCGTCTGTTGGATTAGCTTTTATAAATGATTTTCTATTCATTTCATACAAAAACCCAAAAAGTCAAATGGTTGACTTTGGCGTTGACTTTTTGGTCAACCCTTTGACCAAAAGTCAACCCCAGGTCAAATTGGGGCTTTTCATTTAAAAAGATTCCTTTCAAGTCCAATTTCACTTTAGAAGTGGAAATTTTAGAAAAATTCAAAGATTTGATCATAAAATCAAGCTCCTAGTGAAAAGTCAACTAGGGTTTGACTTTTGGTCAAACCTTTGACCAAAAAAATTGAAAAATTCAAAAATCCCCAAATCATCTTATTTTACTTTCAATTTACCTTTGGCATTAGAAATTTTACAAAAATCGATTTAGAATCAACTTTTTCCCAAATTGCGGAATTTGATTCAAATCGGCCAAAAATGAAATTACTTCATTTCTAGTCATTTTTTAGATTAGTTTTCTTCACGACATTTGATCTAGAGGTCATTTTATATCCAATTTTTGAACCAATTTTGTGATTCCAAGCCAAACACAAAAACCCCCAATTTTAGCCCTGATCAATGATTTTGATCGATTCTTCATGATATGTGCAATTGAGATACGATTGAACCTCATTTCTTATATGAAACCCAAATTCAAAATCAATTTTGGAAGAATCACATGAATTTGAGTCAATTTGATCAATTTAGTGATCCAATGATTAGGAAGTCTAAGAGTGATTGGTCTAATTAGTGCAATTCAACTTGACCCACTCTAGACTAATATTCAATTTGATGAATTGAGACTCAATTTGGTTAATTAGACTTCAATTAAACTTGTTAGTCTAGCTTGATCATGCAATTACCCAAATTTAGAACTAATTGACTCAAATCGGTTTAATTCAAATTGAACTAATCCGATCAAATTAGTCATTTTCCGGTCGAAAATTTTGATGATCGATAATCCGGTCGGACCAACCAAGGTCAGTCACATTCTCTTGAGTGCGAAAATGACAAAATTGACCTTAATTGAGAATTACAAAAAATGACTAAGAGAAATGACCAAAATACCCTTCTTCAAGGATTAAACAAATTAATTAGGGGATTAGCAAATCGATCATGGCCATTCATCTAAAATTGATCATGACCATCCATGATGCCATGTCATCAATCCTTAGCTATTAAGGAATATTCTTAATCATTAAGGATCCATTTTGAGCCATTTGATTGATCTAAGGGCTAAAATTCAAAGTTGGGGAAGGTATATAGCATTTTTCCCTCCAAAAATTAGGGGGGATGTCCATTTTCAGATCTGAATTCTCTCTCTCTCTCTCTCTCTCTCTCTCTCTCTCTCTCTCTCTCTCTCTCTCCCTCTCCCACGATCAACTCTCCCTCTCGAGCTCCCTCTCGGCAGCCGGCCATCCGGCGCCTTGCCGGCCTCTTCCCGGCGAGCCGCCGCCACACCGGCGTCCCCCACGGCGGTCACAAGGCTGGTCGTAACACCAGCCACCTCAGCTGGTGGCCGGAGCTCCCCCCTCCGGCGAGTTCTTCATCCTCGGCAGCAGTCACCGGCAATACCGCCGGTGATGTGTCCAGCAGCTTCAACCGGCTGATTCGGCTCTCCGGCGACCTCCTCCGGCGATTCCGAGCCTCCGACTACCTCCCCCGACGTCCTCAAGTCGCTGTGGTGGCCGGCCTCGCACCGAACAGCCACCGGATCACATCATTTTCCTCAACTTTTTACTGATTCGTTCATGTGATTGAAGACGAGTCGATTCTCACATTATTTCTTGCAATCTATTGTCGTAGATCGGACGAGCTTTCCGAGGTGTCTCCGTGCCATTCCAGGTCTGAATACGGAGGCCGGATCGCTCGCTTGAGCGTTGGATCATCGTGAGACAAGGTAAGAACGTTTGAACTCAACTCTGTAATTTCGTGATCAGAAAAAACCTGATTGCTTGAGATGCTGTTTTGAGCTAGTTAACGTCGAAATCTGATGAAGTGATAAACTAGAGAGTCGTAGAACTCGTCTTAAGCTTCGATTTGATATATCATATGCCTTGATCGGACTTCATTTGCTATGTCAAAACACATTTAGAAGTCAGGATCAGAATCTGTAAAATTGCTGTTCATGTCTGTTCTGATGCATTCCTGACTGATGATGTGCTGTTGGATGAATTTTATGATTTTCTATGATCATTTTCTGGAAAAACTTCCTTCATGAGAATCGTAGAACACATCCTGATCTGTTCACCATAAAATTTTCACAAAATTTCTGAGCATGATAGCCTAGTACGATTTGCAACGTCATATGTATGTGAATCTGGTTTCATGTTGATTTCAGTAGACCTTCGTGTGTTCTTCGATTTTCATAAATTCGTGTGTTCGAGATATGAAAAAATTTTCTTCACGAAAGTTCTTCCTGAGATCGAGATCTTTCTATTGATACTAATTTCATCAAAATCGGAGATCATTTGAATTTTCAAAAGGAATTATCACGATTTGATCAGAATCTGTGTCCAGATCTGATTTTTGTTCCTTTGGAAGTTCACAAAGATGTTTCTCTGAATTTGATGAAGTTAGAGTCCTTTTTTGCAAAAATTCAAAACTTCAAAGTTGTTCATTGGGGTCTCAATATACTAACTGGAGATTTTGAGGACCTAATAGCAATTTTTGGAGGGTCAATTTGCTTGAAAAATCTTCTCGGGCTAAAATTCCATTTGCAATTGAGTCCCTCGCGAAAATCGAATTTTATAAAAATTTGGAGGGCTTTTTAGCAAAAACTCAAAACATGAAAGTTGTTGCACACAGGGAATCCTAACGGCACAAAAATTTTCGCGCGTTTTTGATAAGGTTTGTTATTTTTCCCGCCTTTGTTTTGAAATTCATAACTGAACCGAGTCCAGCCTGTCACTGAAATTTAATTGTGCATTTTCGGGAAAATTGGCTAGGATTTAGAAAAAATGGTCTTCATGACTTTTGATCCTCATGTTATAAGCTTTCTAATGACACCTGATTCACTTCATTTGAACGTCATTAGGATAGTTAATCATGCTTGAACAGAATTGATCCGAATTAGATGTTAATTGAATAAGTGGTCTTTCTCATAAAGCCCACTTCCCCTTGCTTGATTGGATTCAAAACAAGGCCCATGGGCTTGAATGCATGCTCATTTATGATCAAGCATGTGTTTGTTAGATGAATGTTAGGCCCGGTGCATGTTCGGCGGGTAGCCCATTCATGGTCATTAGAACCCGACTTTAGGGGTTAATTGATATGAGTTACCGTTTTGTGAATACAAATGGTAGCCCATTATCATTAACCATTAATCAAACAATGTTAGGTGATTAGTGGGTGATGAATCGAATCGCATGAAAAACAAAGGCCGATCCCGAGGCCCGTGTTTAATTAGTGAATTGATTGCATCATTGTTCTTTCATATGTCATTATGAATGAATGTATGAATGTAAACACCGACACCCGAGAGGCGGTCCATGGAAGAATAATCCGAAATGGTAGAAGACCAAGGTGATTGACCGATGTCCAATCCGGTCTCGATTTGTACTCATTTGACGATGGTTCTAAACCGATGTCCAATCCGGTTTCAATTTGTACTTAATTCATTCATCCCCGACCATGTCTCGGGATTTCAATTCGTGTTGTAATAAACACCCGACGAGTTGCGGGTTCTTACTTTTATTTTCTCGCACTTAGAATTAGCTCGTCCTTTCAATACTTCGAGTGTTTACTTTACGTAAGGTCTTTCAATACAATTGATTGTTTCTTTCTTTTTCTAGACTAAGATAGGATTAGTTTAGAATCTTAAATGAAAATGCAAAAACAAGATGCATGATCACCTAGTGGACTAAGACTTTGGCATGAAAATGGTAAAAAACAAATGCATGACGACTTAGATAACAACCATGTTAAGTTTAGCGGTACCGAAAGGGCGTTAATAGAAATATTAACGTAAGCTAGTCCCCGAACCTTTGATCTCTGGTTTTCGTAGAAACCGAAACGAAATTCCCGCGTTTCGGTTGGGTATTCTAGCCGACCCCCGACCTAGGCTAGTGGCGACTCCTTAAAAAATAAAATCAATCCGCTGTCACGCGAGATATGGATTTAGGGAAAATCCACGTTCATGATCAATGGATCATATGGCTAAGCAAGAGATTTACACTTCAGTAAAAATCATTTTTAAAATACCATATGAAACATCTCATGAACACTTATCTCTAAACCCGCCTCATCCGAGTTCTCGGCCCTCGAGGGGGCAGGTCGCGACAGGCTTGGCGACTCCGCTGGGGACTAGGTTACAAACCTAAGTGGATTAAAGCCGTAATAAACTTGATTGGTTGTTATCTCACTTGTCTACATTTTGTAGCATCGACTGCAAGTCAAAGTCACGTGGAAAATGAGGTTAGTCCACTAACCATGTGTTAAATGGTTTTATAGGTGGGAGCCATAAGGGGTGGAGTGAATGCAAACCCTTTATTTTGTAGGTGGTGTTCGGGTGAATGTCGAATGTATGAGATTATATTGAAGTGTTGTTTGCTTTAGATTTAAATGCATGTTTACTTGCTTTAGCACGACACAATGCACCCACATCCCGCGGTCTAAAACCCCGGATCGCTTTAGGGCACCTTTAGGAGGTATTAAGAGTGGAATCCGCATGTGAATCCATGTGGTAATCCATTCTTCAATACCGCTCATCTTGATTAGTAAGAAGTGCACCGGCCGACGTTAGTAGCGGTGGGTAAACTCTTCTTATCTAATTAAGGTGGGGACCTTAAACCTTTAGAATCCTACCCTTAGGTGTCAAAACTCACATGTCCTCATGCGATGTGTCGATGTGTTTGCCATTTTCTCTTCATGGTAAGGTTGATTGTATCGTTCTACAATTTCAATTACGCCATTTCAATTCCACGTTATATTCTTTTCTATAATGCGTGGTGATTAATCTCGATGCCCCAAATTAGGATTAGTCAAAATGGATATGTCGGAGATTCGAATCATCCCCGTTCCAAGAGCTCTCGTGACCATGTGGGAAAGTCTCGAGTCAAAGCATAAAGACTACGTGGAGAAGAGGATCGGATATCTTCCCGCACTCTTATACATCGAGCCTCGGATCGCCATGATCAAGGCATTGTCTCATTTTTGGAACTCGAAGACATCCACTTTTGTGTTTGGTCGAAATGAGTTGACCCCTACAATTGAGGAGTACGATATTGCCATTGGTAGAGTCGGGTCTTTTGGTCTAGTTAGTCCTCCAATAGATATAGATCCTATAACTCTTTTGAGCCAATTCTTAGGAATCGACATTCTCCAAATCAAAGGCGTTCTTAGAGGAAATTCCAATGCACTTTCTTTCACATTCCTAGAACAACATTTTTCTAGCTTGTCAAAAGAATCGGGTAATCAAATTCCTCGAGTTTTTCTCTTAGCCTTCTTTGGTTTTGTGGTTTTCCCATTCACCAAAAAGACTATGGATCCTTTGGTAGTTCACATTGTCAACCAAGTGTGTATGTTCAAAAGATTCTCAAATATGATCTTAGGCGAGACCTTCGTATCACTCAATAGGTTCAAACAAAACAAAAATGGTATCTTTAGAGCCCCAATAGGTTTACTCCAAATTTGGTTGGTCTCTCACCTCAAAGATTTTGGTTTGAGCTTGAAAATCATAGATGTGTCCAAAGATTGTCATCCTATCTCGCTTTTCCGAGAAAAGGAAAAAATCTTTCCCTTTTGGTCATTCTCAACTTGGTTTAGTTTTTTCAAGAACCTTGTTCCAAATCAAATCCAATGGCATGTTCGTTGGCTTGGAAATCCCGAGGTGCGCCTTAATAACGGATCCGACAACCCAATCCCACTTTTGGGTCTTACGGGGTCTACGTCATATTACCCTTTTAGGGTGATCCGTCAATATCGTGCGCTTCAAAAGATTCCACCATTCCTCAAGCTGGGGTTATATCATTTTGACTATCGCAAAGATGTCATCCAAAAGGACCAAATGACCGACGTGAAGGAAATGGTCAAATCTATCATTGATATGTGGTACAAATGCCGCCCGGAGCCGATTATCATTACCGATGAGTCGGAATTGGAAGGGGAAATGAAGATACATCACGCATTGCCGGAGTACATACACCGTCGTATTGAGCCCGAGCTTAAAGTGGATCTCCCTAATGTCCCCGAGAAGCCAACTCAACAACAAGCTATAGCCGCCAGAGCTCTTAAGGAAAAGAATGAAGCTTTAGCCGAGGTTGAACGTTTGACCCAAGAAAACAAACGAATTCGCCTCGCATCTAAAGAAGATTCATTAGGATTTGGGCTATATTCCATGAGGAAATCTCCTTTCATGTAATTTTCCTTTTATAGATTTGATGTATAGGGTTTCCTTTTTACTCATTTTTAGTAATGATGTAATAGGATTCTCTTTTTGTCTTTAGTTTGATTTAAAGGGATTGTATTTCACAAATTTTGTTGTTAATAGTGAAATTTCCCTTTGTGTGCGCTTTCTTTTCCGAGATTCCAATGGAATATAGATGGGGCATCTTGATTAATCATCGCGTGTTACCCCTTTAATTGTATAATTTCTTGTGAAGAAATTATGATAAGAGATTATTCACGTGATATTGGGATCATGAGAATATTTCTTATCTCTATTTCATCTAAAGAAAATATAAAATTGAAGGGTTTTATATTTTCGTCTTGATTCATTTTCCGTATGCTAATTTGATTTCTGTTTTTTACAGAGAGAATATTAAAATACGGCTGAATCGCGTTTTATTATACGCACCCGTCGCCAAGCAAGGATGGAGAACGAAGACACTCGTGCTCGCGTTATTACCATCGAGAATCAAATGGCGCAAATGATGGCGCTCTTAACCGATCTTGCAAATCAAGTAAAGAACTTCACGCCTGTGGCTCCTGCTGCTGCGGCTTCTACTCCTAATGCGCCCACTAGTGCGCCGGTGATAGATCCAGTTGACAAAGGACCTGTTGAAGAAGTTCCCGTTAATGCCATTCCTACCGTCATCGATTTGGAAGCTCCACCTAAGGAGTCGCCTGCCGCTCATATGGATGAAGAGAGCGCGAGACGTCTTGCAAAATTGGAGGAACGCCTATGCATGTTGCAAGGTTATCAACTTCAAGGCTTTGATAAATTGTCGCCTTTTACAAAGGTGAAAGTTCCTGATTTTTACAAGGAGCCCGAGTTTTCAAGGAAGTACGATGGAACTGGGTGTCCTAAAACCCACTTGAAGTATTATTTGAGCAAGATGGCTCGTTATTCCGATAACACCCCGCTTTTGATCAACAATTTTCAAGATAGCTTGGCAGACTCCGCCTTGACGTGGTTCATCGAATTGGATTTGGAGAAAATTTGCACCTGGGAAGATCTTGCAGATGAATTCCTTCAGCAATACAAGTTTAATACCGAAATTGCTCCAACCCGTGAAGAGCTGGTCCGGGTTGACAAAAGGAGGATTGAAACTTTTAGAGCATATGCCCAAAGGTGGAGAACTATGGCGTCTCAAGTCAAACCTCCGTTGTCCGAGAAAGAGATCATGCAGCTGTTTCTTCGAGCTTTACCTCGAGAATACTTCGACAAGATGTTTAATAACACTTGCTTTAATTTTCCCGCAATGGTTGAATTGGGAGAACGAATTGAAGGTATCATGCGTGAGGGTCGATTGTCCGAGACGACGACTCGCAGATTTACCTTAAAGAAGGATAAGGAGCCAACGGTGGAGGTTGCCTATATTCAAAATCCTAATGCTCAAAAGCCATCAAACACACCAGTTCAAAGGTCTGTTGTAGAAACAGGGGGTTCTTCCCGGAATTTTGACCGAAAAGGAAAAGCTCCGCAAAGACAATTCACTCCGTTACCAAGACCTATGTCTCAATTACTACCGATGTTGATTGAACAAAGACTCGTAGCAAAAGAAATTCCGAGAGACAACCCACCAAAGTTTGCTGGGTTTGATTTGGCAAAATCTTGTGTATATCACATGGGTGAGAAGGGCCATGATGTGAACAATTGTTACACTCTCAAGGTCAAGATTCAGAACCTGTTGGATAAGAAGATCTTGTCGTTTAAAGATGCCACGCCAAATGTTCAACAAAATCCGCTCCCTAATCATACCGAAGCCGTTAACGTGATATTTGGAGATGAGAATGAGAAACCTTTCTTGTTCGATGTGACGAAGTTGGAAGAGCTATTGACTATAGCTAGAGATCAACCGAAAGAAGGAAATGTATCCCGGGAGGAGAAAATGTATTGCTTAGCCAAGATGGCTGCTTTAGGCATAATTCAGCCTCTTCAAGAAAGGAAGCCCGAAGGGTCCATCGAGACCGCTGTAATTGATTTGTCGTCCGAGAAATTCTCATGTCAAGTTCACAAGTGAAGCATCATGCTCTAAGCCAAAAGATGATGGATACGAGCCAGATGTTGATGAATCTTGGATTGACACTTATTCCGATAGTGATTCGGAATGTGAGAGTAATAATGCCTGTCGAGATCGTGAATTTATAAAGAAGGCTATCGAGAAAGGTGAAATTGTTGATACCCTCGGACAGCCGAGTGGTAAATATGACTTTATAGTCAAATATACGCCATCTCCAAGTTTCTTCGTTGACCTAAAGGATATCGTTCCCGATGGGTGGGGAGGCATGGATGATGAAGGCATATCCGCCAATGAAGACAAGAAGTATGTTTCTAACATGGATTCTGATCTTAGCGTTAGTAAGACTCATTGGAACCGCGAATTTGTAATGACCGCTCGTGAGCATGATGAAGTGGTTGATACTCTAAGGCAACCAAGTAGGAAGTATGACACTTTTGTCAAATGTTTGCCTCCGCCAAGTTTCTTCGTTGATTTGAAAGACATTGTTCCGACTGGATGGAGTGATGACGGAGATAATGAAGAAGCTCTTTCCGATACTGATTCGGAATTTGAATACCATACCTCCCACTGGGATCGGGAGTTCGTTAGGAAAGCGATTGAAAAGGGCGAAATTGTTGACACTCTCGGGCAGCCAAGTGGAAAATACGATTTCATGGTGAAATACTCTCCTCCTCCAAGCGCTTCTATCGACCCTAAGACTATCGTCCCGAGTGGATGGGGGTCCGAATTTGAAGATGATGGCATGGTAGCCATGATTGATCCTGTTGTGATTGAATTAAATGCAACTTGTGAAATCCAAGCGCATGTTATGGAACCTGTGGTTATAGATCTAATGGCCGATGGCTTCGGAAATATAGAGATCTCTAATGAAGATATTGGGCCTGTTGTGATCGAGTTGCCACCGAAGAAGAATGAGAATTTGAAAGAAAGAATTCCTCCTGTTTATGATTCCAAGGCAGTTCCATGGAATTATGAGTCTAATGAGATAGACGCTGTTACTCGGTCAGGCCGATGTTTTCCATCTCGTGAAGGTGTCGAGAAAAAGGCTGTAACCGAAGAAGAGGCGGAACAGCTTCTCAAAACTCTCAAAACGAGTGAATCAGAGGTGATCGAGCAGTTAAGGAAAATGCCGGCTCAAATCTCGTTACTTGAACTATTCAAGTCTTCCGAGAAGCATAGAAATGCTCTTTTAAAGGTTCTTAATGAAGTACATGTACCCGAGACAATTGGAGAGGTACAGTTGGAAGAGTTTGTAGGTGCTATCCTTCTTAAGGATCAAATTTCTTTCTCCGAAAAGGATTTGCCGCCGGAAGGGCGAGCACACTCTAAAGCATTATACATCTCTGTTCAACACTTTGATACAAGGATATCAAGAGTTCTTATTGATAATGGTTCAGCTCTCAACATCTGTCCGTTATCAACTTTGCGCCGTCTAGGTGTGGGTATGGATAATGTTCGTCCTTCTAAGACTCCAGTCAGAGCCTTTGATGGCATGAAAAAGGAAGCTCTTGGAGAAATTGACTTACAACTGATGATTGGTCCAGTTATGTTCGCTCAGAAGTTTCAAGTGCTCGATATCCCGAGCAACTTCAGTTTGTTGTTGGGACGACCTTGGATTCACGCGGCGGGTGTTATACCCTCAAGTCTACATCAGATGATCCGTTTTGTCGTCTGTGGCAAGATTATAACGGTTCATTGCGAGAAAGATACCGAAACTTTCAACAATACTGCAATTCCTTATGTGGAGCCAGAAGTAAAAGGAGAATCAAGCTACTACTCGTTTGAGTTAGTGTCGGTATCTCATGTGCCCGCAGGCACTGTTATGAGGAAGCCTCACTATTCAAAGGCGGCCCTTATGTCTAGCAAAATGTTGATCGAGTATGGATTCACCATTGGCAAAGGATTGGGAAAGCTGTCCCAAGGTATTCTCACACCCATTGAGGTGACTAAGAGAAAGAAGCGAGAAGGCTTAGGTTACCAAGGCGATCAACAAGATCAAGGTAATCAGAAAAACCCGAGCATCAAGGAAAAGAGTTACCGACGTTTACTCCCTCCTCCGTTGAAAGATTTCTTCCCTGGACCGTCAAAGTTCCTTCAAGATGAAGAAGCAGACATTTATGATATCGTCGACTTATTTGAAGAGAATTTTGTGGGTGTCATTTCCGAGAGCTTCGAAGATGATCTACCTACCGATCCCGCTGTGTAAGGGATGTTTCCATTGTTTTACTTTGTTTTCAATTGTAATCCATCTAATTCTCCCCTGCGAGGGAATTCCATTTGTTCATTTGTTTTGTTCATTTCAAGTGTTGTAATAATTCGGATCACGAGCTTCGGATCCAAAACATTATATAGCATTCATTTTCAATTCAATAAAAGCATATGCATGTTTTGTTAATAGACGTGCAAAAGTATACCAAACCAGCCCTATGATGATGCTTTGAGGCCTGGACTTTTGCACGATCTATAGTTTTCAAAATATGTTTTTTGGAACAAGGATGTCCAATGATATGAGGACGAGTTCCCCTTGAAATTTTCGAAAATTTAGAATTCGAAAATTTTTTCATCACATCTTCATGCATTGCATTTCTTATTTTCATATACTGACCATTCTTTTGTTACATCTCAGGCATGACACTTTGCATAACCATAATAGTCATATGCATGGCTTGGATTCATGTCTGAAAAACTCATACGAATCTGATTATTCTGATCCCGAGAATGAAGAAGGTTCCCAGGTTATTAAAAGAGAATGGATCCGACATGAAGAATCCGCACCTCCTACAGAAGAACGAACTGTCGTTATAAATTTGGGCGATTCAGAAAATCCCAAAGAAACAAAAATTGGGACAAGTCTCTCTCAAGCAGATGCTGATCGACTGATCAAACTATTGAAGGAGTATCAAGATGTCTTTGCTTGGTCATATGCTGATATGCCGGGTCTGGACCCCAACATTGTAGAGCACACGTTGCCTCTTGATCCTACCATTCCACCTAAGAAGCAGAAGCTTAGGAGGACAAAGCCAGAATTATCCAAGAAGATTGAGGAAGAAGTCATGAAACTGTTAAAAGTGGATTTCATTGAAGTCACTCATTATGCTGACTGGATTGCTAATGTTGTCCCAGTCATGAAGAAAGATGGGCGAGTTCGGGTATGTGTCGATTACCGCGACTTGAACAAAGCAAGTCCCAAAGATGATTTCCCATTACCACATATTGATGTCCTGGTCGACAGCACCGCAGGATTCGAATTATTTTCTTTCATGGATGGTTTCTCTGGCTATAACCAAATCCGAATGAAGGAAGAAGATAAGACTAAAACATCATTCATCACCCCATGGGGAACATTCTGTTACAAAGTTATGCCCTTCGGCTTGAAGAACGCAGGGGCAACTTACCAAAGAGCCATGGTGACATTATTCCATGACATGATGCATAAAGAGATTGAGGTTTATGTCGACGACATGATCGCTAAATCACGAAGAGGTGAAGACCACATTGAAGTTTTGAAGAAACTGTTTGATCGACTTAGAAAATTCAAGCTAAGACTTAACCCCGCCAAGTGCATTTTTGGGGCAAAGTCTGGGAAGCTCCTTGGATTTATGGTTAGTAACAAGGGCATCGAGATTGATCCCTCGAAGGTGAAGGCCATTTGTGATTTGAAACCTCCTTCTACTGTTAAGGAAGTTCGAAGCTTGTTGGGAAGATTGAATTATGTTGCAAGATTCATTTCCCAGTTATCAGAAACAGCTAAACCATTCTTTAAGCTGTTGAAAAAGAATGCCAAAGTTGAATGGAATGAAGATTGTCAGAAATCCTTTCAACAACTGAAGCAATATCTTTCACAACCACCAGTTTTGGTACCGCCCACTCCGGGTATACCTTTGATCTTGTACCTCACCATTCACGATGAGTCTTTGGGAGCTATGTTAGCGCAGAAAAGACCAGAGGATGGAAAGGAACGCGCTATTTACTACCTCAGCAAAAAGTTTACTTCTGGTGAAGCTCGATACCCAGAAGTTGAGAAAACATGTGTAGCCTTAATTTGGGTATTACACAGATTACGGCAATACACTCTTCACCATCGTATCCTACTTGTGAATGAGAACGATCCTATCAAGTATCTGTTGGAAAAGCCTGCACTAGTTGGAAGGCTTGCCAAATGGCAAATATTACTCTCTGAGTTTGATATCCAGAGCATGTCTCAGAAGTCCGTCAAAGGTCGAGCCATAGCTGATATGTTGGCTGAAAATCCCTCAAAGTCAAATGATTGGGATGAAATTGATGAAAGAATCCATTTGGTGTCACAAGACAAGTGGGTCATGTATTTTGATGGAGCCGTTAATCTCTCCGGTTCAGGTACTGGAGCAGTCCTGATATCCCCATCGGGTCAGCATTATCCAGTAGCCGCAAAGTTGGTATTTCCTTGTACCAATAACATTTCAGAATATGAAGCTTGCATCCTCGGTCTTCAATTAGCCATCGATATGAAGATTAAGAGATTACAAGTTTATGGCGATTCCGCACTTATCATTCTCCAAACAGGAGGTGAATGGCAAACTCGTGATTCGAAATTGATTCCTTATCATGAGTATCTTAAAGATTTGGTGGAGGAGTTCGAAGATATCTCGTTCGATTATTTGCCAAGATCTCAGAATCAATTTGCTGATGCTTTGGCAACATTATCCTCAATGTTACAAATAACTGATGGATTGAACGTTGACCCTTTGCAAATCGACGTTTTAAAGAAGCCTGCATATTGCATGGTTGTAGAAGAAGAACTCGATGGTCAACCATGGTATTATGACATCATGAATTACCTTCGAGAAGGAAAATTTCCCCAAGGAAGTCAAGCTATGGATCGAAAATACTTGACTAAATTAGCTTCCAAATTCTTTCTTAGTGGAGGTGCTTTGTACAAGAGGTCTTTCGATTCGGTCCTGTTGAAGTGCGTAGACACCAAAGAGGCCAATTTATTAATGAAGGAGATACATGAAGGAGAATGTGGTCCTCATATGAATGGCCATCTTCTAGCAAGGAAGATCATGAGGCTAGGTTATTATTGGTTAACCATGGAAGCCGATTGCATTCAACATGTCAGATGTTGTTATCAATGTCAAATTTATGGGAACAAAATCAATGCTCCCCCAAATGAATTACATCAAATGTCCGAAGCATGGCCTTTCTCAATGTGGGGGATTGACATTATCGGACCAATCAATCCTAAGGCGTCAAATGGACACCGCTTCATTCTAGTGGCTATTGATTACTTCACCAAATGGATCGAAGCCAATTCTTATGCTCACGTCACTGCGAGAAGTGTGGCAAAATTTATTCGTCGAGACATTATTGCTCGATACGGGGTTCCCGAAGCAATTATCACGGATAATGGGTCAAACCTGAATAACAAAGTAGTGGATGAGCTACTCAGTAAGTTTCACATTCGCCACTTGAATTCTTCTCCTTACCGCCCACAAATGAATGGAGCTGTGGAGGCGGCAAATAAGAATATAAAGAAGATTCTGTCCAAGACGGCAGAAAATTACCGAGACTGGCATGATCGGTTGCCGTATGCGTTAATGGCTTATCGAACTTCCATTCGCACCTCGACTGGGGCAACACCATTCTCATTGGTATATGGGATGGAAGCAGTTTTACCTGTGGAAGTGGAAATTCCTTCATTAAGGGTACTTTCGCAAATAAAGCTTTCCGAAGCAGAATGGATTCAACAGAGATTTGAACAGCTTAATATGATTGATGAAAAAAGGGTAAAAGCCCTATGCCATGGACAAAGCTACCAAAAGCGAGTGGCCAAGTCATTCAATCGTAAGGTTCGACCCAGACATTTTGAGATCAATGATCTGGTTTTGAGGAAGGTCTTACCCATTATTCCAGATCGTGGAAAGTTTACTCCCAATTATGAAGGGCCGTATGTCATCAAGAAAGTGTTGCCTGGTGGAGCATTGATTCTTGTAGAAATGGATGGCCGAGAGTTGCCAAAACCTGTGAACGCTGATGCTGTCAAGAAATATTTTCCCTGAATAAAATGTTTCGAGTTGCTTTGGACTGAATCCAAGTCTCCTTAAGAACATTTGCATCATGCATTTCATGCATACATAGCATTTTTGCATATTTGTTCATTTTGTAGGTACTCAACTGTTCCCCAGGGAAGCTATTCCAAACCTCAAGGAGTCAAGCTCAAGGAAGTTGCTACATCAAATCAATCTTCTCCCTAGAATTTAGGAAGTAGATCCCATGTGTGAAGACCTTTTCTGTCCAAAAGGTTTTTCAAGTTTGAAATAAAAATCCCCAGAGGAGTTTAAAAAAATCAAATCAAATGTTTTGATTTATCAAATTTCCTCACAGACGGGAGATTTAACCAGATGATCCTTTGGAAAAACAAAAAGAGGATTTCTCAAAAATGCCAAATGGAAATGCCTAGGATGATAAAAGGCAAACTTTTGATCAAACACGTCCCTATACTCATTTTGAGAGAATTGAGCGAAAAAGCCATGTCGTAGGACGTAGGGTTCGTTCACATTGAATACATGGATTGAGATGATAAAAGGCATTTCATTTCTCTATCCTAAACACTCATGTTATCCTTTGCTAGCCACTTTGAGCCAAATAAGGAGAATTCTCAAAATACCCCTGTCAAGAACCACCCCACATTGGGGCAAAATAAGAAGTTATGGTTGATCATTTTTGGAGCAAAAAGATTAAGAAAGATTTTATTGCTTTCACTTGCATCAACCTTCTTGTGATAGTTTCAGATGGATCTTTATGGAAGCTCGAAGCATCCCAAAGTGAAGAAGAGCATTCTTTTCCTCTACCCCAAACACAATTATCCTTTGCTTAGCCAAATTGAGCCTTAAGCATGTTCATTTCAAAGCCCAAAATGATGATTATCTCCCCACATTGGGGCAATGCATATGATTTACCAAGGAAATTTAGAGAAATTGGTGAATATGTATAAAATGTCTCGAGAGTCCAAAGAACTCAAAAGATAAATATTAGGGGGCATGAAAAAGCAGTGTGCCTGGTAAAAGCAAGGCCGATGCCCATGAAAAAACATGTCAAAAGCAAAAGCAAAAGCAAGAAAAAGCAATATGCTTATGCTTAAAACAAAATTCCATTTGCATAAGATGCTTAGAAAGAGCAAAGCTCTTATATTGCAAGAAAAATGGACTCTCGAGACAGTTTGGTTTTCAAGAATCAAATGATGTCAGACTTGAATGATTTGGTAATGATGCCAAGATAATCATCATTCTTCTTTCAAACCCCTTCTATCAAATTTCAAGCCTTTTGAGCCTAACCTGAACCAACATTACAACCCTCTCCGAAGTCTCTTCCGATTGGGATGGTTTGAGTTGATGTAAAGATTTCACAAAGGAACTACCGCTAGAAGGAGTGGAAGTAATCCTATCTTATCTTATCTTCAAGGTTCTTGACTTGTAAACCCGCTGAAGATGTTGATGATATGTTTCTTTTCTTGGCCTCAAAGCAAATACCCTTTGTGTAAGCCCATGACCAAGCCTACATTACGGTCCTTTCGAAAGACCTTTCTGATCAATCAATTTGTATTCAATGTGAATGTTTCCGAAAACCTTTGACATAGGTTCGTGAGGCATCACCAGTGAGAATTGAATAGCTTTCCCACATCGATGAATGGGAATCAAAGCCTTTATGAGAGCCAGTGTGAAAGACCTTTTTGATTAGGTTATTTCCAATTTGGCATTTTTATCTAACCTCTTTAGATGGTTATTCAAAGATCATTTTGTTAAAATTTCCTCTTAAGGATTTTGATGATCAGTGCCTTTCACCAAAAGTTGAAAAATTCCGTTTGATTTGTTGTTAAACAATCTCGGAACTCTTTTTTTCAAAATATCTTTCCCCAGTGGATCGGTTTTTGGTCAGCCTAAACCATAACTCATTTCGGTTTTTGGTCAGCCTAAACCATAACTTTCATCTTCGGTTTTTGGTCAGCCTAAACCATACCTTCGGTTTTTGGTCAGCCTAAACCATAACTTTCATCTTCGGTTTTTGGTCAGCCTAAACCATAACTTTCATTTTCGGTTTTTGGTCATCCTAAACCATAACCCTTGTCTTAGGTTCTAGGTCATCCTTAAACCTTGTCTTAGGTTCCAGGTCATCCTTAAACCTTGTCTTAGGTTCCAGGTCATCCTTAAACCTTGTCTTAGGTTCCAGGTCATCCTTAAACCTTGTCTTAGGTTCCAGGTCATCCTTAAACCTTGTCCTTAGGTTCTAGGTCATCCTTAAACCTTGTCCTTTGGTTCTTGGTTTTCCTTAAACCATAGGTTTCTCACAAAATCATTTCTTTGTCCTTTCTTCCTTCATTCCACCCCATGAGAGAGAGAAGAACACATGAACGGTCTGACAATCCAACGGTAAGTGCTTCAGGTAAGACTCTGATCAAATGTCTGTTTTTATTTTCTTTTTCCCAAGTGGAATCGACTAAAAATTTGCAGGTGCCAATTGGTCTTTGAGCGAAACCTCTTCGAACTCCCACTCAAAGAGGGGCAGCTGTTGACACCTAATTTTTAGCCGATGCGTCATTAAAAATAAAAATTCGAGATTATGGTTTCCGATCGCGACGGAGCCCGTTTCTTGAGCAAAAAGTGTCGTTTTTTAATTCCGTCTGTTGGATTAGCTTTTATAAGTGATTTTCTATTCATTTCATACAAAAACCCAAAAAGTCAAATGGTTGACTTTGGCGTTGACTTTTTGGTCAACCCTTTGACCAAAAGTCAACCCCAGGTCAAATTGGGGCTTTTCGTTTAAAAAGATTCCTTTCAAGTCCAATTTCACTTTAGAAGTGGAAATTTTAGAAAAATTCAAAGATTTGATCATAAAATCAAACTCCTAGTGAAAAGTCAACTAGGGTTTGACTTTTGGTCAAACCTTTGACCAAAAAATTGAAAAATTCAAAAATCCCCAAATCATCTTATTTTACTTTCAATTTACCTTTGGCATTAGAAATTTTACAAAAATCGATTTTGAATCAACTTTTTCCCAAATTGCGGAATTTGATTCAAATCGGCCAAAAATGAAATTACTTCATTTCTAGTCATTTTTTAGATTAGTTTTCTTCACGACATTTGATCTAGAGGTCATTTTATATCCAATTTTTGAACCAATTTTGTGATTCCAAGCCAAACACAAAAACCCCCAATTTTAGCCCTGATCAGTGATTTTGATCGATTCTTCATGATGTGTGCAATTGAGACACGAATGAGCCTAATTTCTTATATGAAATCTAAATTCAAAATCAATTTTGGAAGAATCACATGAATTTGAGTCAATTTGATCAATTTAGGGATCCAATGATTAGGAAGTCTAAGAGTGATTGGTCTAATTAGTGCAATTCAACTTGACCCACTCTAGACTAATATTCAATTTGATGAATTGAGACTCAATTTGGTTAATTAGACTTCAATTAAACTTGTTAGTCTAGCTTGGTCATGCAATTACCCAAATTTAGAGCTAATTGACTCAAATCGGTTTAATTCAAATTGAACTAATCCGATCAAATTAGTCATTTTCCGGTCGAAAATTTTGATGATCGATAATCCGGTCGGACCAACCAAGGTCAGTCACATCCTCTTGAGTGCGAAAATGACAAAATTGACCTTAATTGAGAATTACAAAAAATGACTAAGAGAAATGACCAAAATACCCTTCTTCAAGGATTAAACAAATTAATTAGGGGATTAGCAAATCAATCATGGCCATTCATCTAAAATTGATCATGACCATCCATGATGCCATGTCATCAATCCTTAGCTATTAAGGAATATTCTTAATCATTAAGGATCCATTTTGAGCCATTTGATTGATCTAAGGGCTAAAATTCAAAGTTGGGGAAGGTATATAGCATTTTTCCCTCCAAAAATTAGGGGGGATGTCCATTTTCAGATCTGAATTCTCTCTCCTCTCTCTCTCTCTCTCTCTCTCTCTCTCTCTCTCTCTCTCTCTCCCTCTCCCACGATCAACTCTCTCTCTCGAGCTCCCTCTCGGCCGCCGGCCATCCGGCGCCTTGCCGGCCTCTTCCCGGCGAGCCGCCGCCACACCGGCGTCCCCCACGGCGGTCCAAGGCTGGTCGCAAGGCTAGCCACCTTCACCGGTGGCCGGAGCTCCCTTTTCCGGCGCCTTCTTCCTCCTCGGCAGCAGCACCGGCAATTCTGCCGGTGATCTGTCCAGCCGGTTCAACCGGCTGAACCGGCCCTCCGGCGGCCTCCTCCGGCGATTCCGAGCAACCGACAGCCTTCCTCGGTGTCTTCAAGTCGCTGTGGTGGCCGGCCTCGCACCGAACAGCCACCGGATCACATCAGTTTTCCTCAATTTTTTACTGATTCATTTACTTGAGTAAAAACGAGTCGATTCTCACATTATCTCTTGTAATCCGTTATCGTAGATTGGCCGAGCTTTCCGAGGTGTCTCCGTGCCATTCCAGGTCTGAATACGGAGGCCGGATCGCTCGCTCGAGCGTTGGATCATCGTGAGACAAGGTAAGAACGTTTGAACTCAACTCTGTAATTTCGTGATCAGAAAAAACCTGATTGCTTGAGATGCTGTTTTGAGCTAGTTAACGTCGAAATCTGATGAAGTGATAAACTAGAGAGTCGTAGAACTCGTTCTTAGCTTCGATTTGATATATCATATGCCTCGATCGGACTTCATTTGCTATGTCAAAACACATTTAGAAGTGAGGATCAGAATCTGGAATATTCTGTTCATGTCTGTTCTGATGCATTCCCTGACTGACGTTGCGCTGTTGGATGAATTTTATGATTTTTTGTGATCATTTTCTGGAAAAACTTCCTTCATGAGAATCGTAGAACACATCCTGATCTGTTCACCATAAAATTTTCACAAAATTTCTGAGCATGATAGCCTAGTACGATTTGCAACGTCATGTGCATATAGATCTGGTATCATGCTAGTTTCAGTCGACCTTTGTATGTTCTTTGATTTTCATAAATTCGTGTGTTCGAGATATGAAAAAATTTTCTTCACGAAAGTTCTTCCTGAGATCAAGATCTTTCAATTGATACTAATTTCATCAAAATCGGAGATCATTTGAATTTTCAAAAGGAATTCTCACAATTTGATCAGAATCTGTGTTCAGATCTGATTTTCATTCCTTTGAAGTTCAAAAGATGTTTCTCCGAATTTGATGAAGTTAGGATCCTTTTTTGCAAAAAATCAAAACTTCAAAGTTGCTCATTGGGGTCTCATTATGTCAACTGAACATTTTGAGGACCTAATTGCAATTTTTGGAGGGTTGATTTGCTTGAAAAATCTTCTCGGGCTAAAATTCCATTTGCAATTGAGTCCCTCGCGAAAATCGAATTTTATAAAAATTTGGAGGGCTTTTTAGCAAAAACTCAAAACATGAAAGTTGTTGCACACAGGGAATCCTAACGGCACAAAAATTTTCGCGCGTTTTTGATAATGTTTGTTATTTTTCCCGCCTTTGTTTTGAAATTCGTAGTTGAACTGAATCCAGCCTGTCACTGAGACTTAATCATGCATTTTCGGGAAATTTGGCTAGGATTTAGAAAAAATGGTCTTCATGACTTTTGTTCCTCATGTTATAAGCTTTCTAATGACACCTGATTCACTTCATTTGAATGTCATTAGGATAGTTAATCATGCTTGAACAGAATTGATCCGAATTAGATGTTAATTGAATAAGTGGTCTTTCTCATAAAGCCCACTTCCCCTTGCTTGATTGGATTCAAAACAAGGCCCATGGGCTTGAATGCATGCTCATTTATGATCAAGCATGTGTTTGTTAGATGAATGTTAGGCCCGGTGCATGTTCGGCGGGTAGCCCATTCATGGTCATTAGAACCCGACTTTAGGGGTTAATTGATATGAGTTACCGTTTTGTGAATACAAATGGTAGCCCATTATCATTAACCATTAATCAAACAATGTTAGGTGATTAGTGGGTGATGAATCGAAACGCATGAAAAACAAAGGCCGATCCCGAGGCCCGTGCTTAATTAGTGATTTGATTGCATCTTTGTTCTTTCATATGTCATTATGAATGAATGTATGGATGTAAACATCGACACCCGAGAGGCGGTCCATGGAAGAATAATCCGAAATGGTAGAAGACCAAGGTGATTGACCGATGTCCAATCCGGTCTCGATTTGTACTCATTTGATGATGGTTCTAAACCGATGTCCAATCCGGTTTCAATTTGTACTTAATTCATTCGTCCCCGACCATGTCTCGGGATTTCAATTCGTGTTGTAATAAACACCCGACGAGTTGCGGGTTCTTACTTTTATTTTCTCGCACTTAGAATTAGCTCGTCCTTTCAATACTTCGAGTGTCTACTTTACGTAAGGTCTTTCAATACAATTGATTGTTTCTTTCTTTTTCTAGACTAAGATAGGATTAGTTTAGAATCTTAAATGAAAATGCAAAAACAAGATGCATGATCACCTAGTGGACTAAGACTTTGGCATGAAAATGGTAAAAAACAAATGCATGATGACTTAGATAACAACCATGTTAAGTTTAGCGGTACCGAAAGGGCGTTAATAGAAATATTAACGTAAGCTAGTCCCCGAACCTTTGATCTCTGGTTTTCGTAGAAACCGAAACGAAATTCCCGCGTTTCGGTTGGGTTTTCTAGCCGACCCCCGACCTAGGCTAGTGGCGACTCCTTAAAAAATAAAATCAATCCGCTGTCACGCGAGATATGGATTTAGGGAAAATCCACGTTCATGATCAATGGATCATATGGTTAAACAAGAGATTTACACTTCAGTAAAAATCATTTTTAAAATACCATATGAAACATCTCATGAACACTTATCTCTAAACCCGCCTCATCCGAGTTCTCGGCCCTCGAGGGGGCAGGTCGCGACAGGCTTGGCGACTCCGCTGGGGACTAGGTTACAAACCTAAGTGGATTAAAGCCGTAATAAACTTGATTGGTTGTTATCTCACTTGTCTACATTTTGTAGCATCGACTGCAAGTCAAAGTCACGTGGAAAATGAGGTTAGTCCACTAACCATGTGTTAAATGGTTTTATAGGTGGGAGCCATAAGGGGTGGAGTGAATGCAAACCCTTTGTTTTGTAGGTGGTGTTCGGGTGAATGTCGAATGTATGAGATTATATTGAAGTGTTGTTTGCTTTAGATTTAAATGCATGTTTACTTGCTTTAGCACGACACAATGCACCCACATCCCGCGGTCTAAAACCCCGGATCGCTTTAGGGTACCTCTAGGAGGTATTAAGAGTGGAATCCGCATGTGAATCCATGTGGTAATCCATTCTTCAATACCGCTCATCTTGATTAGTAAGAAGTGCACCGGCCGACGTTAGTAGCGGTGGGTAAACTCTTCTTATTTAATTAAGATGGGGACCTTAAACCTTTAGAATCCTACCCTTAGGTGTCAAAACTCACATGTCCTCATGCGATGTGTCGATGTGTTTGCCATTTTCTCTTCATGGTAAGGTTGATTGTATCATTCTACAATTTCAATTACGCCATTTCAATTCCACGTTATATCCTTTTCTATAATGCGTGGTGATTAATCTCGATGCCCCAAATTAGGATTAGTCAAAATGGATATGTCGGAGATTCGAATCATCCCCATGCCAAGAGCTCTCGTGACTATGTGGGAAAGCCTCGAGTCAAAGCATAAAGAATATGTGGAAAAGAGGATTGGATATCTTCCCGCACTCTTATACATCGAGCCTCGGATCGCCATGATCAAGGCATTGTCTCATTTTTGGAACTCGAAGACATCCACTTTTGTGTTTGGTCGAAATGAGTTGACCCCTACAATTGAGGAGTACGATATTGCCATTGGTAGAGTCGGGTCTTTTGGTCTAGTTAGTCCTCCAATAGATATAGATCCTATAACTCTTTTGAGCCAATTCTTAGGAATCGATGTTCTCCAAATCAAAGGCGTTCTTAGAGGAAATTCCAACGCACTCTCTTTCATATTCCTAGAACAACATTTTTCTAGCTTGTCAAAAGAATCGGGTAATCAAATTCCTCGAGTTTTTCTCTTAGCCTTCTTTGGTTTTGTGATTTTCCCATTCACCAAAAAGACTATGGATCCTTCGGTAGTTCACATTGTCAACCAAGTGTGTATGTTCAAAAGATTCTCAAATATGATCTTAGGCGAGACCTTCGTATCACTCAATAGGTTCAAACAAAACAAAAATGGTATCTTTAGAGCCCCAATAGGTTTACTCCAAATTTGGTTGGTCTCTCACCTCAAAGATTTTGGTTTGAGCTTAAAAATCATAGATGTGTCCAAAGATTGTCATCCTATCTCGCTTTTCCGAGAAAAGGAAAAAATCTTTCCCTTTTGGTCATTCTCAACTTGGTTTAGTTTTTTCAAGAACCTTGTTCCAAATCAAATCCAATGGCATGTTCGTTGGCTTGGAAATCCCGAGGTGCGCCTTAATAACGGATCCGACAACCCAATCCCACTTTTGGGTCTTACGGGGTCTACGTCATATTACCCTTTTAGGGTGATCCGTCAATATCGTGCGCTTCAAAAGATTCCACCATTCCTCAAGCTGGGGTTATATCATTTTGACTATCGCAAAGATGTCATCCAAAAGGACCAAATGACAGACGTGAAGGAAATGGTCAAGTCTATCATCGATATGTGGTACAAATGCCGCCCGGAGCCAATTATCATTACCGATGAGTCGGAATTGGAAGGGGAAATGAAGATACATCACGCATTGCCGGAGTACATACACCGTCGACTTGAGCCCGAGCTTAAAGTGGATCTCCCTAATGTTCCCGAGAAGCCAACTCAACAGCAAGCTATAGCCGCAAGAGCTCTTAGGGAAAAGGATGAGGTTTTAGCCGAGGTTGAACGTTTGACCCAAGAAAACAAACGAATTCGCCTCACATCTAAGGAAGATTCATTAGGATTTGGGCTATATTCCATGAGGAAGTCTCCTTTCATGTAATTTTCCTTTTATAGATTTGATGTATAGGGTTTCCTTTTTACTCATTTTTAGTAATGATGTAATAGGATTCTCTTTTTGTCTTTAGTTTGATTTAAAGGGATTGTATTTCACAAATTTTGTTGTTAATAGTGAAATTTCCCTTTGTGTGCGCTTTCTTTTCCGAGATTCCAATGGAATATAGATGGGGCATCTTGATTAATCATTGCGTGTTACCCCTTTAATTGTATAATTTCTTGTGAAGAAATTATGATAAGAGATTATTCACGTGATATTGGGATCATGAGAATATTTCTTATCTCTATTTCATCTAAAGAAAATATAAAATTGAAGGGTTTTATATTTTCGTCTCAATTCATTTTCCGTATGCTAATTTGATTTCTGTTTTTTACAGAGAGAATATTAAAATACGGCTGAATCGCGCTTTATTATACGCACCCGTCGCCAAGCAAGGATGGAGAACGAAGACACTCGTACTCGCGTTATTACCATCGAGAATCAAATGGCGCAAATGATGGCGCTCTTAACCGATCTTGCAAATCAAGTAAAGAACTTCACGCCCGTGGCTCCTGCTGCTGCGGCTTCTACTCCTAATGCGCCCACTAGTGCGCCGGTGATAGATCCAGTTGACAAAGGACCTGTTGAAGAGGTCCCCGTTAATGCCATTCCTACCGTCATCGATTTGGAAGCTCCACCTAAGGAGTCGCCTGTCGCTCATATGGATGAAGAGAGCGCGAGACGCCTCGCAAAATTGGAAGAACGCCTATGCATGTTGCAAGGTTATCAACTCCAAGGCTTTGATAAGTTGTCACCTTTTACAAAGGTGAAAGTTCCTGATTTTTACAAGGAGCCCGAATTCTCAAGGAAGTACGATGGAACTGGGTGTCCTAAAACCCACTTGAAGTATTATTTGAGCAAGATGGCTCGTTATTCCGATAACACCCCGCTTTTGATCAACAATTTTCAAGATAGCTTGGCAGACTCCGCCTTGACTTGGTTCATTGAATTGGATTTGGAGAAAATTTGCACCTGGGAAGATCTTGCAGAAGAATTCCTTCAGCAATACAAGTTTAATACCGAAATTGCTCCAACCCGTGAAGAGTTGGTCCGGGTTGACAAAAGGAGGATTGAAACTTTTAGAGCATATGCCCAAAGGTGGAGAACTATGGCGTCTCAAGTCAAACCTCCGTTGTCCGAGAAAGAGATCATGCAGCTGTTTCTTCGAGCATTACCTCGAGAGTACTTCGACAAGATGTTTAATAACACTTGCATCAATTTTCCCGCAATGGTTGAATTGGGAGAGCGTATTGAAGGAATAATGCGGGAAGGTCGATTGTCCGAGACGACGACTCGCAGATTTACCTTAAAGAAAGATAAGGAGCCAACTGTGGAAGTTGCCTATATTCAAAATCCTAATGCTCAAAAGCCACTAAGCACACCAGTTCAAAGGTCTGTTGTAGAAACAGGGGGTTCTTCCCGGAATTTTGACCGAAAAGGAAAAGCTCCGCAAAGGCAATTCACACCGTTACCAAGACCTATGTCTCAGTTGCTGCCGATGTTGATTGAACAAAGACTCGTAGCAAAAGAAATCCCGAGAGACAACCCGCCAAAATTTGCTGGGTTTGATTTGGCAAAATCTTGTGTATATCACATGGGTGAGAAGGGCCATGATGTGAATAATTGTTACACTCTCAAGGTCAAGATTCAGAACCTGTTGGATAAGAAGATCTTGTCGTTTAAAGATGCCACGCCAAATGTTCAACAAAATCCGCTCCCTAATCATACCGAAGCCGTTAACGTGATATTTGGAGATGAGAATGAGAAACCTTTCTTGTTCGATGTGACGAAGTTGGAAGAGCTATTGACTATAGCTAGAGATCAACCGAAAGAAGGAAATGTATCCCGGGAGGAGAAAATGTATTGCTTAGCCAAGATGTTCGCTTTAGGCATAATTCAGCCTCTTCAAGAAAGGAAGCCCGAAGGGTCCATCGAGACCGCTGTAATTGATTTGTCGTCAGAAAAATTCTCATGTAAGTTCGCGGATGAAGCCTCATGCTCTAAGCCAAAAGATGATGGGTACGAGCCAGATGTTGATGAACCTTGGATTGACACTTATTCCGATAGTGATTCGGAATGTGAGACTAATAATGCCTGTCGAGATCGTGAATTTATGAAGAAGGCTATCGAGAAAGGTGAAATTGTTGATACCCTCGGACAGCCGAGTGGTAAATATGACTTTATGGTCAAATATACGCCATCTCCAAGTTTCTTCGTTGACCTAAAGGATATCGTTCCCGATGGATGGGGAAGCATGGATGATGAAGGCATATCCGCCAATGAAGACAAGAAGTATGCTTCTAACATGGATTCTGATCTTAGTGTTAGTAAGACTCATTGGGATCGCGAATTTGTAATGACCGCTCGTGAGCATGATGAAGTGGTTGATACTCTAAGGCAACCAAGTAGGAAGTATGACACTTTTGTCAAATGTTTGCCTCCGCCAAGTTTCTTTGTTGATTTGAAAGACATTGTTCCGACTGGATGGAGTGATGATGAAGATAATGAAGAAGTTCTTTCCGATACTGATTCGGAATTTGAATACCATACCTCCCACTGGGATCGGGAGTTCGTTAGGAAAGCGATTGAAAAGGGCGAAATTGTTGACACTCTCGGGCAGCCAAGTGGAAAATATGATTTCATGGTGAAATATTCTCCTCCTCCAAGCGCTTCTATCGACCCTAAGACTATCGTCCCGAGTGGATGGGGGTCCGAATTTGAAGATGATGGCATGGTAGCCATGATTGATCCTGTTGTGATTGAATTGAATGCAACTTGTGAAATCCAAGCGCACGTTATGGAACCTGTGGTTATAGATCTAATGGCTGAGGGCTTCGGAGATATAAAGATCTCTAATGAAGATATTGGGCCTGTTGTGATCGAGTTGCCACCGAAGAAGAATGAGAATTTGAAAGCAAGAATTCCTCCTGTTTATGATTCCAAGGCAGTTCCATGGAATTATGAGTCTAACGAGATAGACGCTGTTACTCGGTCAGGCCGATGTTTTCCATCTCGTGAAGGTGTCGAGAAAAAGGTTGTAACCGAAGAAGAGGCGGAACAACTCCTCAAAACTCTCAAAACGAGTGAATCAGAGGTGATCGAGCAGTTAAGAAAAATGCCGGCTCAAATCTCGTTACTTGAATTATTCAAATCTTCCGAGAAGCATAGAAATGCTCTTTTAAAGGTTCTTAATGAAGTACATGTACCCGAGACAATTGGAGAGGTACAGTTGGAAGAGTTTGTAGGTGCTATCCTTCTTAAGGATCAAATTTCTTTTTCCGAAAAGGATTTGCCGCCGGAAGGGCGAGCACACTCTAAAGCATTATACATCTCTGTTCAACACTTTGATACAAGGATATCAAGAGTTCTTATTGATAATGGTTCAGCTCTCAACATCTGTCCGTTATCGACTTTGCGTCGTCTAGGTGTGGGTATGGATAATGTTCGTCCTTCTAAGACTCCAGTCAGGGCCTTTGATGGCATGAAAAAGGAAGCTCTTGGAGAAATTGACTTACAACTGATGATTGGTCCAGTTATGTTCGCTCAGAAGTTTCAAGTGCTCGATATCCCAAGCAACTTCAGTCTGTTGTTGGGACGACCTTGGATTCACGCGGCGGGAGTTATACCCTCAAGTCTACATCAGATGATCCGTTTTGTCGTCTGTGGCAAGATTATAACGGTCCATTGCGAGAAAGATTCCGAAACTTTCAACAATACTGCGATTCCTTATGTGGAGCCAGAAGTAAAAGAAGAATCAAGCTACTACTCATTTGAGTTAGTGTCAGTATCTCATGTGCCCGCGGGCACTGTTATGAGGAAGCCTCACTATTCAAAGGCGGCACTTATGTCTAGCAAAGTGTTGATCGAGTATGGATTCATTATTGGCAAAGGATTGGGAAAGCTGTCCCAAGGTATTCTCACACCCATTGAGGTGACTAAGAGAAAGAAACGAGAAGGCTTAGGTTACCAAGGCGATCAACAAGATCAAGGTAATCAGAAAAACCCGAGCATCAAGGAAAAGAGTTACCGACGTTTACTCCCTCCTCCGTTGAAAGATTTCTTCCCTGGACCGTCAAAGTTCCTTCAAGATGAAGAAGCAGACATTTATGATATCGTCGATTTATTTGAAGAGAATTTTGTGGGTGTCATTTCCGAGAGCTTCGAAGATGATCTACCTACCGATCCCGCTGTGTAAGGGATGTTTCCATTGTTTTACTTTGTTTTCAATTGTAATCCATCTAATTCTCCCCTGCGAGGGAATTCCATTTGTTCATTTGTTTTGTTCATTTCAAGTGTTGTAATAATTCGGATCACGAGCTTCGGATCCAAAACATTATATAGCATTCATTTTCAATTCAATAAAAACATATGCATGTTTTGTTAATAGACGTGCAAAAGTATACCAAACCAGCCCTATGATGATGCTTTGAGGCCTGGACTTTTGCACGATCTATAGTTTTCAAAATATGTTTTTTGGAACAAGGATGTCCAATGAAATGAGGACGAGTTCCCCTTGAAATTTTCGAAAATTTAGAATTCGAAAAGTTTTTCATTACATCTTCATGCATTGCATTTCTTATTTTCATATACTAACCATTCTTTTGTTACATCTCAGGCATGACACTTTGCATAACCATAGTAGTCATATGCATGGCTTGGATTCATGTTCAAAAAACTCATACGAATCTGATCATTCTGATCCCGAAAATGAAGAGGATTCCCATGTTATTAAAAGGGAATGGATCCGACATGAAGAATCCGCACCTCCCACAGAAGAGCGAACTGTCGTTATAAATTTGGGCGATTCAGAAAATCCTAGAGAAACAAAAATTGGGACAAGTCTCTCTCAAGCAGATGAAGATCGACTGATCAAACTATTGAAGGAGTATCAAGATGTCTTTGCTTGGTCTTATGCTGACATGCCGGGTCTGGACCCCAATATTGTAGAGCACACGTTGCCTCTTGATCCTACCATTCCACCTAAGAAGCAGAAGCTTAGGAGGACAAAGCCAGAATTATCCAAGAAGATTGAGGAAGAAGTCATGAAACTGTTAAAAGTGGATTTCATTGAAGTCACTCATTATGCTGATTGGATTGCTAATGTTGTCCCAGTCATGAAGAAGGATGGACGAGTTCGGGTATGTGTCGATTACCGAGACTTGAACAAAGCAAGTCCCAAAGATGACTTCCCATTACCACATATTGACGTCCTGGTCGACAGCACCGCAGGATTCGAATTATTTTCTTTCATGGATGGTTTCTCTGGCTATAACCAAATCCGAATGAAGGAAGAAGATAAGACTAAAACATCATTCATCACCCCATGGGGGACATTCTGTTACAAAGTTATGCCCTTTGGCTTGAAGAACGCAGGGGCAACTTACCAAAGAGCCATGGTGACACTATTCCATGATATGATGCATAAAGAAATTGAAGTTTATGTCGATGACATGATCGCTAAATCACGACAAGGTGAAGACCACATTGAAGTCTTGAAGAAACTGTTTGATCGACTTAGAAAGTTCAAGCTAAGGCTTAACCCCGCCAAGTGCATTTTTGGGGCAAAGTCTGGGAAGCTCCTTGGATTTATGGTTAGTAACAAGGGCATTGAGATTGATCCCTCGAAGGTGAAGGCCATTTGTGATTTGAAACCTCCTTCTACTGTTAAGGAAGTTCGAAGCTTGTTGGGAAGATTGAATTATGTTGCAAGATTCATTTCCCAGTTATCAGAAACAGCTAAACCATTCTTTAAGCTGTTGAAAAAGAATGCCAAAGTTGAATGGAATGAAGATTGTCAGAAATCCTTTCAACAATTGAAGCAATATCTTTCACAACCACCAGTTTTGGTACCGCCCACTCCGGGTATACCTTTGATTTTGTATCTCACCATTCACGATGAGTCTTTGGGAGCTATGTTAGCGCAGAAAAGACCAGAGGATGGAAAGGAACGCGCTATTTACTACCTCAGCAAAAAGTTTACTTCTGGTGAAACTCAATATCCAGAAGTTGAGAAAACATGTGTAGCCTTAATTTGGGTATTACACAGATTACGGCAATACACTCTTCACCATCGAATTCTACTTGTGAATGAGAATGATCCTATCAAGTATCTGTTGGAAAAGCCTGCACTAGTTGGAAGGCTTGCCAAATGGCAAATATTACTCTCCGAGTTTGATATCCAGAGCATGTCTCAGAAGTCCGTCAAAGGTCGAGCCATAGCTGATATGTTGGCTGAAAATCCCTCAAAGTCAAATGATTGGGATGAAATTGATGAAAGAATCCATTTGGTGTCACAAGACAAGTGGGTCATGTATTTTGATGGAGCCGTTAATCTCTCTGGTTCAGGTACTGGAGCAGTCCTGATATCCCCATCGGGTCAGCATTATCCAGTAGCCGCAAAGTTGGTATTTCCTTGTACCAATAACATTTCAGAATATGAAGCTTGCATCCTCGGTCTTCAATTAGCCATCGATATGAAGATTAAGAGATTACAAGTTTATGGCGATTCCGCACTTATCATTCTCCAAACAGGAGGTGAATGGCAAACTCGTGATGCGAAATTGATTCCTTATCATGAGTATCTTAAAGATTTGGTGGAGGAGTTCGAAGATATCTCGTTCGATTATTTGCCAAGATCTCAGAATCAATTTGCTGATGCTTTGGCAACATTATCCTCAATGTTACAAGTGACTGATGGATTGAATGTTGATCCTTTGCAAATCGACGTTTTAAAGAAGCCTGCATATTGCATGGTTATAGAAGAAGAATTTGATGGTCAACCATGGTACTATGACATCATGAATTACCTTCGAGAAGGAAAATTTCCTCAAGGAAGTCAAGCTATGGATCGGAAATACTTGACCAAATTAGCTTCCAAATTCTTTCTTAGTGGAGGTGCTTTGTACAAGAGATCTTTCGATTCGGTCCTGTTGAAGTGCGTAGACACCAAAGAGGCCAATTTATTAATGAAGGAGATACATGAAGGAGAATGTGGTCCTCATATGAATGGCCATCTTCTAGCAAGGAAGATCATGAGGCTAGGTTATTATTGGTTAACCATGGAAGCCGATTGCATTCAACATGTCAGATGTTGTTATCAATGTCAAATTTATGGGAACAAAATCAATGCTCCCCCAAATGAATTACATCAAATGTCCGAAGCATGGCCTTTCTCAATGTGGGGGATTGACATTATCGGACCAATTAATCCTAAGGCGTCAAATGGACACCGTTTCATTCTAGTGGCTATTGATTACTTCACCAAATGGATCGAAGCCAATTCTTATGCTCACGTCACCGCGAGAAGTGTGGCAAAGTTTATTCGTCGAGATATTATTGCTCGATATGGGGTTCCCGAAGCAATTATCACGGATAATGGGTCAAACTTGAATAACAAAGTAGTGGATGAGCTACTCAGTAAGTTTCACGTTCGCCACTTGAATTCTTCTCCTTACCGCCCACAAATGAATGGAGCTGTGGAGGCGGCAAATAAGAATATAAAGAAGATTCTGTCCAAGACGGCAGAGAATTACCGAGACTGGCATGATCGGTTGCCGTATGCGTTAATGGCTTATCGAACTTCCATTCGCACCTCGACTGGGGCAACACCATTCTCATTGGTATATGGGATGGAAGCAGTTTTACCTGTGGAAGTGGAAATTCCTTCATTAAGGGTACTTTCGCAAATAAAGCTTTCCGAAGCAGAATGGATTCAACAGAGATTTGAACAGCTTAATATGATTGATGAAAAAAGGGTAAAAGCCCTGTGCCATGGACAAAGCTATCAAAAGCGAGTGGCTAAGTCATTCAATCGTAAGGTTCGACCCAGACATTTTGAGATCAATGATCTGGTTTTGAGGAAGGTCTTACCCATTATTCCAGATCGTGGAAAGTTTACCCCCAATTATGAAGGGCCGTATGTCATCAAGAAAGTATTGCCTGGTGGAGCATTAATTCTTGTAGAAATGGATGGCCGAGAGTTGCCAAAACCTGTGAACGCAGATGCTGTCAAGAAATATTTTCCCTGAATAAAATGTTTCGAGTTGCTTTGGACTGAATCCAAGTCTCCTTAAGAACATTTGCATCATGCATTTCATGCATACATGGCATTTTTGCATATTTGTTCATTTTGTAGGTACTCAACTATTCCCCAGGGAAGCTATTCCAAACCTCAAGGAATCAAGCCCGAGGAAGTTGCTACATCAAATCAATCTTCTCCCTAGAATTTAGGAAGTAGATCCCATGTGTGAAGACCTTTTCTGTCCAAAAGGTTTTTCAAGTTTGAAATAAAAATCCCCAGAGGAGTTTAAAAAAATCAAATCAAATGTCTTGATTTATCAAAATTCCTCACAGACGGGAGATTTAACTAGATGATCCTTTGGAAAAACAAAAAGAGGATTTCTCAAAAATGCCAATTGGAAATGCCTAGGATGATAAAAGGCAAACTTTTGATCAAACACGTCCCTATACTCATTTTGAGAGAATTGAGCGAAAAAGCCATGTCGTAGGACGTAGGATTCGTTCACATTGAATACATGGATTGAGATGATAAAAGGCATTTCATTTCTCTATCATAAACACTCATGTTATCCTTTGCTAGCCACTTTGAGCCAAATAAGGAAAATTCTCAAAATATCCCTGTCAAGAACCACCCCACATTGGGGCAAAATAAGAAGTTATGGTTGATCATTTTTGGAGCAAAAAGATTAAGAAAGATTTTATTGCTTTCACTTGCATCAACCTTCTTGTGATAGTTTCAGATGGATCTTTATAGAAGCTCGAAGCATCCCAAAGTGAAGAAGAGCATTCTTTTCCTCTACCCCAAACACAATTATCCTTTGCTTAGCCAAATTGAGCCTTAAGCATGTTCATTTCAAAGCCCAAAATGTTGATTATCTCCCCACATTGGGGCAATGCATATGATTTACCAAGGAAATTTAGAGAAATTGGTGAATATGTATAAAATGTCTCGAGAGTCCAAAGAGCTCAAAAGATAAATATTAGGGGGCATGAAAAAGCAGTGTGCCTGGTAAAAGCAAGGCCGATGCCCATGAAAAAACATGTCAAAAGCAAAAGCAAAAGCAAGAAAAAGCAATATGCTTATGCTTAAAACAAAATTCCATTTGCATAAGATGCTTAGAAAGAGCAAAGCTCTTATATTGCAAGAAAAAATGGACTCTCGAGACAGTTTGGTTTTCAAGAATCAAATAATGTCAGATTTGAATGATTTGGTAATGATGCCAAGATAATCATCATTCTTCTTTCAAACCCCTTCTATCAAACTTCAAGCCTTTTGAGCCTAACCTGAACCAACATTACAACCCTCTCCGAAGTCTCTTCCGATTGGGATGGTTTGAGTTAATGTAAAGATTTCACAAAGGAACTACCACTAGAAGGAGTGGAAGTAATCCTATCTTATCTTATCTTCAAGGTTCTTGACTTGTAAACCCGCTGAAGATGTTGATGATATGTTTCTTTTCTTGGCCTCAAAGCAAATACCCTTTGTGTAAGCCCATGACCAAGCCTATATTACGGTCCTTTGGAAAGACCTTTCTGATCAATCAATTTGTATTCAATGTGAATGTTTCCGAAAACCTTTGACATAGGTTCGTGAGGCATCACCAGTGAGAATTGAATAGCTTTCCCGCATCGATGAATGGGAATCAAAGCCTTTATGAGAGCCAGTGTGAAAGACCTTTTTGATTAGGTTATTTCCAATTTGGCATTTTTATCTAACCTCTTTAGATGGTTATTCAAAGATCATTTTGTTAAAATTTCCTCTTAAGGATTTTGATGATCGGTGCCTTTTACCAAAAGTTGAAAAATTCCGTTTGATTTGTTGTTAAACAATCTCGGAACTCTTTTTTCAAAATATCTTTCCCCAGTGGATCGGTTTTTGGTCAGCCTAAACCATACCTTCGGTTTTTGGTTAGCCTAAACCATAACTTTCATCTTCGGTTTTTGGTCAGCCTAAACCATACCTTCGGTTTTTGGTCAGCCTAAACCATAACTTTCATCTTCGGTTTTTGGTCAGCCTAAACCATAACTTTCATCTTCGGTTTTTGGTCAGCCTAAACCATAACTTTCATTTTCGGTTTTTGGTCATCCTAAACCATAACCCTTGTCTTAGGTTCCAGGTCATCCTTAAACCTTGTCTTAGGTTCCAGGTCATCCTTAAACCTTGTCTTAGGTTCCAGGTCATCCTTAAACCTTGTCTTAGGTTCCAGGTCATCCTTAAACCTTGTCCTTAGGTTCTAGGTCATCCTTAAACCTTGTCCTTTGGTTCTTGATTTTCCTTAAACCATAGGTTTCTCACAAAATCATTTCTTTGTCCTTTCTTCCTTCATTCCACCCCGTGAGAGAGAGAAGAACACATGAACGGTCTGACAATCCAACGGTAAGTGCTTCAGGTAAGACTCTGATCAAATGTCTATTTTCTTTTTCTTTTTCCCAAGTAGAATCGACTAAAAATTTGCAGGTGCCAATTGGTCTTTGAGCGAAACCTCTTCGAACTCCCACTCAAAGAGGGGCAGCTGTTGACACCTAATTTTTAGCCGATGCGTCATTAAAAATGAAAATTCAAGATTATGGTTTCCGATCGCGACGGAGCCTGTTTCTTGAGCAAAAAGTGTCGTTTTTTAATTCCGTCTGTTGGATTAGTTTTTATAAGTGATTTTCTATTCATTTCATACAAAAACCCAAAAAGTCAAATGGTTGACTTTGGCGTTGACTTTTTGGTCAACCCTTTGACCAAAAGTCAACCCCAGGTCAAATTGGGGCTTTTCATTTAAAAAGATTCCTTTCAAGTCCAATTTCACTTTAGAAGTGGAAATTTTAGAAAAATTCAAAGATTTGATCATAAAATCAAACTTCTAGTGAAAAGTCAACTAGGGTTTGACTTTTGGTCAAACCTTTGACCAAAAAATTGAAAAATTCAAAAATCCCCAAATCATCTTATTTTACTTTCAATTTACCTTTGGCATTAGAAATTTTACAAAAATCGATTTTGAATCAACTTTTTCCCAAATTGCGGAATTTGATTCAAATCGGCCAAAAATGAAATTACTTCATTTCTAGTCATTTTTTAGATTAGTTTTCTTCACGACATTTGATCTAGAGGTCATTTTATATCCAATTTTTGAACCAATTTTGTGATTCCAAGCCAAACACAAAAACCCCCAATTTTAGCCCTGATCAGTGATTTTGACTGATTCTTCATGATGCGCGCAATTGAGGCACGAATGAGCCTAATTTCTTATATGAAATCTAAATTCAAAATCAATTTTGGAAGAATCACATGAATTTGAGTTAATTTGATCAATTTAGGGATCCAATGATTAGGAAGTCTAAGAGTGATTGGTCTAATTAATGCAATTCAACTTGACCCACTCTAGACTAATGTTCAATTTGATGAATTGAGACTCAATTTGGTTAATTAGACTTCAATTAAACTTGTTAGTCTAGCTCGGTCATGCAATTACCCAAATTTAGAGCTAATTGACTCAAATCGGTTTAATTCAAATTGAACTAATCCGATCAAATTAGTCATTTTCCGATCGAAAATTTTGATGATCGATAATCCGATCGGACTAATCAAGGTCAGTCACATCCTCTTGAGTGCGAAAATGACAAAATTGACCTTAATTGAGAATTACAAAAAATGACTAAGAGAAATGACCAAAATACCCTTCTTCAAGGATTAAACAAATTAATTAGGGGATTAGCAAATCAATCATGGCCATTCATCTAAAATTGATCATGACCATCCATGATGCCATGTCATCAATCCTTAGCTATTAAGGAATATTCTTAATCATTAAGGATCCATTTTGAGCCATTTGATTGATCTAAGGGCTAAAATTCAAAGTTGGGGAAGGTATATAGCATTTTTCCCTCCAAAAATTAGGGGGGATGTCCATTTTCAGATCTGAATTCTCTCTCCTCTCTCTCTCTCTCTCTCTCTCTCTCTCTCTCTCTCTCTCTCCCTCTCCCACGATCAACTCTCCCTCTCGAACTCCCTCTCGGCAGCCGGCCATCCGGCGCCTTGCCGGCCTCTTCCCGGCGAGCCGCCGCCACACCGGCGTCCCCCACGGCGGTCCGAGGCTGGTCGCAAGGCTAGCCACCTTCGCCGGTGGCCGGAGCTCCCTTTTCCGGCGCCTTTTCCTCCTCGGCAGCAGTACCGGCAATTCTGCCGGTGATCTGTCCAGCCGGTTCAACCGGCTGAACCGGCCCTCCGGCGGCCTCCTCCGGCGATTCCGAGCAACCGACAGCCTTCCTCGGTGTCTTCAAGTCGCTGTGGTGGCCGGCCTCGCACCGAACAGCCACCGGATCACATAGTTTTCTCAATTTTTTACTGATTCGTTTACTTGAGTAAAAACGAGTCGATTCTCACATTATCTCTTGTAATCCGTTATCGTAGATTGGCCGAGCTTTCCGAGGTGTCTCCGTGCCATTCCAGGTCTGAATACGGAGGTCGGATCGCTCGCTCGAGCGTTGGATCATCGTGAGACAAGGTAAGAACGTTTGAACTCAACTCTGTAATTTCGTGATCAGAAAAAACCTGATTGCTTGAGATGCTGTTTTGAGCTAGTTAACGTCGAAATCTGATGAAGTGATAAACTAGAGAGTCGTAGAACTCGTCTTAAGCTTCGATTTGATATATCATATGCCTCGATCGGACTTCATTTGCTATGTCAAAACACATTTAGAAGTGAGGATCAGAATCTGGAATATTCTGTTCATGTCTGTTCTGATGATTCCCTGACTGACGTTGCGCTGTTGGATGAATTTTATGATTTTTTGTGATCATTTTCTGGAAAAACTTCCTTCATGAGAATCGTAGAACACATCCTGATATGTTCACCATAAAATTTTCACAAAATTTTGAGCATGTTTGCCTAGTACGATTTGCAACGTCATGTGCATATAGATCTGGTATCATGCTAGTTTCAGTCGACCTTTGTGTGTTCTTTGATTTTCATAAATTCGTGTGTTCGAGATATGAAAAAATTTTCTTCACGAAAGTTCTTCCTGAGATCAAGATCTTTCAATTGATACTAATTTCATCAAAATCGGAGATCATTTGAATTTTCAAAAGGAATTCTCACAATTTGATCAGAATCTGTGTTCAGATCTGATTTTCATTCCTTTGAAGTTCAAAAGATGTTTCTCCGAATTTGATGAAGTTAGGGTCCTTTTTTGCAAAAAATCAAAACTTCAAAGTTGCTCATTGGGGTCTCATTATGTCAACTGAACATTTTGAGGACCTAATTGCAATTTTTGGAGGGTTGATTTGCTTGAAAAATCTTCTCGGGCTAAAATTCCATTTGCAATTGAGTCCCTCGCAAAAATCGAATTTTATAAAAATTTGGAGGGCTTTTTAGCAAAAACTCAAAACATGAAAGTTGTTGCACACAGGGAATCCTAACGGCACAAAAATTTTCGCGCGTTTTTGATAATGTTTGTTATTTTTCCCGCCTTTGTTTTGAAATTCGTAGTTGAACTGAATCCAGCCTGTCACTGAGACTTAATCATGCATTTTCGGGAAATTTGGCTAGGATTTAGGAAAAATGGTCTTCATGACTTTTGTTCCTCATGTTATAAGCTTTCTAATGACACCTGATTCGCTTCATTTGAATGTCATTAGGATAGTTAATCATGCTTGAACAGAATTGATCCGAATTAGATGTTAATTGAATAAGTGGTCTTTCTCATAAAGCCCACTTCCCCTTGCTTGATTGGATTCAAAACAAGGCCCATGGGCTTGAATGCATGCTCATTTATGATCAAGCATGTGTTTGTTAGATGAATGTTAGGCCCGGTGCATGTTCGGCGGGTAGCCCATTCATGGTCATTAGAACCCGACTTTAGGGGTTAATTGATATGAGTTACCGTTTTGTGAATACAAATGGTAGCCCATTATCATTAACCATTAATCAAACAATGTTAGGTGATTAGTGGGTGATGAATCGAAACGCATGAAAAACAAAGGCCGATCCCGAGGCTCGTGCTTAATTAGTGATTTGATTGCATCTTTGTTCTTTCATATGTCATTATGAATGAATGTATGGATGTAAACATCGACACCCGAGAGGCGGTCCATGGAAGAATAATCCGAAATGGTAGAAGACCAAGGTGATTGACCGATGTCCAATCCGGTCTCGATTTGTACTCATTTGATGATGGTTCTAAACCGATGTCCAATCCGGTTTCAATTTGTACTTAATTCATTCGTCCCCGACCATGTCTCGGGATTTCAATTCGTGTTGTAATAAACACCCGACGAGTTGCGGGTTCTTACTTTTATTTTCTCGCACTTAGAATTAGCTCGTCCTTTCAATACTTCGAGTGTCTACTTTACGTAAGGTCTTTCAATACAATTGATTGTTTCTTTCTTTTTCTAGACTAAGATAGGGTTAGTTTAGAATCTTAAATGAAAATGCAAAAACAAGATGCATGATCATCTAGTGGACTAAGACTTTGGCATGAAAATGGTAAAAAACAAATGCATGATGACTTAGATAACAACCATGTTAAGTTTAGCGGTACCGAAAGGGCGTTAATAGAAATATTAACGTAAGCTAGTCCCCGAACTTTTGATCTCTGGTTTTCGTAGAAACCGAAACGAAATTCCCGCGTTTCGGTTGGGTTTTCTAGCCAACCCCCGACCTAGGCTAGTGGCGACTCCTTAAAAAATAAAATCAATCCGCTGTCACGCGAGATATGGATTTAGGGAAAATCCACGTTCATGATCAATGGATCATATGGTTAAACAAGAGATTTACACTTCAGTAAAAATCATTTTTAAAATACCATATGAAACATCTCATGAACATTTATCTCTAAACCCGCCTCATCCGAGTTCTCGGCCCTCGAGGGGGCAGGTCGCGACAGAAGTAGAGGAGTATAAAGAAGTGCAAACATCGTACAAGATAATAGAATCATAATCGAGAATTCCATAGTCTAAATAGAGTTTCGATCGTACATACTTGTGATTATTGTTTTTCACGTTGTGATTTTAGAAAGAAAATTACTTGAGTGAAAAGTATATGTGATAGTATAGTCTATCATCTGAGAAGCATTGCTTTTGTAATCTTTTGCTAATTCAATAGTGAAACACAGCCATCAGGCTGCCAGCGTGGAGAGTAGATATAGGCTCAATAAAGTCGAGCCACTGTAAAGATCTATGTACAGTATTCTCTATCCCTAAAATTTTATTTATTATTGCTGACATTATATTGCATACATATCTGTCAAACAAACTCGTCAGAACATCATCTTAGTCATCAGACGCAATCATCTTACGCTAACTTTTATATAAGTTTGTAATACTCATTCATCTGATATTGCTCATACGAGTTGTTCACCTCGACTATATTCATTCCGCACGTTTAAATCATACAATTTTATAAAATCACCTATTCACCCCTCTCTAGGTAATAGCAATAGCCGTAACAACATTTTCAATTTTCATATTATATATGGAATTGTGAATGTTGGGATGCTTGGTGTTGTTGCTGTTAGCTGCTGAGTTATGTTGAGAGAAGCTTGTAGAGCAATGCTTCATAAGAAAGTTTTAAATCGAGATACTGAGTGAATCACCAATAGGAAAATAGACTCTGTTTGCGAGAGCATTTGGTCAAAGCAGCTTGTGTTTGGTGAGAATAATCTACTTCTTTTGTATGGTGAGAGAGAACATTGTAATAGTTTTGTACTATTTTCACCGGCAAAAGTACACAAGTGCCATAACTTGTATACGGCGATCACTTTGGTGCCATAACTTTTTTTCGGATCACTTTGGTGTCAAAATCGGAGAAAAAAGATCACTTTAGTGCCAATTTGGCCGGAAATCCGACGTGATATTTTTTATTAATTTTTTACGCCGACATGGCTCGCCGGAGGGCTGAGTCAGCGTGTACAGTCAGCATTTTTTATTTTAAATAATTTTTTTCAACGTGTACAGTCAGCATTTTTAATTTTAAATATTTTTTTTCTTTTTTTTCCTTTTTCTTTTCTTTTTCTCCCCTCGCCGGCCGGTTGCCGGTGGCCGGCCGGCCACCGGCGAAGCCCTACAAGGGCTGGGCGAGGGCGGCCTTGCCCATGGCCGGCGAGGGGCGGCCGACCCTCGCCGGCAACGGGCGAGGCCGGCAAGGGGCGGCCGACCCTCGCCGGCGACGGGCGAGGCCGGCCCTCGCCGGCCCAGGCGAGGGCGACCCTCGCCGGCGTTGGGCGAGGCCGGCCCTCGCCGGCGTCGGGCGAGGGTTGCCCTGCGCCCGACTCAGGCGAGGGCGACCCTCGCCGGCGTTGGGCGAGGCCGGCCCTCGCCGGCCCAGGCGAGGGTCGCCCTCGCCGGCGTCGGGCGAGGGTCGCCCGCGCCCGACTCAGGCGAGGGCGACCCTCGCCGGCCCAGGCGAGGGCTGCCCTCGCCCGCCTAGCGTCGAGGGTCGCCCTTGCCTGAGTCGGGCGCGGGCGACCCTCGCCCGACGCCGGCGAGGGTCGCCCGACGCCGGCGAGGGTCGCCCGACGCCGGCGAGGGTCGCCCTCGCCGGATCTGGCGAGGGCCGGCCTCGCCCGTCGCCGGCGAGGGTCGCCCTCGCAGGATCTAGCGAGGGCGACCCTCGCCTGGGCCGGCGAGGGTCGGCCGCCCGTCACCGGCCATGGGCAAGGCCGCCCTCGCCCAGCCCTTGTCGGGCTTCGCCGGTGGTCGGCCGGCGAGGGGAGAAAAAAGAAAAGAAAAGAAAAGAAAAAGGAAAAAAAAAAGAAAAAATATTTAAAATTAAAAATGCTGACTGTACACGTTGAAAAAATTTATTTAAAATAAAAAATGCTGACTGTACACGTTGACTCAGCCTCCGGCGAGCCACGTCGGCGTCAAAAATTAATAAAAAATGCCACGTCGGATTTCCGGCCAAATTGGCACTAAAGTGATCTTTTTTCTCCGATTTTAGCACCAAAGTGATCCGAAAAAAAGTTATGGCACTAAAGTGATCACCGTACACAAGTTATGTCACTTGTGGTGTACTTTTGCCTATTTTCACCTGTTATAGTTCTCTCGAGTCTCCACCCCCACGTTTGCTTCGAGGTACCTCCGAACTTCCCATTGGTTGCATTAAGAAGGGAATGAAGGGAAATAGGGAGATCACCACTTTCTTTCTCCAACTTCTTTAGATGCCATGAAAGGATTGAAAGAGCATTGGAACTGTAGATAGACCACTACTTTCTTGCTCTTAGTGTCTTTGTGATATCAAGTATTTATTTGATAACCTCCGATATCGGGACATACTGAAGTTGCTTTTTCTGTATTTGCAGGTGCAAAGTATTGATTTAGTGACAGAATTTAATTCATTGATTTGACAAGCCTACTACATCCGAAATAAATGAGAAGGAAGGCCTTTGGAGGTCTGCAAATTACAGTTGTAAATGTTTTTTGTGCTTGAATGCGAAGGTTTGCTTCGATATCGCCTCTTAGTTGGGAACGGCTTTTTTTCTTATCTAGTAGTTCTGTCTTATTGTTAATGGAGCCATCCCCTGCTGAGTTACGAAGTTTCCACATGTTAAGATCAAATAAAATAGCTTCCTAAACATTTGGAGTTACCTTGCTGTGTTGCTAAACTTTAAGTGATGGTCAATTATGCAGGTTAGAAGAAGTTTATGCTGTGTGATTGTCGTGCAATCATTGGTGATGAGAATTTGCGCCAAGTCATCGCTGCGCTCTTGTGAAGAAAAAAATTAATTGAAGCCGACCTTCAATGAAGCAGAAAGAGGGAGAGAATTTTATTGAGTGAACTGATAATTTCATGGTGACAATGTACTACACTTTGGGGCTGTGATCGGTTGTTGTAATTGTATTTTTGGAGCTATAGATTAGTTGTTGTGGAATGGGCTATGGCCAGTGGGAGGTTTCATTTTTTTGTAAGCTCATTGGTTGTCTTAACAGATTAGGCAACTGCGTGAATAACAGCTTTATTAAACAGATGACATCATGCAGGGAAAATATTTAGTGCCGAGGTCACCAAGTACCAGTATTAAAAATGGATGGCAGAATGCAATGGAATACAAGTGCTCCAACCACTTAACAGATCTGCTATATGTGCGAACCGAAAATTATGAAGTCCATCAAATACGATAGTTGATGCACTACAAAAAAACTGTAATTTAGCTACAATATATTTGCGACGACAACAGTATCGTCGCTAATTAGCGACAACAAAAGGCAAATAGTCGCTAATTGGCGACGAAATTAGCGACCAAGTTAATTTCGTCGCCAATTACCGAAAATAGCGACGGCAACAGACAATTAGTCGCTAATTCGTCGCTAAATAGCCACGAGATAAAGATGTCGTCGCCAATTTGCGACGATCACGCTTTTCTGTCGCTAAATAGCGACTACATTCAGCGACGGCATTTTTATCATAGCTAAGTAGCTACGAAAATACTTGGTAGTCGCAAAAACACAGTTTAGCGACGCATCGTAATTACTTCGTCGCTAATGTGATCTAATGTTACATTTTACGTTTCTAGGTCTCTGGACAGTTTAGCGACTAAGTTGTCGCAATCTCGTCTCAAATTAGCGACGATATTAGTACCGTCACTAAATAGCTACTATATTTACCTACGACTTGTGTTTAGTCGCTGAATAGCGACTATCTTTAGCGACGATTTAGTTTATTAGTCGCTATTTAGCGACGAAGTAAACATATTTCGTCGCTAAAATATAGCTTATATCAGCAACAAAACAGACGATTCATTCATTTCGCAGCACTCGATCTCTTCTTCCTCTCTGTCTGAACGAGAGCCCGACGCCTACTTGGAGTAAGTACAAGTTACCTGGAGGTGGAGATGCGTATGCTTTAGCGAAGAAATCGGAAAAGCTTAAGGGAGTGAGAAATTCGCGATTGAAGAAATCGCAAAAAATACACCATTGTCCCAACTTGTTTAATTTCAAGGTAAGTTATTTCTTCTTTCAATTTGACTGATATTTCTGTCTATTACGCGTTGTTGTGTTGCCGTTATACGTTGTTGTTTACACGAGATTGATTTCAAGCCTAATATGGGGTTAAACGACTCGGATACATGTGACACCCCCCATATGTTTGTTAAAATACCGTAATGAATCTTGACATTTGTTGAGTCGGGTTTTCATCGTAGGCATCATGGAAGGAGATAGGTCTTGGATGTATAATAAGAACTTACCTAGGCGTGGAGGATTAACCGATGAGTTTCGTGCTGGGTTGGAAAAATTCATGGCGTTTGCTAGTTCACAAGTTGAATACATGAACGGAAGTAAGTTAAGGTGTCCGTGCAAAAAATGCAAAAACAGTAAATTCCAAGAATATGATATCGTTCAAGAGCATCTTTATAGAAACGGTTTCACTCCGAATTACTACAATTGGACTTGCCATGGTGAACCATTTATGTCTCCCGAGGAATATCGCAATACTCACCAATTGCCTTGTGTACGGGAAGAATGTAGTAGTGCTAGAGATGAATTAAATCCATATCAGAGAATGGTGCTTGATGCAGCTGCTCATAATTTTGGATGGGAAACGAACCAAACTAGCACCCATGAGCATGGAAGCTCCAGTCATACATCACAGTTTGACAATTCTGGTGACACAACATTTGAAGAAAGTGTGTGCCATAAATTTCGTGACGTGTTGAGTTCAGCGGATGAACCTTTATGGGGAGGTTGTGACAACCACTCAACGCTATCGGTCACGGCAAGAATGCTAAGTATTAAAGCCGAGCATAACGTGTCAGAGAACTGCTTCAATTCTTTTGTGGAAATAATGCGTGAAGCATTACCCCGTGATAACAACATGCCGAGTTCCTTTTACGATATGAAGAAGTTAGTGCATGACCTGGGTCTTCCGGTTGAGCGGATTGACGTCTGCATCGCAGGGTGTATGTTGTATTGGAAAGAATATCAATCTGCTAAATCTTGCAAGTTTTGCGGTGAGCCTAGATACAAGGTTCAAAGGAGGCATGGTGGTAACCATACACGTAGACCAGTGAAGCAATTGTTTCATCTGCCGTTAATTCCTAGATTGCAAAGGTTGTTTGCGTCTCGAGCTACTGCTGAACACATGAGTTGGCACGCAAACCATGAAACTGAAGAGGATATGATGTGTCATCCTTCCGATGCATACGCCTGGAAACATTTCGATAGAACATACCCAGATTTCGCTATGGAGCGACGCAACATCAGGCTAGGTCTATGTAGTGATGGGTTTGCCCCCTTTGGTAAAACCGGAAAAAACTATTCATGCTGGCCAGTCATATTAACGCCGTACAATCTCCCTCCTGGCATGTGCATGAAGACACCTTATATGTTTCTGACATTGATCGTGCCCGGTCCGCATAACCCGAAGAAGATGATAGACGTTTACATGCAACCATTGATTGAAGAGTTGCAACAACTATGGAATGTTGGTGTTCCAACCTATGATGTTTGCACCGATAAAACATTTCTATTGAGGGCTGCGCTTCTTTGGACGATAAATGACTTCCCAGCTTATGGAATGTTGTCTGGGTGGAGCACAGCCGGCCTGTTAGGATGTCCGATTTGTATGGAGAAATCAAAGTCGTTCCGATTAAAACATGGTAAGAAGGCGTGTTACTTTGATTGCCACAGACAATTCTTACCGATGAATCATCCATTTAGAAGGAATAAGAAAGAGTTCGTCAAAAAAAGGATTGAAAGGACACCTCCACCAATGAGGTTGACCGGTTATGAACTTTGGGAACGAGTCCAAACCTTCCCGACCGTTGTTGAAGCCCCGCAATGCATACCTCATTCGTATGGTTCTACGCATAAATGGACAAAGCGCAGTATATTTTGGCATTTACCATATTGGAAGACCCACTTTGTTCATCATAACCTTGACGTCATGCACATAGAGAAGAATGTTTTTGAGAATGTCATCAACACGGTGATGGACGTCCCTGGCAAAACAAAGGACAACCTAAATGCAAGAAAAGACTTGCGAGACATTTGTGATCGGCCGACTCTAGACGTGGAGCCAAGCAGTATTGGTCCAAAGCCAAAAGCAGTGTACACGTTGACCAAGGAGCAGCGACGTGCAGTCTTAACATGGTTGAAATCTGTCCGATTTCCTGATGGGTATGCTTCAAACATCGGGAGATGTGTTGATTTGAATGCATGTAAGTTGTCAGGTATGAAAAGTCATGACTGTCACGTCTTTATGGAGCGACTACTTCCAATAGCCTTGAAGGAATTTCTGCCAAACTTCGTGTGGGGCGCTCTTACTGAATTGACGACTTTCTTTCATGATATTTGCTCGACAATGTTACGTACATCACACATGGAGAAGCTGGAGAAAGATATTCCAATCATCATGTGTAACTTGGAGCGGATATTCCCCCCATCGTTCTTTGATTCAATGGAGCATCTACTAGTTCATTTGCCATACGAAGCAAAACTTGCAGGTCCCGTCCAATTTCGATGGATGTACCCATTTGAGAGGTAACAATGTTTTTCATTTTGTATAGATATGAAACTACCTATCAACGATGTTGAACTAAAATGTCGTTTTCCATATAGGTTTTTGTATCATTTGAAGAAAAAAATTAAGAATAAGGCATGTGTGGAGGCTTCAATTTGTAATGCATACATTGTTGAAGAAGTGACTACATTTGCATCATACTACTTTGAGTCGCACGTGCAATGCAAGAGGCGGAGACCAGGACGAAACGACGAGGGACCGCTTGATTCGGATTGTAACTCATTCTCCATTTTCAATTATCTTGGTCGACCAAGCGGCGTATGTAAGTTACGTTATATAACGGGGGAAGAAATGCATGCAGCCCACACATACATTTTATTGAATTGTCCAGAAGTGGAGCCATACTTTCAGTAAGCATTTCATATTAGACCTCACAATGTGAATGTATATACACATTTATTGTGTCTAACCATTCGCTAATAAATTATTCTATCTTGGCTCAAATCGAACAGAATGTTTCGGGCATCCATGTCAGGAGTATCGCCTGATGAGCTTGATCGTTTGTGCAATGACCATTTTGCAGCATGGTTTAAAAATTATGTAAGATCGACGTGAAGTGTTAACTTGTAGTTTTCATCAAATTTTGATATTACTGCATACTCTATGTATACGTACATATATGAATAACTTATTCATATGTGTCATTAGGTTCACAATAATCATGGCATGATCGAGAATGAAGGGTTGTTATATCATCTGTCATTGGGTCCAAAAGCAATAGCAAGAACTTGGCCAGCATATTTTGTCAACGGTTATAATTTTCACACGCAAGAATATGGCAAGGGAAAGGCCACGATGAATAGTGGCGTCTGTGTTCGATCTGGGAGCAGTTTGATGGAGGCCTTTTACGGCTTGTTGGATGCTATCATACAGGTAGAGTACCCTGGTCCACCATTGGCCGTTACGTTATTTAAATGCACGTGGTTCGACCCTATCAAAGGAATGAGGGTGCATCCGAAGTTTAATTTGGTTGAAGTTAATCACAAGAGAAAATATATGAAATACGAACCATTTGTACTAGCACAACAAGCAATTCAAGTCTATTACGCATCATATCCGAGCTTGAAACAGGACAAAGTTGAGTGGTTGGCAGCATGTCAAATCAAAGCGCGAAAAAAGATCGAACAACACTGGAAAGATACAGCATATCAGCAAGAGGTCGTTCTGCACACAGCTGAACCTTATGAATATAATATTCCATCTTTACAAGACCCACATGGAGCATTGATCGATGTTGATGCAAGTGAAGTTCGTCAATCGAACTTGCATCATAGTGTTGAAGAAGATGAATTTATCACTGATGATGACGAGGACACTGATGAGGAAAACGAGGACACCGAAGACGAAGACGAGTTTTATGATCATAGTGAAGATGCAGAAGACGACGATGATCATGACAACGACGAAGATGACAATGACAACGACTTTGGGTTTTGAAACTTTTACCATTCTTCTTTATGACATGTATAACGTATTTTATTGTTTATTGTGTTATAATTAATATTCAGTATATACGGTATATATGATAATATTATTTATGAATCAGGTGTATTTATATATAAATATATAATAATGTAATTAGGTGTATTCTGTAAAAATTAGCGACAATTTTGTCGCTAAAAAAGTCACTAATTAGTGATGGCGACGCACAATGTCGTCGCCAAAAAAGGCCGAGAGCTATAAAATTTGCAATGTGGTACATCTTTAGCGACAAACCATAAACAATAGTCACTAATTAGCGACGGTCATACCCTTGTCGTCGCCAAAAGTGGCCGAGAGCTATATATTTGGTATTCGGTCCGACATTAGCGACGGACCCTGTTCTTGTCGCTAATTAGTGACGGAGACGTGCTCGGTCGTCGCCAAAAGTTACCGAGAGCTATACAATTTGCATTCGGGGACATCATTAGCGACGGATCACATATCTTCGTCGCTACTTGGTGACGGGGAGCTCATATCGTCGCTAAAAGTGAAATTTTAGCGACGGATACGTGCTCGGTCGTCGCCAAAAGTTACCGAGAGCTATACAATTTGCATTCGGGGACATCATTAGCGACGGAGCACATATCTTCGTCGCTACTTGGTGACGGGGAGCTCATATCGTCGCTAAAAGTGAAATTTTAGCGACGGAGACGTGCTCGGTCGTCGCCAAAAGTTACCGAGAACTATACAATTTGCATTCGTGACATCATTAGCGACGGAGCACATATCTTCGTCGCTACTTGGTGACGGGGAGCTCATATCGTCGCTAAAAGTGAAATTTTAGCGACGGAGACGTGCTCGGTCGTCGCCAAAAGTTACCGAGAGCTATACAATTTGCATTCTGGGACATCATTAGCGACGGAGTACATGTCTTCGTCGCTACTTGGTGACGGGGAGCTCATATCGTCGCTAAAATTGAAATTTTAGCGACGATGCTGTCGCTGATTGGTCGCCAAATGTTGCCGCGTTATGGATTTGATTCAGGCGTTTTAGCGACTACTTGGTCGCTATACCGTCACTAATTAGCGACGGAGGTTTTTAATTGTAGCCAATTAGCGACGATTCGTGGCTATGCCGTCGCTGAATCACGATAACCTAAGTTCGAAATCGATTTTGCCCATTCTGTCTCTCTCTATCTCTCCTCTACTCTCGCTCTCCCTGTGACCTTCCGACGCCGCTCGATCGCCCGCCGCCGCTCGTCTGGCCTCTCGCCGCCGCTCGTCCGCCCGCTCCCCGCCGCTCGTCCACCCGCTCGGCTGCCCGCTCCCCGCCGCTCTCCCTGTGACCTCAGAAAGAACGACGCTAAACCCAGATCATACGTTGTTGCTTGAGAGAGGAGCGAGTCGCCAGCTCTCCCCTCGCCGTCCGAAATCAACCGTGGGTCTAGCACGGCGTCGCTTCCTCGCCGGCGTCGCAGCGGAGCTCAAGCGAAGCCTCACTGTTCAGGTCTCTCTCTCTCTCTCTCTCGATGATACGGCTTACGTTTGAGGTTTCTGGTTTGCTGTCACGACAATATCCAAAGTATTACAATTGCATAGAGTCTGGAACCAGTTCCGAATTCACCCGGCTCGATAGCATTGCGTCTGTGAAACATCTACAAGTTTAATGGGTCTAACTGGCTGTTCGTTTGGCTGACTCTTCACCAGATCAACGATATGAATTTGATCTGGTCTCAATCATATCTTACTGCTGAATAGACTGAAACAAATACATTGGCGCAAAAATGATTAAAGAGTTCCTGAAGTAAAAAAAAAAATTGAGGAGCGAATCATATTTTATAGCTTTGCGTAGGATGAGTTGGCATCATTTGGCCAATTCTTTATCAAAATTTTTTAACACGGTTCGTCTATAAGAGGATCATGCCGCCATTTTTCAATATGACAAAAGTTTTCCTTCATCTAAGCTCGGGAAGAATTTTAGACTGTCATTATGATTATAATTTAAAATTTTTCAAGGGCAAGGAATCTAATAAACAACAAGGACAAATATATCTGCAGTTTTGTCTTTTGGAAGTGAGTATGGTGGAATCTTCATCCGTTTATTCTTCGTGCTAATCTTTCTGAATGTGAATTATGCTCTCCTGGTGGATTATATTTCTTTTTATATGACTCCATTAGATTTATTGTCAATAATGGTATAAACGAACTGTAGTTTTCAATGCTGGTTTGGTGCTGTTCATTCCTACTTATGTTGGTGCAAGAGCACAAGAGGGTCGTTTTCCTAGCAGGCACAAACATCATCATATTACTCGAAAGAGCACTCCATAAGTCTTTGTCAACGGTTGCTGTCATCTTTTCCCTGCTGTTTCACACTTAAGTACATCCTGCATCCACAATGCGTGTGTATATAGAAATTGTTCCTCACATTCAAATACACACATTAGTAGCTTTTTATTATTATTTTGTCATCTTCAAAACATTATAAGAAATTTTTTCGACGAAAGCATGGTAAAATTATAAATTTGGCTTGACTAGATGTTAATGCACATGTAATGTGGTTGTCACTATGATTTATTTCATGCTGCGGTATCAGCATGGCCAGAAAGAACTTGGGAAGTCATCTCTGCAAGTATGTCCTCTTCTTAACAGATCTCAAACATAGCTGGCATAATGTGTCGGCTGAAGCATATTTGCTCATGCTTCATAGAGCTACATCAAAGATACCCATTTGGCTTCTATCATCCTTTTCCTTTGTTTGGTTTGGATTTCATGAGGAGATGCCTGCAACCTCTATTTGGCAATTGTTTATGAAATGAAATTTCCATGTAGTTTAGACGACAAAGTACCCACCAGATGATCCACTGCTTGACCAGTAATGCTATTAATCACAGCAAAATGATTTTATCTGCCTTCACACCAGAAGAACGCTTGGTTTGGTCTTTTGATTTATCTGTTATTATTTAGAATTCAAGATCCGCAGTTATAGCATAGGCAATTTATCCCAGGACCGGAACATTGAAAACCACTGCAGGAGAATCAGAGGCCCAAAAAATTTGTTATGTGTCATTAAGACGGTCTTCATCAGCTATTTGCTTATTGTGAAGTACATTAAAACAAAATGGTTTATTTTGTAACGTTGTTTTCCTTATGCAGGAAGAAGAACAATATTTACACACTGCAAGAAAAATGGTAAGTTTTTAATTGGGTTATAAATCATTTCTACTTGGTAAATAAATTGTTCTAACTAGTTTGTTTTTCCAATGTGCACCAGCGTCCAAATCAGAAAAATAACAACAAGGGTAAGGGTAAGGCTGCTGATCAACCGACGGTCTATACACGTGGACGGGCCAGAGGAGGGCGTTCAATGGCAGTCGTGATCAGGCCGGTCGACGAGGCTAGTCCCCCTCGACGGACCTTCGTGCCCACGCCCACTTGGGTCGATACGCCCCCCACAGAACCGCAGCCTCAACAGGAGGAAGACGAAGGAACGGAGGAGACTCAATCTGAGGGCGAGCCTTTGATCACGGCACGATCATCGGTAGGCCAAGCGTCGACACCGCCAAGCGCCGAAGATGCGGATGACAATTGGGTCATCGATGATGAAGGGAGGAGGCGGATAGAACCGTTAGGAGACTCGTAAGTACAATTTGATGAAAGTGCATAATTTTTTGTTATTAACTGTATAGGCTAGATTTTCTTATGTTTTTGAGATGTTTTATGTATTTTTTATGTTTAACAATGCAGCTTCTACAGAGCTACGGTAGTCCTGCGGGACTGGTATCGTATGATCAACAATTTTTGGCGTGGGCCATATACATGCATTACGCAAGCGCCGGAGGAAGATAGGAGAGTATGGTGGCGAGAGTTTGAGGTAAGTGTAAGATCGGTTTGTTAGTGACATTTCTAAAATGTATTGGTAAATTGAGTTAGCGTTTTTTTTTTGTGCAGCGCAAGTACTATTGGGACAGATCTATGGATAGCGAGGTTAGAAGAATTTTAAACAAGAAGGCCGGCGATCACATGCGAAATGTGATGAACAAGGCGAAAACCACTCAGAGGCAGCCGGCTTGGATGGACGATCAGTCATGGAGGGAAATCCATAGAAAGTGGGCTAGTGAGGAGCATAAGCGCGCCAGCGAGAGGAATAAAATTAATCGAACTTCCAGTTCCAGAGAATCTGGGATTGGGACGTATGCCGGCGGCTCCATCACAGTTGCGGAGCACAAAAGGAAGATGGTAAGTATTGTCAGATTGTCAATTTATTCCGTTAATAGATTGTATGACTAGTTCGAAGTCCGTTGTGTATGTTAGGCGAAGGTGTTGGGAACGCCGCCCAGCTTCTCACAAACGTATGAGCGGACCTTCATGAGAAAGGACAAATCATTCGTCAGTGGCACGGCGAAGGCCGTTAAGGTATGTTCGAACTTGATGATTTTATAGCAGATTAGTTGATTGTGATGCATGCCTAGTAACTTTTAAAGTCTGTACGTAGGAAAAATTTGATGAAATGCTTGCATCTACGGCGGGTGTCGGGGGTAGTGGCAGCGGCGAGGGTACAGAAGGGACGTCGCCCTCGATTGAAATGTCGCAGGCCGAGCAAGAGAAGCTGTGGTGGCAGGCATCTGCAGCAGTGAAGAAAGGGAAGGTGTACGGGTTGGGGTCGTTAGCCCGGGACAGCATGAAGTCGGTAGGCACATCTTCTGCTGGAACGAGTTCAAGGCGCAGCGCAAGAGAGAGTGAGCTGGAAAAAAAAGTGGAAAACCTCGAGAATCAACTTGCAGAGAAAGACGAAAAAATGAAGAAGATGGAGGAGAGACTAGATGCCATAGATGCCAGAGATGAGGCAATGCGCCTCATGCAACAACAATTGAGTATGCTATTGAGACAACAGCAGGGTCAGCATTCGCAGCAAGACGATGAGGATGAAGCAGCCGAGCAGACTGGACTTCCACCGGCACCCCCACCCGATGAAGACCATGAAGAGTAGATACATTTGCTGAACATTTTTCATATGTACGAATGATAATTGTTTAGATACATTTGCTGAACCTTTTTGATATGGGTACTTTTCTTAGATATTTACTTTTTGCTTCTATATTTCGTTATGCGTTGAATGTTATGACTTATCAGGTAGAACTGAACAAAAAACGAAAAAAAATATTAATCGTTCAAACAGCTTTAGCGACGCTACGATCTACTATCGTCGCTATTCTGGACGATTTAGCGACGAACATTAGCCTTTGTCGCTAAATGGCGACGAATCGGCGACTACCTTGTCGCTAAAGTGGCCGAGTGATACCATTTTGCATTCGGGACAACGTTAGCGACGGACAATCTAATCGTCGCTGTTTAGCGACGACCATTAGCTTTGTCGCTAAATGGCGACGAATCGGCGACTACCTTGTCGCTAAAGTGGCCGAGTGATACAATATTGCATTCGGGACAAATTTAGCGACGGACAATCTAATCGTCGCTGTGTAGCCACGACCATTAGCCTTTGTCGCTAAATGGCGACGAATCGGCGACTACCTTGTCGCTAAAGTGGCCGAGTCATACAATTTTGCATTCGGGACAAAGTTAGCGACGGACAATCTAATCGTCGCTAATTAGTAACGGAAGAACACATTGTCGTCGCCAAAAGTGACGGTAGATGACAGTGTCGTCGCTAAAAGTGGCCGAGAGCTATAATATGCATTCGGGACGTCATTAGCGACGGGGGATAGAGTTATCGCTAATTGGTGACGGCAGTAGACATTGTTGTCGCTAAATATGCGATACTGAGTTCCATGCATGCTGGACATTTTTGCGACTACAAGAGAAATATCGTCGCAAAAATTTGCGACGATCATACTCTTGTAGTCGCTAAAATATTAGCGACGCCAGGTGTAGTTCGTCGCGAAATGGCGACTAATGGTTTGTCTAGTCGCTAAGTTGCGATATCTGAGTTTTGCGACAGATGTGTTAGCGACGAGACAATTTGTCGCTAATTAGCGACGAATTGCCATATGTTTCGTCGCTAATTTTAGCGACATGGTTTTTCGCAACGAAATTTGGTTCGTCGCTAATTGTCGTCGCTAAAATGCAGTTTTTTTGTAGTGATGCTCGTATTTATAACATGAGACTCTTCAAACCTAACATATAGGACATTACTTCATCTCACAACCTTCCCTACCCTTAATTGATACTTTTACAGCATATTGGGTTTCGTTATCTGACCATGGAGGAACGGGCTCGAAGGATGACATATGTCCATACGATTCCCCCATTTCTGAATTTCCAAGGTGATTCACCAATGTGACGATGACAAAATGATCATTCCTCTCGTAAATGAACACAAGACCATCAACTGGTTGCCCTAGGGAGGCAGATCGATCTGTGACCTCTAGGGCAAAAGCATTCCAATGGTATGCTATCAAAGTGAAAAGGTAACTCGAGGTTTTGCCATCCTCCTCATGAAAAAGATGGCGTCAACACAACAAAAGTCAAAGGCATTTTTTTCCCAAACGTTCCACCTAACCAGATGAAAAAAATTACAAGCAGTATGCAATGGTTCATGTAGTCCTATATTACAGGAAAGCTGTTCGTATCTGATGCTAAAGTATTCAGGTTCTTAACATATAGGAGCAGCTCAACATATGAATCTTTTGTTGTCTGGGAAATCATATTAGTATAATTCTGGCTTGAGAGCCAAAGGTTACCTAACATGAACTAATTAGTGGAAGACGTATGACCGAGCGTTGAGGGGTGTGTAGGCTGGAAACTGACTGATGCTACTTTCTATGGAGACAGGAGATGGAAGTGAAGGAGGGCCCCGGTAATCAGCATGAATTTCAACAAAAATTTTAAGAGGATAGCGCGGAACTCATTCACGGTCATTGTTTCCTTCTTAGGGAGGAATTCCGCAATCTTTTCTATGGCCTCGTGATTATTCCTTATTTGACTCAATGCAATTTCGTACACACTATCTGAAATTTTCTTCATGGCAGCATCAATGTCTTCTGTAAGCTTTTATGACATTATGACTCCATTCGTTTTGCGGAAAATGTAACATTTTTGAAAAATATTTTCCAAAAAATCATTTTCCAGGAAATGAAAGCATTTTCTGGTGTTCGGTTGAGACTTGAAAATGAACTAGCAAATATTTTTCGTTGTTCGTTTTGGAAAATCAGTTTGATTTTCCTCCTTGCACTCCTTCTAATAATTTTTTATTTTATTTTGAAAAAAATTTGAATTTCTAATTACCTTTTAATCATTTTTTATATTTCTACTTTTTTTCTTCCTTTTTTTTTTTGCTTTCTTTCTTCCTCTGCTAGTAGCTGGCCACAGCGACAATCGGTGACCGACCGTAGGCGAGGCTCGGCCTCACTTGCCATAGACTGGCGAGGCTTGAGCAAGGCTTCACCTCAATTCGCGAGGCTAGCGAGGCTCGACCTCGCCTCTCTAGATTTGGCAAGGTTTGGCCTCGCCTCGCCAGCCATTGACAATGCACTAGCAGATTAAAAAAGAAAAGAAAAATAAAAAAATAATTAAAAAGAAAAGGATTGTGCAAACAATCTATATGTTCAAAGCATTCGTAAGCCACGCAAACAAATTGGTAAAGTAGTGCAGAAATTAATAATTTGCAAACTATAAAAGGAGTTTGTAATTTTATTAGAGTATTCAATAAGTAACCAATTTTTTCCAATAATAATAAGCAACCAGCAAATTATTTAGGAAGTTTTCTCATGACATATGTTCATCCAACAATTTCGTAGTTTACTGCCTAAGTCTTTCTGGGCCGGAAGATGCTCGGTCCAAAGGTAGATTTAACCATCTGAAAAAGCAACGCCAGCTGTAGCCTAGCAAACAACGCCACGGGAAGACAACTGAGCACAGTAACTGATAGCCAAACCCACTTGGGTCTCTCATTCAACAGAATGGTAAGAGCGGCAGCGAAGGCTGCGAGCATGGAAGCCAGGGAGGAAAAGAGGGAGGACAGGCCGATTATCATCTTCGTAGGCAACGAGTAGAGAAAATCTTCTGGCCCATACGATGAAGTTAGGATGGCCGAGAATGATAGGATGGCTGCCACAGAGAAGAACAAGCCTAGTGCGTCCGAAATTGCAAAAACCACGAGAGGGTCCTTTCCTAACAATATAGGGACCCCGGTATTGTTGGTGTTGCCTCCCTGTACAATAAAAGCCGCAACAAACAGAGCCATAGCGATTAGAGTTGAGATGAGCAAGAATGAACTCGAGGTACTCTTCATCCATTTTTCTCCATTCTTAAGCAACTCCTTGTGCTCTTCTAGGAATATTTGCCAATATGTCTTATATTTTTTCGTTTCTCCATCTGGAAAAGATACCGTCACCGTCTTATAATAAGGATGGACCCACCCTTCCACAGCCTACACGGGAACAAAGCCACGCAAGTGAAATAACGAGTATAAAACCAATAGCGGTTGGCAAATAGGGTGTTAATTTTCTATTTCTTATTATTCAAGAGCAAGAGGGTGGAGACCCAGATACATGAAGCCAGACCTTTGGAACCCACAGAGCAGCTTGCGCGCAGTTAAGGGGATTCGAATGGGTGACTTCAGCTCTTGAACTGAAAATCCCCAAACTCTCCAACCAAATGCAACAGCATGAGGCTAAAATTCTGCTTCTTAATTATTTCTCTCAGTCGAGTCTTATGAATTTTTAATGCATCTAAATCAATCAGTTGATTTGAACCTCCATCCATTCACTTATATAATTTTTGCATCTCATCAAGGTTGATAACGAGATAGAACTTAATGATATGGTAATACATTACCTTGAACCATTGAAGTTCTCTCTGCATCTGAATAGCTGCACCGGGGACATTGCTCAGATAGCCTAAGTCAAGTGAATTATGTGCTGCCGCCCACAACATGGCCCTTGACTCAGCATCTTCGGGTGTGGTGGGGATGATGGACAGATTATCACTCGAGTTCACCGCCAGAAAGAGTCCACAAGCCTCCTCTTGGCGATACTCCACAGCAATCGTCAGCCAACTTTTACCACAATAAGTAGTCCACTTTAACTCCGGGAAAGACTCGAGGCATACCTCCAGTATTTCAACGATTCCCTTGGATGTGGCATAAAAGATGATGTTGTCGTCTTCGAAAAATTTGAGGAGCTCAGCTGTTTTCATTGAAGAAATCTCGGCGCAAACCTTTTTTGCCAACTCAACAGCCCCCTCGTGTCTCAGCTTTGCATCGTAAATCCTCTGGACCGGAGGAGCTGCACGTAAAACATGCACCGGATGTTGTGCTATTTTCTTACAAAAAAAAGACGCAAATAAAAATAAAAAAATACGTAAATAACTTTCCAAATTTCCACTCTGGATTCATAGATCATTAAAATAAGTAAACACGCGTGCGTCTATATATATATATATATATATATTTGTGCACTCAATTCAACTTTTATACAGTATGTGTGTGTTTTGTAACTTCTAGCATGACAGAACTAAGATCAAATAGTTGGCCTTGAAATGAATTAATGTTTTGTCATTTTATGACAGCTATATTTGTATTAAAATCTCGTCTTTCCACTTTATTGCTATTTCATATTGGCGTTTGATCGAAGTTGATTGAATGACCTATATAAATAAATACTATAAAATTTTATTCATAGATCACTACATCATTAATAAGGCATGCATTCATAATGCACAACCTAAATCTGTTCTTGTTTAGGTATAAAGCATATGAGCTAAAATTTGTTAGCGTAATCTGCTAAGTTAAAGAATTACGAGATTCTAAGTTACGTATTTGTATATCACAGTAAATATGGTTTAACCTTATTGTACGTTGATATGATGTCTTCCGAGACATTCATGCAATTTAAACTAATCACATGGGAAGGAATATAAATTTTTCTCGTCGAAAGTAAGTTATTAGTTTGACATGTGAACTGTCAATTTAAGGATGCGTTGTCGTTGTCTGAAAAATGTTCAATATATATGTAGTAAAACTTTTTTATTCAAAAGATCGAAAAAGAAAAATATAATATGATTTATTCATATCCACTCATCTCACCAATAAGACATGAAGTACATCGCAGAGATATGTATGGGCTATAGAGTAAAAACCTTTTGTTGACAATGCTATGTAAAGAAAATCTTCATCCTTTTCATATTTCTTTTTATGCGTTAATTAAAAAAATCGCCATGCTTTTAACTCTAGTCAAAAATTGGTTAAGATGATAAAATCTTTAGTATTTTCATCCCGTCGAAGGCTATACCACTATGGTATTCTAAGAAATCGAAACAGAAAATCGAATGAAAGAGTGGGCCAGGTTAATGACTTTGTCAACGGTAAAATCATACCCACAATTTTGGCAGCAGTCCCGAGAAACTTCTTAAAAGCTCCAACTGCTCGAACCTTGAGTAACTTCGTAAAAATCTGAAGTGCTGCAATCAGGAAGAAGAATGAATTAAGCCCGTTTTTCCAGTTTTCATTGATATAACGACCAAACAATGGTGCCAAGAGTCCCAAAACCATTATTTAGCATTTGTGCCCAGCATCATTAATCAGCTATAGAGCTCGCGCTCTACTAGACATTAGACAAGTACTAAAAAGTATCTTCATAACAATTTTTTTTAACTTTCCTATAGATGTTGAAGGAACTCAATAAATGAAGAAAGTACAAACAACCTATAATTTTATGACGTCAGTAACAAGCACATAAGCAAATTCTACTTATATTTTCTTGCGCATTGAAAAAGGTTCATTTTGGAAGCTAAGCTAGTAAGACAATTTTATATCTAAGTAATTAAATGTTAAAAAATATTGATTATGAAATTTTAACATTGATCAAAATAAAATCTAATTATTCATAAAGTAAAATCAGAAAAGAATATCACAGACATACAAATGTATGTAAGTACGTACATACATACATGCAAGCATGCATGCATACCTACATTTAAAGATTTCTACCATGCGGGAAACATAGGTTACTGTATGTCAAATCATATATTCATCTATTAGTTTAAGTTAATTGGCATTGATCCTACAAAATTTTTTACACAATATCAAAACAAAAGATTCTGAGTTCAGATCTTTCCAAACCCTTTATTTGCCTCATCTATCATATATTTCCATACTTTAGTCTTGAACCAAAGTCCAGCCTACACGTGAGTGAAATATTAGAATATATAACTATTAAACCATGCATTCATCTATTAGTTTAATTTTTTTTTGTTAGAATAGTTTGTAGTGGTTTTACACAATTTTATAGTGGTATATAAAAAGGTCATTGCAAATACAAACAAATAACAATATGTATGTAACACATGACAATCACTTTACTAAAAAATCAATAAATTAATCTTAAAATCATGATTAAATACCATAAATAGAACTGATGCATCGATTCACATTAGAGATGGCAATTTTACCTACCGTTCCAAATGCCCGTGCTATCTCACCCCAAATAGGGTGGATAAAAATCAACAACCAATGGGTTTTGGGGTGGGGATGGGGCGAATTTCCCAATGTCTAAAATTTGAATATCTAGTATAAACCTTATCGCTTTAAATTTGTATTATTTTAGTATAAACCTTATCGCTTTAAATTTGTATTATTTTGGCAATGTAAAGTTTCTCATATTTTACATAGATTTCATAATAAAACGAATACTTCCAATAGTGTACTACCTTTTCTTATCAATTTATCATGGACATTTTCGAAACTAAACTTTGTACTAACGGATCTAAAGATCACAAATTCATATATATTTTTTGCCCGTGAACGATTCATTCAACTTGCAAAAAATTAAATTATGTTTCTTGTAGAATTTAATTTAAATTTTGATCTTTGAAATTATTGTGGAGTGGGGCAAGTGGGATGGGGAAATCCATATACTTGCTAGGGTTTGAGATGGAATATATTGATATCTCTAAGCGGGACTTGGGTCAGGGATGGGGCATTTCTTATAATAGTGGGGGCCAGGATGCAACCCTTGCACTCACCCTGCAAACCCCAGCACCCGCCTTGTCCCATTGCCACCCCTAATTCACCTGTAGGAATATTCTTCGTTGCTGCTAATAATCTATAAATAGAATTATTAATAGAGAGAGTCATTATAGCATATACCAACGATGTAAAAGAAATTTTCTACATGCGGCCTTAGACACCATTGATTTTAACAGTTAGTAAGAGAGTGAGCAATTGAAATTCTCAAATCAAGAGTGGACAAGACCGTTTGTATAAAAGTTTTTGTACGCTCACGGTGTATGCACGAATATTTCGTATTAAACATATTACTACTTATCCAAAGAAGAGGGTTTGTCCCAAAAATAAAATATAAAGAAGAGGACAAAAAAAAACAAAAAAACTGAGAGCACCTTATTCGCAAGTATTATTAGCGTAAGCAACTTAGGCGATGAACTGGAAAAAGATTGCACGTAAGGGGACCAAAATTAGGTAGTGTATAAATGCTCTCTAGCAAGATCCTACACACACAGTCACAACCCACCTTGACCCATCGTAGTTGTTGTTTCCGAGATCTCTGAATATTCAATTGGTGTGGAGTTCAAGTCCACCGGAACACCTTCAGATACAGTTAGAGCAGGTGAACATGTATGATCTTATGAGTAGTTTATAGCAAATGCAGTCAAGTAGAAAATCGGTAGAAGTGCTGACATTTGTATAGCAATCCTTCCCAGAGGTTGAGCCTAGCTCCGCTAAGAAAGTGCGATGGCATAAGAGACAATGCTCTCAATACTGATCCTTTAGCTTTGGACCCCATTTTCTCCTTAGCTAAGTGAGGATATCGGCGCAGCAGATAGAGAGAGACATCTGACCGAAATTTACCAACAAAGCTAATAAGGAAAAGAAGCACAGGAGAGTATACATGAAACGAGTGTGCGTGATGTTACCCAAATGACCAGCAGAGGCAAGATAAAAGATGGTGGCAAACGCTTGAATATCAGGAAAAAGGTCACATTGACTGTCGTCTTCCGTTTTGATGGCCAGGAACCAAAGTACCTCCTTAGACAGAGCACCATATTCAGCAGATCGTCGTAGAGGAACGAATCTCTGACCGTCTAATATATATGTTAACTGAGGATTTTTTTCGACTAATGCCTTGACCATCCTTATTCTTCCACCCAAGGCGGCATAATGGATGGCAGTGTACCCATTGCCATCAGCCACTTTAAGTTCTTCGGGAGACAAGAGCTTGACCAGGTTCTCGACAAACTGATCTTGGGCGCTCGTAGCCGCTACATGAAGCACAGTCCGGGATTTGCTCGTAATAATAGCTGTCTTTGAGGCTGCATCTCTTTCGAAGAATTTATTAGCAGTTGCCCAATCACCCTTGCACGCAGCTTGCAACAGTTGTCGATAATAGTTACCATCCTCCACTTTTTTCTGTTGTTCTGCGATAATGAAATTTTTTTTGGCATGTCATTAATTAGTTTATTTTGGTAGAACAATTGTGCAACAAATATCAACTTATTTTGCACACCTTAAATAAATCCTATTTAATTAACAAAAAAGGAACGGCTCGCTTGAAAAATGGCATACCTGGCGTTAGGGGAGGTGGAGAAGTAGGTGATATAAGGCACGGCACGTCCGCTCGAACATCTTCAATAATATAGGGACGAAAACCAGAAGTTATGGTGATTCAATTATGGGGGCCGAAAACATAGATAGTCAACCCAGAATTTTCAAATGGGACCTGTCAACGAACAGGTTTGGTGTGGGATTGCAGGCTCAGGGGCTGTACCAGCAGGTGCTTGACAATCAGGGCAATTTGCTGAACATGCACATTGTCCGGTTGCCATCGGTGATGTGAGATCGCTCGCCAGCAAACGTTTCGAAGAAAGCGTTGACGTCGAACAGCACTGCTTGTAATTACCAAGCAAATGGTGGAGAGAGAGAGAAATGGTGGCGGACCAACTCATTAAACGAAAAGAAAAGAATGAGGGTTGAATACGTAATAAAACCATTATAGATGAGGTGGACTTTAGAATAAGAGGACTAACCTAACACATTAATATTAGTTGTTGCGACCTTCCCAGAATTGAACCATTAAAAGGAAAATTGGCGGATTATTAAGCCTAAAGACTTAGCATAGACCCTCTCAAACTCTATCAATCGCAACTTTAGCATTTTTTCATTTAACCAATTTAACATGCAAATCGATTCATTAGGAGTCGCCTCTAATCTAGTATGGTCGATTAGAAACCCAAGTGTGGGAGAGCACTTTACCTCTATGAACTAAGAATATTATGAATACGAAACTTGGTTGCACTAGATAAATTTAACATCCTTTCGATACCTTTTTTCTTTATTTTCAAAAATATTTTGCAAGAAATCTTGGTCAATTTTAAGCCTAAATTGCTCACATGCAATGGGTGTTCATGCATTGTGCAATCAAGAATTTAACACTTAATAAATCAAGGCAGTAATAAATAAATTATTAGAAATAGGCCAAACCTCAATGCATTATGCAAAACATAAACTTCGTTATAATTATTGTTCCAATATCTACAAGATGTTAATTATGGCCTAAACATGATCTCTAAATGCAATGACATTCAATATTTTTTGGATTTTTCTATCAATGAAAATTATACTATATGCAATTTTAATCCTAAATTATGACTATATGGCCTAATTTAAAATGATGTATAATCTATATGACCTAATTCTAATGACAAACAAAAGAAATGTAAACAAATTTAACATGACTTACAATTCAATTGATACAACTCTAAACATGCAATCAGTAAATGACGTGGAATTTATGATATGGAATTCATAATGTGGAATATTACGATAACGTGGCAACGATGACGTGGTATTGATGTAACTAATCCTATATGGTATATGCATAGTTAATTTTTTGTGATGTTCTTTTGAAATTAAAATAGGAAATAGTCTACTGTATGTGATTACCCAATCTAAAATTAGGAAATAATTTTGATTAAATACTATTCTAAATTAGGAAATTTCCTAAAATACTACATGATCCTAAATATGCAATTCTAAATTAGAAAATAAATATGAACACAATCTAGCCTAACGTGTAATGTAACTTTTTTGTATTTTCAAAATACGAAATTTTTTAAATCAAAACATGCAACATAATAAGCCCATATAAACGATATATATATATATATATATATATATATATATATTTTGGTAAAGATATAAACGATATATTCACCACAACCCAAAACAAGAAATCAAAATAATAAAAAATCCGATCTTACGTCTTGCAACTTGAATTTTTTACTATTAAGATTTTCAATTTAGGAACTCTCCTAATCGGAGTATGCCTAAGATCTCACCAAATCAATGTTAGAATTGAATAATTCAAACTAGAAAATCAAGTATCAAAATTGAATCTAGCTCGGGTTACCTAAATTGCCCTTCAACTCTAATGGAGTTGACAGTATGGAAACGCCCACGATGACCGAAGACGGGATGCCCACGGTGACTAAGGAATTGCGGCGCAGCTGTGGTGGCTCCGGGACGATGGAATTCGCTGGGCGGTCGCTGTTGGCTCTAGCGTGCTGTCCAGGTGGTCCACGGCGGGAGATGGCTGAGCGCCGTGGTTGAGGAAGATGGAAATACGGCAAGTGCAGGTTGAGAACCACCAACGGAAGAAAAGGATCACTTTTTTTTACTTACTCTTTTAACCGTTACGTTCTCTCTTTTGCCCTTTTCTGGGAAAGACGTCCTCTCTCTCCTGCTTATTCTCCGAAGCGAAAACACAACTCTCACGTCAACTAAGTTCCCTTCCATATTCCTAGCCAAAAAAAAAAGCTCCCTTCCATATATTCAGCGCCACGTGTACAAATGGGTCTCACTTTGTCAGATTTTTTCAAAATTCCCTAGGTTCTCCGTCCAGTACTCTCTCTCTCTCTCCTTGCTTCCGTCTCTGACACACACTCTCTTCCTCTCTCCACTTTCTATTTTCTTCTTCTTCGCTCAAAGAATTAAGGGTGTGTAAAACGTTCGCCCGAATCGTGACTGGCCCGCATCGAATCAAGCCGAATAGTTTAGTTCGGTTCTAGAGAATGTCGATCCGGTTTTCGATTTTTAAAAGTAAAACTGGTAATCGGATGATCCGGTTCCTAGATCCAAAGAAAACTGTACCGAACGTTATTGGATTGACTATATATATTTTTATTTTTTAAAAAAAATTAGTAAAATGCAAACTAAATCACTTGACTAAGTACTTACTAAAGTTTCTCCCTCTTAATGTACATACAACGCTTTCCCCTGAACTTTTTTCTCCTTCACACCCTATACGGTATCAAGTAACGGGTAAAAAAAATACTAATTCCGGTCTAATCCCCGGTTCCCAATTTTTGAGAACCATACTAAAAACTGATCACCCATACAAAGAACAAAGTTTTTCTCCATCCGAAGGTGTCTCTCTTCATTCCAACCATGCCTCCACCTCCGTCGTCGCCTCTCCAATTCGTTATTTGCCCTCTCCGTTACCTGTCTCGGTTCCAACCGGTGGAGTGGACTATGGCTGACATGGCCATTGCACCCTCACTCAGTACTCTGAACCTAATAGGATCGCAGTCGTCTCTCCTTGTGTTTTGGATCTTCATCCTCCTTTGCCAGGGGTGACCGCGCCCATAACCGCTGCCTCCAATCCATCTCTTGGCCGAGGAAGTTCCCACTGACGATCGAGTTCATGCACAAGAAAGAGGCCGGCAGCACCAAGAACGGCTGCGATTCCAGAGGCTAGAGGCTCAGTGTCAAGATTTATGGTGACCAAGTCGCAAAGCGTGGGGCTATTATTTGACGCCAACGTGGTACTAAGGGAAATTGATCTGTTCGTTTGTGTTTTTTCAATCTATGAATTGCTTTCATAGTGAGACGGTGAGTTTGTAGTTGACTGTGCTCGCTGAAATATTGTTAATTTGTAGTATTTTGCTGTTCAGTTGGTTCTGGTTTTTTCCACGGGGAAGAATTTTGATGTATTAGATTTAACGAGGTTAGAAAAATGCTTCTTAGTGTGAATGTTTTTCTTTTGGCCAAATCTTTGTGTGCATGTTAAGTGAGTAGCTAAAGCTATCAGTTGGATTGAATAGAATGTTAATTAGTGGTCAGAGCTGAAATTCTTGTGGGCTTCGAAGGATGTGTCGCTCTCAAGTCTTCAGAATGACATAATAATCTTGTTCGCTCTCAAGTCTTCAGAATGACATAATAATCTTGTCATTATCGTACTCTTGTGGTGGATGATAAAGATTGTGGTCATTGGAAAAAAAAACTACGCGATTTGCACGAGCGGAACAATATGAAGAAAAGAAATCCTCACGTGAATTGTGTGACCTTCAAGAAAAGAAATTCTGATCCAAAAAGGAAAGCGATCCGTTAGGATTTCTTTTCTTTTCAAATAGATTCAATTTAACAAATTGATTTACATTCTCCAATCGAGTCAGGTCTCATACAAGAACTCAAACTGTCACACCGCAAAAACAACTAGAAAAGGGGGATGACACGGCCGTCCTTCCATATGAAAAACGCAGCCTCAACAATAATCAACAACCTATTATCAACATATATATATATATATATATATCTCAAACCATATATATATATATATATATATATATATATCAGATAAACCAACGGGTTGGTTACGACATCAGAGTTTCTATAATACACTAAAAGAACATGTACATCAAGAACTCAGCCAACCCGACGAACTATCAACAACTTTACAAACAACTCCAAAAGTCATACCCAAAAATCTAACTCCCAAACATCCTTGCGATAGCACTCTCGTACTTATGTCAGCTAGCCGAGGAACCTAAAAAGATTGAGAAAGAGAGGGATGAGCAACCACAGCTTAGTGAATAGTACATCTCTTCTAAGTAGATCGAGCAATCACTATGCATATGTACAAAGCAATACCAGAATTTCAGAAGCCAAAGCCAAGGTTTAAAATACATATAGAATCACATAAGAATTATTTCATTTCATCAAAACTTTGTACAAGTCACAAATACACATTTAAATCCACCATAACAATTCAAATTATTAATGGTCAAGTCCATTGATCAATCTCTATAAAAACCACGTCAATAGTCCATTCCATTGACTAATCTTAAATCACACATCAATAGTCTATTTCATTGATGAATCTCATATCACATCAAATATCGATGGTCCATTCCATCAATCAATCTATTGCTCAATATCTAACTGTGGTCATGACACAAAGCCTTGTGACAAGGCTACTAAGATTCCTCTCTTGGCAAGGTCTCTACCTACAAAGCTGGTGGCTCGGCCCAGAAGGATATCCTAAACCCGGTATGCATACCCCAAAACCCTTCAATGGGTTCACAGTCATATTAAGCATTAAACAATCATCATCCAATATCAAAAATCCAATCCAGAATGCATTTCACAAACCAAACAAATAACTTTCTCACAATACGGCTCATCCGTAAGAAATACATTTTATAGAGCATTTCTTGAGTCATTTCCGAACTCATTTCATAAACTAGTTCGTAACGCAATATACAAATGTATCCTTTCATAACACATTTCCAAAAACGATTCTAAAATCATTCTCAAATACTAAAAAGTAGTAAATGCTCGATCCCGATTTATGCAATGAAATGCTCTTTTAAGTTCAACATATATATTTATATCGAATCATAATTCCTTCAAGATATGATTTTTATAAAACCAAAGAAGAGATAGTATTACTCACTTGGAATCCCCAAAAAATCAAGCAACCACGCTCACTTAAACCGACGATCTCGTAATCCTAACAATTAAACGAGAATCGACATCAAAACCAAGTAAACACTACAAAACGGATAAACGATGCTTAAACGCTAACAAAACAACTCAAAGACGCTCACAAATCGTTATTCCAAAGCGATTATCCAAACCGTTCACAACTTGAAGTTTGAATGAGAAACTTGATCGCAGCATAAATTCCTCCACCGAACCCCGTTTCAAGCAAGCTTATAATCAATAGAAAACCCACTCAAAGCACTACAAGAACCCCAACTTGGCCATCCCAAATCGAGCTGAAAACTGATGAAAATCAGCCTAAAAGCCGCCGGTCGCGCACTGTTCACCTTGCGCGGCCAGCTTCAAAAATTCATATTAGGCAAACCGCAAGTCTAAATCAAGATTTGTAAATCTCACGACTCCACGACACCCTAAACTACCAATTCTATAAATATTTTCAACTTAACGACTCAAAAATCAGACTTCGCAGTTTGAATTTCCCAAAATTCCGAATTTAAACCCTAACTTTGAAAACTTCTCCGATCGGATGAACGAGGGATGCGAATGCTTACCGGGCATTGCTATACGAAGTTGATCTGAGCTGGCGAGGCTCCAGTGACGTGAGCCTTTCCTCTTTCTTCTTCTTCCTTTTCTTTCCCTCTCTCTTTTTCTTTCTTCTCTTCTCTTCTCTTCCTTGCTATGCGCAAGCTCTCGGTTAAAAAGAAGAGCCGAGCATCCACTGTACATACTTTTTGACTTTTTGACATTTTTGTTGTAAATACCCAAATATTACATCCGTCTCTCCTTAAAAGAAATTTCGTCCTCGAAATTTTTACTTACCTCAACTTTCAAACAAGTGAGGGTACTTACGTTTTGCCTTCTCCTCAAGTTCCAAAGTGGCTTCTCTCTCAGTGTGGTTCAGCCATTGTATCTTTACATAAGGAATGGTCCGCCGTCGCAACACCTGATCCTTCCTATCGACGATGCGAATAGGCTGCTCTTCATACGTCAAGTTCTCCCTTAACCTCAATGGTGTAAAGTCTAGTACATGCTCAGGATTTGGCACATATTTACGCAACAAAGAAACGTAGAACACATTATGAACACCTAACAGTGCCGGTGGCAAAACAAGTTTGTAAGCGACTTCACCAATCTTCTCTAAGATCAAGAATGGTCCCACGTATCTTGGTCTCAACTTCCCACACGTGTCAAATCTCATAACACCCTTCGTAGGAGAAACTTTTAGGAATACATGATCCCCCATACTAAACTCCACCATGCGCCTTTTAAGATCTGTATAACTTTTCTGACGACTTTGAGCCGTTTTGAGATGTTCCTGAACCAACCTAACTTTCTCTTCTGACTGCTGAATGAACTCGGGATCATTTTTGGCATTACAGAGCTTCAAAATGTGCCATCTTAATGCTGGAATGATAGCTATTATTATAAGAAAATTCTGCCAAGTGTAGATGTTCATCCCAAGAACCTCTAAAGTCAATGATGCAGGATCTCAACATATGCTCTAATGTCTGGATCGTTCTCTCTGACTGCCCATCTATTTACGGATGAAAAGTTGTACTCAAGTTGAGTTTAGTACGCAATGCCTCTTGTACACTTCTTCAAAAGTTAGATATAAATCTGGGATCCCTGTCAGAAACAATGCTTATTGAAACTCCATGCAGCTTCACTATCTCATCAACATATCGTTTTGCTATGTCTTCCATTGAAAGGCCGAATCATTATGACAAAAAATGTGCGGACTTAGTCAATCGATCAACAATCACCCATATAGCATTCTTACCACTTGGCATTCTCGGTAGACTAACTATAAAGTCCACGGTGATACGTTCCCACTTCCATTTAGGTATCTCTAGAGGGTGTAACTATTCACCTGGTTTCTGGTGCTCAATTTTCACTTGCCAGCAAACTAGGCATTGGTCGACAAATTTTACGACATCCTTCTTCATATTGACCCACCAGAAGTTCTCTCTCAAGTCCCTATACATTTTAGTGCTTCCAGGATGAATTGAGAATCTAGTGCTGTGAGCTTCCTGCAATATCTCCTTTTTCAATTCTGAATCATCACGAACACATAGATGACCACAAAACTTCAATGACCCATCTACGTGTATACCGAAGTCTACTTGTTCTCCAGCTTCCACGACTTCTTTGAATTTCTACAACTGAGGATCTTCATTCTATGTGGTCTTAATTCTATCAATCAATGTTGGTTGCACTTGAAGATTAGCTAAACGAGCACCAAGCTAATGTACTAATACCTCTAAGTCCAACTTCCTCATGTCTTCAAGAATAGGCTTTTGAGAAGTAAGTAAAGTTGCCATATTTCCAAAGGACTTACGACTCAAGGCATCCGCTACCATGTTATCCTTTCCTGGATGATAATTAATAGACAAGTCATAATCCTTTAAAAGTTCTAGCCATCTTCTCTGCCTCATGTTTAGCTCTTTCTGGGTAAAAATATACTCGAGACTCTTGTGATCGATAAAGACTTCACATCTTTCACCATACAAACAATGCTGCCATATTTTTTAGGCAAACACAACCGCTGCTAATTCAAGATCATGGGCGGGGTAGTTCTTCTCATGTGGTTTCAATTGTCTAGAAGCATAGGCAACAACTTTATCATCTTGCATAAGAACACAACCCAAACCTTCTTTAGACGCATCACAACAAATTATGAAGCCAGTAGTTCCTGAAGGTAAAGTCTATATGGGGGCTGACACTAGCAGCCTCTTTAACTCTTGAAAATTGCTCTCACATTGATCCGACCATATAAATTTAACTCTCTTCTGAGTTAGGCGAGTAAGTGGACCAATGATCTTTGAGAATCCCTCTACAAATCGCCTGTAATAGCTAGCTAGCCCAAGAAAACTTCTCACTTCTGTAATATTAGTAGGGCGATTCCACTGAATAACTGCTTCAACTTTCTTTAGATCTACTAATATGCTATCTTTCGAGATTACTTGACCCAAGAATTCTATATGATCAAGTCAGAAGTCGCACTTACTAAATTTAGCATACAACTTCTTCTAATGCAAAGTTCGTAGGACAAACCTCAAGTGTTGTTCATGATCCTCCAAACTCTTTGAAAACACTAGAATGTCATCGATGAACACCACAATAATATTTATCTAGACACTCTCTGAACACCATGTTCATCAAGTCCATGAAAGCAGCAGATGCATTTGTTAGACCAAAAGGCATGACAAGGAATTCATAATAGCTATACCTTGTTCTGAAAGCAGTTTTAGGCATATCATCCACTTTTATCTTCAACTGATGATACCCAAAACGACGGCCAATCTTAGAAAAGACTTGAGCTCCCTAAAGTTGATCAAATAAATCATCAATCCGGGGTAAAGGATATTTATTTTTTATCATCACCTTATTAAGTTCTCAGTAGTCTATACAAAGCCTCATACTACCATCCTTCTTTTTCACAAATAAAACTGGAGCTCCCCAAGATGAGACACTAGGTCTGATGAAACCTTTATCCAAAACCTCTTGCAATTGTGTTTTCAATTCTTTCAACTCGTTAGGTGCCATTTGATATGGTGCCATAGAGATAGGTGTCGTACCGGGTATCAATTCGATACAGAACTCAATTTCTCTATCAAGAGGCAAACCTAGTAAATCCTTGAGAAATACATTGGGAAATTCTTTGACAACCGGAACATCTTCCAACTTCGCTACAGCCTTGCTTGTGTCTTGTACACAAGCCGATTAACCACTACAACCCTTTCTCAAAAGTTTCTTTGCTTGCAAAGCCGATATCAATCTTGGAAAAGTGTCTCTACAACTTCCTGAAAAAGAGAATTCGAGTTGACACGGAAATCTAAAGATCACTTTCTTTGAAAAATAATCAACAGTAGCACGGTACATGGATAACCAATCCATCCCTATAATAATATCGAAATCTCGAACATTTAACTCCACTAGATCCACAGGCACTTCAACATTATTAATTTGGAGTGCACATCCCTTGAACACGTGATCAGCAACCAAGAAAACACCAGTAGGAGTATCGACACGCAATTCATATTCAAGAGGCTCAGGCAACACATCAAGCTTCTTTGCAAATTCAGTAGAAACAAAGGAATGCGTAGCACCGGAATCAAACAACACATAAGCACATTGCGAGGCAATAGAAATATTATCTGCAACAACTGCGTTAGATGCCGCCGCATCCTCCTTTATCATCGCAAAAACTTTCCCACTTGTCTTCTATCTTTGTGGGTTCTCTTGGGGCTTATCAACCAAAGGAGCATTCCTTCGCATGAAACAACGATGTGCTAGGTGTCCTCTTTGTCCACATAGATGACATGTTCTATTATTAGCTATAGAATTCCTTTGTGTAGGGCAATCGCGCCGTATGTGTCCCGCTTTCCCACATAAGAAGCACACTTCTGTTTTCCAATGATACTCACCGCCATGATACCCTCCACATGTAGTACACGGGCTCCGAGTATTTTGGGCTCTAAACTTCCCTAGTAGGTTATTGCTTCTTTGATTAATACCGCCACTTACATGACTTCCTTGAAACTCAGTAAACTTGGGCCTCTTTTGTTGATGAACACCCTGTGTGTTACGCTTTAATTTGTACCGTTCCACCTTGATCACTCGTTCCAAGACATCCTTGTATGTGGTCAGTTCAAGAGGTTCGAGCTTAGAACGTATATTAAGCTGAAGGCCTCTTTAGAAATGTTCAACTTTAAGTTCTTCATCATCCACATAATGTTTCACAAACCTACTTAACTGGTTAAAGCGGCCTGCATAGTCCATCACTGTAGAGTTACCTTGAGATATGTGTATGAAGTCGTCTCTCATCTTCACTTGGAATGACCTCGGGAAGAATTGAGTGTTGAAGGCTTTTGTAAAATCTTCCCGAGAAATTGTCATATCTCCGCCTCCCAGGGCGAGTCGAGTCCCTTCCCACCAATACTCTGCTTCGCCATCTAAACATTGGGTGGCAAAGTCAACCTTCCAATCATTGGGAACTCTACCTGTTCTAAATATCCCCTCTTTTCTTCTAATCCAACGTTCGGCCAACAGAGGATCCGATTTCCCATCATAAGTAGGTGGTTTGGCCTTTCTGAACTGGGCAGCCGTATATTCTCTCTCACCTTCAGTCATAGTGGTTCCACTCCCACCTATATCTTTCAATTGACAATGAAAGTTAAGCACTACTTGACAAGCCTAAGATAAATTGCCTTGGATGGTAGGCTCGGGAAGTTCATCACTTGCATATTGTGAGTGGGGCCTTCTTTCAAATCCATCCTCTAATCTCCTTTTTGAAGCCGGGCCTCGAGAACCTTGAGGCATATCTTTGATATTGGGGGTAGCGACTCGCTTGCCTTTACTGTTCTTACGAAGCGAGGCAAGTGTCTTTGAGTCGGAACGCATGATAACCTGGATCCAAAGCGTAACAAAACCTTAGCGCCTAGAACATAACACTCTAAAACTATCACACAATCTCACAATGTCCCATATAAATCTACACCCAAATAGATCACAACTTAAGCTCTGATACCAAAAGAAGTCACACCCCAAAAACAACTAGAAAAGGGGGATGACATGGCCGTCCTTTCACATGAAAGACGCAGCTTCAACAATAACCAATAACCTGTTATCAATATATAGATCTCAAACCACATATATATCTGATAAACAAATGGGTTGGTTATAACATCAGAGTTTCTATAATCCACCAAAAGAACATGTACATCAAGAACTCAGCCAACCAGACGAACTATCAATAACCTTACGAATAACTCCAAAAATCATACCCAAAAATCTAACTCCCAAACGTCCCCGCGATAGCACTCTCGTACTAATGGCCGCTAGTCAAGAAACCTGAAAAGATTGGAAAAGAGAGAGATGAGCAACCATAGTTCAGTGAATAATACATCTCTTCTAAGTAGATCGAGCAATCACTATGCTTGTGTACAAAGCAATACCAGAACTTCAGAAGCCAAAGCCAAGGTTTAAAATGCATATAGAATCACATAAGAGTTATTTCATTTCATCAAAACTTTGTACAAGTCACAAGTACACATTTAAATCCACCATCACAATTCAAATTATCAATGGTCAAGTCTTTTGATCAATCTCTATAAAAACCACGTCAATGGTCCATTCCATTGACTAATATCAAATTATACATCAATGGTCTATTCCATTAATGAATCTCATATCACATCAAACGTTGATGGTCGATTCCATCGATCAATCTATTGCTCAATATCTAACCATGCTCACGACACAAAGCCTTGTGACAAGGCTATCAAGATTCCCCCCTTGGTAAGGTCTCCACCTACAAAGCCGGTGGCTCAACCTAGAAGGATATCCTAAACCAGGTATGCATACCCCAAAACCCTTCAATGGGTTCACAGTCATATTGGGCATCAAACAATCATCATTCAATATCAGAAATCCAATCCAGAATGCATTTCACAAACCAAACAAATAAATTTCTCACAATACGGCTCATCCGTAAGAAATACATTTTATAGAGCATTTCTTGAATCATTTCTGAACTCATTTCATAAACTAGTTCGTAACGCAATATACAAATGTATCCTTTCATAACACATTTCCAAAAACGATTCTGAAATCATTCTCAAATACTAAAAAATAGTAAATGCTCGATCCCGATTTATGCAACGAAATGCTCTTTTAAGTTCAACATATATATTTATATCGAATCATAATTCCTTCAAGATATGATTTTTATAAAACCAAAGAAGAGATAGTATTACTCACTTGGAATCCCCAAAAAATCAAACAACCACGCTCACTCGAACCGACGATGTCGTAATCCTAATAATTAAACGAGAATCGACATCAAAACCAAGTAAAAAAACTACGAAACGGCTAAACAATGCTTAAATGCTAACAAGACAACTCAAACGCGCTCACAAATCGCTTCTCCAAAGCGATTATCCAAACGGTTCACAACTCGGAGTTTGAACGCGAAACTTCATCGCACCATAAATTCCTCCACCAAATCCCGTTTCAAGCGAGCTTATAGTCAATAGAAAGCCCACTCAGAGCACTACAAGAACCCCAACTTGGCCATCCTAAAATCGAGCTGAAAGATGAAAATCAGCATAAAAGCCGCTGGTCGCGCACTGTTCACCTTGCGCAGCCAACTTCAAAAATTCATATTAGGCAAACTGCATGTCCAAATCAAGATCCGTAAAATTCCACGGCTCCTTGACACCCTAAACTACCAATTCTATAAATATTTGCAGCTTAACGACTCAAAAATCGGACTTTGTAGATTGAATTTCCCAAAATTCCGAATTTAAACCCTAACTTTGAAAACTTCTTCAATCGGATGAACGAGGAATGCGAATGCTGACCGAGCGTTGCAATATGAAGTTGATCCGAGCTAGCAAGGCTCCAGTGACGTGAGCCTTTCCTCTTTCTTCTTCTTCCTTTTCTTTGCCTTTCTCTCTTTTTCTTTCATCTCTTTTCTTCTCTTCCCTGCTATGCGCAAGCTTTCGGTTAAAAAGAAGAGCCGAGCATCCACTGTACATACTTTTTGACTTTTTTTTTTTGTAAATATCCGAATTATACAAACTCGAGATATAATTTATCAATTCTCCACCTTAGCTTGACGTTTGAAGTCAAGTCATAGTATTTATCATCTATACTGCTCTCCTAACACCCCGACGACCGCTCACTCTCTATAACCACCAATTGTGCTCAAGCTTCGCCAAAGGAACATGATTAGTCATCATGTCTGTTGGATTCTCCGTTGTACCGATCTTTTTCACATTACCCTTCGCTAAGACATTTCGGATGAAATGATACTAGATGTCGATATGCTTTGTTTGCTCGTGATAAACCGGATTATATGCCAGATATATCGCATCTTAGTTATCATAGTGTATATCAATACTTTTCTGTTCTAAATCAAAGTCCCAGAACAAACCGCTTAGCCATATTGCTTCTTTCCTATAAAAATTAATGCTATGTACTTTGCCTCAGTTGAAGACAAAACAATGTAGTCTTGCAAGGATGCCTTCCAGCTCACTACACCACATGCTGGCGTAAACACCTACCCTACTAAAGATCTACACTCATCCAAATCACCGGCGTAATCCAAATCCAAATAACCAATAGTCTCACTGTCATTGCTGTCCTTTCGATACCTTATACCAACATCTGTTGTCCCCTTTAAATATATGAGAATCCATTTCACAGCTTCTCAATGAGCTTTACCAAGACACTTCATATAACAGCTATCTAAGCTCACAACTTGTAAAATATCAAGCCTAATACATACCATATAATACATAATTGTCGACACCTAAATTTGACTACCGATTTAGTTGTTCAGTGCATACAAAATTAGGGGTTGACTCTGACCCCTACCAAAAATATTTTTAAAATTGCACTTGTATATTATGAGAATTTTGATGGACTCAAGCAAAGGGGTTTTAAGCTTAACTGAATTATTTAGTTTAAACCCATAAAGTGTAAATTTCAATCACCTCGGGTCACACTCGGTCTTAAACTCCTCTCCTGCAAATGCTAACTCGCCTTTTCCTGATCGATTGATGGCTCAAACAAGCTCATAAAATTGCAAACTAGGTGTCACAAAGAGCATCTTCAAGCGTGTTTTATAACGATATATGGCTTGTGTGCTATCTCCAAGTATAACTTTCTGGATTTGCCTCTTTCCAAGCTGAGGTCAGCTGATCCTGCACACAGAAATTGGTAATGTATGGCCTCCAAAAGTGTACCTCCCGATGTTCGTTGGGCATGAAATGTTTATGCAACCTACGTTGACATGTTGACCATCTCCCATCAAAATTTCAGCCTAAACAGACGAACAACGAGCGCGTACTAGCCATTTCCGTGCGACTGCGCAGCCTGCCCTTTCCAGACCTGAGTTGCACAGTATTACCTCCACCATCCTTGGTGCAGCCTCCACCATCATGAGGTTCATCCACTCACCGAGGGAAGGGGAAGAGACAAACACTCTCACGTTGAGAGGACTCTCTTTTTTCTCATGGATTCTCTCTAAATTTTCTCAAGGAATTATTTCTCTTGGAATCTCTTCAGGAGCTCCTAGCTGATCCGTAGTGTTCGCAAGGTGAGTACAGAGGCCGGATTGCTCGATCAAGCATCAAGGCATCTCCAACAAGGTTGGTACTTCAATGACTTAGATTAGGATTGGGGAGGAAGGTTTGTGAGGCAGATTAATCATGGAGTCATGATGGCCGTTGTTGCTGACATGATGTTGTTGTATGTCTTAGATCGATGATATGATAACCTATGTTGTGTTGAAATTGCTTGATGGTTGATTGTTTGTTGATTGTGGACATGTTCTGCAAAACTGTGCCTGCTGAACCAGTTAGCTTTGATTGCTGATTTGAGCTTCTATATGTTGAAATCTCATGAAGTGTGCAACTAGGGAATCAAAATAGACATCCCAATCTTCGATTTGATAGCTTGCATGTTGAAAATGAAAATCGTTTGGTATGTCAAATTGACTTCATGATTTGAACTAAAAATCTGGAGATAATGTTCTCTATTCTATGATAATCTGTTCCTCATCGACCTAACTCGATTTGGTGATTTTTATGAATTTTTGTGTTCATGATCTGAGAAAAGTGTCTACATAAAAGTTGTAGACGACATTTCAAGCTTTGCAACCATATAAACTTCACAAAATTTTGAAGTCATTTGGTAAGCACAATGCATGCCACAAAATAACGATTTAAATCAGTGATTTGATCTGAAAAATTTCAGTTCTGTGAACAGATTTTATTTTGCAAAATTGACATAGATGGAGCCCATTTCTGCAAAAAATAAAAATTGAATCGCTTAGATAAATCCTATTTAATTTACAAAAAAAAAAGGAATGGCTCACTTGGCAATGACATACCTGGCGCTAGTTCAGCTAGAGATGTCCGTAATGTCCGTATTTGTGAAGCATTAATTTCTTTGTTCGATTCCACATTTAAACGGACATCTTCAATAATATAGGGAAGAAGATCAACATTAACGCGCATAGCCTTCTTGAAACGTATATGTTGATTCAATTTAGGGGTCCATAAACATAAACAATCACACTAGAATCCAGAAATTTCAAATGAAGACCCCTCAAAGAAGCGGTTTGGTGTGCGTATACAGGCTGAAAGGCCGTACTGTCAGGTGGTTGGGGAAAAGAATTGATCTAGTTTTTCTTACAAAATTCGTACTATTTGTTCTGGTTTTTGTGGCTTGAACATTCCATACCATCCATGTATATTTGTGTTTGTTAGTGAATTTTCTTCTTTAATGTTATCTTTACACTATGTCATATTAGTGACAGTCATTTCTATCAACAGGTTATTTTTTGCTCTGGTCAACATTACAGATTTCCTTTTTGGAGATGACTATAGTGAATTGACTAATTCGATGATCATGTTTTCAAAGGATTAGTCTCGCGTAGTCTCTTAAGGATAAATAATTTGTCATTCAGAACCCATTTGTTTTCTTCTCTGCTCTTGATGAAATTGATTTGTGGGACAATCACCTGCAAATTCAATTTGCATGTTAAGTGAACATAACAAAGTAATTGTTTGGACAAAACTCTCTGATGGGAGAAAATTTTCTTATAATCAATTCTAATGAACTGGTCATTGAGTGCTTGCAAGTAATGAAATTAGGGTTGACAAAAGGCAATGGTGTCATCATTAACAACTAGAAGGGAACTAGTGGAGCCGAATCAGACCAAATTAGGGGATTTGACTTTCGAGTATACTTTTTGCGTCTTTACTATTGACTCGAATGGATTAGTCATGCCCATGAGCCAACGAAAATAAGTCGATCAGCTGTATTTGGTGGCCACACATTGGTTTTGCATTTTTAGTTCAGGGAAATAAAATTTCTTCGGTCCCTATAGTTTGGGAAATCTCACTTCTAATCCCTATACTTTATTTGGCTATAATTCCGGACCTTAAACAGTTTTCTCGGGACTGTCGCGACCTACCCCCGTCCCTATCAGTTAGGTCAAGAGGTATTCGTTGAAAGATGTGAACATTAATTGATTTGTCTGAAGGACAAACCAAATAGTTCATTAATCCAAAGAACGAGGCACTCCTAAACCTCATACCTCGCGCGACGAAAATTGTCTAATTTATGCATTGGATTGGAGTCACCACTAGCCATAATCAAGGATCGGCTAGAAACCCTAATCAAGACATAGGAGTGTCGTCTCGATATGCATGAAAATCAAAGATTACAAAGATTGGGGACTTGATTACACTAGCGATCTAACTAATGTCCTTTCGGTACCTAAACTTGAACATTCACAAACTAATGTACCAGGCAGCCTATCGAAAAAAACTCAAGATTCAATCTAGCCACATTAAAAATGGAAAATAACAACCAATGTATTAATGGCACACAACAAAATAATTATAAAGAAAATAAACAACCAGTGACCTAGCATGGTCTCTAAAAAGGAAAAGGCAATCAAAAGCCTTAAGGTAAAGCTTTAATGGCTTGTTCAAATTTTTGGAAATTTTTTTAAAGGTTTTTCTCAATTTTTATAAATTTTAAACTAAGTCTAGAATGAAATAAACACTAAATCTAGTGAAATTAAACCAAGAACTGATTTTTGAACAATTCCTAATTTTCTAGATTTTTTGATATTTTTCCAATTTTTTAAAATTTTTTAAATTAAATTGAATTAAAATTTTTAATGTTTTTCAGACTTTTTAATATTTTTGGAATTTTAAATTTTTTCGATTTTTTTGGAATTTTTAATATATTTTTAATATTTTATTATTTTATTAATAAAATCAAAATTCCGGACCGAATCCCCTAACCCGATCCGCCCGACTACCTGACCCGGTTCTCTGACTTGCTTGCCCGGACCCCCTTTAAATATTTCTTTTCTGATTTTTTTCTTTTTTTGATTTTCCCTCTTTTTTTTTTTGTTTTGTTTCTTTTTCTTTTCTCTTTATTTTTATTTTTTTTCTTCCCCCTTTGCCTGGCCTTCTGGACGTCTCTCCCCAGAACGCTTTCTTCTTCGCTTCTTCACCAAGAACATCTTCATGCCGTCACTGGGATTACGCCGGGAATGCCCGCTGTCGGCTCGGGCAGCTAGCATCGACAACGAATGCTGGCCTTATGCCATCACCGCCGGCCAACTTTCCAGCGACCACACCAGCCCCTTAGAGAAACGTCACAACTCCCCACCGGCAACAAACACACTTTTCGACAATCCAACATTTGACCCCAACAATAGACGCTAAGCCTGAATACACAAGCATACATACACAAAATAAGGCATAGAACACTATCATGGTGGGACTTCGACCCAAGGCGTCACATCCCAAAAACAGCTAGAAAAGGGGAATGACACGGCCGTCCTTTCACACGAAGGACGCGGCCTTAACAATAACCAATAACATATTATCAATATATATATCTCAAATCACATATATATCAGATAAACCAACGGGTTGATTACAACATCAGAGTTTTTATAATCCACCAAAAGAACATATACATCAAGAACTCAGCTAACTCGACGAACTATCAACAACCTTACAAACAACTCCAAAAATCATACCCAAAAATCTAACTCCCAAACGTCCCTGCGATAGCGCTCTTGTACTAACGGCCGATAGTCGAGGAACCTGAAAAGATTGAGAAAGAGAGGGATGAGCAATCACAGCTCAGTAAATAGTACATCTCTTCTAAATAGATTGAGCAATCACTATGCATGTGTACAAGACAATACCAGAACTTCAGGAGCCAAACTCAAGGTTTAAAATACATATAGAATTACATAAGAGTTGTTTCGTTTCATCAAAATTTTATACAATTCAGAAAATACTCATTTAAATCGACCATTACAATTCAAACTATCAATGGTCAAGTCCATTGATCAATCTCTATAAAAACCACGTCAATAGTCTATTTTATTGACTAATCTCAATCACACATCAACAGTCTATTCCATTGACGAATCTCATATCACAGCACATGTCGATGGTCCATTCCTTCAATCAATCTATTGCTCAATATCTAACCATGATCACAACACAAAGCTTTATGACAAAGCTTTCAAGATTCCCCTATTGGCAAGGTCTCCACTTATAAAGCCGATGGCTCGATCCAGAAGGATATCTTAAACCCGATATGCATACCCCCAAACTCCTCAATGGGTTCACAGTCATATTGAACATCAAATAACCATCATCAAATATAAGAAATCAAATCCACAATACATTTTGCAAACCAAACAAGTAACTTTCTCGCAACACGACTCAACCTCCAGAAATACATTTCGGCATTTCTTGAATCATTTCCGAAGTCATTTCAAAAACTAGTTTATAACGCAATATACATATGTATCCTTGTACAATATATTTACAAAAACGATTTCCAAATTATTCTCAAATACTAAAAAGTAGTAAATGCTCAATCCCAATTTATACAACAAAATGTTCTTTTAAGTTCAACATATATATTTTTATCGAATCATAATTCCTTCGAGATATGATTTTTATAAAACTAAAGAAGAGATAGCACCACTCACCTGGAATCCCCAAAAATTAAAAAACCATGCTCACTTGAACCGATGATCTCATAATCATAACAATTAAACGAGAATCGACATCAAAACCAAGTAAAAAAAAACTACGAAACGACTAAACGACACTTGAATGCTAACAAGACAACTCAAAGGCGCCCACAAATCGCTTTTCCAAAGTGATTATCCAAACCGTTCGCAATGCAAAGTTTGAACGCGAAACTTGATCGCACCATAAATTCCTCCACTGAATCTAGTTTCAAGCAAGCTTATAGTCAATAGAAAGCCCACTCACAGCACTACAAGAACCCCAACTTAGCTATCCCAAAATCGAGCCAAAAACCGATGAAAATCGACCTAAAAGCCGCTGGTCGCACACTGTTCACCTTGTGCGGCCAACTTCAAAAATTCATATTAGGCAAACCGTAAGTCCAAATCAAGATCCGTAAGATCCCATGGCTTCACGACACCCTAAACTACCAATTATATATATATATATATATATATATATATATGTAGCTCAACGACTCAAAAATCAGACTTCGCGTTTTGAATTTCCCAAAATTCCGAATTTAAAACCTAAATGTGAAAACCTCTCTGATCGGATGGACGAGGGGCGCGAATGCTTACCAAACGTTGCAATACAAAGTTGATCCGAGATGGCGAGGCTGTGGTGACGTGAGCCTTTCCTCTTTCTCCTTCTTCCTTTTCTTTCCCTTTCTCTCTTTTTCTTTCTTCTCTTCTCTTCTCTTCTCTTCCCTGCTATGCGCAAGCTCTTGGTTAAAAAGAAGAGCCGAGCATCTACTGTAGATACTTTTTGACTTTTTGACTTTTAAAACTTGAATATTACATCCATCCCTCCTTAAAAAAAATTTCGTCCTCGAAATTTGCATTTATCTCAACTTTCAAACAAGTTAGGGTACTTGCGTCTTGCCTCCTCTTCCAATTCCCAAGTGGCCTCTCTTTCGATGTGGTTTAGCCATTGTATCTTTACATAAGGAATGGTCCGCCGTCACAACACTTGATCCTTCCTATCGATGATGCGAATAGGCTGCTCTTCATACGTCAAGTTCTCCCTTAACCTCAATGGTGTAAAGTCTAGTACATGCTCAGGATTTGGCATATATTTACGCAACAAAGAAACGTAGAACACATTATGAACACCTAACAATGCCGGTGGCAAAACAAGTTTGTAAGCGACTTCACCAATCTTCTCTAAGATCAAGAATGGCCCCACGTATCTTGATCTCAACTTCCCACATGTGTCAAATCTCATAACACCCTTCGTAGGAGAAACTTTTAGAAATACATGATCCCCCATACTAAACTCCACCATGCGCCTTTTAAGATCTGTATAACTTTTCTGATGACTTTGAGACGTTCCCGAACCAACCTAACTTTCTATTTTGACTGCTAACTGAATTTGGGACCGCTTAGTCTTTTCTCACCAACATCATCCCAACAAATAGGGCTTCTGCATTTTCGGCCATATAAAGCTTCAAACGGTGCCATCTTAATGCTGGAATGATAGCTATTATTATAAGAAAATTCTGCCAAGTGTATATGTTCATCCAAGAACCTCCAAAGTCAAAGACACAGGATCTCAACATATCCTCTAATGTCTGGATCGTTCTCTCTGATTGCCCATCTGTTTACGGGTGAAAAGCTGTACTCAAGTTGAGTTTAGTATCCAATGCTCCTTGTACACTCCTCCAAAAGTTAAATACATATCTGGGATCCCTGTTAGAAACAATGCTAATCGGAACTCCATGAAGCTTCACTATCTCATTAACATATCGATTTGCCATGTCTTCCATTGAAAGGCTGAATCGATATGACAAAAAGTGTGCAGAGTTAGTCAATCGGTCAACAATCACCCATATAACATTCTTACTACTTAGAATTCTCGGTAGACCAACTATAAAGTCTATGGTGATACACTCCCACTTCCATTTAGGTATCTCTAGAGGGTGTAACTGTCCACCTAGTTTCTGGTGCTCAATTTTCACTTGCTGGCAAACTAGGCATTGGTCGACAAATTTTACAACATCCTTCTTCATATTGACCCACCAGAAGTTCTCTCTCAAGTCCCTATACATTTTAGTGCTTCTAGGATGAATTGAGAATCTAGTACTGTGAACTTCTTGCAATATCTCCTTTTTCAATTCTGAATCATCAGGAACACATAGACGACCACAAAACTTCAAGGACCCATCTATGTGTATATTGAAGTCTGCTTGTCCTCCAGCTTCCACGCCTGCTCTGAATTTCTTCAACTGAGGATCTTCATTCTGTTTGGTATTAATTCTATCAATCAATGTTGGTTGCACTCGAAGATCAGCTAAACGAGCACCAAGCTGATGTACTAATACCTCCAAGTCCAACTTCCTCATGTCTTCAAGAATAGGCTTTTGAGAAGTAAGTAAAGTTGCCAAATTTCCAAAGGACTTATGACTCAAGGCATCCGCTACCACGTTAGCCTTTCCTGGATGATAATTAATAGACAAGTCATGATCCTTTAAAAGTTCTAACCATCTTCACTGCCTCATGTTTAACTCTTTATGGGTGAAAATATACTTAAGACTCTTGTCATCAGTAAAGACTTCACATTTTTCACCATATAAATAGTGCCACCATATTTTTAAGGCAAACAGAACCGCTGCTAATTCAAGATCATGAGTCGGTTAGTTCTTCTCATATGGTTTCAATTGTCTAGAAGCATAGGCAACAACTTTATCATCTTGCATAGGAACACAACCCAAACCTTCTTTAGACGTATCACAGTAAATTATGAAGCCAGTAGTTCCTGAAGGTAAAGTCAATATAGGGGTTGACACTAGCTGCCTCTTTAACTCTTGAAAACTGCTCTCACATTGAACCGATCATACAAATTTAACTCTCTTCTGAGTTAGGCGAGTAAATGGACCAGCGATCTTTGAGAATCCCTCCACAAATCGCCTGTAATAACTAGCTAGCCCAAGAAAACTTCTCACTTCTATAACATTAATAGGGCGATTCCACTGAATAACTGCTTCAACTTTCTTTGGATCTACTAATATGCCATCTTTCGAGATTACATGACCCAAGAATTCTATATGATCAAGCCAGAAGTCGCATTTATTAAATTTAGCATACAACTTCTTCTCATGCAAAGTCTATAGGACATACCTCAAGTGTTGTTCGTGATCCTCCAAACTCCTCAAAAACACTAGAATGTCATCGATAAACACCACAATAAATTTTTCTAGCTACTCTCTGAACACCCTGTTCATCAAGTCCATGAAAGCAGCAGGCGCATTTGTTAGACCAAAATGCATGACGAGAAATTCATAATGGTCATACCTTGTTCTGAAAGCAGTTTTAGGCACATCATCCGTTTTTATCTTCAACCGATGATACCCAGAACGAAGGTCGATCTTAAAAACGACTTGAGCTCCCTAAAGTTGATCAAATAAATCATCAATCCGGGGTAAGGGATATTTGTTTTTTATCGTCACCTTATTAAGTTCTCGGTTGTCTATGCAAAGCCTCATATTACCATCCTTCTTTTTCACAAATAAAACTGGAGCTCCTCAAGGTGAGACACGAGGTCTGATGAAACCTTTATCCAAAAGCTCTTGCAATTGCGTTTTCAATCCTTTCAACTCGGTAGGTGCCATCCGATATGGTACCTTAAAGATGAGTGCCGTACCGGGCATCAATTCAACACAGAACTCAATTTCTCTATCAAGAGGCAAACCTGGTAAATCCTCGGGAAATACATTAGGAAATTCTCTGACAACAGAAACATCTTCCAACTTCGCTACAACCTTGCTTGTGTCTTTTACATAAGCCAAATAACCTCTACAACCCTTTCTCAAAAGTTTCTGTGCTTGCAAAGCCAATATCAACCTTGGAAAAGTGTCTTTACAACTTCCTGAAAAAAAGAATTCGGGTTGACACAAAAGTCTAAAGATCACTTTCTTTGAAAAATAATCAAGAGTAACACGGTATGTGGATAACCAATACATCCCTATAATAATATCGAAATCTCGAACATTTAACTCCACTGGATCTACAGGCATTTCAACATTATTAATCTGGAGCACACACCCCTTGAACACATGATCAGCATCCAAAAAATCACCAATAGGAGTATCGACAAGCAATTCATATTCAAGAGGTTTAAGCAATACATCAAGCTTCTTTGCAAATTCAGTAGAAACAAAAGAATGCGTAGCACTTGAATCAAACAATGCATAAGCACATTGCGAGGCAATAGAAATATTACCTACAACAACTACATTAGATGCCGCTGCATCTTCCTTTGTTGTCGCAAAAACTTTCCCACTTGTCCTCTATCTTTACGGGTTCTCTTGGGGCTTACCAACTGAAGAAGCATTGTTTCTCATGAAACAATGATGTGCTAGGTGTCCTCGTTGTCCACATAGATAACATGTTCTATTATCAGCTGTAGAATTCCTCTGTGTGGGACAATCACGCCACATGTGTCCCACTTTCCCACATAAGAAGCATACTCCTGTTTCCTGCGACACTCACCGTTATGATACCCTCCACATGTAGTACATGGGCTCCAAGTATTTTGGGCTCTAAACTTCCCTGGTAGGTTATTGCTTCCTCGATTAATACTACCACTTACACAAATTCCTTGAAACTCAGTAAACTTGGGCCTTTTTTTGTTGATGAACACCCTGTGTGTCATGCTTCAATTTGTACGGTTCCACCTTGATCGCTCGTTCCAAGACTTCCTTGTAAGTGGTTAGTTCAAGAGGTGCGAGCATAGAACGTATATTAAGCCGAAGGCCTCTTTGAAAATGTTCAGCTTTAAGTTCTTCATCATCCACATAATGTTTCGCAAACCTACTTAATTGGTTGAAGCGTCCTGCATAGTCCATCACCATAGAGTCATCCTAAGATATGTGTATGAAGTTGTCCCTCATCTTCACTTGGAATGACCTCGGGAAGAATTGAGTGTTGAAGGCCTTTGTAAAATCTTCCCAAGAAATTGTCACATCTCCGCCTCCCAGGGTGAGTCTAGTCCCTTCCCACCAATACTCTGCTTCGCCCTCCAAACATTGGGTGGCAAAGTCAACCTTCTGATCATTGGGAACTCTATCGATTCTAAAGATCCCCTCCATTCTTCTAATCCAACGTTTGGCCAATAGAGGATCTGATTTCTCATCGTAAGTAGGTGGTTTGGCCTTTATGAACTGGGCAACTATATACTCTCTCTCACCTTCAGTCATAGGGGTTCCACTCCCACCTAGATCTTTCAGTGGACGATGAAAGTTAAGCACTACTTGACAAGCCTCAGATAAATTGCCTTGGAAGGTAGGCTTAGGAAGTTCATCACTTGCATATTGTGAGTAGGGGCTTCTTTCAATCAATACTCTAGTCTCTTTTTTGAAGTTGGGCCTTGAGAACCTTGAGGCATATCTCTGGTATCGAGGGTAGCGACTCGCTTGCCTTTACTATTCTTACGAAGCGAGGCAAGTGTCTATGAGTCGGAACGCATGATAACCTAAATCCAAAGCATAACAAAACCTTAGCACCTAGAAGATAACATGCTAAAACTATCACACAATCTCACAACGTCCCATAAAAATCTACACCCAAACAAATCACAACTTAAGCTATGATATTAAAAGATGTCACACCCCAAAAACAACTAGAAAGGGGAATGACACGATCGTCCATTTACACGAAGGACGCTGCCTTAACAATAACTAACAACCTGTTATCAATATATAAACATATATTTATCTCAAACCACATATATATCAGATAAATGATGGGTTGGTTATAACATCAGAGTTTCTATAATCCACCAAAAGAACATATACATCAAGAACTCAGCCAACTCGACGAACTATCAACAACCTTACAAATAACTCCAAAAATCATACCAAAAAATCTAACTCCCAAACGTCCCCGCGATAGCACTCTCGTACTAACGACCGCTAGCCGAGGAACCTGAAAAGATTGGGAAAGAGAAAGACGAGCAACCACAGCTTAGTAAATAGTACATCTCTTCTAAATAGATTAAGCAATCACTATACATGTGTACAAAGCAATACCAGAACTTCAGGAGCCAAACTCAAGGTTTAAAATATATATGAATCCTATAAGAGTTGTTTCGTTTCATCAAAATTTTATGCAATTCAGAAAATACTCATTTAAATCCACCATCACAATTCAAATTATCAATGGTCAAGTTCATTGATCAATCTCTATAAAACCACGTCAATGGTCTATTCCATTGATTAACCTCAATCACACATCAACGGTCTATTCCATTAATGAATCTCATATTATAGCACTTGTCGATGATCCATTCCATCGACCAATCTATTGCTCAATATCTAACCATGGTCACAACATGAAGCCTTGTGATAAGGCTACCAAGATTCCCCCCTTGAAAAGGTCTCCACCGACAAAGCCAGTGGCTCGATCCAGAAAGATATCCTAAACCCAGTGTGCATACCCCTAAACCCCTCAATGGGTTCATAGTCATATTGAGCATCAAATAACCATCATCAAATATCAGAAATCAAATCCATAATACATTTCACAAACCAAACAAGTAACTTTCTCGCAAAACGGCTCAATCTCTAGAAATACATTTCGGCATTTCTTAAATCATTTCCGAAGTCATTGCATAAACTAGTTCATAAAGCAGTTTACATAGGTATCCTTGCACATTACATTCACAAAAACGATTTCCAAATCATTCTCAAATACTAAAAAGTAGTAAATGCTCGATCCCAATTTATGTAACAAAATGTTCTTTTAAGTTCAACATATATATTTATATCGAATCATAATTCCTTCGAGATATAATTTTTATAAAATTAAAGAAGAGATAGTACTACTCACCTGGAATCCCCAAAAATCAAACAACCACGCTCACTCGAACCAATGATCTCGTAATCCTAACAATTAAACGAGAATCGACATCAAAATCAAGTAAAAAAAACTACAAAACGGCTAAACGACGCTTAAACGTTAACAAGACAACTCAAAGGTGCCCACAAATCGCTTCTCCAAAGCAATTATCTAAACCGTTCGCAACGCGCAGTTTAAACGCGAAACTTGATCATATCATAAATTCCTCCACTGAATCCCGTTTCAAGCGAGCTTATAGTCAATAGAAAGCCCACTCAAAGCACTACAAGAACTCCAACTTGGCCATCCCAAAATTGAGCTGAAAACCGACGAAAATCGGCCTAAAAGCCGTTGGTCGCGCACTATTCACCTTGCGCGGCCAACTTCAAAAATTTATTTTAGGCAAACCGTAAGTCCAAATCAAGATCCGTAAGATCCCATGGCTCCACGACACCCTAAACTACCAATTATATATATATATATATATGTGTGTGTGTGTGTGTGTGTGTGTGTGTGTGTGTAGCTCAACAACTCAAAAATCGGACTCCGCTGTTTGAATTTCCCAAAATTTCGAATTTAAACCCTAAATGTGAAAACTTCTCCGATCGGATAGGCGAGGGGCGCAAATGCTTACCGGACGTTGCAATATGAAGTTGATATGAGCTAGCAAGACTCTAATGACATGAGCCTTTCTTCTTTCTTCTTCTTCCTTTTCTTTCCCTTTCTCTCTTTTTCTTTATTCTCTTCTCTTCTCTTCCCTGCTATGCGCAAGCTCTCAATTAAAAAGAAGAGCCGAGCATCCACTGTACATAATTTTTGACTTTTTGATTTTTTTTAACCTGAATATTACACAAGGCATCACCGGAAAACGAATGTTGACTCCGACTCGCGTGCACGTCCATGGCCGACATAGGGGAACAACAGAATATGTCATACAAATGCATGAAAAAACAAGGAAATTTTGGGGTCAGTAACTATACTAGAACCATTCAAGCATATTAAAAAACTTTAGGGCATCGGTTTTGGAAAAACGGAATTGGAGTTTCACTTGGACATTTTGTCAAACAGGTAGTGGGCGAGTTCGAGCAGGGGCTTAAGATTGGCATTTAGTGCCTTTTTTGGCTTGAACATGGAGTGTGAGGATCCAAGGAACCGTATCTCATCAAAAAATCGTCTGGGATTGCGATAGAACGCTAAAAAAAAACACACGACCAGATTCAACGTTTAAAACTTAAATAGCTTCATGGAGACATTTCATCGAACGGGTGGCAGGTGGCAAAAAAATGGATCCACAAGTCCGATTTTGACGAGGTTCACGGCTTGTTTTCAACATACGACCCTTAGAAAAGGTTCATGGAGTGTTGAATGAATGTTAGCCTCTGTCAACGGGGCCGAACGATCACCGAACGGACTCGGTGTGCCCGGCACCCGAGAGGCAGGGGAGAGGAGCAGCCAAAACAGGGGAAAGCTATGGAGACCTATCTGGTTCGTGACCGACCGGGAAGAAGCGCGGCGACTGGAAGCTCGGCGGGACCGACTGCGACTCGGGTGGCCCTCCAGCGAACGGGTGAGGCTCTCTTCCTTTCTCACCCTCAAGATCTCTCATTTTCAACTCAATCACCTCTCAAACTCTCTCCGTTCTTCTCCTTTTCAGCCCCCACGAAAAAAAAAACCCTAAATTCTCTCGGTCTCTCCCTCTTTATCCCTGAAGAGTGCTTCTTTTCTTAGGGACCACCCTGCACCTCTGACATCTTCGACGTCGCGTGACGCCCTCCTGTTTCTGAGCCTTCTTCTCTGTTTCGTACAAGCATGTGTGAGGGAAGGGGAAGCTGAAGATTGAATGTGGGCCATGCATAAAGAGAAAAGAAAGAAAGAAAGGGCCAGAGAAGAGAAAAAAGAAAATAAAAATAAGCTAACTAGGCTAGGCCCAAACGTGAAGAAAGGAAGAAAGGGCGGCTGGGCCATCCCGGCCTTGATTCAGCCTCCTTTTCTTTCTTTTTGTTTTTTAAATTAAATTTTTTAGAAAAATAAATAAAACAAAATAAAATAAAATAAAAATAAATATTCTTATAAATTCTACTAATACAAATGCATCTAGTGTCTATATGCTATGTAATTTAATGAAAATATTTTTGTTTAGGGGTTAAAATTAACCCCTAATGTTATATGCAATTAAACCCTAAATAGATAGTCAAAATTTAGGTGTTAACATGGACAATTTAAGTCACCTTGTCAAAATTACAAGGACAAAAAATGTTATTTCCCTGAATAACTTTTACAATAAGTCTTTTCAAAAAGAATAATTTTAATATCTAATGATTTAAATGGACTTTCCAAATTATTTAGAAGAAATTCTTTCCTTGGTTGTACTAGAAAACTCTAAACAACTTTTTTACCTCGGAGCTTATTGGGGGAGGTAGTACTAACTACAAACTATATTTTAAATAAAGTGCCACACAGGAAGACAGGTAATATTTCGTATGAGTTGTGGAATGGAAGGTTGTCATTCTGCAATTTTTCGAAAGTGTAGGAGTGCCTAACCAAGGTGGCAATTCCTTCTCCTAAACAAACTTGGATGGGACCTACAACGGTATATTGCATATTCATCAGCTATGCTCAAAATAGTAGTGCATATAGATTTTTGGTTCACCAATCTAAAAATGTGAAAATTTATGCCAATGCTATCCTAGACTCAAGGGATGCTGAATTCTTTGAAAATATGTATTATGCGAAAAGAAATTAGGGTGATTCGTCTCAAAAGAGATTTAGAAAATCAAAATCTGAGAATGATGAAATTGAGGCCGAAGGAGCAGAACTTCGAAGGAGCAAGAGGTCACAAATTGAAAAATCTTTTGGACCAAATTTTTTGACATACATGTTGGAAGATGAACCTCAATCGTTTAAAGAGGCAATGACATCTCCAGATGTTCCTTTTTTGGAAAGAAGCTGTTGACAATGAGATTGACTCTATCCTAAGTAACCATACTTAGGAAATAGTTGATCTTCCATCTGCAAATAAATCAATTGAATGCAAACGGATATTCAAAAGGAAGCGTAAAGCTGATGGTTCCATTGGTATGTATAAAGCACATCTTGTTGCCAAAGGGTTTAGATAAAGAGAGGATGTAAACTATTTTGATACTTATTCACCAGTAACAAGAATAATATCAGTTAGAATGTTGATTGCTATAATTTCGCTTTACAATTTGCAGGTACATCAAATGGATGTGAAAACTATATTCTTAAATGGTGTTATCGATGAGAAGATTTATATAGAACAACCTGAAGGATTCAAGCTCAAAGGTCAATAACACAAAGTGTGTAGACTTGTCAAATCATTGTATGGACTTAAACAAGGACTTAAACAATGGCATGAGAAGTTTGACTGTGCACTGATCCGAAATGGGTGTAGAATCAATGAGTGTGAAAAATAGGGGTACACTAAATCCACAATAGTTAGATGTGTACTTATTTGTCTACATGCCAATGACTTGTTGATTCTTGGAGATAACACTGAGGTTATAAAATACACCAAGAATGTTATTAAGAAGAACTTCGATATGAAAGACTTAGGTGTTGCGGATATTATACTCGGCATCAAAATTCTAAGGAATTCTGATGGTCTAGATTTAACACAATCTCATTATATTAAAAAAGTAATCGAGAGATTTAAAGGGTTCAACATCAAAGATGCGAATAATCCTTTTTCTTCCACACCTAACTTTAAGAAAGAATATTGAAAACAGTATCATGTAGTTAGAGTACTCTCAAGTAATTGGCAGCATCATGTGCATCATGAATTGCACTAGACTGGATATTTCATACTCAGTAGGAAAACTGAGCAAATATACAAGTAATCCTGGTCATGAGCACAAGATTGCTCAGTTGAGAGTGTTAGGTTATCTGAAAAGAACCAAAAATTATGCTTTGCAATATGGCAAATATCCAACTGTTTTGAAAGGCTTTAGTGATGCCAACTGGATTTCTATTTCAAATGAATTGAAATCGGCTACCGGATATGTTTTCATGCTAGGAATTGCCACGGTATCATGGAAATCTTAAAAGCAAATTCTAATAGCATGCTCCACAATGGAATTAAAGTTTGTTGTTTCAGATAAAGTTGCTAAAGAAGTAAAGTGGCTTCGACAATTTTTAGAGGATGATTTTTATGGCCAAAATCTGTGCATTAGATATGCATTCACTGTGACAATCAAACAACGATTGCAAGGGTACATAATGTGATATATAACTGTAAGTATAGACATATTCGTCGTAGACATAATACCGTAAGGCAGTTGCACTCAAATGGAATTATTTCTTTAGAATTTGTAAAGTCAAAGGAAAACGTTATAGATCCACTAACAAAAGGTTTGTCGAGAGAGCAAGTAAATTGCACATCAAGGGGAATGGGGTTAAAAGCCTTAACTCGATAAAGAGGTTCCAATATGGAAACCTAACCTAGCGATTGGAGATCCCATGGACTAGGTTCAATAGGACAATGCAATTTTTAGAAACTCTAGTATGCGTACTTTCTCTCACTCTTATGATGCAACAGTGCTTCCAACGGCGTTTTAAGAATACGCTATACGTTTAATGATTCCTATAGCTTGGATTTTCAAAATCCTTGTAAGGTATGGTAGGATACCTTTAATAGGAATGCACCTATATACATGGAGTTGGCTGAATCTAAGAAAATCTTGAAAGCAAGATTTTTTGAAGCACATATGAATCCTGAGAGGTTTAGAGCAAAAAAAATAGACGCAACTTAGAACCAATCTTGAATCGGCGATAGTCTGTGTGAGGTCTATTGTCTGAGCTTACATCAACAAGTGGCAATTCTAGGTTAAGTCCATCGGCTAGTTAAGTGAGTCCGATAGGCTTTTACTAAAGAAGGTTCAAAGCAAAAGCTACCTATCTGGATGCAGTTTATCTCCACATGCACACTCAGAATTATTTAAATTAAAATAAGCTCAGTTGAGCCATTAATGTGGGGAATTGTAGCAATTGTGCGTTATTAATGGTTCAACATCAGTTCGCATTCTTCAGCTCTCACGCTACAGCAGATGAATTAATGGATGCGTTAAATTGATGCATATCTTCAATATTGGTGCAACGGTTTTGTGACGCATTAATAGATGAATTAATGGATACGTTAATGGACGCCTCTGTTCAGATCTCGTGCAGCATGGTGGACACATTAATGGGCGAATTGATGAGCAGGTTAATGGATGCCACTCTTCGGCCCTCCCGTAGCAGTTTTGATGGATGCGTTAAAGGACGCATCTCTTCAACTCTAGTAAAAGAAATTTTTCAAAGGATTTCTTTAGTTCACGATAATGAGTTCAACGTCTTCTTCAATACCTAAGGACATTGAGTTATTCAGGATTAGAATTCTTCTTTAGAAATTCACTCTTCCAAGTGTGTCAGATTAGAGAAGGGTTCGATAGAGTCTCGTTCGTATAATGTTAATACAAATGAGTTTAAAAGTGTTGTATCTTGAGAGGCATAATTCATGAAGCTGCTTAGCACAATAGCAGGAACTAATCATTTTAAGGAGATTCGGTTAGCCGTACTTCACCTCCTATTGAATTTCCTATTAATTTTATTAAAAAAAACAACAAACAAACTAGTTTTTTTTTGGGTTGTGTTTCAGCATCTTATATATTAAAAATTATATAAACATTGGCGTGGTCGCTATTGTATCAAAATTGGTGTCACTATTATCTCTTTCTTTTTTTATTTTTCTGATTACAACAACAGTACCACATTGCGTATATTATGTTATTTTCTAACAATAAGTCTATGGTACAAATATCAATTCAGTTTTAAACTTTTAATTTTGTCAATTAAGTCATAAACCTTTGCATGATATTTCAATATAATCATTCCAGTCAATTTCCGCTGAAAATCATTGATGTGGCGGTCTAGTCATTACTAGCCGTCCTACTTGGCACACGACCACATCAAGAATTTCCATCAAAAATTGATCGAACGACTACATTAAAATTTCATGCAAAAGGTTTAAGATTTAATTGGCAAAATTAGAGAGTTTAAAACTAAATTGACATTCATACAATAAAATTAGGACAAATTGGATGACTTCCCCCTATATTTTTTGGTATATGAATGTACGTTGTGCCTTCATTCAAAATTGTATGAATGTACGTTGTGTAACGTTTTCCTAATGTGGGTTACATTAATTGAGATTGTTATTACCCGCTTGCGGGTTTGGTCTAATAAGTTTGGATATAAAGTTTCTTAATTAGTCGGATATGGGCCCGGCTTGTGTGGGCCGAGTTCGGCCCGGCCCGTTATGAGAGGGCCTGGCTGGAAACTCTATAAATAGAGCTGCAGGTCCCTCCTCTGCGCCTAACTCTCTCCAATCTCTCTCAAACGCTTTCAAACTCACCTAAGGCTTCCGTGAGTTGGCTGAGGCGGTCTCATAGCGCCGGGGGCTTCGGGGGCGATAGGGGAGAAGACCTACGGCACCGGTTCATCGTCATTTCCGCATCCAGGCCGATGGAATCCAAATCAGGTGAACAAATTCTATCCATCTTTTTACCGTACCGTTAATATCTCGCTATGGTGATCCTAGGGCGCTCGGTCGAGCCATACGGACCGGCCAACATGTGGTATCAGAGCCGCCATAGTCGAGAAACGGGCCGATACTGTTCGTATGGGTTTGTGATTTTTTCATCCGTTGAAAGTTAGAATAAATTACATAGATGGATAGATCGTCGCGAGACGAGAAAAATGAGTGGTCGCCGGCCACCTGGGGCCGCCGGAAACGGCCGCACGCGCCGCCACGCGCCGGGGCGTCGGAGAGCCCCGGCGGCACACGCGCGGCCACGCGCGGGTGTTCCCAGGCGCGTGCAACCCACGCTCTAGGGTTTCCGCGAGCCGGGTCGATCCGGCCGACCCGACCCGACTCCGGATCCGACCCGACTCAGGATCCGACCCGGCAGTTGACCCGACCCAGAGTCCGACCCGTTGACCGAACCGTTCAAACCGGTCGGACCGGAAAGCGGTCGAACCGGTATGCGGTCGGACCGGTCGGCGGTCAAACCGGTCGGACCGGCCTTTTTGCCAGCTAAGGCGCCGGCGCGTGGGATTCACGCGCCGCACCTTCAGAAGGTGCGTGAGGGCTCGTCCGGTCTCCGATTGGAGCGTGCAAGGTACCGGCGTGCTCGTATTGAGATTCTCTACACTTTGGTATATTTATTTTATATGTTTGATATTTTTAAGGATGTGAAAATATATACGGAACTGTATATACGCGTATTTTTAGGGTATATTTTCGTATTTTCCTGTATTTCTCTATGGTTTAAGAGATACAGATTAAATCTTACATGTATATGATGCCATAAGGACATGTAGATCTTGTTTCATTGATAGTATGTATAAGGTTTAACATATATCAATGTATAAAGCAATGTAATTAGCATGATATGTAATTTTAAAGACATTGCCCATGTCTTCCAGTCTAGAATTACATCTATATAGTATATGTGAGACATAAAGTTTATATCCTCAGTATGAGAGAGTTTCAATGATTCAATTTGGTAGTGACCGCCAAAGTGGCACACTTGATTGAGTTTGAGAAATATCAGTCTCGTATTGTTGGGATGTCTCCTGTTCTAATATATTATTATACTCCCAAAGGAGGTGATTAAGTATTGGTTCATGGAGGGGTGCATATACAACATGCGTGAGGAATGACTGATCCTAGTGGTTCATACACCCAAAGGTGGTGAATTCATAAAAGATTGGAATATATATTCTCATGGCCGTTGTAATGTAGAGGGTATACAATTGCATATCATGTATTCTGCCCAAAGGTGATTATATGATAATGCGTGTAACTCTCAAAAAAGTACTCACATGATGCTGATTATAGACATTGCTTGTTTTTAACAGTCACCTTCTCCCTGAACGGCAACTCCATAAGTATTGAGGTTCTTACTGGTTCAAACTTTAAAAAATGGAAAGAGGATTTTCTGTTTGGTATGGAGCTGGCAGATATTCATATTGCTCTTACTGAGGATAAACCAGCAGATGTCACTGCTGAAAGTACGGACATAGAAAAGGCACTGAGTGCCGCCTGGGAAAAGAGTAATAGGATTTGCTTGTTACTGATGAAGCGATCCATTAAGGACCACTTGAAGAGTAGTTTGCCAGCTGACTGCACTGCTAAAGAAATGATGGAAACCCTAGAAGCAAGGAACCGTGTCTCATCTAATGCCGAGGCTGGGACATACATGCAGTTACTCAATAATATGAGATATGATGGTTCAAGTGGGGTTAGGGATTACGTCCTTAGGATGGTAGACCTCCAGACAAAACTAAAGGTTCATGATATTATCCTTTCTGATGCTTACATTGTGCATCAAGCCCTGAATACCCTTCCTACTGAATTTGGAATTATAAAGACTAACTATAATTTCCAAGATGAAAAGTGGTCGGTCAATGACCTAATAGTTAGGGTAGTGGCAGAGGAAAAGAAACTAAAGAAAGATAAAGGGAATATTGCTTTCTATGCCTCTAGTTCCAATAGCAGGAGGAGTAGTAAGTTCAAGAATCGTACTCAGAAAGGAACTCCTGAAAGCACCGGTCATGTGGACTATTTGGGTCCTGAGAAAATACCCTTGAAGAAGAATGGTGTTCACTGTTACTTTTGTAGGAGGAAGGGCCATATGAAGAAAGACTGCAATAGATATAAAACTTGGTTGTCCAAGCGTCAGTAGTCAGGTATTGATTCTTTGGCATTTGTTTGTGAATCCAACCTATCAGAAGCTCCATCCAGTTCTTGGTGGCTAGATAGCGGTGCAACTAATCATGTTGCTTATACCATACAGGGATTCACAAACAGAAGGAAGCCAAATCAGGATGAATCAAAGCTTACTGTAGGAAACAACAAGAGAGTCGACGTCGAGTTCGTGGGAGATGTCATATTAATTTTGGATTCTAGTTTTAATATAATGTTAAGAAACACCTTTTATGTACCTTCCTTCAGACGGAACTTAGTTTCTGTATCAAGTTTGGATGTTTATGGCTACTCTTTTGAAATAAAGAACAGTATGGTTTCTATGTTCTTTGATTCAAATAAAGTTGGGTGCTGCAACATATCGAATGGATTGTACAGATTGTGTTTATCTCCCAATGATATATACGTCGCTTGTACAGTTGAAAGGGTTGTTTCCAAAAGACCTCTACCTAAGGAACGGTCTTATGCATTATGGCATAAACGACTTGGTCACATTTCTAAGGAAAGAGTGGAAAGGATGATAAAGACAAACATCCTGCCTACTCTTGAAAGTGACCTAGATACTTGCGTAGACTGTTGTAGGGGTAAGATGACCAAGATAAAGAAGAAAACCGCAGTCCGTAGTTCTGACCTGTTGGAAGTCATTCACTTTGACATCGGTGGACTCTATACGGCAACATTGTGTAGAAATTTCTATTTCATCACATTTACAGACGACTATTCCCGATATGGTTATCTGTTCTTGATTAAGGAGAAGTCTGAGTCTCTTGACAAATGCAAGATTTTTCGGACTGAAGTCGAGAAACAGCTGGGAAAAGTCATAAAGGTTGTCAGGTCTGATCGAGGTGGTGAGTATTATGGCAGGCATGGCGATGCTGGACAGCTGAAAGGGCCATTTGCCAAATACTTGGAAGATTCTAGAATAGTGGCTCAATTTACTATGCCCGGGAGTCCTGAGCAAAACGGTGTGGCCGAAAGACAGAATCGCACCCTCATGGACATGATGAGGAGTATGATTAGCAGGACAAACTTACCTGATTTTCTGTGGGGTGAAGCCTTGAGGACAGCTCTCTACATTCTAAACCGTGTTCCTACCAAGGCTGTTCCAAAGACTTCTTTTGAATTATGGACTGGACGTAAACCTAGCCTAAATCATCTTAAAGTTTGGGGGTGTCCTGCAGAAGTAAGGTTATATAATCCAACATTGAGCAAGTTAGAATCCAGAACCACTCGATGTTACTTCGTATCTTACCCAAATCATTCGAAGGGGTATCGGTTTTACAGTCCCCATGGAAGTACAAGAATTGTCGAATCACAGACAGCGAAATTTCTGGAATTTGATATAGCCGAGAAGGGTAGTTGCTCACAGACCATTGAGGAAAATAATATGGTAGGTACTACAGTGTCGATTTCTCTACCTGTACATACAATTATGGAGCTCCCTACACCACAGACTGAGCCTGTTGTGGTCCAGGATCCTGTTATTGAAACAGCTCCTGATGAAGAACTTCAAACCCCTCAGGTGCAGGATGAGGAAGTAGTAGCTCCACTCAGGAGATCTATCAGGCAGAGACGATCGGCTATACCACCGGACTATATGGTCTATCTGGGAGAGCATGACTATGATATAAGCTGTGTGGTTGATCCAGTAACTTATTCAGATGCAATTTCTTGTCCTCAATCAGATATGTGGGTGGATGCAATGAAAGACGAGATTCAGTCTATGAATATAAATGGTGTTTGGGAGCTTGTTGAATTGCCTAAAGGTTACAAGCCCATTGGTTGCAAATGGGTATACAAGACTAAAAGGGACTCCAAAGGAAAGATTGAGAAATTCAAAGCCAGACTGATAGCCAAGGGTTTTACTCAAAGAGAAGGAGTAGATTATGAGGCGACTTTTTCACCAGTATCTTCTAAGGATTCTTTTAGAGTGATCATGGCATTGGTAGCTCATTTTGATATGGAATTATACCAGATGGATGTTAAGACTGCTTTTCTAAATGGAGACCTTGATGAGGAAGTCTATATGGTGTAACCTGAAGGTTTTGCAGCTGATGGTTCAGGTGAGCTTGTGTGTAGATTGAAGAAATCTATTTATGGACTTAAGCAAGCTTCTAGACAATGGTATTTGAAGTTTCATAGTGTTGTCACTTCATTAGGCTTTGTTGAGAACAAGTTGGATCAGTGTATATAAAGCAAGGTCAGTGGGAGGAAATTTATTTTTCTCATACTCTATGTAGATGACATCTTACTTGCGAGTAGTGATATTGGATTACTACATGAGACAAAACGAATGTTGTCAAAGGATTTTGACATGAAGGACCTTGATAAGGCGTCTTTTGTCCTAGGCATTGAGATCCATAGGGATCGTTCTCGCCGAGTATTGGGTTTGTCTCAGAGAACATATGTTAATCGTATTCTTGAAAGATTCAGTATGCAGGACTGCAAGCCAGGAATTGCTCCTGTCATAAAGGGTGATAAACTGAGTCTGTCACAGTGTTCTCATACGGATGTTGAGAAAACCAAAATGAAGGATGTACCTTATGCTAGTGCACTTGGAAGTATCATGTATGCTCAAGTTTGCACTAGGCCAGACATTGCTTTTGCAACAGGACTTCTAGGCAGATATCAGTTAAATCCAGGACATGATCACTGGGTTGCTGCCAAGAAGGTGATGAGGTACCTGAAGAGGACAAAAGACTATATGCTGATCTACAGACATGTTCAGAACCTACAGCTGATAGGGTATTTGGATTCAGACTTTGCTGGCTGTCATGATGAAAGGAAGTCGACAACGGGTTATATCTTTAAGTTAGCAGGAGGTGCGGTATCATGGAAAAGTGAGAAACAGAAATCAATGACATCCTCTATCATGCAAGCGGAGTTTGTAGCATGCTTTTCGGCCGCTACTTAGGCAATTTGGCTCCGGAACCTCATTAGGGAGTTGACCGTATTTGATTTTGTGGATCGGCCCATACAGTTGTATTGTGACAATAACTCTGCAGTGTTGTTTGTTAACAACAACAGAGGTCTCAAGGGGTCTAAGTATATGGAGGTTAAGTACTTGACCATAAAGGAAAAAGTCAGGGATGGTGATATTACAGTAGAGCACATTTCCACAGATGATATGCTAGCAGATAAAGGCCTTCGCCCTTGTATTTTTGAACGACATGTCATTAACATGGGCTTAGGAGTATCATGGGATACTGTTGTTTAGTGGGAGCTGTTTTTAATTTGTGCTCTAATAAAGTTTACATCTGTGTTCTGTTACTCTTTGTAACATTTTGGATGTGTATCAACTCATTTGCATTCAATAAAGTTTTTCTGAATGCATTTTTGTTATGTTAAATACACATATAAGGTGAAAATCTTAAGGTACTATGTAAACCTTAAGTAAAAGCTATGGGCATTCAGTTATTAGCCTTAAGGATATGTCTTATTACACATAAAGTAATGTTAACAATAAGGATAAGACATATGTAGGTTCATTGGAACCATAAAAATATTCTCTGGTGACACATCAGGTTTTTTGTGACACTTAAGGAAAGAGAATGAGGACTGACAAAGGAGATGACCATGAGGTATCACTCTTTATGAGGTGTCATCCGTTTGCCACACAACCATATCGAATCCATATCAGTAAAGTTTAAAGCACTTGTGACCATGGACGGCTCTGCGTGATTACATGCAGTTACCGCCATAATTCGGTGTTTGAAACTTTATGGGATCGGATTGACTATTGAGAATTATCCATAGACCAAATAAAGGTGCACATAAGGTACGATTTCAATTAATATAGCCCAAGTGAGAGAATGTAACGTTTTCCTAATGTGGGTTACATTAATTGAGATTGTTATTACCCGCTTGCGGGTTTGGTCTAATAAGTTTGGATATAAAGTTTCTTAATTAGTCGGATATGGGCCCGGCTTGTGTGGGCCGAGTTCGGCCCGGCCCGTTATGAGAGGGCCTGGCTGGAAACTCTATAAATAGAGCTGCAGGTCCCTCCTCTGCGCCTAACTCTCTCCAATCTCTCTCAAACGCTCTCAAACTCACCTAAGGCTTCCGTGAGTTGGCTGAGGCGGTCTCATAGCGCCGGGGGCTTCGGGTGCGACAGGGGAGAAGACCTACGGCACCGGTTTATCGTCATTTCCGCATCCAAGCCGATGGAATCCAAATCAGGTGCACAAATTCTATCCATCTTTTTACCGTACCGTTAATATCTCGCTATGGTAATCCTAGGGCGCTCGGTCGAGCCATACGGGCCGGCCAACACGTTGTGCCTCTGAAATCTCCATCCGAGAGCTGAGGTGAAGGGCCACGATCAGCAACAACACGACAATGAAACCGGCTAGTGTAGTGCTCCGAAACTAACAGAAACTACAAAGTGAACCAAATCTCAATCCATTTTCAATTCATCGGGCGGGGTGAGGACCAATTGATTAGTTTATGTTTAGTTTTGGGGGTGACAATTTGAATTGACGGTCCTACTCAGAAGACATCAACTTAATAGTTTTCCATTAAGCACATATAAACAACTACTTTTAATTAATAACTTGGGTGTAGAATACTCCGTCTGATCGTGTATTACCTTATTAAATAGAAAATTCAAACACCAATCAGGATGATTCGTTACATTAAACATGTCAAATGGGTCAATTCTTTATACGAACAAGACCCCTTATAGTCGAAAATTATCCAAAAAGTCCTAAACCTATTGTACGGTGACCAATTTAGTCCGAAACCTTTTAAAAAGTTGCCAATTTAGTCCTAAACCTTTTAATTATGCCAATTTAGTCCTAAACCTATTGACTATTTATCAATTTAGTCCTAAACTTTTTAATGAATTGCTAATTTAGTCATTCCGACTAATTTTGGCTGGAAATTGTTGACGTGGCGGTCCAGTCGATGCCAGACGTCCTACGTGACGCTGACGTGGATAATTTTATATTTAAAAAAATTGAATTTTTATTGATTATTTTATTTTTATTCTTCTATTTTATTTTTATTTTCTTCTTTGTTGAGCCAGCTAGTCGCCGGTCACTAGGCGAGGGCCGGTGACCCCCATCAGCCCCTGGACGAGGGCCACGGAGCCATGGGCGAGGGCGTCATGGACCTCGCCAGATTTGGGCAAGGGTGTTGGGAGCCCTTGCCCAGGCCCTCGCAGGCCACAACAAGGGCGTCACGGCCCTCGTCCGCCCTCGCTGCGACTAGCAACGGCCTGGGCGAGGGCCGCGCCACCCTCGCCGGATTTGGCAAAGGCTCATGAGTCCTCGTTGTGACTAGCGAGGGCATCGTGAGCCATCGCCTACATCGCTGTGGCTGACAACGGCCTAGGCAAGGGCCGCGATGCCTTCGCCTCACCAGATCTAGCGAAGGCGTCACCACCCTTGCCGGATTTGGCAAGGGCTCGTGAGCCCTCGCTGCAACCGACTAGGGTGTCAAGAGCCCTCGCCCAACCCCTCGCCGGCCACAGCGAGGGCGGGCGAGGGCCGCAACACCCTCACCCTTGCCCAGTGACTGGCCACCTCCGCTAGCCCTCAACCAGCAAGCTCAACGAAGAAGAAGAAAGGAAAAAAAAGAAAAGAAAAGAATAAAAGTAAAATATCAATAAAAATCAATAAAAAAATTCGAATTTTTTTTAAAAAAATAAAAAATTATCTACATCAGCACCACATAGGATGGCTGGCGCCAAATAGACTGCTACGTCAGTGACTTCGAGCTAAAATTAGCCGGAAGGACTAAATTAGCACAATTTGGCCCGAAGTTAATAGGTTTATGACTAAATTAGAACGATTGAAAAGTTTATGACCGAATTGGCTGATATACAATAGGTTTAGGACTTTTTGGATAATTTTCTCCCCCTTATAGATAAATTTCACTTTTCAGTAGCCTTTGTCTATGAAATTTTTGTGCTTCATATGAACAATACACCAATCTCAATGATTACATGGAAAAGTATAATCTGATTTATGACACTTTTTTAGCTTTTCTATCTTTATTAAAATTAAGTTTAAGCACAAACTATCCAGGAAAGAAAAATATAAGGGATAAGTGCATTGGAAATCCTAAAACTTGTTATGAAAGTGCAATTGAATCCTAAACCTTTCAAAAAGTGCAATCATGTCCTAAAACTTGTCAAATTGATCTAATCAAGTCCTTCCGTTAATTTCACTTTTTCAAAATTTTAGAACTCGATTGCACTTTCGCAATAAGTTTTAGAATTTGATTACATTTTTTGAAAATTTTAGGACTTAATTGTACTTTCATGACAAGTTTTAAGACTTCTAGTCGCTTATCCAAAATTATAATTATAGTAAACGAACAATAAGTAACAGTTTTTAACTTAAATTTGAAGGAAGCCCCACTACAGGCTACATTTTCCTCAAACCACCCTTTTAATTGGTAAATTATGAGTTGTGGACATTACCCCTATACAAAATTAAATAAATTAAAATATGAGTGATGTTCATGACTCGAATATTTGGGCGAAAAGTACAAAAAAAGTCATAAATCTATTTTATTTGTGTCAATTCAGTCCTAAATATTGTAATTATGCCAATTTGGTAATAAACCTTTTAATGACTTGCCAATGTAGCACATCTAACCAATTTTGACCGGAAATTGTTGACATAGACGCCAGCCGTTAGTACATCGCATGACTAATGTTAACAAGGACAATTTTTAAATTTTTTTATTGTTTTCTTTTCTTTTCTTTCCTTTCTTTTTCTCCCAACCGTGGGCCAATGAGGTCTTGTGACGTCCCAAGAGAGTCACATACTAACGCATTTCTTTAGTCTTTTCACTTATAGCAGCAACAGAAGACAATTCACAATCAAAGTAAACATTTTTCGTTCAGTCGACACATACGCAAAGCAAATTTTACATCTTCATTCCATATATTTATTTATGTACATGGGTGATTTGGGTAACATCATCATTAAACACTATAGCAAAAGACTATATCTGAGAGATCAACAAGGTGTCCTACTCCCTCAAGGCCATCAAAGTGATGCCCATGGCTGCCACCATCTCCCATCACTCATCCTCATGGTATTAGCGAAAAAGTGACGACCATGTCACCAAAAGCAGTCCCACTATTCAGTAACACCCATAGCCCTATCCTGCTACACCTCACCACTCCTTTCGTCATCGCTGCTGCTATCATCTGGATAAGGCAATGGTCCTACAAGTCGTTCCGCAACCTTCGCATAGATCGCGACAAAACGATATGGAATATAGCCAGCCGGTGAACCTATGTCTACCCATAAGGTAGCAGTGTATTTCACAAATCCAATAAAAGGAAAGGTGGGGTCGGTGAACTGCTCCAAAGAACCTTGAAGTCTATGGGAGCTTCATAGCGAGCGACAGAGGTAGCGAGTATGGCTGTCATAGTTAAATAACTAGAAAATCAACAAGAGTGAGCAATGCCCAGCAAAATGAAATTCTTAACTTATAGACTACTCGATTCGCCTATTGTTCGATTCTAGAACCTGTCTAATCTTGAGAGACAACAAAAGACACCAAGAAAAGTACAATACATGATTCGAATGCAGCATTCAATGACTACATATGCAATGCCAACATGCAACTTCATGATTCACACACTTTATCTCATCACTTGTCATGTCATTTGGTCCACCCCTATCTCACGGTACAACCCATTCGCTGTCCGGTCCATGCGGATCACTTCTGGCTTCCAAACCCAAAAATCATCAAATCCAGAAGCTACAACTCACATGCATAAGCTATCTCAGCAAGAAGTCAACAGAATTAACCCACCATGCTAACACAAACTCACGATTTATCAAGTCTAGGGTTTTCTAGTGTCTTCCAAGTCCTCTATAAATGGCAAGACAATTCCCCCCCCCCTTCTCCCTCATCTCACACCAACCTCATCATTCTCTTCTTCCTTTGTTTCTTGTTTTTCTCACTTTTGACCCGAGAAGCTCACGCCCAAACCAACCTCGAACCGGCCCATGTTTCTTCTCGTTTCCACCCAAGAGCCCACGGTTTGGTCTTTGTAGGCCTAGGTTTGCTCGGCCACGCAAGAAGGAAGCAAGGAGGAAGCTCAAAATTTCCCAAGCTCACCTGTCTCATAACCGTTCTCTAGTTTTGTTTGTCATTGAGTAAGTGAATTCCCTAATATTAAGAAAGGAAGTTGCGATACGTTGTAACATGGGTTGCTTGGCCCGTTTCTTGGTTTCATGGTTGTTTATTTTTTCTCGACTAACGATGTTCGCGTGTGATACTCATGTTTGATGTTTGTTTTTTGTTGGTTTCGTAGCATGACTTTGCTATTTGAATTGCCATTGATGCCGATACAGTAAGAGTCGACTTGTGTGAACGACGATTGTCTCGTCCTCGCTTGTTTTCACTTGCTAAGTCTCCCCGACTCATCCCCCGTTGTTTTCCTTTCAGGTCCGTAGGATGGCATTTCCCCCAGCCCACGTTGGCAATCTCGTGGAGCAGAGAGCCAAAGTGTTCATCGTGATAGATGTCAAAGAAGACCGCGCCTACCGCCGAATCACGACGCTTGTGATGTTTGATGAGGGCCTAACGGACTTGGTGCCTCATCCGTACGTGGCGTGATATTGCTATGCGGGCGGAGAATGGGTTGGATCCCTATGTGGGTTCAACGGTGCTTTGGCGATGTGGGCGGGCCAACTCCGGGATAAAGGCACGAGTGGGATGTGAGATGGCCAGGCAGACGGGACCGGGGTGGCGATGAAGAAGCGAGGAGTGAGAAGCCGTAGTGGGTATAGAATAACCCAAGTCAAGTTTTACTATTTATAATCGGCTATGAAATATGTGTTGTTTGCCATGACCCGAAGGGCTTGTTAAAACATGTTTGTATGCATTGTAAACATAAGGTTTGCTCATGATGCTTCTTGTCTTATTTTGCTGTGTGTATTAATTGTGATTATCCTAAGAAAGGCTTCCGCTTGTATGTAATGAAAGATAATAATGAATGGGATGTCACATGAATAACCCCGAGGTGGGGGCGTTACATTTTGCATATGCAAAAAGTCGACATTTGAAAAATTAAGCAATTTATTTTATTACCTAAATTATTTATTATATATAGGTAAAATCAGAGCCAAAAGAGTGTTCGCTACTATGATCACCACATCGTACTTCACTTTGTCTTGTGATTGCCACATGGCATAGTTTAGTCACGATACACATTTTTGGTTTAACAATTTTTCATTTGTCATTTTATATATATCTTTGTCCAAAAAAAAATTATATATATATCATCTCCTATTTTTTATATTTTATATCTTCCAAATGCTAAAATATGGATAAAGAGCAATATATTAATGTTTTATCTCTTATTAAGTTCAAACTTAAAAAAGATAAATAAGAAAAAGTATTCTAAATTATACTCTTTACTAACATGGCTTTCTTTTGAATGTAATTTCTTAGATGTAATTGTAGGCAACAAAAATATTGAGCTAATTACGTTAGTCTCTTATCTTGAATGTTTTTTTAAATGTATTGGCAAATAGCGAAAAAACTTTGAGCTAATTGTGAAAGTCTACATATTTTTAGTGCTCAACAATTATTTTCTGTTAGTGTATTTGTCCAATCAAATTAGGATATCTATTCGTGAGCAGGACAATTAAACTTGAAATAAGATATCGGTCAATTGCCATTTATCCATCAAATTCAAGATGGATTGGAAATATTTGTCTAAATTGAAGCAAATGTTTGTTAATTCCAGTTATGGATATTAAATTGACCATTCCAGAGCAATACAATAATAAAAAACTCCTCCCATCCTCATTATAAATAGGAGGCTTCTATATTCATTGAGTATTGATCCTAAGCAAGACCTCAAAATGCTTTATCTCGGCTCTCGTCTAGGTTTTGGGATCACATGGATGCAAAACACCTAAAGGGTATTCCCCCCCCCCCCTCTCTCTCTCTCTTGTTGACACCTAAATTTCGGCACATCAGTTAGTGGTTAATTGCATAGAAAATTAGGGATTAAATTTTAACCCCTGAACAAAAATATTACAAATCGCATACCATAAAGTTTAGGTTCATATAGATTAACTTCATTTCGCATCGGATCGACGGTGGTAAGCGAGCTTAAAATTCATCATGTAAATCGAGCTCGGGCATCGAACGAGACTCAGCTCACTCGGAAAGCATTGGTCGAAAATCACACGCAAAAGGGCTTGGTTGTCTTAATTTGAGCTTAAATTAGCTCATTATGCTTAATTAAAGAAAAACCCAAATTAATTCATTCAACTTAGAATTAAATTAAAGCCTAAACCTAAGCCCATTAGGACTAGAAAGCCCGGCTAATTGACCTAGGTTTACACTATAAATATATGTTAATGTCTCATAATGGAGGGAGGCTCTCATAATTTTCAGAGAACACAATTTTTGAGAGCAAGGGAGGCCACATATTGAACACTCGGCCACATTGAGAGACGGCAGTGAACAGAAATAGAGAGGGAAGCTGGTGTTGCTTTCTCGGCAACACCCACCACAAAACACGAGGAACAAGAAGTTGGTGACGGAGTGCGCTGGTCATCCACACTTCAACAATTCACGCCCAGGTCCAAGCTTCTTCACAGGGGCAATACATGTCGAGGAGAAGAAGACAAGAAAAGAAGATGCCAAGTGATCATTGAAGAGAACACGATCATAGAAAGCCAATTGGTGGAGTTATGGTAAGATAAAAGGAGAGAATTCTAGGCAACGTGGAAAAGGAGCAGCAAATAAACGGAGATTTTTTTTAGATAGAAATTTAGTGGGCGTTCGTCCAAGTCTCTATCATCCGGCGGCTCCATGATCCTCCTAACCTCCACTGACGGAACCTCCTTGCCGCGTTCTTCAGTTGCCGTTCGAAGTCCTAACTAAGGATTACCGTGAAATTCTCTACTGGACTAGCAAATTCCGATCTTTTCTGGCGATTCTACAACCTTGGTGTTGATCCATCGAATCCTGTTATCATACATCATCCACCACCATGTCACCGTCATGAGAACCATCACCGCCGGTCCATCCGCTGTCAATCATCCCGATCCGCCATCCCGACACCGCGCCGCCGCTCCCGACATACTGCCGGTCGTCCAATCCGCAATCCCGATCCGCTGCAAATTCAAATTAGGAAAGAAATCTACAAATCAGGTAATTATCCTATCCTGATTTGATTTGAATATTTTGTTACCTAATTTGTACTTATTGATATCTAATCTTGCATATTTGAACAATAGGCAATATTTCAATTAGGATTTATTTCCTTTTTTTGAAATCTTGGATATCTGATCTTATCAAATTTGGGTAGAATTTAGAATTTTCAAAATTCTTTGAATATATCCAAGATATTTGAGATATCTAAATTTTTTCAAGATATGATCGATTAGGAAAATTTCCTAATCCGTAACTGCACCCGTGGAAATAAATCTATCTATCAGGCTTTAGATAGAGTTATTTCCATAGCGGGTATTTCGAATTTTAGGATCGATCTGTCAGGCTTCAGATCGAAACTTAATTCGAAAGATTTAGCGGTTATTTTTTTTACTAAAAAATTTGCCTAATTTGAATTTAATAAAACAAATCTTGCTGATCGCGTGGATTGATTTTGATCGTGGTGGTTATCTATTTGTTTGATTTATTTCCTTTAAAAAGGAAAATTTAAAAAAAAAAGACTAGTTAGGACTTGAATTGATCATATTAGAAGATAATGTTGCATGTTTAGAATATATCTAGATGAATTTTTTTTGAAAAGAATAGGACAACCGAGATTTGCTGGAAAGATAAGATAATTTCTAATTTAAATTAGGAATTAGAGTAATTTGTTTCCTAATTTAATTAGATCTTATTCTAACCTTGATAGTTCATTTCGGGTTGATTTTAATTTCGAATTTCGATTAAAAAAAATACCAAAAAGATTGCTCTAGAATAGGTTAATTTCTTTAGTTTAAAATTGCATGTTTAGATAATTGGCATTTTTAATTCCGAATTTCATTTCGAAAATACAAAAAAAAATTCATAAAAGAAAATAAAAAAAGAAAGTTTTTTTTGCACCTTTGAACTCTAAGTCAGGATTTATTAAATTGTCAAATTGAGTATTTTTTTTGAAATTGGTACCGAAAGGGCGTTAGGGAATCTTGCGTAACCAAGTCCCCGAATCTATAATTTCTGGTTCGCAGAAATAAAATAATACTCCCGCTATTTTGTTTAGGTTTCTAATCAACTTACCTTAAATGATTAATGGCGACTCCCATTGAAAATATTTGCATGCTCACAATTGGACCTAAGTTGCGATTTGGTAGAGTTTGGGAGAACTCGAGCTAGGTTAGTCAATTTAATTGATCTAGTAATCCATTAGCCTAAGATCGTACAACAGATTTTTTTTAGGTCGCGACAGCTTGGCGACTCCGCTGGGGATTAACTTGAATTTTTTGAAAATTTAAGGAGGACTTAGGCCAGAAAATTTTCATTGAAAAATCACTTGATTTAGCAAAATTTGATTGAATTCTCATTCTTAGGTGTTAAATGATTTTGCAGGATGGGAGTTATAAGGGGAGTAGTGATTGGCCAACCCTTTGTTTTGCAGGTTTGGTGGATTGGAATTTGGTTTAATTTTCGTACTATTGAAGTGGTGTTTGTATATAATTGTTGTGCATGATTTACAGTATTTGCACTACACCACACACAACCTGTGATCGAACCTGGGTCACACCCATAGTTCTAAGATGGTATTTAGATGGTTCTTTAACCTTGGCGGTAAGACTTCGCTAAAGGTTATCCCATTTGGATCTCGAAAATTTTTCAAAAAAAATGGCTCAAGGGTTGTCCTCATGCACGTGAGGCTACTACGCATGAAGGTTGCCCTTGTCGACCGAACCAAGCCGAAGTGATTGGACCCGACTAGTCATGACTATTGTATGCGAGGCTGCGACTAGTCATGATGATTGTACGCGAGGCTGTGACGTGTCGTTCCGTTCATCATTTCACTTTGCAAAAGCCATTAGGATAGATAGATTAAGATTTAAACTCACAATTCATGTGTATGTCTATGTGATTGTCATGGTCTTACCTGGTAAAGTAAGTCTTCTGAACTTTTATCTTGTAGTTTACTTATTTTCTTTTTTTTGGGTCGGTCCATGATGGGTTTAGATCGGTTTTCAACTCGAAAGTAATAATCATTGAGTCCTTTGAAAATAAAAAAAATAAAAACGAAAGAAGGCTTTTTGGAGAATGTATTTTCAATCTGTCTTCATCTTCTTGGATGTGTCATAGGTCATTATTTTCACAAGAGGTTGTCATCGTTTTTATAATAAAAAAAATGCTTTAGCAAATTTATTTTCAATTCATAGTTTCCAAGGAGTCTTAATTTTTGGTTTTCCTAGTTTTATGATTAGGGGTTTCGATGCATCTATTTCTTAGGTTATGTCTAGAGTGTTATTTATATTTCTTTGCTTAGAGCATCTTTCCATAAAGTCTCATTCATATACGAGTATTTTTATGAATAAATGAAGAATTAAAAAAAACTAGAAAGCGTGTCATAGACCAACCTCGTCTTAACCATGTGTTTATTTAGTTCATTTCTCTTGGATCAGGTAACTACGGATCATCCACAGTTATCGATCCATCACTCGAGCCTTGCCAAGGCGCAAGCTCGCCGAGTTTCTTCGTTGTTGCTCCTCCGCCACCGTGAGCTCACCGCCCAACATAAACCGCAACTTCATCCACCACTTGCCGTTCTCGCGGCGACTACGGCTTCTCTGCATAGACGCCGTCCTTGTCTTTGTTTCTCAGAGCCCTATACATCGGCCAGCCGCCAAGCCAAAACGCCCCTAGCTGTGAGCCACCATCGCAAGGAAGTTGATACTCAAGCTAAGTGATTATGGATCATCGACCACCGGCCGTTTCCGCCTGGCCATGAGAGAAAGTGCTTAGAGTGAAGTGCTGAACCGCCTCGCTAATATCGAGAAGGACCTGAACCAAGCCTCTGTCATGCTCCAACAACTCTCGAGGCAAACGGCGCATCTATCGGACTGCTTGAAACAACTCACCATGACCCGTCCCTTTCCTCAAGGGCCAAGGGTGATGATTCAAACAAAGCCTTTCAGCACCGACTCGAATGACAAAGCAGTCGTACTTGGCAGTACTATTGAGTCCCCTGACCCTAGGGAGTTGAGCACCTTGCGTTCAAAGTTTGCAAAGCACGAACAAGGTGATCGAGATCCACTCATTCCAACATCGCGAATCAAAGCACGACTACTCCCTGGATGTCAAGACAGCCCACCAAGACACCCATTCTCTAATCGACGACAAGGCGCTAGAAGACAATTCACTCCTCTCCCTAGGTCTCTATCCCAAATATTGATGATCCTTTGGAAAAAGGGGTTGCTTTCCACTGAGCCGAAGCGGCCTAATCCTGAGCGATTCTCCAACTACGACCCATCCAAAAAGTGTGACTATCACATGGGAGAAGTCGGTCACTCCATTGATGACTGCTATATTCTAAAGCATAAGGTTCAGGACTTCTTAGATACTGAGGCATTCACATTTCGTGCTTCGTGGCTTCGCCAAGGTCGAGATGATCTTCTCATAGTTCCAAACATCCAGACCACATCCCCGAGTTCTGGAAGAATGATACATGAAGAGAAGTAGGTGATCGACACCCTGGGGCAACCGAGCGGCAAGTTCGACTACTACGTGAAATATTCAGCTACCCCGAGCTTCTATATTGACCCGCGTGATATCGTCCCCGATGGATAGGGAAGTATGGATGATCTAACACTTCCAGTGACAGAAGATCCTGATGATGCGATGGAGGAAATCACTACTCTGTTCAATAATATGCTCATTGGAGCTATCGAGGAAGGACCGTTGGATGAAATGGGTACTGGCCAGCGAGAGTAACACCTTTACTTTTTTCGCACACTCCCCTGCGTAGGAATTTCTATTGCTTTCTAGGACTTGCCCCGTCTCGGGAGCTGCTTTTTAGGATTTTTCATTCCTATGATTTTATTGTCCCGGTTTTCATTCCAATAAATGTAATTCATTCGCTGATAATTAATGAAATTACAAATTATTTTCATTTTTTGAGGGCATGTTGAGATACATCAAACTAGCCCGGTGATAATATCCAACCGATAAAAGAAAAATATAGTCCAAGGAGAATTCTGAGGCCCGGGCTTCTTCATGTTCCCTTGTGTTAAAACCTTTTTGAAAAGAATTTCAAAAAAAAATTCAAAAATTTTAAAAAATCAAAAAAGAGAAAATTTAAAAAAAATGCAATGTTTAACCCTGTTTGTCCTTCTGAACCCCCTACTTTATGTTTCAGGGGTAATCTTGTGACACGTGAGGGTATGCGAATGATCCATTCTGATGAATTATGTGCCACCAAGTCTGATCTCGATGACACCGACGAACTCGAAGATTCCTCGGAAATGCTGCGTGACCTAGAACGACATGAAAGGTCCAAAGTTCTTACATCAAACTGAACCATCACTATTAACCTGAGATATACGAAGGAACCCAAGGAAGTAAAGATAAGAGCAAATATCCCTAAAAGTGAAACGAAACGCTTAATCCAGTTGCTGCATGAGAATAGTTAGATCTTTCAACCGAAAGGTACGTCAAGGACACTTCCAAGTAATTGACCTAGTCCCAAGGAAAGTACTGCTAGTCTTTCCTATTCCTAGGGGCAAATTCGCCCCAAGCTACAATGGTCCATATGTGGTCAATAAGGTTCTTCCCGGAGGTGCCCTGATTCTCGCAGAAATGGATAAGTCGTGAGTTCTTCACTCCTGTTAATTCTGATACTGTGAAGATGTATCACTCCTGATAAAATCTAACATTTTGCAGTAAAAGCTTTCAAGTGTTTAGTTTTATATTCTGAATTGCAAACATTTCACTGATGAATAAACGGTATCAATCAATTTCAAGTAAAGATGTTTGCTTTGGCTTTAAAATTCTGCATGGTTATTTTATCGGTCTGCATCATCGATTTTAAAAGAGAAATCTATTTGGACAATCTTATAATTCATGTAGAATGAATTGAATGTGTTGAATGAGGTACATCGGGATGATGAAAGGCAAGCCCTATCCTATACACAGTCCCTTGCACTAATCTCCAGTGAGTTGAGCGAAAAAAATTTATATCTGCAAGGTAAAGGGTTATCTCGCAAAAGGTACGGCAACTGAAGTGACGAAAGGCAGTTCATTTCTTTATCTCAAACACTACATGTTATCCATTGTTTCGCCACTTTGAGCCTAAATGTTTGGAGAAATCCTTTCAAATTGTCCCTGTCAAGAACCACCCTACATCAGGGTAAACTGGAGGTAAGTCAGCATTATAAGGTGAAAAATAAATAGAGATTGTCTTGCTCTCACTTGCATCAATCTTCGAGTGTTGCTTTTTCAGATGAATTCACGCGAAGTTCAAGTGCCTTAGGATGATGAAGAGCATTTTTTTCTCTATCCTATACACATTTTATCCTTTGCTAAGCCCAATTGAGCCTACAATTTTATTTCATATGAACCCAGTTGGTGATCATCCCTACACTGGGGCAAGGCAACAGTCATCATTGTTCAAGCAGCATATTCGGAGCGCTGATAAAAGATGAAGACCCCTGAAAGTCCGAATGTCGAGTAATTTGGTAAAAACAAACCAAAGTGTGGTTGGCCGATATATGCATGGTAGACAGTGTGTATCAAAAGTCAAAAAAAAAAAAGAACTAGGGGGCATGAAAAAGCAGTGTGTCTGGTAAAAGCAAGGCCAATGCCCGAAGAAAAAAAAAGAGAAAAGAAAATTTAAAAAAGGGAGATCTTTAGAGAAAAAATGTCAAGATATGGCATGTCAAAGTCATGAATCCCAGTAGATCAGAAGTTCTACAGGTCTCAAAGGAATCAAGTGACGAATTCTCAAAACCACTGGAGCATCTACCAAGAAGACAATCCCTGGTGAAGAAGAAGACTGGTGATAATGCCAAGATGATCACCAACTTATTCGCCCTAATTATACACATTTTGAGCCTAATGATCCATTAATTTCTCAACCCATGAGCCTAGCCTACATTACGTCCCTTGTAAAGTCTCTTCAGATTAGGGCACTTGAACTAACGTAGAGTTTGAGATGTTTATAAGCTTAGCTCGAAGAAGTGCGAGCAAGTCCACTTCTATCTCATTTTGCAAGGTTCTTGACTTGTAAACCCGGAGACAATTGCGGAGTATTTTCTTTCAATAGCCTTGACTCGAGAGTCCCTTTTGCTAAGCCATTGACCAAGCCTACGTTATAGACCTGACAAAGACCTCTCAGATTGGTAAGGTCGTACCGTTTGCAAGAATACTCGGACCCTTGTCCACAGGATGAATGTGAGATAGAGTAATTCCCATAAAATAGTCATTTTTCGATGAGGATGAGAGAAAGCCCTTTCAGACCGGAGGTCTCTCATTCAACATTTTCAAGATATCTGCTTGTGAATCCGGATTGTCTTGTCATGATTCTCCCCAATGAAATTTTGTAATACCGACTCGATTAAATCGTCATGCATGAAAACCAGTTGAATTTATAATGCATGAATATATGCGTCCTTGATTACCCATGAATGCATATTACTTGTTGTCTATAACTATGTCTAGCAGGAGACACGCCCTCAAGAGTCAGAGATATCATCAGGTAAGTATATCTCTATCCCTTGGATGTCTGTGACTATCTAGGTATCCCTAACCTATTTGAGCAATTGTCAGGTCCTATATTTAATCATCTCTAGATGCCTCTAGCAATATCCAGGCATCTATTGATCAAGCCTTTTCAGGTACCTCTGATGATATCCAAGTACTTTGTTAAAGAATCCATGAGCATTCAGGATAGCCCCTGGTTCACCCAATTGTTAAGTGTCCAAGACGATATCTAGAAGATTCCCCCGTGACACGCCTATGAGGAAGGTCACTGAAGTCCATCGAAGTTCATCAAGCAACATCTTTGGAACAAAGCCCAAGTGATTGTCAAATGGAACAGAATCAGAATCATGCCTCGATTTACTTTACCACTCCTACAAGGTAAGTGAATTCAGGTACGTCTGCTAATTATTCTTCATTGTTTCTCTCTTCGAAATGTGAGACATGATCTCTTTCATATGTTCACCCAGTAGAACAGGCGACATAGTTTCTCATTTGGTGTTGCTAAGTAGAGTACGCGGCACACCTCATTTCATGTTCGCCCAATAGAACAGGCAAAATAGTTTCTCATTTGGTGTTGCTAAGTAAAGTACGCGGCACACATCATTTCATGTTCGCCCAATAGAACAGGCGACATATCTCTTGGTGTTGCCAAGTGAAGTATGCGGCACACCCCATTTTATGTTCGCCCAGTAGGACAGGCTACATAATATCTCATTTGGCTGGTGTTGCTAAGTGGAGTACACGGCACACCCCATTTTATGTTCGTCCAGTAGGATAGGCGGCATAGTTTCTCATTTGGTGTTGCCAAGTGGAGTACGCGGCACACCCTATTTCATGTTTACCCAGTGGTACAGGCGGCATAATTTCTCATTTGATGTTGTCAAGTGGAGTACGCGGCACACCCTATTTCATGTTTGCCCAGTAGTACAGGCAGCATAATTTCTCATTTGGTGGGCTAAGTGGAGTACGCGGCACACCTCATTTCATGTTTGCCCAGCAGTACATGCAGCATAATTTCTCATTTGGTGTTGCTAAGTGGAGTACGCTGCATACCCCATTTCATATTTGCCCAGTAGTACAGGCAGCATAATTTCTCATTTGGTATTGCTAAGTGGAGTACGCGGCACATCGCATTTCATGTTCATCCAATGGAAGAGGTGATATGATCCTTTTAGTGATTGTCCAGTGGTATAGGCAACACATCCCATTCTTTCTTTACATCATGCGCTATTTCGCATATGTAGGAAACTATAGGTAACAAATAGGCAATTCAGTACCTCAAGAACCTTACTTCTAGTGGACCAGAAGTTTGGAGATCGAGGGAAGTCAAAGCATTATAAAGCTTTACCTCACTTGGACGCTTTTTGTGCGATCCGTATGTAAGACCCTTTCACCGCTCCACACGAAGTGAGAAGCCTTAACATACGTTCCTTATTGTTTGTATATCATGCATCATTGCATTTAAAAAAAATCAAAAAAAAATCATCATTCATCATTTTGCATAGTTTAAATTTAGGTCTCGGTCTTTGAGCGAAACCTCTGCAAGCCTCCACTCAAAGAGGGGCAGCCGTTAATACCTAAATTTCGGCACATCAGTTAGTGGTTAATTGCATAGAAAATTAGGGATTAAATTTTAACCCCTGAACAAAAATATTACAAATTGCATAGCATAAAGTTTAGGTTCATATAAATTAACTGCATTTCGCATCGGATCGACGGTGGTAAGCGAGCTTAAAATTCATCATGTAAATCGAGCTCGGGCATCGAACGAGACTCGGCCCACTCGGAAAGCATGGGTCGAAAATCATATGCAAAAGGGCTTGGTTGTCTTAATTTGAGCTTAAATTAGCTCATTATGCTTAATTAAAGAAAAACCCAAATTAATTCAATCCACTTAGAATTAAATTAAAGCCTAAACCTAAGCCCATTAGGACTAGAAAGCCCGGCTAATTGACCTAGGTTTACACTATAAATATATGTTAATGTCTCATAATGGAGGGAGGCTCTCATAATTTTCAGAGAACGCAATTTTTGAGAGCAAGGGAGGCCACATATTGAACACTTGGCCACATTGAGAGACGGCAGTGAACAGAAATAGAGAGGGAAGCTGGTGTTGCTTTCTCGGCAACACCCACCACAAAACACGAGGAACAAGAAGTTGGTGACGGAGTGCGCTGGTCATCCACACTTCAACAATTCACGCCCAGGTCCAAGCTTCTTCACAGGGGCAATACACGTCGAAGAGAAGAAGACAAGAAAAGAAGATGCCAAGTGATCATTGAAGAGAACACGATCATAGAAAGCCAATTGGTGGAGGTGTGGTAAGATAAAAGGAGAGAATTCTGGGCAACGTGGAAAAGGAGCAGCAAATAAATGGAGATTTTTTTTAGATAGAAATTTAGTGGGTGTTCGTCCAAGTCTCTATCATCCGGCGGCGCCGTGATCCTCCTAACCTCCACTGACGGAACCTCCTTGCGATGTTCTCCGGTTGCCATTCGAAGTCCTAACTAAGGATTACCGTGAAATTCTCTACTGGACTAGCAAATTCCGATCTTTTCTGGCGATTCTACAACCTTGGTGTTGATCCATCGAATCCTGTTATCATACATCATCCACCACCATGTCACCGTCGTGAGAACCATCACCGCCGGCCCATCCGCCGTCGATCATCCCGATCCACAATCCCGACACCGCGCCGCCGCTCCTGACATACCGCCAGTCGTCCAATCCGCAATCCCGATCCGCTACAAATTCAAATTAGGAAAGAAATCTGCAAATCAGGTAATTATCCTATCCTGATTTGATTTGAATATTTTGTTACCCAATTTGTGCTTATTGGTATCTAATCTTGCATATTTGAACAATAGGCAATATTTCAATTAGGATTTATTTCCTTTTTTTTGAAATCTTGGATATCTGATCTTATCAAATTTGGATAGAATTTAGAATTTTCAAAATCCATTGAATATATCCAAGATATTTGAGATATCTAAATTTTTTAAAGATGTGATCGATTAGGAAAATTTCCTAATCCGTAATTGCACACGTGGAAATAAATCTATCTATCAGGCTTTAGATAGAGTTATTTCCATAGCGGATATTTCGAATTTTAGGATCGATCTGTCAGGCTTCAGATCGAAACTTAATTCGAAAGATTTAGCGGTTATTTTTTTTACTAAAAAATTTGCCTAATTTGAATTTAATAAAACAAATCTTGCGGATCGCGTGGATTGGTTTTGATCGTGGTGGTTATCTGTCTGTTTGATTTATTTTATTTAAAAAGGAAAATTTTAAAAAAAAAAAGACTAGTTAGGACTTGAATTGATCATATTAGAAGATAATGTTGTATGTTTAGAATATATCTAGATGACTTTTTTTTAATAGAATAGGACAACCGAGATTTGCTAGAAAGATAAGATAATTTCTAATTTAAATTAGGAATTAGAGTAATTTGTTTCCTAATTTAATTAGATCTTATTCTAACCTTGATAGCTCATTTCGGGTTGATTTTAATTTCGAATTTCGATAAAAAAAAATACCAAAAAGATTGCTCTAGAATAGGTTAATTTCTTTAGTTTAAAATTGCATGTTTAGATAATTGGCATTTTTAATTCCGAATTTCATTTCGAAAATACAAAAAAAAATTCATAAAAGAAAATAAAAAAAAAGAAAGTTTTTTTTGCACCTTTGAACTCTAAGTCAGGATTTATTAAATTGTCAAATTGAGTATTTTTCTTGAAATTGGTACCGAAAGGGCGTTAGGGAATCTAGCGTAACCAAATCCCCGAATCTATAATTTCTGATTTGCAGAAATAAAATAGTATTCCCACTATTTTATTTAGGTTTCTAATTAACCTACCTTAAATGATTAGTAGCGACTCTTATTGAAAATATTTGCATGCTCATAATTGGACCTAAGTTGCGATTTGGTAGAGTTTGGGAGAACTCGAGCTAGATTAGTCAATTTAATTGATCTAGTAATCCATTAGCCTAAGATCGAAAACCCGATTTTTTTTAAGTTGCGACATCTCTAGAGAAGAAAAAGATACAGAATGGGAATTGGGGCCTTGAGAAGTTCCCGAAAATTAAAGAACTTAAGAAACATGAAATTACCGTATTTAAGTCATTAAAACCTCACTCAAAATTTTGGTCATTGAGACCTCAAAAATAGGCTATCAAAACCTAATCACCAACAGCCTAACCATTATATATATTAAGAAAAGTATCAAAAAAGTTTTAAATTTATTACACTAGTACCAATTTAATTCTACACATTTCAATTGTATCGATTTAATCTTAAAACTTTTGATAACTTGCAAATGTAGTCCATTCAGCCAATTTTAGCCGAAAATCCCTACATTGATGCCGGCCATCCTATATGGCACGATCGGTCCTCACATGGACAAATTTAAATTTTTTTAAAATATTTTTCTAAATTGTATGCTAAGTTTAGTAAGTGTGAGTTTTGGTTGGATCAAGTGACATTTTTGGGTCATGTAGTAATTGGTGAAGGGATATTAGTAGACCCAGCTAAAGTTGAAGCAGTAATTAATTAGCCAAGACCAATGACGATAATAGAAGTTTGGTGTTTCTTAGGACTTGCGGGATATTATCGAAGATTTGTAGAAGGATTCTCACGTCTCAATGGTCCATTAACTCAGCTGACAAGGAAGAACATGAAATTTGAGTGGAATGAGGAGCGCAAGCAAAGTTTCCATGAACTTAAGATAAAATTGACCACGGCATCGATTCTAACGATATCATCCAAATATGGAGGATTTGTGATATATAGTGATGTTCCCACAAAAGACTTGGATGTGTTCCGATACAACATGGGAAGGTCATTGCTTATACATCAAGACAATTAAAACCTTATGAGTTATACTATCTAATGCATAATCTGGACCTTGCGGCAATTGTCTTAGCACTAAAAAAATGGAGACATAATCAGTATGGAGAGAAGTTTGAAATTTATACAAACCATAAGAGTTTGAAGTATCTGTTCTCTCAATGACAAACAAAACTAGAGGACGGTTTAGAGACGGGTGAGCTTGGGAAATTTCAAGCTTCCTCCTGGCTTCCATCTTCCGTGGCCGAGCAAACCTAGGTCTACAAAGACCAAACCATGGGCTCTTGGGTGGAAACGAGAAGAAACACGGGCCAGTTTGAGGTTGGTTTGAGCGTGAGCTTCTCGGGCCAAAAGTGAGAAAAACAAGAAACAAAGGAAGAAGAGGATGATGAAGTTGGCGTGAGATGAGGAAGAAGGGGGGGATTGTCTTGCCATTTATAGAGGACTTGGAAGACATTAGAAAACCCTAGACTTGAGCCAATAAGAGAGGGGCTCTAAGTCAAGACTGCTTGTATTTAATGTCATTAATGGACTAATCCTCTAAGTCAAATTTCATGATGGCATGTATTTAATGTCATTAAAAGCTATTAATAGACTAAAATGATGAAGAGGCCAACCTTATCTTCACCTCATTGTCTCTCTCTCTCTCTCTCTCTCTCTCTCTCTCTCTCTCTCTCTCTCTCCCCTTGGCCGAATGGTTCTCATGTAGAAATGCTGAATATTTGAAATCTGACAAAACCAGGCAGTTTTGCACTGTTTACGAAATCGGATATGAAAATATAGTAAATGAACTCCGAAAATTCTAAAATTTGAATATGTCATAAACAAGGCCTTAACAAACATTTCTTGTGAAGAACACAAAATCAGAATCTTTTTGTAAACACCATTTTAGTAGCTCAAAAACAAACTAAAAACACTTCACTGGAACAGAATTTTTGTTTCTCAAAGTAAGCTCTGTCCATAATCCAAATCATCTCGAAAAATTCTCAAATTTATATACACTATAGAAAAGGAAGTTCTTAATAACTTTTGTGAAAGAAACTTTTCCAAAATCGGCCCAAAAAAGCTTATAGAAAATTAAGAAAGTGGGAACATCACCAAAATACCCATTCTGGGCAATTTTACACAGTCCGAAAATCAGGCCATCGTACTACTCATATCAACTCCAAAAATTCTGAAATTAAAGTGTGTAAAACTTCAAGATGTTTGGTGAAAATTTCAAGAAGGAAGTGTTTGTAAATTCGGATCACAAAAGTCTCCATAAAAATAAAAAAAAATGAAGGGGTATAAAGGATCCGAAATAGGGTTTTCCAAAACAAGAGTAAAAATATTAGTTCTGATTGAAAAACCACCAAACTTAAACCATAGTCATTTCCCAGGGACTGAAATTGAGGATGTTACACAGAAGGAGTGCACATTTGCTAGTGGTAAGAAAGAGAATAGGGGTTAAACCCTTGAATGTAAGAACTATCATCTCATTTCATATTGAATGAAGGGATAATTAATGTAACATTTTTTTTATTTGAAGTTCATTGTGACATTCATGGGTTGACAGTGATGATATTAATCGTTTTTCATTTATGTTATTTGATTTTGATGAATGTCATCAATTCCAATGTTTCATCACGTGTAACAATTTTTCAGACCAAGTTCCCCTTGAGCGAAGCATAAGACTTAAAAATTGCAAGTGGGTGATCAATATATGAAACACTCGATTCATTTTAGAGCAATCGATGATATTATTCATTCCCGAGCTTGAGATCAAAGCAGGAGCACTAAAGTTTGGGATCGGTCTGCTATCGAGACCATTTGCTTGTAAGGCTCGTTTGAGAAAAAGACCTCACCTTAAGCCCTCAGTTGAAATTTTCTCTGTTGGATTAAATGGTTTAAACCAATAAAATCACTAAATACTATCTCAGCCCACTTATGCTTTGAAGCATGGGAAAGAAAGGATTATGAGAGAAGGCTCTATAGCTGAAACTGTAAAATCCCAATGCAAATTTGTCAAATGTTTTACTGTATGATTATTCTGGATTTACATAGTGCAGGTCCAGTTGAAAACCTAAGAAAGATGAGAAACTGTCATATTAGAGGCATATTTTAAGCGGTTGACGAGCCGTTTACAAGCATCATCTAAAAGATCATAACCTTCGTGAATTTGCTCTGCAAATCCGCGGGGTTTCGCTTCAAGGACTTCCTATTTTTGTGTATCAGAAAACAGAAATGTCGCAAATGATCTGGAACTCTCAGTCGTGAATCCCAAGAAACAAGAAGCTGACCTTATAACCATAAATGTGTAATTTCTTTTAGCGTTAACATCACGAAAAACCCTAAACTGATACATCTATGACAAATTTATCCAAAAAATTACCAAAAACCCTCAAACTGATACACTTATGACAAATTTACCCCAAACTGATACACTTATGACAAATTTACCCTAAATTAATTTTTTCACCATAAAAAACCCCAAATTGGTACACTTGTGATAAATTTACCCTAAACTAATTTTTTGACCACAAAAAATCACAAACTGGTACATTTGTAACAAATTTACCCTCCGCTACTTTCCGTTAAATTTGATTAATATCACAAAAAATCACAAACTGGTACACCTGTGACCAACGGAGGGTAAAATATAAAATTGGTACATCTGTTATCTGCCGCATGTCATTTAACAAAATAATTTGACGGTAAAATTTACTAGAAACAAATTGAGGGTAAATTTGTCACAAATGTACCAGTTTGTGATTTTTTGTGGTGAAAAAATTAGTTTCGGGTAAATTCGTCACAAGTGTACTAGTTTGGAGTTTTTCGTGATGTTAACCCTTTATTATACAGTAGTGCACCTAACAAATGTCATTCATCTAGCATTCAATTATTGGTTATTGTCCCAAGTTTGAACCCAATTTTAGGTTCCATTTGTTTCGCGGAAAATGAGTGATTTGAAAAATATTTTCCTAAAAACGATCGCTTGTATCGCTTAAAAAAGAACGAATGAAAAATATTTTCGTCGTTCATGAAAATGTTTATGTCGTTAATGAAATTATCTTCTATCGACTAATTATTTTATGTCCTTCCCTTAATTTAAGTTCAGCGACTACATTAAACATTTTCATATAATTCAGAAACTAAATTGAGCATATATCAAAAGTCCAGGGACCACATTGAACAAATTAAAAGTTCAGACATGACATTGAATATTAGAATAAACTTCAAAAATTACATTAAACAAATCAAAAGTTCATGGACCAAATTGCACATTAGGCTAAAGTTCATGGATTGTTTATGTCATTATCCCTTAATACCACAAAAAACCCCAAACTGGTACACTTGTGACAAATTTACCCAAACTAATTTTTTTACTACCAAAAATCATAAACCAGTACACTTGTGAAAATTTACCCTCCGTTAAATTAGATTAATACCACGAAAAATCACAAATTGATAACTTGTGAAAAACAAAGAGGTAAAATCCCAAATTGATACATCTATCAACTGTTACGTGTTATCAAATTAAGTAATTTGACTGTAAAATTTAACGGAAATTAATGGAGGGTAAATTTATCATAGGTGTATTGGTTTGGGGTTTTTTATCGTCAAAAAATTAGTTTGTGGTAAAATTGTTACATGTGTATCAAGTTGGGGTATTCGGTGATATTAACCCTTCTTATAAACATGTTGGGTCTAAATTCAAAGGACCCGATCACACCAGGAACAAGCGAATGGAAGCCGAGACGTAGTTCTTGGATTGTCAGTGGACTGTGAGAGTCCACCCTCTGGGCAAATTGTTAGTGATTACAAATGTGAACTTTAGAATGCTTTAACACGCTATCGGGTTTGGCAGCTTCACACACATCGCAAAGCAGTACGAGGGAAGCCATCGACACCAAAATGAGCCTTATTGGTTTACCCATCTTTTAAGGCCTATCTTTGTTTGAGCGAACTGTGACAAAAGACTTGGCAATCTAATCTGTTTAAAGTAGGAATATGATGCTTGTTTGTAAAATGAAAGAACTTACCAAAAATTTACTTGGGTGGGGCTATCTAGACTCCATATATGACTAAATCCATCCATTTCTTATTAGGCAAACAAAATCTGCCTTAATGGTTTCCATGCTTACGCAGTTCCCTTTTAACTTAGTTAATTTCCTTTTATGATCTTTAGTCAAATTTTAACTTATTTCTATTTAGAAATAAAAACCAGTCTCTTGTTTATCATTTCTCTTATAGCAACTTGTATATTTTTTCACTTTGTAAATTTCACTAGACTAAAAAAATATCAAGACACCTTATTTATTATATCAAAAAATTTGCGTTTTGCCTTACCATTGGTAAGACATTTATACATAGGGCATGTAAGTCGTTATATAAGTATCTAGAAACACACTTAAAAAATTGATGTGAAAAAGTTATCCACATTGAAGCATCACAATATTTTTTCATGTACAGTCCATGAATGATATTAAACTTTCAGTAGCATTTAAGATAAATCTCATTTAATGCAAAGCTTTGATTCAATTACATGTCATCATTTAAACTTTCATTTACAGGAATGTAACTATGATTTTAATTTGGAAAATCTTTGAAGAGTTTTTTTTTATTTCGATTGTCCCATTATATGTATAGATATATATAAGACAATTGATAAGAAAATGTTTGATTGTACACACAACAAAAATAAAAGTTTGTCAATATTAACTATTTTAAAATGTTTTTTATGTTAAAATTATCTATATTCTACTTGATAGTTAATTCACAAATTTTCTCGATAACGTAAAGCTTTCTCTTTTGCAACAAAACTAATTTCACTAAAAGTAAAATCTAAAAAATGAAAAAGAAAACTTAGTGCCTTTAATGGAAAAAAATGACCAAAAGTCCTAAACGTGCAGTCGCCAATTCAGTCCAAACCTTTTCCAATTTGGCCAATTCAGTACCAAACATTTTGACAATTTTCCAATATAGTCCATCCAGCCAAATTTGGCCGAAATTGTTGATACGGAGACAATTTTTGCAATTTTTTATTTTTTTATTTTCCTTTTCTTTTCTTTCTTTTTCTTTTTCCTTGTTTTTCCTATTCATCTTATGGGCCTAGATGATGGCCGACGAGGATGTTGCGGCCATAGCCTGTGACCCAATGAGGGCCGTTACACTTTCACCTCTCTACATGCCCTCGGGGCTACTGTCATTCCTCGTCAATTAGCTCATAGATCCCACCCTTGATTTTGTTTGCAATCTCTACACGCAGATCTTGATCTACCTCGACTCTTTCCAATAGTAAGTTACTCATCTTCAATCCCTCTTTCCATGGAATCCTAGGTTTTTCTTATATTCCGTAATCTGCAAGTTAAATTAGGCTCCGTTTGTTTCACGAAAAACAACATATAGGAAAACGTTTTCTGAATTTTTCGACGTTCATTGCACGGAAAATAAACTAATCATGAAAAATATTTTACCTCAATGGAAGAAAACACATTCAAAAGTGAGGAAAATGTTTTCCTCTTTTCAAGAAGAGGAAATCATTTTCTATTTCCTACTCTTTCTTTCACCATTCATTTTAGTTATTTTTATTTTTATTTTTTAAAATCGATTTTCTAATTATCTTTTTTTTCTTTTCTTTTTACTTGCCGGCGACTGGATAGAGAAGAAGGTAAAAAAATTTAAAAATAATAATAAATCGGTTTAAAAATAAAAATAAAAAATTATTAATAGCAATGTATTGATTGATTTTCCTCGCCAAACGATGGAAAATATTTTAGGTCTTTTTCATTTTTCAACTGAACACCAAAAAATATTATTATTTTCCTGAAAAAATGGTTTCTTAGAAAGCATTTTCCACGAAACAAATGGAGCCTTAGTTTCATGTCCATCCTCTCTTGTAGTGGTCATGGAAGGGGTTTTTTAACCGAAACCTGCTCGATAGTTGCGGTAACAGTGCATCGTCGAACTAGATCTCAACATTTGCCCGCCATCAAACTCTGTTATTCGATCCAGGAGCATCACATTCGTTTATATCTGCTCAGTTTGTTGAATTGACTGGATTAAAGCCTGTTATGTTAGAAGTACAATTGTGCGTGACCACGCCATTGAAGGATAAAATACGCATATCGCTAGGATACCCGAATTGTGAGATAGTCATTGGTGACGTGGAGAGCAAGATAGACTTAGCTGTGATGCCAATGTATGACTTTGATTTGATTGTGGGCATGGATTGGTTAGTTAAGCAGAATGCCATAATGGACTGTAGTAGCAGGGTGTTCCAGTTTAGCCCGGCTGGACACCCAAAATTTGAGTTTGTAGGGAGTCGGGTAGGAACCTTGATCCCTTGGGTTTCGTCTGTGGAAGCAACTAAATTGTTGGGCGAGGGCTCTCAAGGTTATTTAGTCAGTGTGGTTGATCCGACGGCAGGTGAGATGCGACTCGAGGATATACCAGTGGTGTGCAATTTTCCCGATATCTTTCCTCAAGAATTACCGGGATTGCCACCAAAAAGAGAAGTAGAGTTCGTTATCGAGTTGGCCCCTGGGACTGAGTCAATTTCGAAGCCGCCCTATAGGATGTCATTATCAGAGTTGAAAGAATTGAAGGTTCAGATGCAGGAACTACTAGACAAAGGTTTTATCCGATCGAGCGCGTCTCCATGGGGAGCGCCGGTATTATTTGTCAGAAAGAAGGATGGGTCACTAAGGTTGTATATCGATTACCGTCAGCTGAACCAAGTGACGGTCAAGAATAAGTATCCCCTCCCAAGGATTGACGACCTATTCGATCAGTTGCAATGAGCCTCGATATTTTCTAAGATTGACCTTAGGACAAGGTATCACCAGTTAAGGATCCAAAAAGAGGATATTCCAAAGACAGCGTTCAAGACTAGATATGGACACTATGAGTTCACAGTGATGCCGTTCGGGCTGACTAATGCCCCTGCTGCTTTCATGGACTTGATGAACCGGGTATTCAAGGAATTTTTGGATCAGTTCATCATTGTCTTCATAGATGATATTTTGGTGTATTCGAAGGTTCCATACGAACATGAAGTACACTTGGAAAAGGTTCTATGGACGTTAAGGGAGCACGCACTGTATGCTACGTTTACCAAGTGCGAGTTTTGGCTGAATCGAGTTGCATTTCTCGGACATATAATTTCTGGAGAAGGAATCTCCATAGATCCGACAAAGATCGAAGCAGTAATGAATTGGTCGAGACCGACAACAGTTGCTGAGGTTCGGAGTTTCTTAGGTCTGGTAGGTTATTATCGAAGATTTGTGGAAAGATTTTCAGCGATAGCCACCCTATTGACAAGATTACTGAAGAAGGAAACGAAGTTTGAATGGACGGAAAAGTGCGAAGAAAGCTTTCAGGAATTGAAACAGAAATTGACGACAGCGCCAGTGTTGACGATTCCTTCAGGACCAGGCGGGTATGAGATTTATAGTGATGCTTCGCTCAAAGGATTGGGATGTGTGCTAATGCAACCTGGAAGGGTGGTTGCTTATGCATCGAGACAGTTAAGGCCTCATGAGATGAACTACCCGACCCACAACTTAGAATTGGCAGCAATTATTTTCGCGCTTAAGATTTGGAGACACTACTTATGTGGAGAAAGGTTCCAGATCTACACGGACCATCAGAGCCTCAAGTATTTGTTTTCACAGAAAGAATTGAATATGAGGCAGAGGCGTTGGATGGAGCTGTTGAAGGACTATGATTATGACATATTGTATCATCCCAGTAAAGCCAACCGAGTAGCAGATGCCTTGAGTCGGAAATCGAGCATCGCTCATTTGTTGGTCAAAGAGTGGACTTTATTAGAGGGAGCGCGGGACTCAGAATTTAAGTTTGATGTAGGACACTTCTCTAGTTTGATGGTGACATTAAGGATTGAACCGGAAGTGCAAGTCAAGATTAAGGCATTATAGTCTACGGACCCTGAGATTCAGAAGATCCTAGAGATGGATGGCACTAAGAGAAAACCAGACTTCCAAGTGTCCGAGGACGGAATTCTTAAGTTTCGAGGACAGTTGTGTGTGCCCGATGATTTGGGACTTAAGGAAGAGATTCTCTCGAAAGCTCATAGGAGCAGTTATAGTATTCACCCGAGCGGCACAAAAATGTACTAAAATCTCCGACAACACTATTGGTGGAACGGAATGAAAGCGGATGTGGCCAGGCATGTGGCTAAGTGCTTGACGTGCCAACAAGTGAAGGCACAGCATTGTAAGCCTGGTGGGATGTTGCAGCCATTGGAAATCCCAGAATGGAAATGGGAACATATTACAATAAATTTTGTAACGGGATTGCTAAGGAGCCAGAGGGGACACAACTCTATTTGGGTGATAGTGGACAGACTGACCAAGTCAGCGCACTTCCTGGCGGTGCGAAAGGACTTCGAGCTAGAAAGGTTGGCAAAATTATATGTGCATCAGATAGTTCGTCTTCACGGAGTACCGGTATCAATCACATCGGACCGTGATCCCCGGTTTACTGCGAATTTTTGAAAAAGTCTGCAATTGGCCATGGGGACTAAGTTGCAATTCAGTACGGCCTATCATCCTCATACAGACGGCCAGTCTGAAAAGACGATTCAGACATTGGAAGACATGCTGCGAGCATGTGTTTTGGATTTTAAAGGTGGTTGGGAGGACCAACTGCATTTGGTCGAATTCGTCTATAACAATAGCTACCAGCAGAGTATCAGAATGGCACCATTCGAAGCATTATATGGCAGGGCTTACAGAACACCGTTGTGTTGGGATGAGATAGGAGAAAGAAGTATAACGGGTCCAGAGTTGGTTCAGCAGTCAGTGAAAACGGTAAAGATTATCCGGGAAAGATTGAGAACAGCTCAGAGCCATCAGAAAAGTTACGCGGACCGAAGGCGTAGATCGTTGGAGTTTCAAGTTGGCGACCATGTATTTCTTAAGGTCTCCCCGATGAGAGGGCTATCTCGGTTTGGCAAGAAAGGGAAACCAAGTCCAAGGTATATAGGCCCGTTCAAGATTTTGAAAAGGATTGGGACGTTGGCCTATTGTCTCGCCTTGCAGCCAAATTTGTCGCAGATTCATAACGTTTTCCACGTGTCGATGTTGAAGAAATACGAACCGGATCCGACCCACGTACTGAATCATAAGGTAATAGACGTGGACAACAGGGTGTCGTACGTGGAGAAGCCAATTCGGATCGAGGACAGGAAGGGACAGGTTTTAAGGAGTAAGGCGATTCCGTTGGTCAAAGTTATCTAGAAACATCACGGGACGGAAGGCGCCACATGAGAAAGCGAGGAAGTGATGCGACATCAATACCCCCATTTGTTTGAGTAGTCAGGTTTGGATTGTAAATTTCGAGGACGAAATTTTTGTAAGCGGGAAGAGTTATGACATTTCGAATTTCGGCCCATTTTTGGAATTTATAAAATGCGTAATTTGTCAGTGTGCTTATAGTAAAATCTCGCTCGGGAACTGATTACTCTCGGTTATTATTTTTAAATCAGAGATTTCGCTAGAATCGCACTCGATTGAATTTTGCCGTTATTTAGAGCCCAAACTTTGGTGTCGAATTTCTCGAAGTTCCGGGACGAATTTAATTGGACAGTGTCGATATTGTTGTGGCCAGCGTTGAGATTACCAGGAATAGTGAGAAAGTGAAATTTTAGATCGGGTGCGGATTTGGACTAGTAGACCTCCCTCGTAGTATGTTTTTTTGAGTTATTTTATTTTTGCCCTTTGTCCTATATTATTATTTGGGATTTTTCGTGGACTGTTAGATCATTTTCCGAATTTGAATCGTGACCGTTAAATCGATGTTTTTAGTTTGAACCGTGTCCGTTGGATCGCATTTAAAAACAAAAATTAGCTTTTTGTTCTCTCTCCTCTCCTCCACGCACGCTCTCTCTCTCTCCTAATTGCATCTGCCCCTCTCTTTCTCTCTCTCTCTCTCTCTCTCTCTCTCTCTCTCTCTCTCTCTCTCTCTCTCTCTCTCTCTCTCTTCCTCCCTCTCTTTCCCCCCTCTGGCCGCGCACGTCTTCCATGCAGACGTCCATCCCTGTCAAACCACTTCCCCATGCAACCACTCCCTCTCTCTCCTTCTTTTCCTTCTTTCTTTCTTTTTCTCTCTCGTCTCTCTTCTCTCTTCTCTTCCTTCTTCCTCCCCTAGCCCGACTGGTTCTGCTTCGTTTCTGCCCTGCTCATCTTCTACCATTTGACCGCCCTTCCGCCTCCTCCTAATGCCACCCTACCAACCGCCGACGCCGCTGTCCTCCTCACGCCGTTGTTGCGCCGCTGCGTCCCGCGGCATCTCCGCCCAACGCTGCCTTCCTCCTCTCCCGAGCGCACGAGCTCGGCTCGTCGTCGCTTGCCACCACGTCCGGCGAGTCCCGATCGCCATCCAGTCAGCTCCCCAGCACCGCCCCAACACCTGGACGTCGCCGCCATCGTCCCAACCATCGCCGTGCTGCTCCGTCGCCGCCGGTTCGCCCCCCTTCTTCCTCAGCTCCGTGCGTTTTCGTCGGAGCGCCGTCGCCGCCTCCAATGCCGCCGCTGTGAGCCGCCGTTCCTCTCACCTCAGCCAGCAGCATCTCCTTCCACGCATCACTCTCTCCCTCTCATCTTCTTCTTGTTTTGCCGTGAAAGGCCAATCTCGCCGTAGGAGCTCCGCCGCCGCCGGAGCCGATTCGCCGCCACCACCACCTCGCCCAGCCACCCAGCCATCCCACTTTTCTCTCTCTCTCTCCCGTCCGCCGTGACCAGCAGCCCCTCCGCCTAGGCTCGCCGTCCGCAAGCTGCCGTCGCATGCGCGTCGGGGAGGTTGCCCGTCGCCGCCATCGCCCCGCCGTTGCCCAGCCTTCCTCATTGCTTGCTCAGCCTCATTAGAGTTTGACCCTAAACCTTAATTACGATAAATTGCATTTCTAGATGGGTTTTAGGGGTTAATTAGGGTAATTTATGGGTTAAATTATGGAGATGATTATGGGCTGTTGTTGTGGCTGTTTTGGTGGATTAGTGTGATGAATTAGTGGAGGTTTAGTGGCCCGAGAGGCGCTGTACAATGGCTGGACAGAATTGGATCGGAATGGCCCAAGTTCGGAGCAAGTTCGGGCCTTAAATATGGATTTTAGTGCGCGTCTCATCGACTCTTGTGATGGCTGATCCAAGTGAAGTTTTAGGGAGTTTAATGGAGTATTTTGAAGATAATTAGTGGCCTGGAATTTGCGGTATAGTGGCTACCCACAACGAGATTTAATTTGGGCGAGGGGCGATCAATTTGGAGTTTAATTGTGCAATTACCGGGAATGATCGCATTGTGCAATTGACTGGCTAATTGAGCCTTGTTTGTGATTAATTTGATGATGCCATGTTGCATGTCTCGCGGGACTAGGAATGGATTAGCTTGGCGGGCCTCGAATGCTCGAGTTGTTGTTGATCCGGTTGTGTGAATTTGTGCATGGGTTGTGTGTCAAGTTGATGCCACGGCTGATTTGAATTGATTGTCTGATTGGGCATGTTGATTTATGAAATTGAATATGCGCGGTGCAAGTTGAGCATGTTACATCGTGATTCGCGCATGTGGATGCCCAAGTGTGAACGTGGTAGCCATGAGTGCGTGTCACGAGCATTGGCACAACATGTGCATTTACAAGTATACCCGAGTGACATGTGCATTGTGATCACCGAAAATGCCCTGATGCGTTTAACGCGGGGTTCAGATAAAAATTGGAGCTTGTGAATGTGTGATCACAATAAACCCTGATGCGTTTTACGCGGGATAGTAAACCCGTCCTGAGGCGTGTTACGCGGGACGATGTCTAGTTTATCGGAAGATGACCAACCTGAGGCGTTTTACGCGGGTAATGTGTCATGAGCCTGATGCGTTTTACGCGGGCTAGAGATCGATCTCGAAGTGGTGGACCTGATGCGTTTAATGCGGGTCGAACGAGAAATTGATAAATGGTAGAGTGCTAGGATGTAAGTGCGCGTTAATGCATTGATGAGGCATGAACATGTGTGCGAACATGAGCATATGCATTACATACGTCGGAACCGAGTGACGGTGAGGGCCGATCGAGGAGGATCTCGCGCCGGAGGCCAAGCCTGAGGATATGGTCTCGGAGGAGGAGCCTGTAGAGGCCGAGTCTGAGACGGACTCATCAGGGTCCGAGGAGGAGATGCTTGACAGCTCTTCATCTTCGGAGTCTTCTGATTCCGACCAAGATTGGGCACTGTAGGAGTTAGTATTTGCCTCAGTTTGGTAGGGCTAGAACATTTTTGACCAGTGCCCCACCTTTAGTAGTAGACTGACCCCCGAGCCACTTACCCCTTTTTGTCAGTAGTGGCCTTGACCCGTTTTTAGTTTTTGATTATCGGGTTGTATATGGATATTATATATGGTTCCTAGTAGCAGTGCAAGTGTTTATTCTGCAATTGTTGTGGTTTGTTCCTGTGGCTATCCTTGGTTATGTGTATAACTTGGTTCGGGTGATTTTAATTACTTCCGTATGTGCTTTAATTCTCTGCGTTGGGTGTTGGGTCGGCGACGCGTCCTGGAACGTCGCACCCAAATCGACCTTTGCGAAGGATGTGGCGCGCCGAAGGGTGCAAGGTGTGACAAGAAAATTGTTTGATTCTCCAAGAAAGTTGAGGAGAAGTCAAAGAGTAAAGAAAACAAAATATTTTGGATCTGATTTTGCAACTCTCCCAATAGAAGGAGATATGGAAAATATTAATAAATTACTCTTATTATTTTACTTGGATAAAGATCTAAGAGCGTTCAGTGAGGTAATGACATCTAGAGATATATTATTTTGGAAAGAAGCTATAAATGTTGAATAGGATTTAATTGTTGCTAACAATACATGGACATTAGTTGACTTGCCTTCTAGATCAAAACCAATTCGATGTAAATGGGTATTTAGGAGAAAGTACAACCCTGATGGTACGTTACAAACCATTAAAGCAAGGTTGGTGACCAAGCATTTTGTAGAATTGACTACTTTAAAACACATGCACCGGTTACTCAAATAACATCCACTAGAGTTCTGTTAGCTTTGGCATCAATTTATAAATTGCATGTGCATCAAATAAATGTTAAAACTACTTTTCTAATTGGAAAATTAGAAGATGTTGTGTTTGTGGACCAACCTAAAGGTTTTATTCTACTTGGAAATGAGAATAAGGTTTGCAAATTTAACAAAATATTATATGGTTTGATGCAAGCACTAAAACATTAGCATGAAAATGAGTTAGGAACTTCACCTAAATGAACATAAGGAGTGATGCCACTTCTAACAAAGGTCAGATGAACTTTTGCAAATATTCAATGAATGCAATTGGCGGCACAATGCCATAAAAGTGCTAAGCTAAAGGAAATTTCTAACCAAATTTGTATAATCCGTGTGATAATTCGATTAACAAACCATAGTTTGAAGTTTTATCTACCATTAGTTTTGTTAACGGAATCGTTTACATTAATTGAATGTTCAAATCTTAAGAGATAATTTCTTGATGTATGAATTTATGTAAATTAGCACTAATAACAAACTAAGAGGGGGATTGTTGAAATATTTTATTATGAAAAGAGATAATTGTTGGATATGAAAAAGAATTATTGTTGACATAAAGAGAAGTGATAGTCGATCATGAAAAGTGGTAATTGTGAGGATAAGGAACCTATTCATAGCAGATGTGTTGATTGATTGTCTGTAAATAGCATCAAATTTCATCACAACTACTCAATACGATAACTTCTTTGTAACTTTCTCTTTTCCTCTTTCGTACACAAGTTTGATAACATATTCAATGTGAAATTATAAGAAATAAATTGAGTAATTGTTGAACTCATTTCTTTGCGGGCTTAGTGTATATCTTGGAGGTATATTTGTTTTAAACCCGGGAGCAACAATAATGAAGGCAAATAATACCTTAAGGACAGTGATCGTCACTACGCATTAAAACATCAAAAAACTATAAACTATTGTTCTATCTTTGTCAACAATCAAATTTCCCCAACAATTATAATAGACCAAGATGCAGCAATTACTGAATTTCTGGAGCATCTATAGTCGGGTATATCATCAAAATAATGATTTTAACATAGAACAATCGCGTACATCATTCAGCCACCCGGGAGGAGTTTGAAGATTAGCGGGAGAGGATCCTTGATAAGTACCATATCCGCAACAATGATTGGGTGAAGAAGATCTACTTCATTCGTGAGAAGTAGGTTCCTGTTTTTGTGTGTGGCACAAATGTCTACATCTCCGAGAAGTGGAAGTTTGAATAAGTACTTCAAAGCTGCTTGGGGAACTCGATGCCCTGGAACATGAGAATGACAGCATCAATCGACTCGAAGGCGCAAATCCAAATTCCACCATGTGCAGTTACCAAAGGACGTCCTCGATTATACGGTTCAATGGAAGCTTAGAGAAGACTCCGGTGACTTGTTCTGCTTGTAAGACACAGGGTCATTCAAAGACCACCTGTCCAATATGGTCGGGGTAGGCAAGTTGAACATCATTAACGTGGTGGTCTATTGATGTAGACCTTCTATTTTCTGTGAGAAGGTTTTTTTTTTTTGTCTAAATAGAAACACTTCGATTGAAAATTAAGTGTTCTTAAAACTACAATCCGATGAAGTGGCATCAAAACATAACAACTCCCATAAAGGTTGGAGGGGACGGGTTAGCCAAGATGAAAAAAGAGAATTTGTACATTGCGCTTTGGCAACCCAATCGGCAGCTTGATTCGCGAATCTATTGCAATGGGCCCCAGTTAGGTTTGTGTATTGGGCCATTCGAATATGCGCTTCTCTAATGAAAGCTGCCTCTTCCTAGCTGACTTCTCTATGGTCCTGCGGCTTCTTTACTATTTCAAGATAATCAGTTTCTATCACAATTCCATCTTTTCTCCTATCGACGAAGTAGTCTAGAGCATGCAGCAAAGCTTACAATTCTATGTGCAATGGCGAGGTCACTGGTACTATCCTAGCGAAGCCTTCCAGCAAGGTACCGGCTTCGTTTCTGAGGATTCCAGAAACCGCGCCTTTTGCTACATCTCCAAGGAAGGATCCATCTATGTTGATTTTGAAGAAATTTCTAATCGGTGGTTTCCAACACAAAGGTAAAAGGCTCTTTTCAGCATGCAGAATAGAGCTTTGATGATTCCATTTCCTATAATTTTGCATCATCATTCTTGCCGACTCAATTAGGCTGCTCAGATTTGGGGGTTTTTTTCCTAAACACAAATTCATTTCTAGCCTTCCAGATCAACCACAAAAGAATGGCCATTTCATCTAGATTCAGCAATTTATGTAGCTGTAGCTCATAGTTATGAATCCATACCTCAATCCGTGTTATTTCTTGACGTGTGATTCTGATCTGCACTGAGGGATCTGTCCGGATGGCTTTGGTCTAGGGGCAGAGAAGAAAGAGATGCTCTACTGTTTCAGCTTCCTGATCACAGAAGGAGCATACTGGTCAAGGTAAGATTTTCCTCCTATAGAGGTTTTTTTCTGTGGGGAGAGCATTTTGGCATACACTCCATAGAAATATTCTAGCCTTGGGTAGGATTTTTAAATTCCAGATTATGCACCATAGCTTGCGGGATGGCTTGAAAGATGATGAGGCTTGCATTGCATTGTGTGTGTTTTCCTTTTGATGAATCTAATTGTATGCACTTTTCACCGAGAAGACCCCCGACTTTGTAGCTTTTCTGTCAGAAGGTTGAACAAAGAGAATTCGTTCTCATCTGTCTATTTATAATTTATCTGTACCAAGTGGCAGGTGTGGTTCTGGCTCGAAAGCTGCTCATATCGGTAGTTCATTTGAGCATCCGGCTGTTACGTCCCCGGTACTTACAAAACCGTCTTGTGTTAATTATATATTTGATGTATAATTACTCCATTTTTTGGGAGGCGATAATGTCCAACATGATATAAATCGACGTACGAATCAGTGTTTGGGAAAGAGGACAAGCTCGAGGAAATGTAGCTCGTGATTGTGAATCTCCTGGACTTGTGGTACGTGACACACTAGCTTTTGTGCATTGTCTGTTCACATCGATTTCGATGCTCTGTTCTAATTAGTTTTCTTCTGCTTGTTCTTTTTCCCATGACCACATCTCTTGCTCATTGAAGTCATGACATTGTCTGTCGCTTGCTGCTTCATAAGGTCGAGCCATGGGGGAGGCCCTCAGTTATTCCAATGAAGACGAGAATCTCTTGAACAATTTAGACATGTCGCATTTTTAGCAGATGACAGATGTGGTTTCGATGATAAGGAAAGGTGTGGCATTTTTTTTAGGGTTAATATTACGAAAAACCACAAACTTGTATATATGTGACAATTTTACCCCGAACTATTTTTTTTACCACAAAAAACCCCAAACTAGTATACCCCAAACTAGGGACAAGGACACTACAAATGCCAAAACTTGTGTACGACACTCACTTTAGTATCAAAAGTTTCGAAACGATCACTTAAGTGTCAACTTGCCGAAAATCCGACGTGGCATTTTTTTATTAATTTCTAAAGCTGATGTGGCTCACCGGAGGTTTAGTCAGCATATATACACCAAAACGATGTAGTTTAGCATATATACTTGAATTTTTTAAATATTTTTTCTGATTTTTTTCCTTCTTTTTTTTTCTTCTCTTTCTTCTTCTTCTACCTCTAGTCACTGCCAGTGACCGAAGGCCGACCACCAGCCATAGCCAGCCGCCTAACCTGGCCCGGACGAGGCCACCATCGCCCACCACAGGCGAGGCCCGACCGACCCTCGCCTGGGTAAGGGCGAGCGAGCCCCTGCGAGGGTCGGCCTGGCCTCGCCTAGGTGAGGGGAGCCCCAGCAAGGGCTCCCCTCGCCAGATCCGATGAGGCCCCCAAACGACTCCTGGCGAGGTCGTCGTGGCCCGGGCGACGGCCGACCTCACCTCGTCAGATCCGATGAGGCCCCCAGGTGACGACCTCTCCGGGCGTCGCCATTCCACAGGCGACGCCCTGTGAGGCCGCCGAGGCTCGCTTGCCCTTGCCCATGCGAGGGTCGGCCGGGCCTCGCCTATAGCAGGCGACGGTAGCCTCGCCCCGGTCTCCGCCAATGACCGAAGGTAGAAGAAGAAGAGAAGAAAAAAAAGAAAAGAAGGAAAAAAATCATAAAAAATATTTAAAAAATATAAATGTACACATGGAAATGCCACGTAGACTTTTTTAAAAAAATATATAACTAAGATTAAAATTTTAATTATAAAAGTCACATATTAACTTCGTCGGAATTTCTCGCCGTTGGCACTTAAGTGATCGCTTTCCTTCGATTTGACACTTAAGTGAGTTGGCGAAAATTTTTGATACTAAAGTAAGTATCGTATATAAGTTTTGGCACTTGTAGTGTCCTTGTCCCCCCAAAACTAGTACACTTGTGACAATTTTACCCCCGAATTAATTTTTTTACCAATAAAAACCCAAAACTGATACATTTGTGATAAATTTACTCTCCGTTATGTCGCGCCACGCTCTCGCGTGCTTAGGATGGAGGTATTTTTCTATACGGGCCTCTCCCAGACCATACCTCACATGACAGCGGGGTTTGTTTGATCTAAATTTAAACTTGGAGTCGCCACTAGTCATTTACGATAAGTTGACTAGAAACCTAATTGAGGTACGGGAAAAGTATCACAATCTTACGAACCAAAGATTCTGGATAAGGGATTTGGTTACGTTAACGATCCCAAATTGATACCATTAACGCCCTTTCGGTGCCTAAGAACGATATGGCATGTCTAGCGTATCACACGGCCCTAAGGTCTCTTCACTAATCTAATCATGGACAGACAATTAAGCATCCAAGAATCAAATGCACATCCAATGGCAAATCAATCACAGTAACCCCAATTTAATCACTAGAAATGAAAACCTACCCAAACCCTAACGAAGCTCTAATAGCATGTTCATTTCATTTTTTAGAGTTTAGGGTTTTTTAGGGGTTTTAGGCCCTAAATTTGGAATTTTCCAAATTATGCCACTTAGGCATTTTGGAAAATCCAAATTTCACTTTTTACGACTGGCCACAATGATTTTTAATCATTCTGTGGATTTTCAAAATTTTTTGATTTTTTTTATTTTTTTAATGCCATTTGGACACTTCAAAAATTCCAATTTCATTTTTTATGGCTGGCTACAATGATTTTAGACCTTTATGTGAATTTTCAAATTTTTTGAATATTTTTTTTATTTTTTTGGAATTTTTTTTGGAAAAATTTTTTTACAATGAGAAATGATTTTTTATGGTTTTCTGGAAATTTTTATGAATTTTCCAAATTTTCAATTTTTTATTGATTTTTCAGAATTTTCAAAAAATTTTATTTTGTATTTTCTGAATTTTTGAAACTTTTATGAATTTTCCAAAAATATTTGTATTTTTCTGTAATTTTTCTAATTTTTTTGAATTTTCTACAAAATTTTCTAATTTTCTAAGAAAATCTCAATTTTTTAGATTTTTGTGATTTTTTATATTTTTGTGATTTTTTATATTTTTTAGAATTTTTCTAATTTTTTTAATTTTTTATTGATTTGCTTTATTTTTTTATTTTTTTTGAATTTTCTCGCCGAGGAGAATGAACCGGACTGGACCGGTTCAGCCGAGACCGAATCGGCTGTCGCCGACGCCGACGCCGGTCACCTCCTTCGGCGAACACAATGCCAAAAACAGCGTCGTTTGGGCATTTTTCATTTAGGCATTTTCTCAAACACCTGGTGTGCATGATTTTCATTTCATGGTTCTTGGGGCCGTGACTTTGTGCCCCCTGTCGACGACCTCCCGGCGATATTCCGGTGTCGATTTTGGGTCCATTGTCATCTTCATATTACCATCTACTATTCCGACCTAATCAACTCATTGTTGGACCTTTGCCGGTCGGCAAAAAATTGATCCAAATATCCTAACTTGTAAAATGTGCACTCGAGATTTTCCAAAACTCAAACATTAATCCTGATCGCCCTAGCCGTCTATCACGAACCTAATGACTAGAAAATCAATAAACAAAGTTTAAGAAAGCCTACTTGAACAGCCTAAAGTCACGGCGATGCTCCGGCGAGGTTTCGGGTTTTCCAGCGAAGTTCAACAACCATGGCCGACTCTGTTTGAATGCATTTCACGTCAACCAGAACACAAACAAGCATATGAAAGGATAATCAGAGCAAGTTTTAGGCATCCAGACGATAAAATCAAAAGGAAATATGCATAAACAAACCTAAACTGGTTCTGGAAAATTTTTAAGAAAAACTGACTCTGAGCGATATTTACCTGATTTATTCGATGACCAAATGAAATTTTCGAAGTGATCCACACCCAATAGGTTGTTCCTTGACACTTTCTCTTCCCCCCGATGTTCTTAGATTCGCTAGAACAAGTCGGAATCGTCCGGACGACACCCGGTTTCAGACATTCCTGATCAGCTTCATTTGGTTCAGGCCGTGAGGGGAAAACCACAACCTCTTCACGATTCGCTGGCGCTCCGCCGTATATGGCGGCACCAAACACTCGTGAGGGGATCCTCAATCCTCTCTCTCTAGATTTTTGCACGCTTCGCTCTCTTTCTCTCTCTTCTCTGTCTTGAGAATTTTCTCAAATACCTTCCCCTCTTCTTCTTCAATTTTTTCTTCTTTTTTGTTCTTCAATTTCCCGCTCAAAAATCGTTAAAATCGACCCCCAATTGATTGGAGTCGTTAACCAGTGCTAGCTGGCATCTCGATCAAACACGTGCTAGATTGATCAGGATGAGTCGGCAAAGACATGGGCACACGCACGGGAAATTTTGGCTTTATTGCATTTTGGTCGAGTCGAGCGAGGAAGAAGGACTATTCAAGTCGGGTCGGGTTGACCCGCCCGACCTGGCAGTTCCGGTTTTGCATAAAATTGCAAATCAAGTCTAATTTTGACTGAATTTTTGAAATTTGACCTTAAAATTGAATTTCCCAACATGTTTCGAACCCAAACATATAATTTTCCTCAATTTTTATTATAATTGTGCCCAAGATTTTCTCCTTTTTATATTCGGGTTAATAGGGTTTTGTTCAATTCAAGGTCTTAATGACCTGTTTAGGCAAAATTGATACCAAAATTACATTACCCACCCTGATTAACCCTAAATATGATAACCTCACATTTCGGAATTTTCATTTTGGGCACGATTCTCAATTTAGGTTCAAAATTCTTAATTTTCAATCGATTTTGGGGATTTTTTATTTTTACATCAAATTGTGCAATTGGATTGACCATTATGCAATTAAAGGTCCTAGAATCAATTGTTGTGAAGACACTATGACCTAAAAATGTCCAGAAAAAATTTAATTTCATTTTTGGTTCAATTCGAGCTTAATTTTGCCCAATTTTGGGAAAACGTACACCCGATTGAAATTTTCTAAAATTGACAATGTATTTATGAAATTTGATTTAAAATAAGATTAATGACTATTTTTATGGAATTTTCTGATTCCATTTATTATTTTTCTTGATTTTCTTGGTTATTTTGACTAAAAGAAATTAAGAAAAAAATGCAGGAAAATGCTAAAAATTTATTTTGTTTGTTTAGAAGTAGGTTTCTAGGCTTGGACAAGATCCTTAGACCTAATTTTTAAATTTTTGAAAATATAACAAAAATGACCTAAAAATTAGGTGTCAACACGTTAGTGTCCGTTAAATTGGATTAATATCATAAAAAACCATAAATTGGTAAAATTGTGACAAACAAAGGGGTAAAATCCAAAACCAGTATACTTGTCAATTATCACATGTCATTAAATTTAGCAATTTGACGGTAAAATTTAACGGAAACTAACGGAGGGTAAATTTATCATAGGTGTACCAGTTTGGAGTTTTTTATGGTCAAAAAAATTAGTTCGGGGGTAAAATTGTCACATGTGTACCAGTTTAGGATTTTTTGTGATAAAAAAAAAAATTTAGGGTAAATTTGTCATAGATGTATCAGTTTTGGGATTTTTATGGTATTAATCCTTTTTTTTTATTTGAAGTTTTTCGTGACATTCGTGGTCAACAGTGATGATATTGCTCGCTTTTCATTTATGCCATTTGATTTTCGTGAATTCGTATATTCCAGTGTTTCATCACGTGTAATAATTTTTCGAACCAAGTTCTCCTTGTGCGTAGCATAAAACTTAAAAATTGCAAGTTGGCGACCAATACGATACCCTTAATTCATATTAAATCAATCAATAATATTATTCATTGCGGAGCTTGTGATAAAGTTGGAGCACTGAGCTTATGATTGGTCTACTACCAAGACCATTTGCTCATGAGACTCATTTGAGAAAACGGCCCCATTCACGCATTTATTTGAAATTTTCTTCTATTCCATTATATGATTAAAACCAATGAAATCACTTCTAGGTATCCAGGCGAGGGTGAGCCTCGCCGGCGTCGGGCGAGCTCGCCCTCGCCTGGGCGAGCGAGGGCGAGCCTCGCCCGACGCCAGATCCAGGCGAGGGCGAGGCTCGCCCAGGCGAGGGCGAGCTCGCCCGACGCCGGCGAGGCTCGCCCGACGCCGACGAGGCTCGCCCAGGCGAGGGCGAGCCTCGCCGGCGTCGGGCGAGCTCGCCCTCGCCTGGGCGAGCCTCGCCCTCGCCGGATCTGGCGTCGGGGGCGAGGGCGAGGCTCGCCCAGGCGAGGGCGAGCTCGCCCGACGCCGGCGAGGCTCGCCCGACGCCGACGAGGCTCGCCCAGGCGAGGGCGAGCCTCGCCGGCGTCGGGCGAGCTTGCCCTCGCCTGGGCGAGCCTCGCCCTCGCCTGGATCTGGCGTCGGGCGAGGCTCGCCCTCGCCTGGATCTGGCGAGGGCGAGGCTCGCCCTCGCTCGCCCAGGCCAGGGCGAGGCTCGCTCGACGCCGGCGAGGCTCGCCCTCGCTCGCCCAGGCGAGGGCGAGCTCGCCCGACGCCGGCGAGCGAGGGCGAGGCTCGCCCTCGCCTGGATCTGGCGTCGGGCGAGCCTCGCCCTCGCTATCCGGCGTCGGGCGAGCCTCGCCCTCGCTCGCCGGCGTCGGGCGAGGCTTGCCCTCGCTCGCCCAGGCGAGGGCGAGCTCGCCCGACGCCGGCGAGGCTCGCCCAGGCGAGGGCGAGCTCGCCCGACGCCGGCGAGGCTCGCCCAGGCGAGGGCGAGCTCGCCCGACGCCGGCGAGCGAGGGCGAGGCTCGCCCAGGCGAGGGCGAGCTCGCCCGACGCCGGCGAGCGAGGGCGAGGCTCGCCCTCGCCTGGATCTGGCGAGGGCGAGCCTCGCCGGCGTCGGGCGAGCTCGCCCTCGCCTGGGCGAGCCTCGCCGGCGTCGGGCGAGCCTCGCCGGCGTCGGGCGGCCGCCGGCGAGGGCCGCCAACGAGGGCCGCCGGACGCCGGCGAGGCCCCTCGCCGGATCTGAAAAAAAAAGTAAAAGGAAAAAGAAAAAGCCGAAAAGACGAAAAATGCCATAGATAATGTACATTGGGGTAAATGTGTCACAAATACGAAAGTTTGGGGTTTTTGGCGTCACAAAAAAAAGTTCGGGGTAAATGTGTCACAATGGGTAAAGTTTGGGGTTTTTGGTGGCTTTTTCCCTAAAATTAAATCAAATACGCATGTCATTCGTCTAACCGTAAATATGTAATTTCTTTCATTACACAATGGTGCACCTAACAATAATCATTCATCCAGCATTCAACGTTCGGTTACCATCACAAGTTTGGCGTCAATTTTTAATGACAAACATCCTCGAAGTTTACGTTATTAACCTCTTTGTCCCTCCTCCCCCTCTCCAATTACCTTCCCCAATCCATTCCCATAGAAATAGAGAGAGATGCAACTGTGAATGGTCGATTTCCAAGATTCGTCCCACTGAAAAAAAAAAAAAACCCAACAAACCTAAGAACAAGCCTTACAATAAGAACGATCCCAATCATTAATGTCCGGTTATCGGGGCCATCACTCTCTTCGACTTCGTTCATCGCAGATAAGTGGTGGCGTCAGGTGATAGCTGAAGTCGAAGTGGATGATGCACATGAGAAGATAGAGTAAAAGAGAAGGGGACTTAGTCTACGGATGGAGTAAGTTTTTCTTGGTAAAGGACATAAATAATCTCTAAATTTTAATTCAATATGTAATATGGTCCTTTAATTTTAAATTTATTCAATGTGATCCCTTAATTTTTTTCCAATATGCAATGTAGACCCTGAACTTTTAACATGTTCAATGTGATTCATAAACTTTGACACATGTTCAATTTTGTAATATTCGATGTTGTCCATAAACTTAAATTAAAAAAAACGACAACATTGAACAATTTCATAAAGTCTATGAATTATATTGACCATTTACCAAAAGTCCATGGACTATATTTAACAAATTTAAAGTCCATGAACCACATTACACATTAGACTAAACATAAAAAATCATTTGTGTCATTGTTCCATTTTTCTTTGCGTTCCTTTTCCGTTTCCTCAATGCCTTTTAATTTCTACTTTAAGAATTTGTATATGTTTGATGAGATCAAACAATGTCCACCGGTTGGACACTCTGCATCTTCCGCGTGCAAGGCATACTATTGTTCTTCATTCTTCATTCTTGAGCAAATACGTTTCGAGTTACTTCGTGAATATCTGGTTTCTTGTTAATTAGACGATGCGGTAAAAATAAAAATTTATTACAGTACAAAAACGGATGCATCAGTTTTAAAATATCTTCCATTCACTACTCCGTTCATCCCCCCATCTCTCTCATCTATGCCGTTTTGGCAATTTCTGGCGAGCTTCCTCGTTGCGGCAGGAGCCCGGCGAACCGGCGCTCCGACTCCCCGCTCCTCCCGGCGGCAGATTCGCGCTTGCCCGGCGTCGTCTCCGGCGGCGGCGGCGGCGAGGAGAGACTAGGGAAGTGATGCAGGAGGGAGAAGGAAAGGGGCTTTTCATCGTTCTTGATTTTGTGGGAAGTCGGAGGCTGAGTTTGAAAGATGGAGCGGGAATGCGAAGGTTTTGCGGGGATCTTGCCGGAGGAGGGAATGGGGCCTGAGGAGTCGGAGTGCCGGTTCGCTGGAGGTCATATCCCTAACGGGGAAGCTCGCCGGAAGTGGCGAAGACGGTATCTTGGTTTGGGCAGGGGGGTTGTCTTTCTTGATTTTTCCTTTCTCTTTAGTAGTTTTCTCTCGAATGCGATGAGGCTCAGTGACTTGTGCTTGGGTTTTTGGTGCTGATTTGTTAACCCATTTCTATCAATATGGTTTTCTTTGTGCCCTTGTTTCTGAAAGCGTTGAAGGAAGAGACAGGAGAGTTTTAGAAGTATACATACTGAACCCACTCCGGGTATTTATGTATTTGTGATTCTTCAGACACGGGCCTGTGAAATGTTATAGTTTCACTTTTCTCGCCATTATGTGGCACTCTGCTTTCTGCTTGAGTTTTAGTTGTTGTCTTGTCCTATCAGGTTCTGATTGCTTAGGTAGAGAACTTTGAAAGATGGGTCAATGACACAAATTTCAGGATCATGCGAACAAATACAATTAATTAATATGGAGTTGTCGTTGATGACTTTGGTTTGGAGACCATGCCTGCTAGAACGATGGATGACTTTGTTCGTTGCATAGCTAGGGGTAACATGATCTAACTATTTATTCTGTGATATATAGAGGGAGGATGTGCATGATGTATTCTAGACCTGAAAACTTTAGTTCTTTTTTTCAGTTTTCTATTCAGAAGTTGGCAGGTTCACCCTGGATTCTCGTCATGGTTTTGTTGTTGCATATGGAATGGATAGGGATTTTGAAGCTGGCGGGTCATTCATTTTATTTGATCATTATCCATTGTATTGTACTATCGACTTGGAGTTCTAAATAGTTTGTAGCTGAAAAAATTATCTTTAAATCATGTGGTTATCTTTTGCATAGCAAGAAGTCAAGACTACTGAACTTGTTGGTGAAACTCCCACTCCATATGCTTGCCTGATCATAGCTTCTCAAGACTGATCGGCTTTGCGGAATATTTGATCAATCTTTTCTGAATTTTTATTTAATCCTGGTTTACAAACCAAATGAAGCCGGCTCCTTTCTGTAAAATACTTTGTTGTCGATTCCATGTGCAAAATTGATCTTGCTGTGATGGTAAGATCTTATTGTCAGCCTTACCTCTATTCTCTCTTTTAATTAGGTTTCTTGTATTATCCGATTTTGCATCATGGTAATTTCGCCTTATTCTGTTTGCCTCTACTGGTTTTTCATTTCCCACCTTTTCCTTTGAAATTGAAGCTGTGGATTCTTCTTTCTAACTCATAAGGGAGTGGAACAACTCTGTTTTCTTAGGCTTCCATGTTGATGATCGTGAAGTCACTTTAAATGTTTGTTCGGGTGAGCAATTCTCGGTGTAGAATAATTCTTTCGTGGTGTTCGATTTGATAAGTATATAATCTCAGAGACACAGCCAGAGGTATGCCAACCCGCTATTTTGTTCTTTTGTTGCTATGTTGTTTAATATAAAGTGATGAACTGTACATTTCTGTTTCGCTGATCTTCTTAGAAATCTATTTTTAAGTGCTCATTGACTTCACTATAGTTAAATGCTGTTATGCAGGAATTTACGTGAAATTAATGAATACGATATTCTTTCTTGGAAATACTGGCATTAATCTATAAATGATCTCCAAAGATTTACTGGCATTAATCTATAAATGATCTCCTTCCTTACCAAAAAAAAAAAATCTATAAATGATCTCCAAGCAAGGCATTGACGCCATTTTTTACAGTGGTCATCATTTACACTATAATGTGGCCACCATGAATGAGAATTTTTCAGAAAGTTGATGCAATCCCTTTTAGAGTTGCAAGCCAGTCAAACGACATCTTTACTTACTTGAGCCTAACTCAAGTGTATGTAGTTGGAGCAGCAATCCAGATGGAGTTCGAAATTTAGACAATGGATTCAAACGTTTCGCAAGACTTATAGCATGTTTAGTGCCTTTTCTTTTTTCTTTTTTGTTGTGTGCACAGCAAGGGTTAATTTATTTTAGTTTGTTCTGGATATCTGAGTGAGTTGTTTAAAATCAAGTGTTGGCTCAATCTTGAGTTCGACAGACCTAATTCTGAGTACTTATCATATGGAGTCTCTCTCAAGTATGTCAATTACCAAATATCTTTATGTGGAACTCAAACATATGGACAAGCAACCTCCCATCCCCTTCCTCTGGTGCCTGACATGCCGCCTCCGATTCGGTCGCGCTCAAGAATGGTGGGGATCACCCCTGTTCTGGGGTCAACAACCTGGTGATACTGGTTTTCGGAGTTCATTGTTCTGCCAGTGATGACGACAACTCCACCAGGGAGAGGAAGCACTTCACTGCCCCTTCCGCCTCTGTCAACAACGGCCCCATACCGGTCCAATGAGAGTCCGGATTCCAGGATCGGTTTCTGTCTTTTGCTTCTTCTTGATTGCACTTTGGTACTTTTTTTTTTTTTCTCTTTTTCATATTTGGAATGTTTAAACATCATAAGCTTATGTGGATAATGCATTGCCTCAAGGAGATGGGAAACTGTTGGGATCTTCTGATCAGCGAAGACAGCGAGGACGAAAAAGACAACATAAAGACACATGATGGGTGTCCTTTCTTGCATGCGTGGTTTCCTGGTGATAATTTTGCCAAGTTGGCTAACCTTGAGGGGCATAAAAAGGTACTATCTACAGATTGGTTGTTGCTTTTGCGTGCTCTCTTATATTTTGCTGGAGAAAAATTTTATCATACACCAATTTGTTTCCGTCCTATGCTAATTAAAGATGTCGAAATATTATTGCCTCTCTGGCATAAAAGTTGATCTAGACTCACCCATTGCTTTTTATGGCAGGGTGTCTCTGGAATAGCACTTCCTTCTGGATCTACTAAGCTCTTCTCAGGAAGCAATGATGGAACAGTACGAATCTGGGACTGTCACACTGGTCGGTGTGTTCGGGCGATCAACCTGGGAGGAGAAGTTGGATGTTTTACTTGCAAAGTTCCATGGGTGTTTGTTGGCATGCCTAATACTGTTAAGGTGAGCAGTTTGCTGGGTCTCTTCCGTCCCTTTGTTATAATCTTCTTTGGCATTTACTGAGCTTTAATTTGTTGCTTTCTCTTGTATCTTTTGTAGGCATGGAATATCCAGAATGGTGCTAGCTATGATCTCAGTGGACCAGGACAGGTCCTCACTATGGAAGTTGCTAATAACATGCTTTTTGCCGGAGTCCAGGTAATTTATTATTAGAAAGAATTTAATGTCGAATTAGGTCACTTAGCTACTGGAATTTTGTCTAGTCTGTTTCTTTAGAATCTCGTTCCTCCGTGAATTAGCAGCATAAGTGCGATAAAAGTTGATTCTGAGTGTGAGGGTGGATTTTTGGTTTAGAGCTGATATTCTTCTTCTTCTTCTTCTTCTTCAAGTGAGTGTAGAACAACCTAAGTCAACGTTCATATGATCACTGACTGCCTCTTTCTATATACTTCTGCTGAATTTTATTGGCTTTCGATGGCTTAATCACAACAAACTATGCTTCCAGGATGGTGCTGTCTTGGTATGGAAAGGAGGTACCGAGGCTGATCCTTTTCAGATGGCTGCACCTCTCAAAGGTCACACTTGGGGGGTGGTATCATTAACTGTTGGGCGCGACCGGTTGTATTCAGGTTCCATTGACCAGACCATAAGGGTAAGCTAGTTTATCAGAGATGTCTCTCCCCGTGATATCATCTAGTTGTGTGTTTCCTGGAAAGGCATGGCTTGGCCATTGTAGTATAAGTTTTATTTTGTATACTCTTCTCCTTGTGCCCCTTGCAGGCAAGGGACTTGCACACTCTGGAGTGTGTTTGAGAACTTGTTGGAGATACTGATGCGGTGATGTCACTTCTTTGGTGGACCTGTACTTGATATCATCTTCATTGGATCAGACAGTTGAGATCTGGGTTGCAACCGAAGGAGGCGGCTTGGAAGTTGCCTATACACATCAGAGGACCATGTATGTTGCTTGCTAAATTGTTTTTTTTTTGGTGCTTGTGTTTTGTTTTATTGACTTCATATGAGTGAAGCGTGTGAGCGCATGAACCTGTTGTTACAGTTCTAGACCGTGGTGCGCAAAATTTTCTCTGCTTTTCGATTTAATATCTGCAGCTAAAGAATAACAATCTGAATAATGTGGAATGAAGCTTTGTAGTTTGGCCATACTGTCATGTTCCTTTCATGTGCTTGCTCTATGTGAGAAGAAATGAATTTTCTGACCTCATCTTCTTCCACCTGGCAATGCTTTGTCAGTTTCTTACTGCGCTTCTAGTCTCACGGAAGTGATGTAATATCCAATATCATTTTGTCTGGCGCAGGGTATTCTTGCAGTGTCAGGTGTGAATGATGCACAGGGTAAGCCGATCCTTCTCTGTGCGTGAAAGGACAACTTTGTTCGCTTGTGCAAGCTCCCATCGTAAGTTCAAATTAATTTCTGTAATAGGTTTTACATCCTTTTATCTCCTTCTGGTTGGCTTACTTAGTGCATCGTATTTAGGTTCACCGAAAAGGGGAAGATATTCTCAAGAGGACAAGTTAGGACTCCTCAGACAGCTCCTGAAGGCCTCTTCTTTATGGGAGATGCTGACTGTTTGGAACTCATTGGATTTGAACTACTGAAAATAAATGATGAAGATACGGCACTACTTTCTAATTGTCTTTTGAGCCGATAGTGTGCATGTTATAGTCAACCATATTGGACAGGTGGTCTTTGTATGATCCTTTGTCTTACTAGCTGTTGGGAAATATTGTGAATATTAAGGGTAGAATAATAATCTAGTTTGTGAGTAGGGTTAAGCACGTATATATATTTGTAACCCTATAATCACAATTTGAGAATAATAAGTAATTCTATTCTCTCTTTTCATGGTATCAGAGCCCCACACAAAAAAAAAAAAAACCTATTAAAACCTAGCCGCCAGATTGTCGGAAACTGCTGTTCCGTCATTGGTGAAGTCCCCCTCCCCCCCCCCCCACCGCCAGGTGGCAGCACCCAAACTCCGGTGACTCTGTGGTTGACCCTCAGCAACCTCGTTCCTAACCTTTAGCGACCCAGATCTGGTCGCGCCTCGGTGATTCAAGCCTTGGTGACCCACGACCAGCCGTTGCCGATTGGCAACCCACGACCAGCCGTCGCCAAACCTTGGCGACCCATACGTAGCCGTTGCCGAACCCTGGCGATTCACGACGAGCCGTCGCTGACCCCTGGCGACCCACGAATAGCCATTGTCGAGCCCTAACGATTAAGATCTAGCAACGTTCAAGTCTCCCGGCGTTGCCTGACTCTATGATTGCTGTCGTTCAACCTTGGTGACTAGATTTAGCACTGTGTAATCCATTCCGATGTCGCTGGACCTAGCTCACCTCAAATCCAGCAATGTCCGACCGAGATTGAACCTGAATACGCAAGGAAATCTCATCTTCTCCATAAATATCACTGTTGCTTGGATTTTATGGCTCCTACATAGGATAAAGTTGCTACTCCACTCCTTGAAAGTGACGTATTCTTCGTTTTCCATTGAAATTCTTTTAGCTGCTGACTTAAGTATTTATGTGCGCGATATTACATTGAATCGAAGGAAACAGTGAGAATAAGCTTGCTGGTGGTTTGGTAATTTATGTTATTACCCACTGATAGATGGAATGATTTTATGAAGTGTCGGTGAATTGCTGGTGGCAATTGGATTGAGTCATTTATGTTCGGAATTACTTGTGTATTTGATTGGATTACTGAATTGAAGTGCTGGTTACTGTGAAGTTAATTTTTTGAGCTCAATCACACTATTTCTTTCACTAATGGCGAACAGTGGATCGACTTCAGGATCAGGATCCCCTTTTGGTCATTTTCAATTGACATATGTTAAGTTGGATGGAACTAATTATCCATCCTGGTCTAAAACTGTTGAGGTCTATCTTACTGCCACCAGGCAACTTTACTATCTCACATCTACGGTACCGTCCGATAAGAGTAAAGTTGCTGATTGGGTTGCAGGAGATGCGATGATTTGAACTCTATTGTGGAATAGCATGGATCCTAAGGTCAGTCCTCACTTTATTCAGTGTGACTCTACTAAGGCAGTTTGGGATAAATGTGCATGACTCTATTCGGGGAAAAATAATATGATGCGAGTATGTGGCACGTGGGAAAAGCTATTCAACGTGGAGATCAATCTTTATCCGATCATTATGCTCGGTTCATAACCCTTTGCCAACGACTGGATACTTATCTTCCTGCCTCGAATGATCCAGATGTTTTGGCCAAACATCAAGAGGATTTGAGGGTGATATTATATCTTAAATCATTGGGGTCCGAGTATTCATCTCTCCGATAACATATTACATCTTAGAGTTCTCTTCCTACAGTAGATGAAGTCTTCTCCCAGGCTCTCCGTTCCACAATTCCTAAGAAGATTTCTTCCACGCCGACCATAGAGATGAGTGCTATGCTTTCCCATGGTCCTAACGGACGTGGAGGTCGAGGTCGTGGTTACCAAGGTCGTGGACGCGGTTTTGTTCATAGTGGAGGTCGTGGAGGCCGTGATGGGGGAGTTGGTACTCGTGGTACCATGAATTCTGGGAATAGTCGTGGCTCACGCTACTACCATCATTGTCAAAGAGTTGGACATACAGAAGCTTATTGCTATACACTTCACCCAGAACTCAGACCACCCCTGGCTACATATGCAGAAGTTGAGGATTCTCTTATTCCACCCTCAACAGGTCCACCAAGTTCGACTAATGTGAAGGATACAAGCAATTTAGTTACATTAACGCGTGCTGAGTATTATACATTAGTTCGCTCTCAACAGGTGACAGGATCTTCAGCTCCTACTGCAACTCTAGCACAAACCTCCAAAGGTAGTTCATCTTGTTTGTTGTCTGCAACATCTGACTCCTGGGTTATAGACTCTGGAGCTACCAATCACATGACTGGTAACTCTAACCTACCGTCTTCATTTCACTCTACATCTCCTTTATTATCAAACTTAGTTACATTGGCAAACGGCTCACAATCTCAGGTTACTGGTACAGGAATTGCACATCTGAGTCCCTCACTTTCTTTGTTATCTGTTCTTCACCTATCAAAATCTCCTAATAATTTGATTTCCGTTAGCTCGTTAACTAAAGAACTTAATTTTTCTATAACCTTTTCCTCTTCTCGTTGTGTCTTTCAAGATCTGAGGACTGAACAGATGATTGGTGAGGGAACATGAATCAAACGGCCTGTACTATCTTGATAAGAAGGTGTTAGCTGCTGCAGCTATAAAGCGTACATCCACTGATGTCTATTGAATGCATTATCGTGCTGGTCATCCACCATCGAACATACTTCGGTGTCTATTTCCTGAGTCTGAGTCTGTGAGTTCCTTTCAGTGTGAAGCGTGTCAGTTTGGTAAACATCATAGAACTTCTTTTCCTTCCCATATTTAGAGTCGTGTGTCTAGTCCATTTGACTAGTCCATTTGAACTGGTTCACTCAGATGTATGGGGTCCGTGTCGTGTGTCTGATGTCTTTGGATTCAGATATTTTGTTACATTCGTGAATGATTTTTCCCGAATGACTTGGTTATTCCTAATAAAAGACCATACAGAGATTTTTCATTGCTTTCAATTGTTCTATTTTGAAGCATTGAATCAATATAATATCTCTGTCAAATATTTATGATCAGATAATGCTAGAGAATATCTTGCTGCAATTTCTGGTTTCCAGCCATTCTTGAGTCTCATGGTATTATTCATCAGACTTCTTGCTCATACATTCCCCAGCAAAATGGTGTAGCCGAACGTAAAAATCGGCATCTTCTTGATGTTGCCCGTTGCCTTATGATTCATATGCATCTACCTAAAAATTTTGAGGGCCATGCTATTCTCACAGCATGTTATTTAATTAATAGGCTTCCAACTTCTGTTCTTCAAGGGGAGACACCATTCTCTATTTTACATCCAAATCATCCTCTCTTTTCATTACCTCTTCGGGTCTTCGGGTGTGTCTGTTTTGTACATTGTCTTACTCCAGGTCTTGATAAACTGGATCCTCGTGCTGAAAAATGTGTCTTTGTGGGATACTATCGGACTCAGAAGGGATACAAATGTTACAGTCCTACTTGCTAATCGTATGTTCGTGTCCGCAGATGTAACATTCTTTGAAGATCATTCATATTTTTCTTCTTCGGTGGTCCCAATGACATCTAGTGATGGTGATGGTGATGGTTGTGTCCTACCGACTCTTCCACCACCTTCTATTTCTCCAGCTACATCCACAGAATTTCAGTTTGCTGAACGCACATATCATCGACGCAGTACCATTCCGACTATGACAGTAACGTCTTCATCAGAACCTGATTCATTTGTTCCCCCATCAGTTACTATACCAACCTCTGATCCTAATCAGCCCATTTCTTCTCAAAAAGGTACACGTTCTTGTGTTGGTCGTCCTGTTGATCGGTATGCTCCTTATTCCGGTCTTTCTGATTGTCTCCGTACACGTCATCCTACTTCTAATTTTCTATCCTATGATCGTTTATCTCACACCTTCTCTGCATTTGTCTCGTCGTTGTCTTCTATTACTGTGCCTAGCAGTGTTGCTGAAGCTCTTGCTCATCCGGGTTGGCATCGTGCTATGTAGGGGTGTGCAACCGGACCGAGCTTACCCGGAAATCGGACCGGCCCACCCGAAAAACAGGTCCGGGTACCGGTTCTTGTTAGAACCGGTTCGGGAACCGGTTCCATTTTAGAACCGGTCCGGTTTCCGGTTTCAAGTAAAAACCGAACTGGACCGGTTTTAGAACCGGTTTTTAAGATAATGTAAAAAAAAAACCCTAAATGAATATCACGTTGCCCTACCTCTCTTCTCTCTTCGCCGCTCCCCTGTATCACTTCTCTCTTCGCCGCTCCTCTGTCTCAGTTCTCTCTTCGCTGCAAGATCACGTTCGCTTCCCCCGTTCGGCTCTCACCTCTTCACCGCAAGATCACATTCGCTTCCCCCGTCCGACTCTCACCGATTCGTGAGTCCTCCGTTCCCTCAATCTTTCTTCTTCGTCTTTGTTGCAAGGTTAGATGGTTTCAAGCTCGAGCTCCGAATCTGTTCTCGTGTTGGGGAAATGCTCGAGTTCGAGTTTGAGGTTTTGCGTTCGAGTTCGAGTTTTTTTGTTGACATGTAATTATGAGTATCTTATTTACCCAGGAATCGTCAATTTCAAGTTCAAGGATTTTGAAGCTGCTGTTGCGGACTTATCTGCCTATGTTAAGCTCGATAAGGAGAACAAATATGCATATACATATTTTTTTTGGTGGTGTGGTGTGGGCACTCCCTCTTTCAAGTTTCAACTGTCTGTCGATTCTCTTCGGGCGCGCGCACTTGTCCCGAGTAAGATGATATACGATTGTTCATCCCTTCTCTTCTTGCTTCGCATCTCGGCCTCTTGTTCCAATTGTTGTTGTCTCTCACTGCTTGATTGATCCGGCTGCCTCTATATGCCCTTCGCTTCTCTTTCCATCTCTCGCACATCACCTGTTCGACTGAATTACCCCTTGCAATGAACTACGCCCAATAAAGATGCATATACATATTTGGTTTGTCCTATTTTTGAAATATCCGTATTATTTGATTCTGGGTATGTTGAATTCTTTCTTGTTGCCGACGCCTTATTCCTCGGTGCACAACAACTTGGCATTATCTTCAGAAGCTGAGAACCCACTGATAATATTTGCCAAGTTACGGTTGAAGTACCTTAAGACCTCAGTTTTGGACCCTGAGATAAAGACTTTGAGTTTTCCCAGCATAATGGTGGAAGTAGATAGGATGACAATAAAGCCACTTTTTTGTCTTTTGTAATCCTTCGTATCTATGCAAGGTAATGTAGCTTGTAGCTGTCAATTTAGGCTTTGTTTTTGGCTAGTTGATTGGCATAGACTAGCTGGATTGTAAACTATCTGAGCACTTTTGGTGAGAGAAGTAGTATTTCATCAAAGAAATTTTGTTGAGCTCTTGCTGAGTTGGAGAATCTTGTCATTGTTGTATAATTTGTTTTCAGTAGAATCCTGACATTGTTGTATAATTTGATTTTAATTGATGGATCAAGACAAAGAAATATCAATTGAAGTGGATGGATATAATGAAATGAGTCCGCTCATGAAATTGCCAGTCCAAGGAGTTGCTGAAGTGGACTCTACGACCGTGAGTGTGACAAACAAGGTGGGTGTATCTAACTCCCGTCCTCCTCTTGGTAAAAAGTGAGCTAATCAATCGGACATCTGGGATAATTTTTCGAGAATTATAGATGAGAAAACACAAAAAACAACTAGAGTAAAGTGCATTCATTGTGGGACTGAGTATACTTATTCTGTTGATCATGGAACGTCTACTATGCGGAAGCACTTGACAAAGTGCACAAAGTATCCTCATGCAGATAAGAAACAAATGTTGTTTGCACCACGTAACAAAGATGTGGTTGGCGAGGCAGGGGAAAATACTAGTGGTGATAGTGTCTTGACAACGTGGAAGTTTGATCAAGAACGTTCTAGGCACATGCTTGCTCGAATGATTATTATTGATGAACAACCATTTTCCACGGTTGAGCGTGTCGGTTTTCGTGATTTTGTCACTGAATTACAGCCTCTTTTCCAGCATTTATCACGATTTACGGTGGCTAGAGATTGTATGAAGTTGTATCTGAGTGAAAAAACTTGTTTGAAAGCTTACTTTGGTAAGCTTAATTTTAGGATTGCACTTACAACTGATATGTGGAGTTCCATCCAGAACTTGAACTATTTATGTCTCACTGCACATTTTATTGATGAAAACTGGAAGTTGCATAAAAGAATCATCAATTTTGTGGTGATGCATAGTCACAAGGGTAGGGAGATTGAAAAAATGGTGGAGAAGTGCATTTACGAGTGGGGAATAGAAAATAAGGTGTCCACAATAACTGTGGATAATGCTAGTTCCAATGATGTGGCCATTGATTATTTGAAGGAAAAATTTTCAAGGGAAAAGCTTTTGATCTTGAATGGTGATGTTTTACATATGAGGTGCACAGCTCATATATTAAACTTGATTGTCCGAGATAGATTGAATGAGGTGCGTGATTCTATTGCACGTATTCGAAATGTAGTTAGGTATGTGAGGAGTTCTCCAATGAGAGCCAAAACATTTAAATCTTGTATTGAGAACGGGAGAATCACATACAAAGGTTCAGTTTGTCTTGATGTTACCACTAGATGGAATTCCACTTATCTGATGTTGGACACCGCCATAAAGTTCAGGAAAGCTTTTGAAAGGATGGAAGAAGATGATTCATCTTTCTTAAGGGAGATTGACAATGATCCTCCTCGAAATGAAGATTGGGAAAATGTTATCATTCTTTCTAAATTTCTGAAACAGTTTTATAATGCCACCAAACGGATGTCGGGGGGTTCATATGTTACTTCAAATGATTACTTTGAGGGTATAGCTTTTTTGTATAAATATTTGAATCATGCGGCGAATTCTTTAGACCCTAAGCTTCAAGCTATGGGTTTAAAAATGAAGGAGAAGTTTGACAAATATTATGGGAGTTTGGATAAAATAAACATGATGGTGTTGATTGCGGTTGCGTTGGATCCCACAAAAAAGTTAAATTATGTGAAGTTCTGTTATGGACAAATTTATGATGATGAAGCAAAAATTGATGAGATGCATGATAAGGTGAAGTTGGCCTTGGAGCGTTTGTATAAATTTTATGAGCAATCCCTTGTTGGTTCTAGTAAGCAAAATTTTGGTGCTTCAAGTGTGAGTACTAGTAGTAGTGGTTCCAATGTCAATACTGATGACAATAAAGATGACAATGAGGATGACATCCAAGCTTGGCGACAAAGCTTTCTTCACACGAAGAAAACAGTGCTTGATGAAAACAAATCTGAGCTTGATCGGTATCTTGAAGCCGAAAGTGAAGATGTCATTAATCTTGACCTTTTGATGTGGTGGAAGAGTACTGGGTCAAAGTATAAAATCTTATCTTTGATGGCTCGGGATGTTTTATCAATTCCCGTGACTACCGTTGCTTCGGAGTCGACTTTTAGTACATCAGGACGTGTGCTTGACCGCTTTCGAAGTTCTTTGACTCCTAGAGTGGTGGAAGGTTTGATTTGCACTCAAGATTGGTTGAGAGCCGTTCGCGTGCCAATTAATGTTGAAGAGTGCATTGAGAATGCGGAAAAGTTTGAGTCAGGTAAGTCGTTTAAATTTCTTTCTATTTTGTAATTCATTCACATATTATCTATTAAGTGAATACTTTATTTAATCTCTTTTTGGGTTTTTAGATTTGGATTGTCTTACCGAGGACATTATCATTGGTAAATAGACTTCCTTTTGTGGAAGCTCCGATTTTGTGGTGAGTAAATAGACTTCATTAATCGGCATATTTGCATTTGTCTTTAGAGCATGGTTTCTTATTGATTTTTCTTTATGTGTGAATTTCAGGATTTTTCTTAGAGATTGAACCCATTGAAGGTAACATACCTGGATTTAGGCCTCCAAAAGGTCAGTGTATATGTTTAGATATATGTCCTGATGTTAGGTCTATTTTAGTCAAAAAGAAAAAGACAGCAAATCTATAACTCTCCCTCGAGTGGGCAATCACCAAGATCCCATATCCTAATCAATAATCACTAATTTGTATATTCATTACTTTTTCAGTTGAAGCTTTTTGTCCTCTCGCAAGACAGGGAAGGATGCTGGAACTTTTTGTCCACTTCTTTTTAATTCTTATGGCATGGGACAATTGTTTATCAGATTCTGATGTGTGGATCGGAGCCTTCGGATTTTTGGAAACAGAAGTGAAGAGTTCTCTTATCATGGCGCAAAATAAGTAGCTAAACATGTTGAATAGATTTCTGGAAATGTGACTCTTAAAGATTTATGCGATTAGACTATGTTTTGCCACTTAGTGTTTTTGGATTATTGATTTTGATGAATTGTAATTTCAATTGCCCATTTTGGGGATTGTTACTTTTGATGGATAGTGGTTTTTATTATTCATCTTTTATTTTGAATCGTTTCATTACTACATATATTATTTTGCTAGAAAAAAATGAAACCAGAAAAAAGGAAAAAAAAAACAGGTTCTCGGGTAGACCCTGAAACCGGATCGGAAAAACAGGGTCGGTTCCAAAATAGGGTCCAGGGAAAACAGGGTCGGTTTCATGTTCTAAAAATTGGGAACCGATTATAACAGGGTTGGTTTCAGGTTTCAGGTCTGAACCCAACCCACCCTGAAACCGATCACCCCTAGTGTTATGGAGGATGAAATGAAAGCACTTATGGAGAACTAAACTTGGGAGCTTACTTCCTTACCTATTGATAAGAAACATGTTGGTTGTCGTTGGGTTTTTACTATTAAAGTTCACCCGGACGGTACTCTTGATTGATTGAAGGCACGGTTAGTTGCGAAGGGGTATACTCAAACTTATGGTGTCGACTATGATGACACCTTCTCTCCAGTAGCCAAAATACCATCCGTTCGTGTCTTTATTTCACTGGCTACACGATTTGGCTGGCTTCTTCATCAGTTGGATGTGAAAAATGCTTGCTTACATGGTGATCTAGTTGAGGAGGTTTACATGGAGCAACCACCTGGGTTTGTTACTTAGGGGTAGAATGTGGTATGTTGTTTACACAAGACTTTGTATGGACTTAAACAATAACCTCGTGCTTGGTTTGGTAGATTTAGTCATGCGGTTATCAAATTTGGATTAAAGCGGTGTCAGGTAGATCATTCAGTTTTTAGCTTTGTCTCTTCAGCTGGTTGTATCCTTCTAGTTGTATATGTGGATGATATCATCGTTACTGGCAGTGATTCAGGTGGTATTCAAAAACTTAAGCAATTCCTACATATAGAATTCAGTACTAAAGATCTAGGACGTCTCGATATTTTTTTGGTGTTGAAGTATCCTACTCACATGCTAGTATCAATTTATTGCAACGGAAGTATGTGCTTAATATTCTTAGTGAGGTTGGATTTCTTGGAGCAAAACCAATTGATACACCTACGGATCCCAATGTAAAACTTGACGTAGAACATGAAGAATTATTACATGATTCAGCGAAGTATCGGAGAATAGTTGGTAAGTTAAATTGTCTTACCATCACAAGACCTGATATATCCTTTGCCGTTAGTGTAGTAAGCCAATTCATGAGTTCTCCGCATACTACTTATTAGGATGCTGTGCTTCGAATTGTCAAATATTTGAAGGGAGCACCAGGTAAATGACTACAATTTAAGAATTATGGTCATCTAAACACTGCAAGCTTCTCTTATGCCAACTGGGCTGGATGTCCTATGGATAGGAGATCTACTTCAGGCTATTGTGTGTTTCTAGGAGACAATTTAGTTGCGTGGAAAAGCAAAAACAGCATGTTGTTTCCCGATCAAGTACTGAAGCTGAATAACGAGCTATGGCATATATGACAAGTGAATTGGTATGGTTGAGGATGTTACTATCAGAGATTGGAATATCACCGTGAACTCCATTAGTGCTGTATTGTGATAATCAATCCGCTATTCATATTGCATCTAATCCCGTCTTCCACGAGCGAACTATGCACATTGAGGTTGATTGTCATTTTGTGCGAGAAAAAGTTCAAAAAGGCGAGATTATTCTTCAGCACACAAAGACGGAAGATCAACTAGCAGACATTTTTATTAAATCTCTACGGGGGAATAGAGTGAGCTTCTTATGTAACAAGTTGGGATTATTTGATATCTACATCCCAACTTGAGGGGAAGTGTTGGGAAATATTGTGAATATTAAGGGTAGAATAGTAATCTAGTTTGTAAGTATGGTTAAGCATGTATATATATTTGTAACCCTATAATCACAATTTGAGAATAATAAGTAATTCTATTCTCTCTTTTCACTAGCGAACAAGTCTTCGGAGTCTTCTCTAAGCTTCCTCTGAGCTGTGTAGAATCAAGGCCGTCCTTTGTTAACTGCACACGGTGAAAATGGGATCGAGTCCACCAAGCAGCTTTTTGATACCATGTACTGCATGCAAAAAGGGCTTCCGTGAACATGTAACTTTGTCCGGTAATCCTAGCGAATTTATCATCGCACTAGTGAATCATAATGTCGCTGACTCTCGAGCGTTGTCATGAACAGCACCCAGGTTAATTTCTTCATGGTCATTCATCTCCTTAGCAACTCTTGTTCACCTGCTCAAAATTAGTGTGATAGGAGTGAAAGAATCTTCTAGTCGAATTCAAGTTTTTGGCTAGGTACAAGATGGGTTTGGAAGTCGTCATGGTCTTGAAATTTTTTAAGAGCATTCGCAAGCTGAATAACTAATAGCTTACTGGTGTGCTGGCATTGGCATAATGTGAGAAGTACTTATTCAAACTTTCACTTCTCTGAGTTGTAGACATTTGGCCAAACAGAGTGCCGCGCACAAAAGCAGGAACCTACTTCTCAGGAATGAAATTGATCTTCTTCAGTCAATCATTGTCACGGGTATGATACTTATCAAGGATCCTCTCACGCTCATCTTCAAAACCTTTCCCGTGTAGTTGAATCATGGGTGCAGTTGATGTCGGTCAAAATCATCATTTTGATTGAAAATGATGAGTAACATCGGCAAATGGAACAAATGGTAGTCTGTACTTATTTTTCAAATATGTACGATAAAGCACCATCACTTCACCGCGATATTCTTGAGCATTCATCAATCCGGAAACAACTTGTAGAACGACCTTCAACATCAGCCTGTATAGCATAGAAAAATTGCTATATGTGAGGTTCATGAAAATCAAATAGCATAATATCTTCACCGTCGACCCTTGAATGTCACAACCCCTCGCCCATGGTGTGACTTCGCCGTGAAGCAGCAAGCGTCAAATCTTGAATTAAATCTTAGAAATGGGGCAAAAAAAGCAACAGATTATAACCTCAATGAGCAAGCGATGCGGCCATAGGTAAAAGAGCAAGCAGAACAAAACTAATCAGAACAGAGCATTGAAACAAATGTAAACTGACAAATGGATAAAAGCTAAGTGGGTAACACGCCACAATTTCAGTAGGTCCACAATCCCGATCTACATTTCCTCGAACTTGTCCCCTTTCCCAGATGAACCGATTTTTTTTTTTGGTGTAAAATGTAAGTAGTATATAACAGAAGATGTACAGCAGCTTAGGGGCATTCCCCGGCATTACAACTAGTACTAATAATTCGAGAATATGGAGGTAAGAAGTCTCCATAAAGTAGCTAAAACAAAGTTAGCTTGCGAAGGTTTGATTTTTTAGTATAGCGAAGCTCTACCTCTTACATTTTTCCACACTTTCGCCAAAATAATCTGAATGTCAGTTGAATTGTTTTGAAACCGCCTATGGTTGCGCTCCATCCAAGTGCAATATACAGTCGCTAGGAAAGATACTTTGAGGAGTTTCGCTGTCAAATTTTTGCCTCTTGTTGCTCTAACCATCCATTGAAGCTCCTCATTGTCACATCCCGATTTTTTGGGCCTGGGAAGTCGCAGGTAAATTTTAATATCCTCAATTTCAATCCCTGAGAATTGGCTATGAGTTAAGTTTGATGGTTTTCCAATCAGAACTAAATTGTTTTCTCTTGTTTTGGAAAACCTAGTTTTCGGATCATTTGTACCATTTCATTTTATTATTTTTGGGGAGACTTTTATGATCCGAATTTCCAAATTCTTTCCTCTTGAAAGTTGTTCCAAACATCTTGAAGTTTTACATGATTTAATTTCAGAATTTTTGGAGTTGAGATGAGTGGTACGATGGTCTCATTTTAGGACCGTGTGAAACTGTGTAGAATGGGTTTTTCGGTGATGTTCACACCGTCTTGATTTTCTACAAGATTTTCTGGGAAGATTTTGGAAAAGTTTCCTTCACGGAAGTTGTTGAGAACTTATTTTTCTATAACGTGTATAAATTTGGGAATTTTCCGAGATGATTTGGATGCTGGACAGAGCTTATTTGAGAAACAAAAATGCTGTTCCAGTGAACTGTTTTTGGTCTGTCTTTGAGTGACTGAAAATGGTATTTACAGAGAGAATTAGATTTTTTATTCTTCACAGAAAATGTTTATTAAGGGCTTATTTATGACATATCCGAATTTGAGAATTTTCGGAATCCATTTACTATGATTTCAAGTCCGATTTCGTGAACAGTGCAAAACTGCCCGGTTTTGCCAGATTTCAAAGATTCAGCATTTTCTATACCAAAACGTTGGAATTTGGACTTGGTGTCTTCTGATGATTTAAAGTACGCGTTCTGAGCTTTCAAATGAGATATTTTATGCCTTGATCGGAGGTCGGACCAGGGGAAAACGAAATAGAGAAGCAAGCTTAAAAATGATTGGCTAAAAATGAAGCTTGTTCAAGAAGCCTAATTAATTGCTTGTATTAATTGCTTGGGCCTTCTTTTTCCACAAGTCATTATGGCCATGTGAGGTAAGCAATGACCTCATGCTTGGATGACATATGCCATGACTTCATACCCAAACTTTGGCCCCAAGTTTTGTCTCTATAAATAAGCAAGAAGGCCATTCGGCCAAGGGAGAGAGAAATAGAGAGAGAGAGAGAAAGAAAGAGAGAAAGAAAGAAAAAGCTTACCGGCGAGGCCGTCTCTCTTTTGTTGTTTGATCGAGTAAGGAAGCCACGTCCATGGCCCGAGTGTTCGTGTTCAAGCCCGAGAATCGCCGAGACTCCCGTGTTCCTTTCTTGTTCTAGATTGGTTGGTTAGGTAAGTAAACTTCCTAATATCGGGAAAGGAAGTTGTGATACGTTGTGACACTGTTTGCTTGGACCGTTTCTCGGTCATTTGGTTGGTTGTGGTTGGTTCATTTCTCGATTTAATCATGTTTCGTGTTTGAAGTTTGTTTTGGCGGTAGAATCGAGACTTGAAAGGCAAGGTGCACATGTTATAGCCATGCTTGATGTTCTTTTGTATGAACTTTGCCATTGATCTGCCATTGATGCGAGTGCGGTAAGAGCCGACTTGTGCTAACATCGATCCCCTCGTCCTCGCTTGATATTAGTAGGTTTACTTGCTGAGTCTCCCCGACTCATCCCCCATTTTTCCCCCCTTCAGGTTCATAGGATGGTCGAACGGACGGCAGTGACAGGAGGAGTTCGAGCCATGTTGGAATTCGGGGAAAGCGAGGAGCGAGAAGCAGTAGTGGGGATAGGAAAGCCCAAGCCACGTCGGCCTGTAATTAGAAAAGCCTTCGGAATAGGCTTGTAGAATATGTGTGATGTTTGCTATAACCTAAGAGAAGAGCTTGTTTAAGTATGTTTGCTATAACCTAAGAGAAGAGCTTGTTTAAGTATGTTTGCATGTTTCGTAAACATAAGGTTTACTCATGATGCTATTTGTCTTAATCCCGCTGGTTTGTTTTTAATGTGATTGTCCCGAGAAATGCTTCCGCTTGTGTTTAAAGAAAGATAATAATGAACGGGACGTCGCATGAATGACCCCGAGGTCGGGGCGTCACACTCATTCCATTCCCATACATTACGCCTGATCTCATGTTGCCAGATGAACTGATTCCTATATTGACTAATTATCATATTAGACATTATAACCTCCCAAAAAAATGAAGTAATCATACATAAAAAATATATATGTTTGAAACGAAACAGTTTTTTCCAAGTGCCATTCGTAGAAGCCGGAGGCTCAAATGAACCGGTGATATAAGCAGCTTTCGCGCAAGATTTGCAGCTCGCACTCAGTGTACATGCAAAGAAACCGAATTAGAATGAATTCACATTGTTCAACCTTGTCACAGAACCTAGAAGATCTACATCACCTCAACCATATTAGGCAAGTGGTCTTTGTATAGCCGTTTGCCATACAATCAGAACAAGTCTTCAGAGTCATCTTGAAGCTTCCTTTCAACCGTAAAGATCAACCGCGTCCTTCGGCAACTGCACATGGTGGATCCACCGAGCTTATATTCCTAGTTGCTTAAACTGGATTTGTACTTTCAACTTGATCAATCCCGTCATCCTCGTTATCAATGGCGATCAAGTTCACCAAGCAGCTATTTTGTTATCATGTATTGCCAGCAAAAAGTGCTTCCGTTCGCCGACGCTTGAGCGTTGCTATCAACAGCGCCAAGGTTATTTTCTCCATTGTCACTCTTCTTCTCAGCATCCCCCGTCCACCTGCTCAAAGTTAGTGTGACAGGAGTGAAAGAATCTTCTTTTGGCAAAATGGGTTTGGAAGTCATGGTCTTAAAAATGTAATCCATAATAAAGGCACAACATACATTCATACGGCAACAAGTATCGCGATCACAATATATTTTCCAAAACCAATTCTAAAAATGTGAAAAAAAAATACCATTGATGAAATTTACAGCAAGGAATATACGGTTGCAATAAAATATATACTTCTGCAAATAAATTTTTTTGAAAAAGAAATACTAATAATTTTTTTCCAAAGCACAACGTCCTTATTTTAGCTGTGTTCTTCTTTGTACACGCACCGTTCAAAATAAAAGTGCGCTACTTTCACGACACCAAAAGCTTCCGCACTGTGGGCCAATCTATTCTAATAAGAAGATGGGCGTTAATATTTTAATTTCACACAAAATTACTTGAAATTAAGATAATGGTGGCACTCTATTGCTATCATTTTATTATGTATATAATTACATTTATCTATGTTCCGAATGTGCTTATGTAGCCATGTTCATCTCCATCCAACTATCAAGCTATAAGAATCTTTCCACTTTTGAGTGGGTCAGCTGCCCCCACTTTTTACTACTATGTAGTGCCGCTATTGGATGATATCGTGAGCAAGTCCTCTGCCTTGTACAACACTCTCGTCAGCCTATTGAACTACCACTCGACCTGTTGTTTTAAATTGCCACTTCTCGGGGTATAAAAGCACCGGTCTCGACAATGTCCTTAAAAATCTAGAGCTCATCGCTCGTGTCGCATACTGGTTAGTGATGGAATCAGCTAGCTTTATGGCAAGGTTGAAAAACAATGATTCTGCCATTTTCATGGGGCGGAAATTAAACGGTGTCATATGGACTAACATAAAAAAAATCATTTTTTGTTAAAGTAGTTGAAAAATCGGTAATAAAACCCAAAAATATGGTTATCATGAGAATCATATCACAAACCAATAAGTTTGCATATAAGAAACCTATTCCAATTGTCATTTTTTATGACAATGTCATGTATGACGATTGAATTTTTTTATTTCCTCATGCTATCTTAAGATAAACTAAAATAATGCTATGATTTATATAAATATGAATATGAGATGATGTAATTATATTTGCGAAGTCCGGAATACATGTAACAATTTACATGTTACATACTTATTTGACGAACAAAAATGTATAAAATGAACACAATAGGAATTATTTTTTCCCAAATAATACAAAATGCGTTATATACATGTATAATATGTTTTAAAAACCAGCAATTCATCATAATCTCAACAAACGTGAGGCGATATTGCTTTGCAACATATGTAGATAATATTTTCTATAGATGTTCTTTTGGGAGAGGGATTCTCATGCAAAGTTTTTGATGCATGCAAAAACACCTTCTTATCCCTATACTTGAGGTATTGATGAATGCCAAAGAATAGAATGGGAGCATAATTTTTTAACCTCAATATGAAAGTTTGACTAATAAGTTTTCTGACATTGCTTCTTAAAGTATGAAAGTTCGACTAACGAGCTTTTTGTAGGCACAAAAATCGAGTTAATTGGACATTGGACGTAAATGTTATGAGCTGTCAAAAATCAACTAGGTTTGTTAGAGCTTCTTACATCAATGTCTTGATGAATGCGAAAGAATAGAACAGGAGGATGTCATACATTGAAAGTTCAACCAATGAGCTTTTCGTTGGTGCAAAAATCGAGTCAATTTGACATTAAAGATGGTTTATCTCACCACCCATCATTGCCAATGCGTTCACGCACAGGTTCTTGACCGTCTTCGGTTCAAATCCTAGCATAATCGGTATCTAGATGTAGAGTCGATGGATTAGGAGTATCATCATTTAACCTCGCAAAAATCAAATTCAATGCCTCTAGTGAGACTTCTCAGAGGAATTTCTGGTGCAAAATCAGTGCAACAGGATTTCCAACAATCAAAACTTGCAAAAGAAAAACAACGTAACAAGGGAGTTAGGTAATTAAGTTACTTTCACTCTAATATTTATATTGTTCGAACAACCCTTCAATGAAAACTATAACGTACACTATTATTACTTTCATCAGATCCATAAATTGCTTTTAGTTGTGATATTTATCTTGAAATAGGATATGAAATTCTAAGCTTTTCATTGAAACTATTTTTGACAATTTGTCTTCTTGTTGGTCGTTGGCTATTGTATTATGGCCATGATGGTCTTGTTGTCTTGCCTTGATGTAGATCTCCAACTTGGGGATTTCCATAAGGAGAGCTCCAATTTTATTGGACTGTCTTCGGTCTAGACAGCTCAACTTAAACAAAAGGAAGTGATAAGAGCTACAAAAGACACAATTTTGGCTGATAGTTATTTTGGCATGTTAGGATAGTTTTTGGAAGACATGAGATTAGATTTTTGTTCCTTTTTTAGCATTATTTTATACAAGACGCATCGAAGCAAGGAAACGAAATGTGTTCCGCTTCCCTCCATATGTAGCACCTTTTGATTGTGCAGTTCTCCCATTGAAAATTACAGTATTAGTTTTGTCCTATTCCATTCTACTGTCTATTACATTTTTCTATTGTCTATTACTATTTTAAATATTATCAACCATGACAGAAAATTTTGGATGTCACATGTACCATTTAAACTCTAAGTATGGATTCGACCAAACCAAAAACTCTAAGTATGGAAGACTCATGATACATTGCTTTTGAAATATATACTGTTTAAAATATCAAAGTTTGGCTAATGAGATTTCTCTATAATATAAATTGTTTAAAATATGAAATTCAGACTAATGAGCTTTTTGTAGTCGCAATTAATTGGACATTGATCATAAATGTTATGAGCATTCAAAAACAACTAGGTTGGTTAGAGCTTCTTATATCTATACATGATGTCTTGATGAATGCGAAAGAATAGAATGGGAGCATATCATATATTGAAAGTCCAATTAATGAGTTTTTCGTAGGTGCAAAAATCGAGTAAATTGGATAGCAGACAAAAAGGTTATGAGCGGTCAAAAATCAACTAGCTTTGTGACAGCTTCTTAAGCCTATACCTGATGTAATGATGAATGTGAAACGATAGAATTGGAGCATAATTTTTTAACCTCTATTGAAAGAACAATTATAGAACTAAATTTGTCAACAATCAAGTCAGAGATGGTTTATCACACCACCTGTTGTAGCCAATGTGTTCAGGCACAGGTTCTTCACCAACTTTGGTTCAAATACATCTGGACGTAGAGTCGATGGATCGATTCCCCATATTTCTCACTCTAGGGGTATCAACATTTAACCTGGCAGATATCAAATTTAATGCCGTTTCAAATCTAGTAAGACTATTAATATTTTCTCAAAGGGATTTCTGGTTCAAATTCCTGCAAAATCAATGCAACAATACTTGAGGGATTTCCAACAATCAAATCTTGCAAAAGAAAGTGAAGGAGTGTCACGCCTCGAACCCCATCGAGCTCGCGACATCCCTCTTCAGTCGAATTTTTGCTACATCCCAGAAAACGTCGCCGACCCAAACGAAGCCATCAGAGTTTAATCGCGGCAGAAGCATCAAACACCCAAATACGTAATTTACCTGGGGTGCTAGGAAGAATAAATTGTCAAACCACTAAATCATATACTATACCTCAATTTAAGCACAACATCAATTTACAACATAAACTTATGTCACAACCGCCAATTCTGAAACCACAAAGCAAAATATACATATTGAACTACTAAACTGCAAACCACATATATCATAAAAGATTAGTAGCCTAGGTAACGCTACACCAAAATGGGACACTTCCAAACTCTTCCTCAGCTCCAACTAATCCCTACGCCCTCTAGATGGCATCCGCTCTAACTCACCCCTTTCGGAATCCTCGTCCAAATCCTCATCAGGCACAACTTCATCCGACTACTCCAAATCGGCCTCAACTCGCTGGGGATTTCTACCACATCATGATAAGTATGCATAGCAATCCCAAATACGCGGTAGCGGCAGCTGCAAAAGGTTCATGGCTCGAGCGGTTGATTTGAAATGGTTTGGTTGATACAACCATGAGACACTTCTCAATAAGTACACAACCTAACCCTTATCTAGGCTACCACATATTCCAGACAGGTCCAGACACCGAATCAAACAACACACAAACAACATCCACACAATCATACGAACAATCACATGCGATCCTACCTAGGGGTGTCCACAAAACCCGCGCCGACCCGGCCCGACCCGCGCCGGCCCGGCCCGGCCATAAAACTTGAGGTATTTTAGGGTCGAGCCTAAATGTTCTTTGAATATGGCCTTAAAATTTGGGGTATCACTGGGTAAGGGTAGGGTCGGGCAGACCCATTGAGACTCTGGGCCGACCCATTGAGACTCTGGGCCAACCCATTTCCCTCTCTCCGTCTCCCTCCCATTCTCTCCCCTCTTTGCATGTGGACTGCAGGGATGCAAAAACCCTAGATCGAAGCGTCTGCTCACGGCGATCTCGTTCCTGTCTTGGTGGATTATTCTTGGCGGCGATCTCGTTCCCGTCTTGGTGGATTTGGTTTCCGGAGGCAAGAGCAAGAAGATCAAGCGTACGGCACCGAAGTCCGACGATTTCGTCAAGTTCTGTCAGTGACTCGACAGTGCGGTTTCGCCTTCCTTTGCAAGTGGTTCGTTTCATGTGCAATAGCGTCCTACAGGTGCGGGGTTTCTTCCTCTCTCTCTCTCTCTCTCTCTCTCTCTCTCTCTCTCTCTCTCTCTCTCTCTCTCTCTCTCTCTCTCTCTCTCTCTCTCTCTCTCTCTCTCTCTCTCTCTCTCTCTCTCTCTCTCTCTCTCTCTCTCTATTTTCGTCGGGCTTTCGAATAGTTGTCCTTCTGGCGATTTTCTTTTAGCTGGTGATTATCATCTTTTCTTCTGATAAATTCCTTGCCTTTTGTGTTATGCATGCTACTGGCATCACTCGAATAACAAGTTAACGAGTGCCTTTTTCCTATAAATGTTAGAAGTTTGGTTAAATCATATTACAGGGACTGATCATCCAATTCCACACTTGTATGATGTCAATACATTCCAATGCTATCTTTCTGCAAGTGTCCCAGAATTTGCAGTTAATGCGGCGATTAACCAGGTAGATCCTCTGCTTTGTCTTTTCTTTTCTTATAGTTTTCTATTGTACTGTGGGCTAAATGGCAGACAATTAAGAATGTCGAGTTTATGTTCATGTAGGTAAGATATTCTTCTAGTGGTGGCATGTATGTTACAGCCTCTAAAGATGGTGCTATACGATTTTGGGATGGGGTATCGGCCAACTGTGTTCGCTCCATTGTGGGTACACATGGGGCGACTGAAGTAACTAGTGCCAACTTCACAAAGGATCAGAGGTACAGACAACAGAATTTTTTTAATGGTGTTCTGAGACTTGTTTTGTAAAACTATTTTAGTGGCTTCTGGATATTATAGTTCACAACTATTATAGCGTTGGGTTTGATATCTTAAGTTGGTGGAAAATAAATTCTTCAAGATATCCTATCATTTCTTCCATTGCTCGAGATATTTTGGTTGTGCCCGTCTCAACCGTAGCATCAGAGGCTGCATTTAGCACAGGAGGTCGTGTTCTTGATGTGTTTCATAGCTCTTTAACCCCAAACATGGTGGAGGCTCTTATATGTGCTCAAGATTGGTTACGATCCGCGCCACCTTCACGTTCGATTGAAGAGGACTTAGAAGAACTCGAAATCTTTGAGTCAGGTGAAAAAATACGATTGTAGAATATTAATACCCTTCTATGTTTCAATGGATACATTAATTCTCATTTTCATCGTGAATTTAATGCAGAGTTGCCAACTACAATCATGGAGCCAAACTCGATATCAATTTCTCTAGATGATTGATGAAGTTGGAGATTTCCATTTTAGGTAGCTTGTTAGTTTTAATGTCCTCATTTTTTCAATTTACTAGATGAACAGTACATGTGCACATAAAGTTTTACTAGTTGTCTTTATAAGCCATTGTTTGGGAGGCAGCAACTAGAGCTCAGCTTGCTTTAGATATTTATATGTTGATGAAGTGAACTTTGGGCTTCAGTTTGTCCATCTACTTGCAAAAGTGGTAATATAATTAAATACATTACTAGATTTCCTCCAATGCTCTTCCTGTTTGCTTTGCTGTGTTTGTTCTATTTTTCTTTTCAAGGAAATTTTGGATTCTAGAATGTGTTGGGTGTTGTTAGTAACCCGGCCCTATCTTCCAATCAAAGAAATTAAATTTGTGATGCTGCTTTTGAAATTTTCCATATTATGTGTTATTTTAATGTGGTGCCTTCAATTCCTGATGATATTCGCTTTGAATTGTCTAAGTTGATTGATAGGGACTAAAGCAAAATTATCACTACCATGAGAGGAACTCCTGGTTATTGTGCCCCATAATGGCTGAGTGCTGTAATTACTGAAAAGGTGGATGTGTAGAGGCTGAAGAAGAAAGATGGTTGGACATTTTTTACCAGTGTAATGAGGATGTGTAATTAGATGGACAACAGGCTGCCAACATGGTAGAAATTGCGGAATGGCATTTGAAAAGTGATTTCACAAAGAGGCCTTCAGTGTCAGCAGTCATCAAGGTATTAGATGCTGCTGTGGAAATCCAATCTGATCTGGCTTACAACTTCGGGGCTCTGCCGTAAGTCAAAGAAACTCAAAGTGTATACGTGATTGATTTATAGAAGAATTTTCACTGAAAAGATTTTGAAAGTTGTAGATAACGAATTTGGGCTCTGTAGTCTGATTTATGTTTACTTGCTTCAGTAAAAGCTCACATGCAACATACCAATGACGTGATTGAGTAAAGAATCACCTCGATTCATTTTCTATATCGAAGTTGAATTGCTTACTTACAGTTTCGTGCTCAGCTATGTCTAGTTAGCATTGTAAGAATCATGCAGCTTGATGCGTATGCTTAGCCAGCAGAGCACATGGATTGTTCTCGAGAAAGTTTTCCGTCAACCTCTTCACTGAGTCTGCTGGGTTAACTCACGTATTTTATGTTCTACCACGCAAAGAGGAAAAAAGAACGACATAATTTGTTGCTGTGCAATTAGACAAGATTTTTTAATCTAATTAACAATTCCAAAACGAATATAATATGGAAAATTTGCGGTGGGCTCACAATTCCATATTATCTGTATTTGCAATGGGCTCAGAATTCCAACCTATCCCAAAAAAAAAAAAACCCAAGACCCGGCCCGGTCCGACCCGACCCGGGCCTTGGCGTATATGTTGAATAGGGTCTTGGGCCGGGTCTGGGCGGGTCTAGTGTGACCCTATTGGTTTCGGGTCGGGTTGGGTATCATGAAAGCCCAACCCGATCTGACCCATTGACACCCCTAATCCTACTTGGGATCCATCATGCACATCCCTGTATGTCAAACAATAATACAACCAATTCATTTATATCCATACTCATCCAGCATCATATCACGCGAGGCAAACCACACTCACATACTAACTCACGCCATGCGTCAACTTTCACAACCTCACGCGTCAAACTAAATCCGCCTCACTCTCAACTTTTCCACCACTACCGCGCCCGCGTAAAACGCATCAAGCCAACGGTCTTCTGACCTAGTCAGGCATCGTCACCCTGTCGGGCCGGGCATCGTCACCTCGTCAGGGACGGCATCGTCCTGCGTAAACGAACACGCCTCAGGACGGAATCCTACACTCAACTTGCCTTCCACCGCGCTCGCGTAAAACGCATCAGGCCAACGGTTTTCTGACCTCGTCAGGCATCGTCACCCCGTCGGGCCGGGCATCGTCATCTCGTCAAGGACGGCATCGTCCCGCATAAACGTACACGCCTCAGAACGGAATCCTACCGCGCGTAAACGAACACACCTCAAGATATCACTTTTCCAACCAATTCTACATTCTCGTACCTTCGCTCCACTTATTTCTCATGTATCACATGGCCACACGTACACACGGCCACACACAATCTCACGCCTCACACTCACTTTGCAAATGCACATCCTTGCTACACAAACACCACACAATCACACATACTTGACACGTGAACTCATTTCGCAATCACACCACACACCTCACGGCCATACACACAGGGCACACGACCACTCAATATTCAGCCCAACAATCATTCAGAAATCAACCAACAACTACAACCACTTTACAAACCCACCATCCACATATAAACACACATTCAGGATCAATTCCCATCACAAGGGCAGCAACCATTCAACCTCGACACCCCCACCATTCCGCTCATAAAAACGAACAACCAAAGAATCGTGGTAAAATTGGGCAGTTTATACAGTGACAAAAATCCCATTCAAATAAATAGTAAACGAACTCTAAAAATTCTAAATTTTGGATATGTTGCATAAAACATCTTGATAAACATTTTCCGTGAAAAACTCGAAACCAATTCTAACTGTAAACACCTCTTTTGATCACTTGAAGTCAGATGAAAATCAACCCGTTCGGTCAGGCCGCCTGACCATAAAAATGCATCTCATCCAGTACCCAAATCATCTTGGAAAGTCTTGAATTTTTATATGTAATAGTCACAAATGTCCCCAACAAGTTTCGTGAAGGAAGTATTTTGAAAATAGGCCTAAAAAAAATTATAAAAATTCAAACAAACCCAAAGGTCGGGTGAACAGTAAATCGGGCAGTTTTGTTTCGGTCCAAAGATGGACTTCCGAATGGCCTCAAATGATTTTTAAAAATTCCCAAATTAAATTATGTTATACTTCAAGATGTTGGGAGCAACTTTCATGAGAAAACTTCCTCAAATTCGGCTCACAAAATTCTCTACAAAAATAGCAAATCGGGCGGATACAGTAACCGCAAATCCGAGATTCACACCGAACTTAAAAAATTCAAGTTCTAGCAACCCAGCTCATAAATCAGCCTTAACTAGCCCCTAAATTGGTCTCTAGATCACCATAATCCAGTGCACTTCTCAGCCATGATCAGTCCATAATTCCAGCACTTAATTCCATCACAATCAGCCCCTAATCCACTCTAAACAACCCCTAAAACTACACTGAACCATGTCTAAACGAGTCCGATAATATCTGATGTCCTAGGTAAGGGTTAGATTGCGACTTACCCGTCTCTAGACTCACGCGACTAGAGTGAAACAGGTGCGATCGGCGCGACGACGCGGCTCAGCGATGGCGATGGCAAGCGGCGGTGGCGAGAGGTGGCGATCCGGTCGGGCGGTGACCGGCGTGCGGCGGCTCAGCGAGGGAAGGGGGCTGGTTCGATGGGTGAGGGAGAGGGAGAGAGATGCCGTGAGGAGAGAGAGAGAGAGGAAATGAGGAGAGAGAGAGAGAGGTCTTGGACTAAATAGTGAAATTTGATCAATTTTTCCAAATTCCCAAATTGCCCCTCAATACTTGGTCCACATCCACTTAAGCCAAAATATCCAAGGACATTTTGATCTTTCAATTGGCTGAATTATTGGGATTGATCTTATCCAAATATCCTCCAATAATTTCCCTCAAAAATTCGGAATACTCAAAAATAGGCCTAGAAGCAATTTCGTAATTTTTCGGTTCCAAGCCGAATTTTAAATTTTCGACCATACCGACCCCAAATATAATTGACCACTCAAAAATGACGTCGTCCTTGTAAAATAGTTGCACACGACCCCGAAAATCGACATCTAAGTCCGGATCAACTTTCGCGATCAAAATCGCTCAATTTCAATTTTAGGATCTCTCACTAACGGGCGGTTATTTAGGGGTTACGCGTATCGACCTAGGGTTACTCGAGTAGTGATGGTCTCGATTATCGAGAGAACGTGAGGAATTACCACTAGTTCCGAGGATCGTGATCGTTCGGTTTAAGTTCAGGATTTGTTCGCAACGCGTACTCTCGGTCGTGCGAAATCACCCGCGATCCGATCGTACGTCATTGCCCAAACTAAATCCGTTACCTCCCTAGGATCGGCCCACATTGGCCCAAAATATTTTCTCGTCATTTCTCGGAATCGGTGCTCGATTCACGATCGGGTCCCTGGTCCACGTACCATTTTCCTAGTTAACCATTCCCTACTGGTCAGTATCCTGTGAAGGATCCGTTCCGGGCGAGACTCACTAAAATTAATTGAGAGTAATATCAATCTCATTGATCCCGGAAATGGATCGAAATTTCGGATGTTACAACTCTTCCCCCGTTATAAAAATTCCGTCCTCGAAATTTGCAGTCTAACTCGTCTATTCACACAACGGGGGTACTGACGTCATATTACTTTCTTGCTTTTCCAGGTGGCACCTTATGCCCCGTGATGCTCCTAATTAACATTGACCATCAGGGTTGTCTTCCCCTGAAAACCTGTTTCTTTTTGTCCTTAGTTCATACAAGTCTCCCCACGCATGACACTCTGTTGTCCACATTCATGACCTCATGACTCAACACGTGGGTCAAATCCAGATCATATTGCCACAACATTGACACGTGGGAGGCACCATGAACTTGCGGCAATTTTGGCGGTACGGCGAGACAACAGGCCTATGTTCCAATCTTCTCTAAGATCTCAAATTAGTTTATTTGCCTTTGACTCAACCTTCCTTTCTTACCGAATCGGGACAGTCCTTTCATAGGTGACATCTCGAGGAACACAGGATCTCCAACCTGAAACTCTAAAGGTCATTGTCCCCGATCGGCGTAACTTTTCTGGCGACTTTACGCAGTCCTTAGCCTTTCCCGAATAATCTCGACGGCTTCAATCGTTTGCTGTACCAACTCTGGCCCGTGATACTTCTTTCACCAACTTCATTTCATCATGATGGGGTTTTACATGCTCTCAGCATATCCTTTAAAATTTAGATCGTCCTTTCAGACTGACCATCCATCTGTAGATGATAGGCCGCACTGAACTGCACTTTGCTCTTATGGCCACTTGTATATTTTCCCAATAAATAGCGGTAATCTAGGGATCACGGTCCAAAGTGATCGTTATCGGTACCCTATGCAATCAGACAATCTGTCGCATGTACGATTCCGTATACCCTTCCAACTCAAAGTTCTTTCGCACTGCCAGGTAGTGCGTTAACTTGGACAATCGATCCACTATCACCCAAATAGAATCGCGCCTTCTTTGGTTCCTTGGTAGTCCCGTCACCTAAATCATATTTATATGCTCCCATTCCTATTCTGGGATTCCCAAAAGTCACGATAATTTTCCGGGCTTACAATGTGGTGCCGCCACTTATTGGCACATCAAACACTTGGCCACGTTCCTTTTTAGATCATTCCACCGATAACGTTACCGCAAATTCTGGTACATTTCCGTGCTGCTCGGGTGAATATCATGATCGCTCCTATAAGCTTCCGATAAAACCTCTTCCTAAGCTCCAATTCATCGGGCACGCACAAACATCCTCAAAACTTCAAAATTTCATCCTCGAAAACTTGGAAGTCTGGTTTCCTCTTAATGCCATCCATTTTTAGACTCTTATGAATCTCAGGATCTGTAGACTGCAACGCCTTAATCCTTGCTTGGATCTCTGGTTCGATTCTCAATGCAGTCATTAGATGAGACATCAGACTCACCTCGAACTCAAACCCTGAGTCTCTTAGCCTTTCCAACAAGATCTACTCTTTAACCATCATAAGCGTTATACTTTGACTTCCAACTTAGGGCATCCGCTACTCGATTCTCTTTCCCGAGATGGCACAGGACGTCGCAGTCATAATTCTTAAGAAGTTCTATCCATTGGCACTGCCAACTCTAAATCATGCGTTGGATAATTCATTTCATGCGGCCTCAACTGGCACGATGTGTATGTAACTAATCTTCCGAGCTAAATCATTACACATCCCAGTCCTCTTAATGACACGTTACTATAAACCTCAAATCCTCTTGATCCAAACGGAATAGTCAAGATCGGGGCAGTTGTCAGCCCATGCTTCAACTTCTGACAACTCCTTTCACATTTTTCATCCCACTCAAACTTAGTTTCCTTCATACACAGTTGTGTCAATGGCCTGGCTATCGATAAGAATCTTTCTACCAAACATCGATAGTAACCAGCCAAACCTAAGAAACCTTGAATCTCTATCACTGATACCAATCTTAGCCACTTAGGGTGCGTTTGGCAACGTGCCAAATAGTAAAAATTTCTGTTCTTTTGTTCCCAGAAATAGTTTGGGAACAGAAATGCGTTTGGTAAATGCATTTGTTCCCGGGCACATTTTTGCAAAAACTTGTGCCGAGAAATAATTTTGGAAGAGAAACAAGAAGTAAAAAAAAGTTGCTTCTTGTTTCTCGGCACAATTTTGAGAATCAGTTTTTTTTCTTTTTTTCTTTTTTTTCTTTTCTTATTTTTGTGTTCTTCTTCGTTGGGCTTGGCCGGCCGCTGGACGCCGGCGACCGGCCACAGCCCAGGGCCGGCGAGGGCGTCACGGCCCTCGCCGGCCGCCGGCGGAGGCGAGGGCGAGGGCTGGACCCTCGCCGCCTGGGCGAGGCGGCCCTCGCCGTCGCGACCCACGGCGAGGTCGGCTTCGCCGTGGGTCGCGACGGCGACCCTCGGCCTCGCCCAGATCTTGGCGAGGCCGAGCCTCGCCCAGGCGGCGAGGGTCCAGCCCTCGCCCTCGCCGGCGAGGGCGACCCTCGCCTCCGCCGGCCGCCGGCGAGGGCCGTGACGCCCTCGCCGGCCCTGGGTTGTGGCCGGCGACCGGCCATGGCCAAAGAAAAAAATAATTAGAAAGAAAAAAAATTAAACAATTCAAAATATTATTAAAATATTATTTGGGAACAGAAATTTTGTGTAGTTTCCAAACGCATTTCTATTCTTTTCTACTTTAGGAATAGAAATTTTGTATAGTTTACCAAACGCCTTAAAATACCTAGAAATTGTTTCCGGGCACAGAATAAAAAAAAATCATTTCTGTTCAGAAATTGTTCCGGGGCGCAGAATGGTTCTCATGCGCACCCTTAGTCACGGCCTCAACTTTTAACGGATCCACAGAAATTTCATTTTCCGACATTATGAGTCCAATGAATGCTACCCTACTAAGCCAAAACTCACGCTTACTCGACTTGGCGCAGAGTGCGTATTCTCTTAAGGTCCGAAGCACATTACTCAAATGTACTTCATGTTCCGCAGGATTTCTTTCGAATACTCTAGTATATCGTTACTGAAAATGGTGACGAACTGGTCTCGAAGTTCCTTAAACACCCTACTCATTATATCCATAACGGCAGCAGGGGCATTGGTTAGATCAAAGGGCATCACTATGAACTTATAGTGCCTGTACCGCATCCTAAAAGCAACCTCGAAATATTCTCTTTCTTGATCCATAATTGATGAAATCCAGTACGTAGATCAATCTTAGAGAACACTGGGGTTTCTTGCAATCGATCAATCCGGTACGTCCTAAAAGCCGCCGCTCGCCATTACTGTTCCGGCGCGGATCCACCGTTGCCCAGCCGTCCTCGCCACTTGCTCAGCCCTATTTGGAGCCTAGGAATTCAGGTGAGTTCGACCCTAAGCCCTAATTAGGCTAAATTGCATTTCTAGTTGAGATTTAAGGGATAATTAGGGTTATTTAGGGGTTAAATTGTAGAGGGTGTTAGGGGCTAATGTTGTGGCTGATTTAGTGGTTTAGTGTGATCATTTTAATGAGGTTTAGTGGCTGTGAATGTGCTGTGAGTTGACTGGAATTGTCGGATCGAAATGGCCCAAGTTCGATCAAGTTCAAGCTTAAATTGTGGAAGATAGTGCGCGCCTAGTATTGTTCTCATGGCGGCTGTTTGGATGATGTTTTGAGGAGCTAAATGGAAAATTTTGAGGAGAATTATTGGCCTAGAGAGGCCCGTGTGGGGGCTGTCCATACTAAGACCGAATTGGGCGAGGCGCGATTGATTTGGGGTTTAATAGTGTAATTAGCGGAAATGTTGGATGGATTGAGTTAGTGGCTGAATTGTCCTTGGTTGGGAGTGATTTGGTGATGCCGTGACATATGCCTAGTACGACTAAGAATGGAGTAGCTTGGCAGGCCTCGATTGCGCGGTTTCAAGTTGAGCTAATTGTGCGATTTATATGTGTGAATTGTGTACCGTGCAAGAGTGCTTGAATTGCTTTCATGGTTGTGCTAGTATGTTGGTTGGGCATATTAAAATGTGGATTAAGCATATTGCGTGGTGAATTGAACAAGCGGTGTTGTGAAATTAAATGCTTATTATGAAATGTGTGAATGCTCAAGTGTGAATGTTGTGGCCATGCGTGTGCATCTTGAGCATTAGCACGGCATGTGCATATACGAGTGTACACGAATGACATGAGCGCGTGATCACATAAAATACCCCTGATGCGTTTTACGCGGAGTTCAGATAATAACTAGTGTATGTCATTACGTGATCACATAAAGCCCTGATACGTTTTACGCGGGGTAATGAACCCGTCCTGATGCGTGTTATGCGGGACGATGCCTGGATTACCGGAAGATAACCAGCCTGACACGTTTTATGCGGGTTGTGTGTCGTGAGCCTGATGCGTTTTTATGCGGACCGGAGATCGATCTCAAACTATTTGACCTGATGCGTTTTATGCGGATCGGTGAATTTGGTAATTGCAAGTGTGCTAGAGTGCAAGCATGCGACAATGCATTAATGAGGCATGAGCACGCGTATGAGCATGAGCATAAGCATGACATGCGTTATGACCAAGTTATGTGCGCATGTGCCGTGATTAGGTCCTATGTTTTATTCTTGTATTATAAGTGCTTAACTTGCAGGACGAGGTGAGTATTGGATTTGGGCCCAAGGGCCTAAGTCAATTATGGCTTGGTTGGTGTGTTGTTTAGTTCTCGTCAAGAGGTGCATGTTAGCCTAGCTTAGGTTTAGGGAACCTACTCACTGATATTATTCTCACTGTTGTTTAAACTCCACTTTTCAGACCCCCAGCCTTGAGATGCCTGAAGTTCCAGTACGTTTTGGGATTCCGCTTCGGATAGAGCGGACGAGGACGATACACCCCATAGGGAATGGGGAGTCGTATATTAGATATTATAATTTAGTTTGGGTGGACGTAGGGGAATCATATTACTAGACCCACGAATATGTAACTTGGTGCTTCAGGGATAGTCTCGGAGAGTATGGTCCTCGCCGAACTTTTGATGTCCCGTTTACCGGGTTGGGCACGAGGTACCCCCGGTGTCCCGATTGAGAGGTGACTGACCTTGGTACCTCAGCTGGGGAGAGTGCGAGTTCTGATGGCGTACCCGTAGAGTACGAGGTAGATGAGGCCGATCCGATGGACTTGGAGCCAGCTGATTGGGATGCTGTTCCGGAGCCAATGGAGCCGGATGATAAGGAGCCGGAGCTGATCGAGGAGGACCCCGTACCGGAGGCCAAGCCTAAGGTTATGGACTCGGAGGAGGAGGCTGCAGAGGCCGAGTCTAAGCCGGACTCATCAGACTCTGAGGAGGAGATGCCTGATAGCTCTTCATCCTCGGAGTCTTCTGATTCCGACCCGGACTGAGCACCGTAGGGTTTAGCTTTAGCCTCAAATTGGTAGGGCCAGTACCTTTTTGACCAGTACCTCACCTTTAGTAGTAAACTGACCCCCGAGCCACTTACACCTTTTTGCCAGTAGTGGCCGTTGACTGCTTTTGATTTCTGATACTCAAGTTGTATATGGATATTGTATATGTTTTCCCCGATGTTAATGCAATTGTATATCTATTCATGTTATTTGTTGCGTGGCTATCCTTGGTTTCGTGGTTTTAAATTGTTCGGGTATTGTATTGCTTTCGCGTGCGCTTTAATCTCTGTGTCGGACGTTGGGTTGGCGACGCATCCCGGGACGTCGCGCTCGAATCAACCTTTGCAAGGGATGTGGCGCGCCGTAGGGTGCGAGGCGTGACAGTGACTCCAAATCAAAAACATAGATTGAATAGTAAGATAAAAAATCACAACCCGCTATTACGTGAGGTATGGTCTAGGAGAAACCCCTGTTTGTCTAGTGATGAGATGTCTATGGAACGTCTAAGCGAAATATCCCTATCGGACCTTAGTAGCCCATTCAGGGACAATTTCTCCATTTGTTACAAATGGAAGTACCTCCTTAGCATGCCCAAAAAGCGCAGCGCAATACTAAAATTTTTTAAAATACAATCAAGTCCTAAAACTTTCAAAAAGTATAATCAAGTCCTAAAATTTATCGTGAAAGTGCAATCGAGTCTTAAAATTTTCAAAAAGTGCAACTAATGGAATGACTTGATTGAATTAATTTGACAAGTTTTAAGATTTGGTTGCACTTTGGTGATAAATTTTAGGACTTAATCGCATTTTGTAAAAGTTTTGAGACTCAATTGTACTTTCATGATAAGTTTTAAGATTTTCGATATACTTATCCCAAAAAAAAACTAGCAGCTGAGATCACGAACTAAAAGCCAACACCAAGCCTCTGTTTCGGGCCGCAACGGCTTTGCCCGAGTCCAGCAACGAATGTCGGCCCTCGCCGGTGCGTGGTTGGCGGGCACACCATCGCGGCCTCAGCTGCACTAGGCCCTCCCCTTCAATTTTCGTCAGATGTTTTTTTTTTTAGAAAATTTGGAAAGCAGTATTTCACATTCTAATTGCCAAATTAGATACCACGTAAGGTGACATGTCAGTATTTACCAGTCGCGTCGCTAGGTCCACTCATATTTCTAACAAATGGCCAATTCAAGCAAAACAATATATAATTTAAGGACACGGTTGCATTAAAAAAAATTAAGCGACGTGATTGAATATTTTTTAATAGTTCGAGGACCTCCTATCCTTTTTTCCAAACGATAATTCAAGCCATAAATCTTCAAATCTGCATCACTTTTTTTTTCCTTTCCACTCTTGAACTTGAGCAACCTTCCATTTCCTTTGTGGTCTTCTCGTCGTAAGTAACCATGCGGCAACGTCGTTAGTTGTTGCGATCATAATGGCACGTGCACGACCTAGGTTCACTACGACGGATGGCACCCACATCCGTCCCCCTTTTCTTGCTCGTTTGAAATTGTTTTGCGACCAAACTGCAAAATCCTCTAAATGTGGGGACTATAACTTAATTTTTTACTATTATAGTGGCAACAATAGAAGTTGACAATCTTTCAATGATGGCCCCGCTTTGGAAGCACGATGCCAAATAGAAGAGATTGTTCCGTGCTTATCATTTGAAGCTTAAGGAGGCGCCCGTGGAGGTGGAGGAGCAGCAGCTCAAACGGGCGCACCAAAGTCGTCGGCACGAGCACTCTTCAAAGGGACGCCATTCTTGGCGCGCTCTTTTGAGCTGCTGCACCTCCACCTCCGCAGGCGCGTCCTTCGGCTACTCCACGTTTACAGTTCTCTTGGCAGAGGCGGAAGCTGCGCCGGCACCAGATTTCCGCTTGCTCAGCATCATCTCCGGCGGCCGCGAGAGGCTGAGAGAGAGGCCGATGAGTTAGAGAGAGCGAGAGAGAGAGATTCGGTGGCGAGGGAAGCGATGATCGATGCAGTAGGGAGAAGAAAGGGCTTTTTATCGTTCTTGATTTTTGGGAAGTCTGAGGCGAGTTTTGAAAGATAGAGCGGGAATGTCAATATTTTTACGTAACTTCCTAAAGCGGGCTTCTAATAATTATGGAAACTAAAATTAAGCAAATATATAATTGTTAATAACACAAAAAACCCCACATTAGTACATCTATGACAAATTTACTCCAAACTAATATTTTTATCACAAAAAATCCTAAACTGGTACACCTGTGATAAATTTATTCTAAACTAATGTTTTGACCACAAAAAATCCTAAATTAGTACATTTGTGACAAATTTATCCTCCATTAAATTAAATTAATATAAGAAAAAATCACAAACTAATACTCCTAGGACAACCAGAGGGTAAAACCTCAAATTGGTACATTCATCAACTATCATGTGTCATTTAACTAAGTAATTTGATAGTAAAATTTAACGGAAAGTAACTAAGAGTAAATTTGTCACAGGTGTACTTGTTTGGGGTTTTTTGTGATCAAAAAATTAGTTTTGGATAAATTTGCCATAGGATTATCAGTTTGAGATTTTTCGTGGTAATAACCCAATATATAAATAAATCTCAATTTCCCTAACTGCACCCATAGACATATTTTTGTGACTTTTTTTTAAAATGAAGATGCAATCTAAAATTACTAGCATGCAAGATGTTTAAAATCCCATATTTTGTAGAATGCCCGCCTAGAAAATGCTAAACACAAAAAGGAAAGATATTTCACCATCAATCTAACATTTCGCAAATGAAAATTCTCATGTGGATTAGGCAAGTAAATGTGTCCAACATGATGTATTAGATTGCTTGATATGGACGGACACATATAGACTAAGAATCACCCGGGTTAAGCAGGTATCTAAATACGGTCAACGAGAAATATTGCACGATCACACGTGACGACAACGTGAGATTTATTGTCCATCATCTCTACTATCACAAATAGTACCAATCGAGAATAAACATCATGCAGTGGTGCACTTACTGAACCTAACCAGCAAACAATTTTGTATCAATTCATGATCCAAGTCGTAATTCAAAGGGAGAAATTGCACAGAAATATGTCGAACATGCATTAACAAATTTCAGTTCAGCGATTGAAGTTCAGCGTCATTGTCACGTTTTGTCTCTATATATATATGTATCTTACTGTATATACATACACACATACATACATACATACATACATACATATTTTTTTTTTTTTGGTAAGGGTAAATGTGTAAATAACTTTCCAATAAACCAAATACAAACTAAGCACGAACCTAAGCCCGACCCTGTTGGGACAAGAATGTCCAAATAGGGTCAAGGAAGGCCCTGCAAGGCTATACAGACACCGAAAAAACTAAAGAAAACCCGGAACTAAACAAAAGACCGGGAAACAAGGAGGATCAGCCCCCGTCAAAAATAGAAGGCGGGAGGCCCCACTGTCTTTGGATATGGCGGTTCCTGGGAATGTCTTGAACTCTTCCCATAGATAAAGCTTTGTCCTTGACAACCTTGACTAGGTGCTTGCGCATACCTGGGAGGTGAATGCTTTTGTTCCTGAAAATGGCGTTGTTTCTCTCTGACCAGATAATGTGGACCAATGCCCCAAAGGAAAACCGAGAGAGGCAGTGTGCAAAAGAAGCGCCGCCACAAACTGTCATAGCCCAAGTGATGTGCTCATGCCACGGCCGGTTCCGCCAAGGGAGGTTGCACCTGGTAGCCCAAAAATAGGCTAGTCTTCTAGTAGAGGAGCAGCTGAAGAAGAGATGGTTGATGGAGTCCGGTCTTGTACCCCAAAAAGCACATAAGGCAGCCTCAATCCTGTGGTTTGGAAGGAGAAGAACTTGCGTAGGCAGCCGATTGCGGGTGACTATCCATAGTAGAAAGGCATGGCGGGGTGCAATGTGGTGATCCCAAACAAAAGAGTGCCAAGGAACCAGGTGTCCTCTGCTCCTGAGATGGTCCCAAGCTGAGGAAACCGAGAAGGACTCCGAAGAAATTGGATTCCATATCAGTTTGTCGGGAGCGTCCACAAAACTAGGCGGCAGCTCATTCTAGCTGAGGATGGAGTCAAGAAAGGGTGAAGATTGCCAGATGCCTTCATAGAACTCTCTAACCGTAGTATCCCTGGGAATTCGGGACTGATAAATGTCGACATTAGTAAATATAAGATAAAGAGGTCCTCTGCAATGCCACCAGTCAAACCATAGGGAAACAGAGCGACCATTGCCTATTCTCCATCGGAAGAGAGTCCGAGCTGAAGGACGCAGGTCCAGTATCTTCTTCCAGGTCCAGGAACAGAATGTGGGCTTGGAAGCAATCCAAAAGTTAGATTTTAAAAAATTGGAATGAATCCATTTGCACCATAAAGATTCCTTGTCCGAGAAAAGGAGCCAAATATGCTTTAGTGTCAAAGCTCTATTGTATTCAGCTAACCGACGAATACCAAGACCACCTTCTTCCTTGGGAAGGCAAGTATTGGCCCAATCTACTTTTGCACCGCCTGGGCCAAGATCAGGTCCTTTCCAGAGGAACTGTCTCAAGATGGACTCAATATCGTTTAAAACAGATTTTGGAAGGGAGAAGATAGAAGCCCAGTAAACCTGAATGGAGTGAAGAACAGACTTGATGAGCTGGAGTCTCCCTGCAAAAGATAAGAAACGTTGAGTCCAAGATTGGGCCCTCGCCGTTATTGAGTCAACTAAGATCTTGCAATCCTCCTTACGTAGCCTGGAAGAAATAATAGGAACCCCTAAATAACGGAAGGGGAGGGAGCCCAATTGAAAGCCAAGACAATGCTGGATTTGGCTATGTAATGTCTGAGGCCCTCCCGATAAGAAAATACTGCTTTTACTATTGTTCGGGAAAAGGCCAGACCATCCAGAGAATTTATCGAGCGATCGCTTAATAATCTCAATAGATTTCAGGTGAGCTTCACAAAAGAGGAGCACATCGTCTGCAAAGAAAAGATGAGATATGCGAGTCTTTTTGCAACGCCAGAACCAACGGAAATCCGGAGTGTTCGCATTTGACTTGAGAATACCTGAAAAGACTTACATACATACATATTTATATATGAGAATTCAAAGTATTGGAATTGATTTGGGAAGGCCGGGGGAGGGGGAATGGATAGGCTTATAACGAACATCTCAAGCGCGTTTTTTGGCGCCAAACTTGTGGCGGTTAAAGGTGATTTTCAATTTCGTTTTTTTAAAATTGATTATAGTTAGGTGCATCACCAATGTAACAACAAAACTTATGCATTTATCGTTAGATGAGAAACGTGGGTGATCAAGTTAGTTTAGCAACCGAATTTTTTCACGTCTCAATAATTCAAAGATAAATACATAAGTAATTAATAGCGTGCGTAATAGAAGAGGATTGTTTATACGGTCCTCTCCGCCAATGTGTCCAGGGATTAACGTTTTCCAATTTCCAACGGGGTGTGCCTATCTTCTTCATTTCTTCTTTTCCTTTTGTGTCAATTTCTTTCCTCAAATAGTTAATAGATTATATATACAATAAATAAATAAATAAACACTCAATCTTCGTCCAAGATTCCAAAGCACCAATTACGGAGGTAACGAAAATCTGATATATCTCAAAAATTGCTCTCCTTATTTTGCAAGCCTTGAACTGGTGTCGCGACCGAACCTCCCGAGCCCCTTTTGGACAACATGCAAAAAGCAGGGGGGCTCGCCTGGTACGTCCTAAGTCTAGGTTTAGGACTTAACTCGGGCTCTCCCAAGCCCATACCATATCGCGACTTAAGGTTTAAATATTTAACATGCAAATGGTTTATACCAAGGAGTCGCCACTAATCGATTTGAGGTGGGTCGATTAGAAACCCAAATAGGGTGATGGGAGAATCACCCTATTCCTACGAACCAAAAATTAACTGGGTTCGGGGACTTGGTTACACTAGTCAGATAACTAATGCCCTTTCGGTACCATTTTACCCTGTTCATTTTTTTTGAAAACATTTGTCAAGCAGTATGGATTGATTTTAGGACCTTTCTCCTAACATGTGAGGTGATCAAGCGAGTGCATAATCAGAAACGATTAGCAGTCATGCAGATATGCAGCCTTAGGGTTCTAATCCTAAGTAAGTCAGATGACATTCAAAATACAACAAACCAAGCTATTGTATTAAAAACATGCATAATAACAACTCTACGGTAATAACATACACATTATCGCACAACCTCAAGCTTGTCAAATTTAAATAAGACAACACATGCATAATCATAAAGGATTAAGGCACTCAGATTTAAGAAAAGAAATAAAAAAAATTTTGGATTTTTTTTGGAAAAAAAATAAAAAAACAAAAAAAGTTTTTTTTTTGAAAATATTTTTTTTATAATTTTTTTAAATTTTTTAATTATTATTTTTTTAAAATAAATAAAATAATATTATAATATTATAATAAAACCCAGTCGGGTCGGTTCGGGTCGGTCAGAACCGACCCGGTCAACGGACCCGACCCGGGAGTTGACCCGAGCCGGATCGGATGATCCGAATCGGGTCGGATCCGACCCGGGTCAACGGATCCGACCCGGGCGTTGACCCGGGTCGGATCGGATGATCCGGGTCGGATCAGAACCGACCCGAGTCAACAGATCCGACCCGGGAGTTGACCCGGGTCGGATCGGCTGATTCGGGTCGGGTCTGACCCGAATTTCACAGACCCGCGGGAAGGGGGGCGCCGGCGAGGCCAAAATTGGCCGTCCGCCGGCCGACCCAGACCGGCACAAACCTCGGTCAGGCCCCCTGGGACCATCATCAAGCCTCGCCGCCCACCAAGGTCACCGTCCGACCGCCGTTCGCCGGCCGGCGACCAAAAACAAACCGGTCTCATTGAGGCTTTTCATCGAACAGGTGGGAGGCGTGACCAAAAACAGGAGAATCTGACCTGTTCCGGCGAACTGGTGGGCTCAGGCGACCCAGCCTACCTTCAGTGTCGACACACGGACGGTGGAGGACGGCGGTATGGGCCGGGAATCGCGCGATTCGGCCGGCGCGAGTCCCGGCCGGACGGCGTGCAAAAAACAGGGGAGGACAGAGGTGCTTCTCGGCCGAGGGGGGCTCACCGGTCAACGGCGCGGCTGGGCGTCTTACGGCGGGTCTGAAGGCGACGGCGACGCTTGCTAGTTCTTCTTTAGCTCCGGCGGGCTCTCGGCTCTCTCCTTCTCTCTCTGTTCTCAGCTCTCTCTCACTCTCTGTCTCTCTCTCTATCTGGCCGACCGAGGCTCTGGCTTCTTCACGATGGCAACGACCCTGCTGGTTTGCTCCGGCAAGGCCTCGGCCACGTTCTCTTTCTCTCTCTCTTCTCTGTGTGTGTGTCTCTCTCTATTTCCTCCCTGTTTTCTCTCTCTTTCCCTGCTCTGTTTCTCTCTTAAAATTGCCGACCGGCCCTCTCTCTCTCTTTCTCCGGTTTATAGCCGACGACGATGAGCCTGGGCCCGGCCGCGTCGGCGTGACGATGGCCTGCACCGGCCTATGCCCCGCGAATTCCGCGACCATAGGCCGGTGTAGAGAGGGCGTCAGTTCTGGGACGCAGAGAGGTGAACAGGGAACTAGGAGAGATGAGGGGATAAGGGAAGGCCCGGGAAATGGGGGGAAGACGGGACTGGCAATTAATGCCAGTCCCGTCGTCGTGCTCGTTCGGCCTTCCTCTGGCCGGATGACGACGATGACGAGGGGCGGCGCCGCCGTGCGTCGGCGTGACGACGCGAAGCAGAGGCGGACAGGGGCGTGGACAACGACGGTCGCGCGTGGGGGAGAAGGAGAGAAGGGGCTGGGCCGGGCCAGGCCCAGCCCGTGCAAGAAAGAAAAAAGAAATAGAGGAAGAAGAAGGCTGGGCCGGCAAGGAAGGAAAAAGGAAAAGAAAAGGGGGGCCGGCCGAAGGCCCGCGCGCGAGGGAAAAAGAAAGGGGCCGGGTCGGCCTGGCCCCGACCCGGCCCGACTCGATTTTTTCTTTTTTCTTTTTTCTTTTTTTTAATGTAATTTATTTATTTTACATTTATATTATTATTTTTTTTTATGTTTTTTTATTTATTATTTTATTTTTTTTAAAAAAAACTCTAGTAGGCCCTATTAATGCAAATATGCCTAATTTCTACATGCAATGCATTTAAATAGAAATATTTTTTTGTGTTTTAGGAACTAAAAAATTAATTCCTAAATTTTGTGCATTTAATTTTGGGCAAATTAAAAATAGGTGTCAACAGCTGCCCCTCTTTGAAGGTGAGCTCGCAGAGGTTGCGCTCGCAGAGATTACGTTCAAAGACAAAATGACACCTAAATTTGGCCCATGCATGTTTAATGAATGCTATTTTTGGCGAGACCGTGGATCTCATTTTTATGATGCGATAAGATGATGCATGCTAAAGCAAATAAAAACATACCTGGGGCTACTTACCTTGCCGAAGGGTAAAGTAATTCCAGATAGTTGATATTGTGTGTCGAGGACCCGAACCTTTCTTCGGTCGCCTTGACGGGGAATTGTTTGTCTAGGACCCGAACCTTTTTTCGGTCGCCTGGACTGGGGAAATCGCTTGCCTAGGACCCGAACCTTTCTTCGGTCGCCTTGGGTGGATTTCGTTTGTCTAGGACCCGAACCTTTCTTCGGTCGCCTTGACTGACTGGATTATGTTTGTCTGCCTGGTGAGTCCTTGCCATCAGGTCTTGGAAAGCTCAAACGATGAGCACCTCAGGGTCCTCGCCCAAGGATTTGATGGTTTGCCTGCCGGGTCCTCGCCATCAGGTCTTGAAAAGCTCAAACGATGAGTACCTCAAACGATGAGCACCTCAGGGTCCCCGCCCGAGGATTTGATGGTTTGCCTGCCGGGTCCTCGCCATCAGGTCTTGGAAAGCTCAAACGATGAGTACCTCAAACGATGAGCACCTCAGGGTCCCCGCCCGAGGATTTGATGGTTTGCCTGCCGGGTCCTCGCCATCAGGTCTTGGAAAGCTCAAACGATGAGCACCTCAAACGCTGAGCACCTCGGGGTCCCCGCCCAAGGATTTGTTGTTTGCCTACCGGGTCCTCGCCATCAGGTCTTGGAAAGCTCAAACGATGAGCACCTCAAACGCTGAGCACCTCGGGGTCCTCGCCCAAGGATTTGTTGTTTGCCTGCCGGGTCCTCGCCATCAGGTCTTGGAAAGCTCAAACGATGAGTACCTCAAACGCTGAGCACCTCGGGGTCCTCGCCCAAGAATTTGTTGTTAACAGAGGGAGTCAGTTCCGTGCTCAAAAGGGTGAACAGAGGGGTCAGTCTAATGTTCAAATGGTACCATAACAATTATAGGTACATGGATTTTTGAAACCAGGCATGGGTAGAATATACTTACCTGGACGCGTTCCTGCCTCTTAAGGGCATGTCTCCTGTCGGACAAGTTTTTCTTTGTGCAAACACATATGCATTCATTGGAGAAATAGACAACTGAGGCTATTCCTGAATATTGTACGAAATATCTTGATCGCGAGTCAAGATGCATTTCATTTTCAAAGCAATACCTGGTTTACCTTCTGGGTAGTTTGAAAAGAAATCTGATGATTTTGAGATCAGGTAAGGGTAGAATGTACTTACCTGGGCACATTCCCGAAGGTTTGATGTATCATCTGTTGAATAACCAATCTTTTCCGGGGCATCTCCCTTGGGATGATAATGAGGGCTTCTCCGGCGCCCGAATTTTTGTATTCTATCACTGGGGATTAGAACTCTGAACTGTCAAAGATGATTAGCACAAACATGCATGCATTCATCAAGAATAGACAAGCTGGGCTAATCCAGAGTATGCATTTGTAAGTTCATGCATGATGATTTTACCATGTTCGCATCACCAAGCATCCACCGAGGGTCAATTAAGACAATTTTTGCTCGTGAGGTGGACTTTTTGAGATGCTGAACGAGAGACCTTCAGTCAGAGAGGACTTTCCACTCGCTCTCATTGAAAAGGGTTGTTTGTCCCGTCCATTAATGCGGGAACATCGAAAACACTCAGTCTGACCGCTATCACATCAATAAGGGTCTGAGTTTTCTCGCAAGCGGTACGACACTGCCAATCTAAGAGGTCTTCTTCAGAGTCGTAATGTAGGCTTGGTCAATGGCTTAACAAAGGAGACTGTCCGAGTCAAGGCCATGAAAGAAAATATTCCGCAATTATCTCCGGGTTTACAAGTCAAGAACCCTGCAAAAGAGATAGAAAATAGTCTTGATCGCACTTCCTCGAGCGCTGTTTATAAACATTTGAAATCCCGTGTTAATTCAAATGCCCCAGTCAGAAGAGACTTCATGAGAGATGTAACATGGGCTTGGTTTACGGGTTGAGGAACGAAATGATCGTTAGGCTCAAAAATGTGTGTGAGGGTAAGAATTGGTGATCATCTAGCATTGTCACCGGTCTTCTTATTCGCCGTTAGGATCCTTCTGGAAGACTTCTTGGGTAATCCTGTGTTTTAGCATCTTTGACAACTTTTTCTTGAGGAGCTTTTGCGTCAAGCATTTTCCTGGATACCATTCTATCTCTGTCCCAAATGCTTTCTCAAGAATAGGTTCGTCTTTTTTTATCATGTGGCATATCTTTATCAAGACAGAGTTCTTAAAGTAAGAATTTATATCAAAGAACTCAAGTTTAAACCCTTTGGGGTCGTCTATTCTACGCCACTTAATGTCTTTGAGATATTTGAGAGCGCTTTCATCACGCCCATAGATCTCCATTTATGGGCATTGGCCTTGCTTTTACCAGGCCACACTGCTTTTTCATGCCCCCAGTTTTCAGCTTTTTTTTTTTTTCGTTGCTCTTTTGGTATTATCAAGACTAGCCTAAACAAAGTTAAATAGAACAATGTTTTTAGGCTCTTGGAGTCTTCATCTTCATTCGGTACTTGAGACCGTGATGCTCAAACTGTGGTGACTTTTACCTTGCCCCGGTGTGGGGGATGATCATCAATTGGGTTCGTACGGAATGAAATTGCCGGCTCAATTGGGCTAGCAAGGGATATAAGTGTATGGGATAGAAGAAGAACTGCTCTTCATCATCCTATGGCACTTAAATTATCATGAGAGTTCATCTGCAATAAAAACACTCAAAGATTAATGCAAGTGAGAGCAAGAAAATTTCTATTCATCTTTTTCACCTTGTGTGAGCTGTTGCAGCCGATGATCATAGAAAATTTTAGATATTACAAACTCCTCATTCTGCTTGTCTTGCTTAGTGAAAACATCACTGTTATCAATAAGATATTGACATTTTGGACAAGCATTAGTTTGCTGCTTCTTTCTTGACAAAGCCCTCTTAACCTCGACTGTCTGGTTGTCGATGGTGTGCTGATCTTGGAGGACTCTGTTGAGGACCGCGGGTTCCGTGAAAACAACGAGGTCGAAGCCAGGGGGCGATGACCGGAAGGAAAGGATGTTTTTCTTGTTTCCTCTGAGTTTGAATCCATCCTATGAGGCTGGTTTACCTCAAACTGCCCCAATGTGGGGTGGTTCTTGACAGGGGTAATTTGAAAGGAACCTCCGAGTGTGTGGGCTCAAAAATGGTTAAGCAAAGGATTAATGGTAGTGTATGGGGCAGAGAAATGAACTGCCTCTCATCATTTTGGCTACCGTACCTTATGCGAGAAATCCCTTTACCTCGTAGAAATGAAACTCTTTCACTCATCTTGCAAGAGTTTGGTACTTGAGAATGTGTATAGATTAAGGATTGCCTCTCGTCATCCTGACACACCTCGTTCAATACATTGGAGCAGTTCAACACCTTTTGTCGAATTGTCACAATTTTCACGGGGGGATTGGTGAATTAAACAGGAAAAATTACCATGCAAGATTCTTTCCAAAAGACATGCAATGCACTTGAGAAAGGTTAAGCATTCATTTGCTTTAACATGTTTCCTCTTTCTTTGCTTCTTTGTACTTTTATGAGAAAAGTTTTTAGAGACAGAGATACTTACCTGTACTGCAATGGTGAAGTAAATCTGCAAGGCAATGGGAAAGACCGTGTTAATGAACGGTTCTTTAAAAAACAGGAATTGGGAACGATACAACGTTACCCCTTCGTGATTCCTTTCATTTGAGATTAGATTGACAACATCTAGAGTTCTCTCGGATGTCGATAATCCCCTTCTGACAAAAACATAGGCTTATGTTAGAAGTGAGATAATTGAGAGTAAATTGAGAACGATACAGATTACCCTTCTTCCATTTTGCCTTCAAAGCTAGCAGAGTCTTTTCTCCTCTTTACTTTGTCCAACCTTCTCTGGCACGGTTTGCTCCTTCATGCCTTTGGTCTCAAAGCTCGAATGAGATCCTCTATGATCAGGGGTGCCTTCAATTGGAAAATTCCTATTGTCGGCGCATGCTTTGCCAACGCGGTTCTGACATGCTGAGGTATTTCTCGAAAATCCTCTGATTCCGGACATGCACATGGCATGTGCAATTACTTGCATGGGGATCTTCGCAGCAAAGCTAATCTCTACTTTAAAGGTCTTCGACGGATGCGGGCGTGACTACCATTGACACTCCCGTAGTTGTCGGGATTGGCCTTGACGCCATTTTGTTATATGTGAAGTCCTTTCCAGCTGCTTGCACAGAATCTGTATTCAAATTTGTCCTACATAAAAAGAAAGAATGTGTCATTTCTATGCTAAAGTGGATGAACTTTAGGAACGAAATACACCCTTTTTGATGGACTAGGGGACTGCATGCCCCCTAGTCTACTCTTCCAATTAAGCACTTCTTCGTCATGCTTCATTTGAGAGGTCCCAACATTGGTGCTCCATCCGGCTTGCTAGCACGTCAGGGTCTAGCATATTCCCCATTTCATTATCTTTTGAAGGTTGGCTGATCTTTGCTCGGACTGCCCCCATCAAATGAGTTGGTCTGGTAGCATCACCAGGGTCTGATGTGCTCTTCAGTTTGTGTCATTTCCAAATGTCCCTTTTGTAATAACAAATCAAAAAGGAATATGCTCTGAGACACGAAATGAGCGAGTTAGAAAAACAAATAAGGCTATGAGTATGCACGTTTTTCCATCACTGTTCTTTTTTGCCTTTTTGAAAAATAATAAAACATTTGTTTTATTTTCGACAGCTTAAAAACAAGGAAGCATAAGGAAGCCCGGGCCTCGGAACACTTTCCTTTGCATGGCTGGATATCATCAACGGGCCGGTTTGGGATACTTCCTCAGGCCCTCAAAACAAAACATTTGTAATTCATTTGAATAATTCAAGCGAATTACATTTGTTGGAATGGAAATTACAATACTAAAATTCCAAGCATAATTACAAATTCAGAAAACTAGGAATCCTAGAAAACAGTTGAGACTTTAGGAAGCAAGAAAAGCTCCCAAGTATGGGAGGATTCAAACTATTAAATATGCCTCTATTCTAAGGGAGGAAAATTTAGCCTTTAGTTTACTCAATGATGACATCTGGGCCTCCTGCTTGCTTGGATGGTGCATTGCAGAATGAAAACATCTTTGCATCCAACAATTTCTGGACCTTATGTTTCAGGACCATACAGTCATCGACGGAATGTCCTATTTCACCCAAATGATAATCACACGCCTTAGAGGGGTCGTAGTTGGGGAAACGCTCAGGATTTTCACGATTTGGCTCTTTAGCAAGCAATCTCTTTTCGAGGAGAAAAGGCAGGATCTGAGACATAGGCCAAGGGAGTGGCGTGAACTGCTTTTTGTTATTTCGCCTTTGGGGCGGAGGGATATTGGGTTTGTATTGTTCACGTTGCATGAACTTTGGATATAGGGTGCTCAATTCCTTAGGATCAGGAGACTCGTGGACAATATCAGCTATGACGTCCTTACCCTTTTGGTTGACACTGGAGGGCTCCATTTGAATCATCACCCCTGGTCTTGAATAGCGAAGCGGAGTCATGGTGAGTTGGTCTAAGCGGACTGACAGATGCTCCACTTGTTTTGAGAGCTGTCGAAGAAAGGCGAAGACTTGCTTCATTTCGATCTCGATGTTATTGAGACGGGCATTTTCTTCGGCCATTTTTTTGTAACTACCTGATAAAACGTTGGAATAAATGAGTATAATGTCCAATAAACAAATATTTTATGACCTAGTCATATTATTGTTGCATATTTTCTTTATTTGCAAAGAAAAAATAAGCAAAAAGGGTTTTTATTAATATTAACATTACAGGCGGCGTCCCCGGGGTTCGAACCCCGGTCGCCTCGGACCGTTTTCCCCATTCCCGGATACCACTGGGCCGAAGGCCGCGGTGGTGTCACAAAGGGGCGAGAAAATTAATTTAAAGCTTAAAAAGCGGCTCGAGTTATATTAACATTAGTACAACCTAAAAATATTTTTAAGGAAGAAAACCAAAACCCCTAAACATAAATACTAGGGAAATATATAAAAAAGGGACTTTTAACAAAAAGGGCGCCCTTCCCAGATGCTCATTTTATAAACGATGGGAAAGCTACAGTCTTCTCGGAGTTGCTTATTTTCACGGACAAGCTCCGCAATAAGCATATCCCTCGTCTCGTCGGTCCCACCATGCCAAAAATTTTCTTAGGAACAGGGACAAATTGGGCATCAGTTTTTTTCATCGTGTATAGAATGCAATCAACGGGTGGCCTATTAATAACAAATCAATTGAATTAGTAGGCTGCATAATAAAAATGAAAAAGGATAGAATATATACCTTTTCTTGAGCCATGGCAATCACAACGACATGCACATGAGTAGTGAGGCTCGATTTCTATCTAGACTGGCTCAACAAAATGAAATTAAAAGGGTACCTGACCGTTGCAGTCTCGCGTTGGTGTCAAGTCCTTTTAACCTCGGCCAAATCGAAAGGAATATCTTATAGTCACGCGAATAGCGGCTAAAGATATTTCTTTACGATTTTTTAGAAATAAATTTCGGGGAAAAGAAAGGCAACCTCTACATCGCGGACTCGCGTTCGAGGTCGTATCTTTCTTAACACCATCCTAAAATGTCCTATTGCGGCCCAGGTCCGGCAGCGTGGTTGTGTGTGCAATAGTGTAGTGCTAAATCATTAAAGCATGCACAAAAATTTATAAACAATCAATTTGAATCTGCAAGAATAAATAACACCTTAATGTCAGGCTCATACCTGAAATCCTTGCTGCCAACAATTATTTTGAACAGGGCAAAAATTTTGGCTTAAGTCCACTTTAGAATACAACAGTCCCCAGCGGAGTCGCCAGTCTGTCGCGACCGAACCTCCCGAGCCCCTTTTGGACAACATGCAAAAAGCAGGGGGGCTCGCCTGGTACGTCCTAAGTCTAGGTTTTGGACTTAATTCGGGTTCTCCCAAGCCCATACCATATTGCGACTTAATGTTTAAATATTTAACATGCAAATGGTTTATACCAAGGAGTCGCCACTAATCGATTTGAGGTGGGTCGATTAGAAACCCAAATAGGGTGATGGGAGAATCACCCTATTCCTACGAACCAAAAATTAACTGGGTTCGGGGACTTGGTTACACTAGTCAGATAACTAATGCCCTTTCGGTACCATTTTACCCTGTTCATTTTTTTTGAAAACATTTGTCAAGCAGTATGGATTGATTTTAGGACCTTTCTCCTAACATGTGAGGTGATCAAGCGAGTGCATAATCAGAAACGATTAGCAGTCATGCAGATATGCAGCCTTAGGGTTCTAATCCTAAGTAAGTCAGATGACATTCAAAATACAACAAACCAAGCTATTGTATTAAAAACATGCATAATAACAACTCTACGGTAATAACATACACACTATCGCACAACCTCAAGCTTGTCAAATTTAAATAAGACAACACATGCATAATCATAAAGGATTAAGGCACTCAGATTTAAGAAAAGAAATAAATCAAAATTTTGGATATTTTTTTTCGAAAAAAAAATAAAAAAATAAAAAAAGTTTATTTTTTGAAAATATTTTTTTATAATTTTTTAAAATTTTTTAATTATTATTTTTTTAAAATAAATAAAATAATATTATAATATTATAATAAAACCCAGTCGGGTCGGGTCCGGGTCGGTCAGAACCGACCCGGTCAACGGACCCGACCCGGGAGTTGACCCGGGCCGGATCGGATGATCCGAATCGGGTCGGATCCGACCCGGGTCAACGGATCCGACCCGGGCGTTGACCCGGGTCGGATCGGATGATCCGGGTCGGATCAGAACCGACCCGAGTCAACAGATCCGACCCGGGAGTTGACCCGGGTCGGATCGGCTGATTCGGGTCGGGTCTGACCCGAATTTCACAGACCCGCGGGAAGGGGGGCGCCGGCGAGGCCAAAATTGGCCGTCCGCCGGCCGACCCAGACCGGCACAAACCTCGGTCAGGCCCCCTGGGACCATCATCAAGCCTCGCCGCCCACCAAGGTCACCGTCCGACCGCCGTTCGCCGGCCGGCGACCAAAAACAAACCGGTCTCATTGAGGCTTTTCATCGAACAGGTGGGAGGCGTGACCAAAAACAGGAGAATCTGACCTGTTCCGGCGAACTGGTGGGCTCAGGCGACCCAGCCTACCTTCAGTGTCGACACACGGACGGTGGAGGACGGCGGTATGGGCCGGGAATCGCGCGATTCGGCCGGCGCGAGTCCCGGCCGGACGGCGTGCAAAAACAGGGGAGGACAGAGGTGCTTCTCGGCCGAGGGGGGCTCACCGGTCAACGGCGCGGCTGGGCGTCTTACGGCGGGTCTGAAGGCGACGGCGACGCTTGCTAGTTCTTCTTTAGCTCCGGCGGGCTCTCGGCTCTCTCCTTCTCTCTCTGTTCTCAGCTCTCTCTCACTCTCTGTCTCTCTCTCTGTCTGGCTGACCGAGGCTCTGGCTTCTTCACGATGGCAACGACGCTGCTGGTTTGCTCCGGCAAGGCCTCGGCCACGTTCTCTTTCTCTCTCTCTTCTCTGTGTGTGTGTCTCTCTCTATTTCCTCCATGTTTTCTCTCTCTTTCCCTGCTCTGTTTCTCTCTTAAAATTGCCGACCGGCCCTCTCTCTCTCTCTTTCTCCGGTTTATAGCCGACGACGACGAGCCTGGGCCCGGCCGCGTCGGCGTGACGATGGCCTGCACCGGCCTATGCCCCGCGAATTCCGCGGCCATAGGCCGGTGCAGAGAGGGCGTCAGTTCTGGGACGCAGAGAGGTGAACAGGGAACTGGGAGAGATGAGGGGATAAGGGAAGGCCCGGGAAATGGGGGGAAGACGGGACTGGCAATTAATGCCAGTCCCATCGTCGTGCTCGTTCGGCCTTCCTCTGGCCGGATGACGACGATGACGAGGGGCGGCGTCGCCGTGCGTCGGCGTGACGACGCGAAGCAGAGGCGGACAGGGGCGTGGACAGCGACGGTCGCGCGTGGGGGAGAAGGAGAAGAAGGGGCTGGGCCGGGCCAGGCCCAGCCCGTGCAAGAAAGAAAAAAGAAATAGAGGAAGAAGAAGGCTGGGCCGGCAAGGAAGGAAAAAGGAAAAGAAAAGGGGGGCCGGCCGAAGGCCCGCGCGCGAGGGAAAAAGAAAGGGGCCGGGTCGGCCTGGCCCCGACCCGGCCCGACTCGATTTTTTCTTTTTTCTTTTTTTTAATGTAATTTATTTATTTTACATTTATATTATTATTATTTTTTTTATGTTTTATTATTTATTATTTTATTTTTTAAAAAAAAAACTCTAGTAGGCCCTATTAATGCAAATATGCCTAATTTCTACATGCAATGCATTTAAATAGAAATATTTTTTGTGTTTTAGGAACTAAAAAATTAATTCCTAAATTTTGTGCATTTAATTTTGGGCAAATTAAAAATAGGTGTCAACAACTGGAAAATTTTTAAAAGAAACTGCCGCCCGAACTAGCTAAATCATAAGAAACCAAATAATTCAAACTGTCGAAAAATCTCGCAACTTTTTATAATTAGTAGTCAATAATTTTTTCATCTATTTATTTTTACATAACTATCCTGCTAGAATATTTCATAATTCTTTTTCTATTAGATATGTTAAAATTTTTTATGTAACGCATATTGCAAACAAAGGATGTGTCTTTGTTTCCTGAAAAAAAAAAGTCTTATCTAAACTAATTTTCAAGGTCCTATTTTTATTTTTTGGCCAGACAATAAAGAAAAAAATTAAACAAAGACGTTGAAGAAAGGGAAGAAAAGAGTGGCTACAATTGGAAAATGAAAAGAAAGTTCAGTTTGTTACACGAAAAATGAATGATTGGAAAAGAATTTTTCAAAAAACAATCGCTTGTATCGCTTATAAAAATGAATGAATGAAAAATATTTTCATTCTATTAACTAATTATTTCAAGTGATCCAAGCGATCATATTTAGAAAAATGTTTTCCAAATAATAAACGATGTAGAGATTAATTACATATACTTTGGCGTTTGACAGAGAACATTAAGATACATATATGTTCTATCCTATTTTTTTTCATCATATAAGTAGATTTGAGAAAAATGAATCATTTGCTTGTATTTGAATTTGATTGCAAATATTTTGAGAAAAAATAGAATAGATGATAGAATAAAAGACACATGAGTAACGTAATTAGGAAATAAAAAACCAAAAGTACAATCATATATATAACGATATGCTGAAAACTAAAATAAGCCTATTAGTAAATTTGTCTTCAATCGTTTCGATAACCATTTTAATTATTTAACATTGTTCCCATTCTTATGTGTTTTCTTTTTGTCCCCATCGATCATTTCATGAAACATTAAAAAAGATGTTGACATGACATATGACATTTTTTCTAGTGTCCAGTTAGTGTTTTCATCGAAGCAATTATTAACGTGAAATGAAAAATATAGCAATTACTTCGATAACTCAGATAGATAGATTGATTCGATATATGTGCTCGCGCGTTTATATATGTAACTTGGACGGTCGCGATCATAAATGGAAAGTGTTTGTGATCCTTACCATGTCGAGGAAGCCTTGACGCGCCTCACCACCCACCCCCCCCCCCCTTCTTTTGTCTACTTTTGTTAATACCCATGCATGATATCGACGTGACATTCAAGGGTAACTTGTCGATCGCGTTAGCATTTTCATTGAGATCAACATGAACAAAAAATTCATTTGATATGAGGATCGATGAAAAAAGTTCGGGGACTAATAAAACTTAAGGACAAGATGGCATGCTCTTCTTCTTTTTCTACTGTTTCTTTACATATTACTTCATTATAAATAGGAAAAATTCAAAAAATGAGCTCGAAGTGGAGTCATTTTATCAAATAAGGGCCTAAAGTGGATATTATCTCAAATAAGGACCTGAAATGACTAAATTGTTCTAAATAAGGGTATTAAGTGGCCAAATCATCTCAAATAAGGATTTTTGGCCAGCCGGTAACTATTCTGTCGTCGGAGAAAGAGTATTTTAGTCAAAAAAATTATAAGTATATATATATATATATAATTTTTACTTTCTTTTTCTTTTCCTTTTCCTTTTTCTTTTTTCTTTTTCCTTTTTTCTTCTTCCCTTCCAACCGTCATTGCCCTAGCCAACAACCTTCGCCAGCCTCCAGCAAGGGCCACCCTCATCGGCATTGAGCAAGGGTCGCCCTCGCTTGGGCCAGGCCCAAGCGAGGGCAACCCTCGCCAGCATCGAGCAAAGGTCGCCTCGTCTGGGCTGGCCTTACCCTCACTAGCCCAGGTGAGGGTGGCCCTCACTAGCGTCAGACGAGGGTTGCCTCACCTGAGTTGGCCTTTGCTCGACGCCGACAAGGGCAACCCTCGCCTACCCAAGCAAGGGTGGCCTTCGCCTGAGACCAATGACCTCCGCCAGCCTAGTGATGTCCGACGGAGGGAAGAGAGGAAAAAAAAGAAAAGAAAAATAAAAAAAAAATAGAAAAAGGAAAAACATCATAAAAATAAAAGACAAAAATACCCTTTGGCCGATGAGGTCAGGTCCTTATTTGAGATAAGATTCACTTTAAACCCTTATTTAAGAAAATAAGAGCACTTCAAGCCCTTATTTGAGACAAGGTCCACTTCAGCCCCTTATTTGAGAAATGACTCAACTTCGGGCTCCTTTTTTGAATTTTCCCTTATAAATATGAGTTGTATAAGTGTGGATCATGTTGATTGAAGCCATTGATAATGTCTGTCACAACTCAAATAAGGCCCATGTGAATGCGACTGGACTCTCATTTCACCCATGAGGATATTTCTATAGCACCTTTGTCAATGAATTAGGGGTACTTGAATTTAGGCACAATGTGTAATATTATTTTTAAACTTTTAATTTGTTTAATATGGTCCTTGAGCTTTAACCCTTGCAATGTCATTTCTGAACTTTTAATTTACTTAACGTGATCCATGAATTTTTTATATATGTACAATCTAGTCCTTAGATTATATGAAAATATTTATTGTTATCCTTCCATTAATTCAAGTTCAAAAATAAGATTGGACATTTTTCATAGAGTCTAAGGACTATATTGAACATTTATCAAAATTTCAGGGATCACATTAAACAAATTAAAAGTATAGGAATAACATTGCACATTGTGTTAAAATTTAAGAACCATTTATGTCACTTTCTCATGGAATAAAGATGAAATGAAAGAATATGGTGTAATAAGGCTCTGTTCATTTCAAGGAAAACAATTTCTAGGAAAATGTTTTTCGGATTTTCCGACATTCGGTTCGCGGAAAATAAACTTGTTAGCGAAAACATTTTCCGTCAATGAAAAAAACATCTTCAAAAGTAGAGAAAATGTTTTTTGCTTTTCAAAATGTGGAAAAACGTTTTCCATCCTCTTTGTTTCACCTCTAGACTAAGCACTTTCTTTCACAAACACCTTTTCCTTTTATTTTTATATTTTATATTTGAGTTTTCAATTATTTTTCTTTTTTTTCCTTTCTTTCTCTTTTGTTTTGCTTCTTCCTTAGCTAGTGATCGCCCACAGACAAACTGTCACGCCCCGAACCCCACGGCGCGCCACATCCCTCGCCAAGGTCGATTTGACTGCGACGTCCCAGGACGCGTCGCCGACCCAAACCCAACACAGAGAATTAAAGCACATGCGGAAGTAATTAAAACCACCCGTACATTAAAATATACCTAACCAAGGATAGCCATACAACAACCAGTACGGATAATTATACACTTACTTTGACATCGGGAAACATACACAATATTCGTATACAGCCCACACTTAAAAAGAATCAAAAGCGGGTACAGCTCGGCAATCAAGCACCATATCTAGCCGGGGCTCCTCCCAAAACGTTTCAGTGCATCTGGCATCCTCAAGGTTGGGGGTCTGAAAAATCGGTTTTCAACAACCGTGAGAATAAATCTCAGTGAGTAATTCCCTAAACCTAAACTAGGCTAACGTGCACCTCCTGACAAGCAAGTTAAACACACTAAGCAGTGTACCATTAAACAACCATAAAATCATAGGCTCACAGCCCAAATCATATATATCACCGCCCTGCAGGTTAGGCATTTTATCAACAATGAATCGACCCGTAGGCCCGGCCCGAAGGCCACAATTTATTCCGACCCGAAGGCCATGACGCAAAGGTCATCAACAGTTAAATCGACCCGAAGGCCATGACCCAATGGTCATCAACAATTAAATCGACCTGAAGGCCTGACCCGTCGGTCACAATTATATTCGACCCGTAGGCCTGACCCGTCGGTCCTCACAAATAAATCGACTCGAAGGCCTGACCCGTCGGTCCTCACAAATAAATCGACTCGAAGGCCTGACCCGTCGGTCCTCACAAATAAATCGACCCGAAGGCCTGACCCGTCGGTCACAATTATATTCGACCCGTAGGCCTGACCCGTCGGTCCTCACAAATAAATCGACCCGAAGGCCTGACCCGTCGGTCACAATTATATTCGACCCGTAGGCCTGACCCGTCGGTCCTCACAAATAAATCGACCCGAAGGCCTGACCCGTCGGTCACAATTATATTCGACCTGTAGGCCTGACCCGTCGGTCCTCACAAATAAATCGACCCGAAGGCCATATGTGCCCCTGCTTAGCATGCAAAAATGTGTGTCTGCAGTTCATCTCTCAGGCAACACTGCGACTTCTAACAAGCATGCAAATCCACTCAAAGACATGCAATTAAATCATGTCAAGTCATACTCCAACAATGCCATGACTGGTTCTAGTAGCAATTCAATATATTTAACTTAGTCATGACATGCCCTAATAACACAGTTTAAAAGCAATTAAGCTTAAACACACCACTGGCACATAATTCTCGTAAATAACCCATCCAAGTTCACGAATTCGGGTCCACTTTACTACTTCCTTTCTCGGCCCATCAAGGCACTCAACATAACATCACCACATCCATCATCAATGAGCCCACATATCAGCCACTAACTCAGGTAATCACGGCATATTTAGAATTTCTTTAATTAAGTCCTAAATAATCCGAATTTAGGCAAATAAATCTCAATAATTCTTGCCCATGAATAGCCCACCATAGGATGTTAAACCGCATCAAAATCGGCATCTAAAGCTTCCAATTCATCACATATATCACCACAATTAAGTCAGCCCACCAATCAAATCCTAAACCACTTAATTAACCTCTAATCATTCGCGCCTCGTCCCGGTTCAGTATCAGCATGGGCAACCCCCACACGGGCCTCTCTAGCCCAATAAATCTCCTCAAAAAGCTCTATTTGTCTCCCCAAAATATCGCCCAAATTAGCCACCACGAGAACCAAACTAGACGCGCTCTATAATTCACAATTGAATCCGAATTTAACTCGAACTCGGGCCGCTTCAATTCAATGCTACCAGCCATCTCACTGTCCAATCTGAGCCTCTGAACCACAATTAAAAATTATCACACTAAGCCTCGGAGCAGCCACAATATCCGCCTCTAATGATTATCACAATTTAACCCCTAAAACACCCTAATTACCCCAAAAACCAGTCTAGAAATGCAATTTGTCCTAATTAGGGCTTAGGGTCAAACTCACCGGGTGTCCTACGCTTAAAACGGTCGGATGAACAGTAACCACCTCGGGTGAACAGTGCTTGGCCGGAAAATGAACAGTAACCGGCGTGAACAGTGCTCGCCGGAACAGTGACCGGCCGGAAAATGAACAGGAGCGGGGACGGCGGGGCAGGCAGCCGGCTGGTTGCTGGGGGCTGGGTGAGGCGGCAGCGGCGGTGGGACAGCTCTGGCGGCGGCACCGGCGCTCCGGCGAAGGCTTCCCACGGCCGATCAAGGGAGGAAGAGAGAGAGAGAGAGACCAGGAGAGGGAGAGTGAGGGGAAAAAGGGTTCTGGCTAAGGTGAGGGAGATGGCAGTCCTCGGCGACGGCACCGGCGACCTCGCGGCGGCAACGGGTGGCGCGGCGAACCGGCGAACAGTGGTGGCCGGTCGCGACAAGCTCGCGAGCTGCGACGTCCGGGCGCGGCGAGCTCAAGCAGCAGCTGGACTAGCTCGCGGCGGCGACGGCGACGGTCGGAGCGGCGGGGAAGGCGGCGGCGACGGCCAGGCGCGACTGGGCCAGGTCGAGCGCAGAGAGCAGCGGCGACGGTCCACTGTCGCGCGCGCGAGAGGGAGAGAGAGAGAGAGTTGTCGGGGCGGAGGCTGGCGACCGGCGCGGCGGAGGCTGGCGACCGGCGAGTGGCGAGGCAGCGTCGGGCAGAGGCGGCGTCGGCTGGGCGAGCAAGAAGGAGGAGCAGCCGAAGACCAGTCCCAGGGACGCCCGAGGAAGAAGAAGAGAAGAAGAGAGAGGAGAGAGAAGAAAAGAGAAAAAGAAAGAGAAGAAGGGGAGAGAGAGTCTGACAGAGGGGAGGGGGAGACGTGACCGGGCGTAGGGGGGCGCGCACGGTCCCGAGGAGAAGAGAGAGAGAGAGAGAGAGAAAAATAAGAATTTATACTAATTCAAATATTAAACGCAAATCGAGGGTCCAAATTCAAATCCGAAAGTTGCCTATCGATCCCAAATAGACCTCGTACATAAAAAGGGACAAAGGCTAAATTAATGAGACTAAATTTTTACGAGGGGTCTACTAGTCCAAATTCGTACCTGGTCCAAAAACTCTAACTTTTCCATTATTCCTGACAACCTCGATACGGGCCACATTAATGTCGACACCGTCCAATTTATTTCGTCCTGAAACTCCCGAAAATTGACTACCAAGTTCAGGGTCTAAATAACGGCGAAATTTGATCGAGTGCGATTCTAGCGAAATCTCTAGTTTAAAATAATAACCGAGAGTGATCAGTTCTCGGGCGAGATTTTACTAGAAGCACACTGACAAATCGCGCGTTTTATAAATCCCAAAAATGGGTCAAAATCTGGAATGTTACACAAACTTGAGCCTCGCCAAATTCCGATGAGCTCAAGTCTTGCTGGATCTACCGAGTTGCGTGAGGCCTAAGCCTCGCGGAGCTTGTCGGCTTGTGGCAAGGCTTGAGCTCACCTGTAGCCGATCACTGGCCGTCGCCATGGCTCGGATCAGCTAAGGAAGAAGAAAAAAGAAACAAATAGAAAAAGAAAAAAAAGGACAAAAGGAAAGAAAAAGAAAATTAGTTAAAGTTTAAAAAAATTGATTTTATTTGTAACTTTTTCTTGGAAAATTTAATTTCCCTACCAAAAGGCGAAAGATATTTTGCAGTTCATTTTTAGATTTTAGCCGAAGACCAAAAAATATTATCATTTTCCCGAAAAATGGCTTATTGAAAAATGTCACATTTTCCACGAAATGAACAGAGTCTAAGTTTATTAGTGATTGAATGATTATAAAGGAATAGTAGAAGCTCCCCAGTTCTTGCGTCAGTGTTCGTACAAGTAAATTTCATGGATATAAGCTAAAAATAATAGGGTAAATACCACAAAAAATCTCAAACAATGTTTACAGTAACACAAATACGCCAAACTTTTCTTTTGTATCACCAGAAATCCTAAACTTACCCACTATGACACAAATACCCCTAACTTTTCTTTCTATGTCACAAAAAATCCAAACCTATACATATGTGATATATATATATATATATATATATATATATATACACCTTATATTTCAGTTATATCCAAGGTATATTTGTCATTGTGGTATAAGTAAGTTCGATTTTTTTTATGACAAAAAAATTTTGAGGTATTTTCCATTACAATGGGCGAGTTTAAGAATTTTAGCAATATAAAAAAATTTAGGGTATTCATGCCCCAATGAACATAATTTAGGTTTTTTTTTTGTTAATATCACGAAAATTCCAAACTGATATACCTATGATAAATTTATCCAAAACTAATATTTTGATCAGGAAAAGCCCAAATTGGTACACTTGCAATAAATTTATTCCAAACTAATTTTTTGACCATAAAAACTTAAAATTGGTACATTTATGACAAATTTACCTTTCATAAAATTGAATTAATATCACAAAAAATCACAAATTCATGCACCTATGACAAATGGAGGATAAAACCCCAAACTAGTGTTCTCATCAACTGTCACGTGGCATCAAATTCAGAAATTTGACTGTAAAATTTATCGAAAACTAATAGAAGATAAAATTGTCACAAAAACATTAATTTGGAGTATTTTATGATCAAAAAATTAATTTTGGATATATTTATTATAAGGATACATATTTGAAATTTTTCGTAATATTAACCATTCTTTTTAGTATTGACCCAAAATAATAATAAAATGACAGCATCCGGGAGGCGAAGATGTCCCCAAACTCTCTCTCTCCCTCCCCCGCTCCATCATAGGCAAAGATCCAAACTGCCCTTTGTAAGGAATCCAAGCATGCAATCAGACGGTGCCAGATCAACTCCTGATAAATCTCCATCCACCACACCCTGATTCATAAAAGGTTAGTGGCAGCTTTGTAGTTTAACCTTTCAAAATTAATTAATAGAAAAAACCAAGTTATGATCGTTAGAACTCGGAAGGGCTCATATCTAGGTGCAGGAGCCACCTTGCCAGAGGAACCATTCGCACTCGCTTGGTAATCCTTCAACTTTCCACAAAGATTTTCTCATGTTGCCCCAAAAGGGTTGTGATAGCGAGAAATTGATTGTGCAGTCTTTTTATGAAAATAAAATATTATATTAGGGGATATAAAAAATGATATGATTTAATATGGAAAATTAAGAAAATTAATTTGGGTTAATACCATGAAAAACCCCAAACTTATATACCTATGATGGATTTACCCCAAACTAATTTTTTGACCATTAAAAATCTCAAACTGATAAACTTGTGACAACTTTACTCTTAGTTTGTCTCCATTAAATTTTACTATTAAATTGCTCTATTAAATGACAAGCGACAGTTAACTGATTTGCTGATTTTATATTTTACCTTCCGTTTGTCACTGGTATACCGATTTGTTATTTTTGTGGTACTAATCCAATTTAACGAAAACTAACGAAGGATAAATTTGTCACAAATGTATCAGTTTGGGGTTTTTAGTGGTCATAAAATTAGTTTTGGGTAAATTTGTCACATTTATACCAATTTGGGATTTTTGGTGTTCAAAAAATTAGATTGGGGTAAAACTGTCACAAGTGTACCAGTTTACGATTTTTCGTGATATTAGCCCGGTAAATTATTATATTCAAAACAAAAAACAAAACATGTTAAGATACTTAGGCTGTGTTAGGTGGGTCGGATAAAATTCCAGATAGGATAAAAGTTATCATCTCCGATGTTTGGAGGGACGCGAAATTCGAATATGATCAAATATAGCTTGGATATAGTCCGGGTAAAAAAATCCCACCTAGGGGGTGGGATAGACCCAGATAGAATATGTAAAATATAGAAAAAGTTAATAAAAAAGAAAACTAAATTTCAGAATATCGGCAAATTGCTATCCCTACAACTTTTGCCCTCTCTTCCCGCATCTCTCTCCCTCTTCTTCTTCGAGTTTTTTCTGCTCTGTTCACGTTCACGACTCACCCATCACCACTTGAAAACAAGAAAGCTTGGAAAAATTCCCGAAATTCACTCTGCTTCACTCCGATTGCTGATCAAGGTTTTGATTCTTTTCAGTACACAGACGAAGAGGTTGAACGCTCATTTGAGGAGTTTTATGAGGATGTTCATACAGAGTTCTTGAAGTTTGAAGAAATTGCGAATTTTAAGGTAATAAATCCGTTCACAGCGGTTACTTTTCCAATTTGCAAGTCTTGATATTGGCTTTTTACCAAGATGGTGATGAACTTTCAGGGTAGTTAAACCTTTTATTATATTATCCCTGGCTTTTCAATGGGTTTTTCTGCATTTCTCTTTCAAGCTTTTTGAATTGTATATTCATCCTGTGGAAGCCTAGATCTTGGTGTTGTGTATGTTTCTATGCAATCTTAGATTCACAAATCTAATTCTTATCCAAAGTTTGTCAATTTGGGTGAGCAAAGGGAAGAAGTTGGGGACAATCCACCATATACGTGTGATCCTCCAAGGCGGTCTTTGATTCCTTTTTTTTTTCTCTCTCTCTCTCTTCTTATTTTCACTGTGCTTATCACGCCCTTCAAACTCTTGGTTGTAATTACCATCAATGAAAAGTTGGTGTCAATGGATTTAGAGATGAAGTGGCCTTCTCTAGCGGTAGCCCACACATGAAGCTGTTTCATTCACCGAACAGGCTACGAGAGAGAGGGAGGAGCTTCCTCCCGTCGTTAGTGAAACGGTTAAGGCGTGAAGAATGGAGGAGGATGATTAGAGACAGGTACTTGGAGGATTTTTAAAAATTTTTAAAAAATTTCAATCCAGGTTACACCGAACACATGATAGGATTTTTTACAATCAAGAGGATATTGAGAGGATTTATAATCCTATTTTATCCTATCTTATCACAATCCAAATTCGGACGACCAAACGTAACTTTAAAATTGATATCATGATTTGACCCAAAAAGAAAAAAAAGAGTTGATATGCTCGGCCGCCGCCCGCCCCCCACCCGTTCATGCTTTGAAGTTCTGATAGCTCATCCTCAAATTATGTCTTTTTTTTTTTTTGGTAAGGTAATAATATGTATAACTTTTCAAACACCAAGTACAACCTAAGCTCAAACCAACTCAAGACCATATTAGGACATAGTAATGTCCAACCATGGTCAAGAGGGTTCAGCAGGAACTATACATCAAGCCGAAGGACGGCTAAAGATAAGCAAAATAAAGCCAGAAAAATAAAAACAGCCAAGCCAACCGCAGGGAGGAGGGCGACATCCAAATCCGAAATCCACTGTAGGAGACGCCGGAGTGTCCAGTATCAGCACTAACCAAAGATAGAAGGAGGAAGGTCCCACTTTCTCTGTAAGATGCGGTTCCTATATGTGTCCTCAACTCTCCCCATAGAGATAGCCTTGTCCTTGACGACTTTGATGAGGTGCTTACGCATACCAGGGATGAAGATGCTCTCATTCCTGAATATCGCATTGTTCCTTTCAGTCCAAATAATGTGACATAAAGCTCCAAAGGAAAATCTAGATATGCAGTTAGCAAACGAGGAACCTCCGCAAACTTGCATTGCCCACATAATATGTTCATTCCATGGACGATTACGCCAGGGAAGATTGCATTTTGTCGCCCAGAGAGACGCCAATCTATTGGTAAAGGTACATTCAAAGAATAGGTGGTTGATTGAGTCCGGAGTAGAACCACAAAAAGCGCATAAGGCATCATTAATCCTGTGATAATGTAATAGGAATACCTGGGTAGGTAACCGGTTAAGAGTTATCAGCCAAAGGAGGAATGCATGCCTAGGCGCTATATGGCGGTCCCAAATGAAGACATGCCACGGTGTTGTATGCCATTTCCTGCGGATATGATTCCAAGCACTAGTAACAGAAAAATATTTTAGATGAGTGGGGAGTCCATATAAAGTTATCCTCTGAACTACCCATACTAGTCGGAGGTGCATCCATCCAGCTCAAGATAGTAGCAAGAGTGTTAGAATGTTGCCAAGAGCCATCGAGGAAAGACCGGACTGTAGCCTCCCAAGGAATGCGAGACTGGTAAATCGCTGCATTACTGAAGTGCTGGTAGAGCGGGCCCCTACTGTGCCACCAATCAAACCAGAAGGAGATTGAGCGCCCATTTCCAATCTCCCACCTGAACAAAGATTGGGCTGTGACACGTATATCAAGGATTTTTTTTCCAAGTCCACGAGCAAAACGTAGGTTTGGACACCACCCAAAAGTTAGCCTTCTTTAAAAAAGTGGAGTGAACCCATTTACACCATAAAGATTCCTTGTCTGTAAAGAGAATCCAAATGTGTTTCAAGATCATGGCATTATTGTAATCCACAAGTCTACGAATGCCTAGGCCACCCTCCTCCTTGGGTAAGCAAATAGCATTTCAGGCTACCTTAGCTCCACCAACTCCAAGGTCAGGACCTTTCCAAAGGAACTGCCGTAGAATAGCTTCAATACTAAAAAGCACTGATTTGGGCAGAGAAAAGATAGTGGCCCAGTAAACTTGAATGGAATGCAATACCGACTTAATGAGCTGTAGGCGACCAGCAAAGGAGAGAAAACGTTGAGACCAAGATCGAGCCCGAACAGTAATGGAATCAATCAAAGCTTTACAATCCTCCTTACGCAATCTAGATGAAATAATAGGCACCCCTAGGTATCAAATCTTGAACCACTTTGATTGCTCTTTTACTTGATGTTTGATTAATTTCGCTTCGCTCAAGAACCGGATGACCAAAGCTAGTTGCAAGAACCAAAAAGTTTCAAATTTGAAAAAGAGAAAAAAACGACAATAAACTATCATCTACCAGATCAATGCAAAAACCGATCTCACCAAACAAAAGTTAGTGACTATTTACATAGTCGGAGAGGCCATTCAAGAACTGGTGAATGAACCTAAAATTCCCAAGAATCGTGCAGAGAAACTGACCCTGAAATTCGGCCTTTTCCGCTGCACTGCTGTGGCCGCCGCTCGATCTTGGCTCTCTGGAGGATGAATTTGTTACCCTGCCTCGGCGTCCTTGACTGCCACTGCGACAATGCTGTCGGCCCCCTAGAGCGCGACATGGTTGAAATGTTCGTTGTATAACTAGCAGAAAAGACATTCCCATGTATACATGGGCTATGGATTGGAGAAAAGTAGCGTGTCTTGTGCGTGACGGATGCAGATAAAAATATTCAAGAAAGCATGTTCTCGTACCTGGTACCGGGAGAAATTGTCTGATGTCATCAAACATGTGTCAAGTTCTCAAAATAGGGAAGAGATTGAGAAAAACAGGAAATAGAAATGAAGAGAAACAAAAAATTAACTCCTCCCGCCAACAACTCACCGTCTCTTCTACTCCACCTCATCCACTAAGAAAAAGAACAAGCTCCACTTCAAGGAACAATCCCGAAGCCGAACGGGACGAAGCACCCGATGGAAAAGACATTAATCTTGGGACCGTTCCTTAAAGTGGGGCTTGTTCTTTTCTTTGCGGGACAAATCTTGAGTATGGGAATTGATTTGGGAAGTTGTGGGAGGGAGAACGGAGAATTTTATAAGGAAAAGCTCGAGCAAGTTTTTTTAAGAATTGGCAACAAATTCATGGCGGTTAGAGATGGTTTTCAATTTTTTTTAAAAAAAAGATATTGGTTAGGTGCATGGCCAATATAACACGAACTTACGAGTTCATTGCTAGATAAGTGAAGTGTGTGATTGGGTTAATTTGGCAACCGAGTTGTGGAAGCGGCTCCGTGACCGCGAGGCCGTCGTCGGAGGTCAGGAAGCGGCGGCGGCGGAGGCGGGGGGCCGGAGCCCGACGAGAAGCTCCGGGCTCTCCGCGAGCTCTTCTCGAGGCCTGGGATCGGCATCGATGCGTACGTCGTTCCTTCTCAGGACGCGCACCAGGTTCGGTCCTCTGCTTCTTCCTTTTCTTTTCGGTCGATGTTCTGATAGTTTGTCGCGTAAACCTGCTGTTTCCATTCTGGAACTGCAGAGGTACTTCTTCGTTAATCGCACGATCCTGTTGTTCCGCTCTGGAAGTGCTGAGGTGTTGTGTTAGGTGAATGACATCGATGTTATACCGCGTTATGGTTAACTATGATGTTTTGTACGGACTGCCTTTGGACTGTACATTGCTTGAGATGGATGGGAAGCGGTTACTTCGTCGGAAAGAGTGAAAGACAATGAGCTTCTGGTTTAAGCTCATTGTCAGCATAGGACTTGATTCGCTTTGGAGTTAGTCTACTGTTTCAGTTCGGAAAAAAAAGGTTTTCCTATCTGGCATTGTTCCATCGAAGAATTGATATAGGAGCTTCTTCTTTCCTGTTCATCTAGAAAAAACTCGAAGGAATAAGATTATGTCCCCTTTCAAGTTTCGCTAATTCTTAGGACTTGGAGATCGTTCTATTATTATAGAGCGAAGGGTTAGGAAGAGTTCGCCTAAGGAATTCCCAATGCCTTCTGTCTTGTTGCTCCAGTATTAATTTCTTGTCACTGATCCGGTGTTAATTTTTTTTTTATTCATATATGTTGGATTGCAGAGTGAGTTCATTGCAGAATGTTATACGAGGAGGGCCTACATATCAGGTTTTACAGGCAGTGCTGGCACTGCTGTCGTCACAAAGGATAAAGCAGCTCTATGGACAGATGGACGTTATTTTCTTCAGGTCTGATAGCGAAACTTAACAATTTCAATTTGCTAAGGGTCTTAACCAAGTAGCTCTTTAGTGTTTGTAAGTACTTCTGCTCTTTCCTATGCCTGAAACTCTTTGGCTATCTACATTGGTTATTGTACTGATCGCATCTATCATTCTTATTGGTAGGCCGAGAATCAGCTAAACTCCAGTTGGATTCTCATGTGGGCTGGTAATCTAGGAGTTCCAACAACTAGTGAATGGCTCAATGACGTTCTGGCTCCTGGATGCAGAATTGGCATTGATCCTGTAAATCTTCTTATGGCTTTCATAGTTTCAAGGACCATATTTTGTCCATATACATTTTTCTTCAAATAGATCTGGAAATTTGTCAAATTCATGTGTCCCTCCCCTCCCTTTAACTGGGAGGCCTGCGGCCATTATGTGGCCTAGGGGTTACATCACATACAAAGCCCCTTTTGACATCTCTTCTTTTGCAAAGAGTTATTAATTTGATAAATGGTAGTTGATCGTATATTTCATTATAGTTCTATGATTCATAGTATTGGCCATAAATTCTGCAAGAATATTAGGGTGTCCATAAGGGTTTGTAATTCTTGTAATAGCAATGTTGAGTTTTCGGGTTTATGTATTCACTGTTATTCTATTGTGCTTTGGCATGAAAGTTTTATCTTTTATTGACCTTATTCAGACTCTTGATTGTTTTTCATATCTTTCACAATTTTTAGTCCCTATATTTTGTCCTATATTTGCGGGTTTATACACAAACAAAGACACATTTGCTTTAGACTTTTTAATCTCATTCTCTGATGCCGCCTGTCTTTCATGGTGTGAAGTGAACAGTTTCTCTTCTCTTCTGATGCTGCGGAAGAATTAAAGGAGGCTATTGCTAAGAAAAATCATGAGCTGGTTCTCCTGTACAATATAAACTTGGTGGATGAAGTATGGAAAGAAAGGCCAAAATCTCCAACTAAGCCAGTTAGAATTCATGATCTAAAATTAGCTGGCTTAGACGTGGCATCAAAGTTCTCTTTCCTGAGGGCCGAATTTGTTGATGCTAGTGCATCTGCCATCATTATATCGATGCTTGATGAAGTGGCGTGGCTATTAAACCTGGTAATGATTTGCAACTGAGCAGTCATATCCATCTGATACTTGAAGAGCTTTTCTCATAGTAGTTGAATTTTATCATCTTGTGCTTATATTTGGAGTCTTATTCTTGTCTGGTAGGAATTTTTTTATTCAAGTTTCATCTTGTTTGTTTCTTGTAAGCCTGCATAATTTGCTGTACCCTGATATATGAGATTCCGTATTGCAGAGAGGAAGTGATGTTCCACATTCTCCCGTCGTGTATGCCTATTTACTTGTGAAGACTGATACAGCTGAGTTATTCGTTGATAGTTCCAAAATCACACCGGAAGTGATGGATCATTTGAAAAATGCAGGCGTTGAGTTGAGACCATATGACAAAATTCTGTCTGAAATAGAAAAGTGAGTCCATGAGGTTCTTTTCCCCTCTTTTTTCTTTTTGTGGCCATTTTTTAGTGTGAGAAAGATGCTTGCCTTTTCCATTTGAGTTTGCTGGATATGTCTGACCTGATTTGAGTGAGACAGAAAAAATATATGTGGTTTGCTGGCTTATTATTTGGCCACCAGATGAGTGCTTTCACATCTATTGGCACTCGGCTAGCCTTGGTTCATTGTTGAGAATGGTACATGTATTCAAGTCATGTAACAGCTTGTTTGAATTGTGGAACTGAGGCTGGATAAATTTACCCTTGCCATATACAGTGGCCTCATTCACTAGGATGCTCTTTTACTCGGTGCTTTTAGATTCTTACTGTACTTTGGCATCATTGACAGCATATTTTTGTCTGCTGCACCCTTATTCAGCAATTTTATCTATGCAGTTTGGCGAAACAAGGGGGAAATCTTTGGTTAGACACATCATCAGTGAACGCTGCCATTGTCAACACCTGCAAGTCTGCCTGTGATAACTATCTGAATAAAAAGAGTAAGGCTAGGGTTCAAGATTACAATGGTCGATCAGCCATGCCATCTGGAGTTTATATTTTCACGCCCCGAACCCCATCGAGCTCGCGACATCCACCACTGGTCGATTTAATTGCACGACGTACCAGGAATGTCGCCGACCTCAAATAAACATCAGAGATTCCATTTTGCAAACGGAAACCATGAAATACCCGAACAAATAAAACTAGGGAGAATTGGGAGAATGTACATATCTTTTTCATTTCCTTCTTATATTATAATATTTACATTTATAAGCTGTCCCATACATGTACATGCACACCGCCTTTCTCAAAAACCGATACTCCAATGATGAAGACCTGGGTTTACTACTACTCCAAAAATGGTGCTCACCAAAAACCCATTCTGAGTCTGATTCCTTGTCCTCTGAGCCTGAGTCCCCTTATACCGTCCCATCCACTGAGGACTCCAAAACGTTCTGGTGGCGGTGGCGAAAGATTCATGGATCCTGTCGGGGTTCTAAAATTGTTTGGTTGAAACAACCATGAGAACACTTCTCAGTAAGTTCACCCCTAAACCCAACCTAGGCTATCACGTACCTCCAGACAATCATATAGACACACGTGCATTCGTACACATCAAACCATTACATTGCAGGCACATCAAATAATATAGTCAAACTCAAACATGCGCACACCCGTACTCAATCACAATCACATCGTATGCAAACACGTGCATGTATCGTTCTCATCCTACTATTCCTTCCATTCTCATTTTCACTTTCGCATCCACTCGCCAGTGACCCGCGTTGAAGTACACGCCTCAAGCACACTGCGATCATTCATTTTCCACTTTCACTCGCTAGTGGCCCGCGTTGAAGTACACGCCTTAGGCACACTGCGATAATTCATTTTCCACTTTCACTCGCCAGTGACTCGCGTTGAAGTACACGCCTCAGGTACATTGCAACCACTTTTCACAATACTTCAGGCCCTCGTACCCGTACATACCTCAAGCCATGTTTCTTGCCCGCGTAAACGTACACGCCTTAGGCTCAACATCTACTACCTACTGCGCAACTCGCGTTGAAGTACACGCCTCAGGCTGACAGTCTTCCGGTAATACCGGGCATCGTCCCGCGTTGAAGTACACGCCTCAGGACGGCATGATTCTCTCAATCACGCATGTGCCATGTCACGCACTATTTGTCGTTCTTTCACATATTCAACAATCACTTGCCACGTAAATAGCCAGTCACACGTGGCCCGCACACGCAACAAATACACGCAATCCATGCTCATCAAACATTTGACATGGCCGATTTTATCAATTAAATCAATCTGGCCCAAACGTGCACCCAACAAACATAATTTAATCAACCAATTGCGCAATCACACGTTTAATTTCACCACCACAACCTAATTGTAATTCAAACGCACGTATAACACAGAAATCATTATTTTTCTCTGACCAAATGGCCTCAAACCGATTTCGGTCCTCCACGGGACTTTTTCACCATAATTTCTTGGTTCTAAAAATCCAACTTGCATCCCGATCGGCCCATCACGGCCCTGTGAACAGTAAATCACAGCCACTATTATTTTCTAATTTTCAATAATTAATGCCCGAATTAAATCCTAAGGCCCGCCATAAAATTTTCACTACCAATTCATACAATTCCGCACCTAACTTTATACAGATTTCGCCCAAAATCGCCCGTCGATATCCGAAGTCCTAAATTGGGTTTAGAGCGCGACTTACCTGCGTTCTAGTGGTGTCGGATTAATTCCGATCCTTCATGAGACTTTCTCATCATTAAATACCGGTTCTAAAAATTCAACTTGCGTCCCGAACCGAGCATCTCAGCCTCATGAACAGTGAATCACATCTCGTGAACAGTGATTCTTAGCTTAAAATTCTCTCAAATCGTCCTCCAAAAATTCCAAATTAATTTCTTAAGGCCCGCCATACATTCCCGGTCTAAAGCCCCAACATTTCACACCCGCACAAGTCCAATTTCACCCAAAATCAAATTGTTCGGCGATACCCAAAATCCTAAATCGGGATTAGAGTATGACTTACCGCGTTCTAGGCTAAAACGGCTAGAACGGAAAGCGGTGGCCCTTAATCGGAAACGGCGGCGACGGTGTACGGCTCCCGAGTGGCGGCAATCGGCTTGGGTGGCGACGACGCGGCTTGGGCGACGATTGGGGGCTCACGTCCAAGAGAGAAAGAGAGGGGAAAGAGAGAGAGACGGTGAGGTTGGAGGGCGGCACGGCGACGGCAAGGTGGCGGTCCGGCAGTGTGGCAAGCGGCGGCGAGCGGCGGTGGCTTGGCTCACGGCTAAAAGGAAAAGAAGCCAAGAGAGGGAGAGAGTGTCCACGGTGGGGGGGGGGGGGCTTCACGGCAAAGGAAGAGAAGAATGGGGTGAGAAAGATGACATTCTTGACCTAAATAGTAAATTTTGACTAAATGTGAAAATGACCAAAATGCCCTTTACCCTTAAAACATACCCTTTAATAAATCCTAGGGGTATTTTGGTCACTTTCTCCGTTTCTTGTCCAAATCGAGTTTTTCCGAAGGATTTAAGCGCACCAAAAATTGACACGTGTCACGTGCAACGTCGTCCTAACGTTCCGGCGTGACTTCCTAATTTTCCGGTGTCCAATTTGGGCAAAAATTTAATAATTAAATTCTATTAAATGCATCTCGAGCGTTTCTCGAGCTAACGAGCGGCTTGCTGGGGAAATTCGCGAAATCGACTTATGACCGATACTAAATCGAGTCACGTGCAATTCCGTTCGGTGCATGACGACCTCGGTTGTCATTAAAATTGCGAAGATCAATCACTTGATCCGAGGGGTACGATCGTTCGGTATAATTTTAGAATCATTCGTCAAGTCGTTTCGTGGTCCAACGGAATCACCCGCGATCCACTACCAGGACAGTGGCGAACTGACCCCTAACTATCCTTGGATCGGCCAACAGTGGCTCAAAATATCACTTACGCGATTTAATGGTCGAAATCCATTCACGATCGAATTTCCTTTAGTCGCACGAATTTAATTCCCCTATTAGCCTTTCCCTAATGGTTAGCATCCCCAGGAATGATCAGTTCCGGGCGAGAACTTACTACGAGCACATTTCATAAAACTCAATTTTTCAATAAATTCCAATTGGTGGAATTTCGGAATGTCACATATATGGCTTCCCCTATCTCTTCGGCCAAGGCAGTGAAAAATGATGCTGAGTTACAGGGAATGCGAAACTCTCACTTAAGGTACTCCCAAGTCCCAACATTACTTTCAGAATCTCTCGCCTTACACAATTCTGATTAACATTTGAGTTTACATAGGCGTCAGCATTTGATCAACATGTACAAGCATCTTCCAAAATGTATTCTTGCATCTTGCTGAATAGCCTTTTGTCTTCCCTTCTTTTTATTTTGGGAAATTAGTTTATCTGTATACAAATATGTGTAGAAGCTTGGCAGGTTGAGTTAGTCAATTCAAGATAATTTAGGCTAATTCCATCACTCACGCCCACCTCGATGCAGTTCATTCAGTATTATGCCGCAATCTTAATAACTAGAAGCCGATTGATTGAAAGACACAGAAATGAAATTTCTTCATGTGTTCGTGGGAATGCACCTGTTGGTGCATTTTTTATAGGCAGATGTGCAAATTTTTTGTGGAGAGAGGTAATTACTTGTCTTTTGACTTTAGAGTGCATTTTCAAATTAAGAATGCTGATCGTATGTTATTGAATGACCTGAGCATTGTGGTCTATGAAGAATGCTTAGTAAATATTTTTGTTGGTACTCTGTCCTCCTGATGAAAACTAAATAGACTTAAGTGCGTGAATAAGTAGATTTTGCTGCAGGACACTTTATTGGTCAAATCGGTATCTCTCTTAAAGTTGCGGTGTGGAAGGAAAAACACGATAATAGGTTGAATCTGTCGACATGTGCGAGAGTGATCTCACAGCGATAGAGAAAACACTTAGATCTGTAAATGTGAAGCTCATTGACATATTAAGCACTGCTGTTTTAGGAAGCTTGTTTGTTTAAAAAAATGTCTCTGTCTATGTCGTTATGTTTACGAAGGATCCAGTGATCTTAGTGAAATATATTTTGTCTGCAGGGATGCAAGCAGCTCTAGCTCATTTCTGGGTCTGGTTGGAAGAAGAAATTAATAAGGTGCTAAACTTACAGAAGTGGAAGTTGCAGATAAGCTCCTCGAGTTTCGTTCTATGCAGGACGGTTTCATTGATACAAGCTTCGACACAATAAGTGGTACATTTTATGTTTCAACGTCTTGGATAACTTTTTGCAGTGAAAATGAAGAATTTCTCTCTCTCTCTTCTGATGTTGTCCCTGAAAAATGAAGATTCTTATCGATTCTTTGAAAATTAATTTTGGTGGATTCTCTTTCTCACGTTTTCTTTTTGCAAGTAGAATTGGATAGGATATGATGTTGGATAGTGTGCAAACAAGTGTAGGTAGACTTTCAGTGATGATTTTGTTGTAAAAGGGCTAGAAAATATTTTTGCATCGCTTGGGAGAAGTCACTTTTCTGGAAATCTCATCTCTCACCTGTCCACTATTTCTCACTCATTCATATGGATTTGAAGGTTCTGGGGCCAATGGTGCTATCATACATTACAAACCAGAACCAGGCAGTTGCAGTGTTTTGGATGTCGAGAAGCTGTTCCTGCTAGATAGTTGTGACGCCCCCGACCTCGGGGTCATTCATGCGACGTCCCGTTCATTATTATCTTTTTATTTACACACAAGCGGAAGCATTTCTCGGGACAATCACATTAAAAACAAACAGCGGGATTAAGACAAATAGCATCATGAGTAAACCTTATGTTTATAAAGCATGCAAACATGTTTTACAAGCCAACTTAGCCGAATTTAGCCAATTACAAAACAATAACATCATGGCTTGGGTGTCCTAAGCCCACTAGTGCTTCTCGCTCCTCGCTTTCCCCGAACTCCAACATGGCTCGAACTTCTCCTGTCGCCGCCGTCCATTCGACCATCCTATGGACCTGAAGGGGGGAAATGGGGGGTTGAGTCGGGGAGACTCAGCAAGTAAACTTACTAATATCAAGCGAGGACGAGGGGATCGCCGTTAACACAAGTCTGCCCTTACCGCACCCGCATCAATGGCAGATCAAGAGCAAAGTTCATACAAGAGAACATCAAGCATGGCTATAATATGTGCACCTTGCCATTCAAGTCTCGGTTCGACCTCCAAAACAAACTTCAAACACGAAACATGATTAAATCGAGAAATGAACCAACCACAACCAACCAAATGACCGAGAAACAGTCCAAGCAAACCGTGTCACAACGCATCACAACTTCCTTTCCCGATATTAGGAAGTTTACTTACTCAATGTCAAACAAAACTTAGAGAACGGGGGTCGAGACGGGTGAGCTCGGGAAAATTCGGGCTTGAATACGAACACTCGGCCTTGGACGTGGCTTCCTCACTCGATCAAACAACAAAAGAGAGACGGCCTTGCCGATAAGCTTTTTCTTTCTTTCTCTCTTTCTTTCTCTTTCTCTCTCTATTTCTCTCTCTCTTTGGCCGAATGGCCTTGTTTCTATTTATAGGGAGACAAAACTTGGGGCCAAAGATTCGATGAGGTAAGCGCACGTGTCATCGGGGCGATGAGGTAAGCGCACGCATCATCCACTCATTAATGGCCCATAAATCTCTCTCTCTCTCTCTCCTCAAGCTTGGCCGTGGCTTCCTCCCCCTTTCTTGGTCAAAACTTGATGGTCAAGATTCAATAAATGGCTTCATAATGGTTGTGGAAAAAGAAGGCCAAGCAATTAATACAAGCCATTAATTAGGCTTCTTGAACAAGCTTCATTCTTGGCCATTCATTTTCAAGCTTACTTCTCTATTTCGTTTTCCCCTGGTCCGACCTCCTATCAAAGCATAAAATATCTCATTTGAAAGCTCAAAATACGTACTTTAAATCACCAGAAGACACCAAGTCCAAATTCCATCGTTTTCATATAGAAAATTCTGAATTCTTGAAATCTAGCAAAAACCGGACAGTTTTGCATTGTTCACGAAATCGGACTTGAAATCATAGTAAATGAACTCAGAAAATTCTCAAATTCGGATATGTCATAAACAAGACCTTAACAAACATTTTTCATGAAGATCACGAAATCTGATTCTCTCTGTAAACACCATTTTCAGTCACTCAAAGACAGACCAAAAACAGTTCGCTGGAACGGAATCTTTGCTTCTAAAAGTAAGCTCTTTTCAGAATCCAAATCATCTCAGAAAATTCCCAAATTTATACACATTATAGAAAAATAAGTTCTCAACAACTTTCGTGAAGGAAAATTTTCCAAAATCTTCCCAGAAAAGCTTGTAGAAAATCAAGACGGTGTGAACATCACCGAAAAACCCATTCTAGGCAGTTTCACACGGTCCTAAAATGAGACCGTCGTACCACTCATCTCAACTTCAAAAATTCTGAAATTAAATCATGTAAAACTTCAAGATTTTTGGAACAACTTTCAAGAAGAAAGTATTTAGAAATTCGAATCACAAAAGTCTCCCCAAAAATAACAAAACAAAGGAGTATTAAGGATCCGAAATACGGTTTTCTAAAACATGAGTAGAAATTTTTGTTCCGATTGGAAAACCATCAAACTTAAACCATAGACATTTTCCAGGGACTAAAATTGAGGATATTACCATTTACCTGCGGTTTCCCAGGTCTAAAAATCGGGATGTGACAATAGTGGTGCTCAATATGTTGATGGAACAACTGATATAACAAGAACAGTGCATTTTGGGGAACCCACACCACAACAAAAGGAATGCTTCACCCGAGTTCTGCAGGTGCTCGGTTCTTTTAATTTGTCAAATGCTTCACCCAGTCGCGCTTCTTCATTTATACATTTATTTTCTACGACATTGAATATGAGCTTTCTCACTAATATCTGGTGGCGTTCTTTATATATTGGATTTCCATAAATTGTGCCCTAGGACACTTGATGAGAAGTATTAATTTTGCTTTGTCACTTGTAGCTTTATTCATGACATGCCAACAAGGAAATATATGTTCAATCTTCGATGTTCATTAATGTCCATTGGAAAAAAAAATTTCTATCTTTAGGTTATTATCAAGCGCTCTTGGGGTGCTTGTTAACAAGACCCTTATATATTTCTGCATGAGTTTACAACACAAATTTCCAGTTATAAGGATATTGTGCAACTAGGCATGATCTCTTTCCCTCCTTTTTTAGGTGGGGCCAAAACTATGAATGTTCTTTGTTTGCATATATTGTGCATTGTTTCTTGTTGCGCCTTTTTTTCTTTTTTCACAATGTCCACCCTAATCTAATGTTTTAGGCTGAACTCTTGTGATTTCTAATAATTGTTTGCCTCCCGATTCTTGATGAAACCTTTAATTTCAGGGCCACATAGCTCTCGATCAAGCTGTTTTTCCTGAAAATACCCCTGGCTTTGTCCTGGATGCGTTCGCTCGCTCATCTCTATGGAAGATTGGCCTCGACTATCGGCATGGTACATTTCATTCCTTAGCTGCTTGTTTATTCGAAATACTATTGAGAATACTTTCAAGCACGGCCTCTTGGTCTTTCCTTGCAATAGGGACTGGACATGGCATGGGAGCTGCACTGAATGTTCATGAAAGACCCCAAAGTATTAGTTTCCGCTATGGGAATCTGACCTCTCTACAGAAAGGCATGGTTGTGAGCAACGAACCTGGTTACTACGAAGACCATGCCTTTGGCATTCGTATTGAGGTAAGACATCAGTTATCATAAATAGTTTTGTTTCCTAAATAAGATTTATGAGAGATATTGGCACCCAAATCCTATTTGCGGGATGGTAAAAAGAGATTCCGTGCCTATTCTGTAAGTTGAGGTGTGATAGAGCACAATAGGCTACCTGGATCTATATAGCGGATAGGAAAAAGGAGGTGGTGGGATACGCTGTATCCTCAGCTGGGCGCAAAGAATTTCCTGAAAACTCCACATCCTGCGTAGGCATATGTATTTTTTGGGCACATTTTTTTTTGATAAAAAATTTTATGGGCACTTATTCTATACATTCTAGTAGCTCTTTGGATAAAGAGTTTCAGAGGTGCATTACTGCTGAACGGATGGATAATATTCTCGAAATGAGTTCCTCACCCTGTCATAATTCTAGCAGGTTGCTTCTTTAGATATATTCAACGTTTTCGGTTCATGCAGTTGCTTTTCACCCTTGCTGTATTTACTTGCCTCATACAGAGATTCTGATTCAATCGGAGTTCTGTCGTCTTTTTGCCTGTTGTCATCGGCAAATCCCTGAAATTTGCTCTGCTGAGTCTTGAGATCATCCGGTCTTTTATTCTGCAGAACCTGCTTTCTGTGGTGGAGATGAACACGCCAAATCGCTTTGGAGGGGTTGGTTATCTTGGATTTGAGAAACTCACGTTTGTTCCGATTCTGGTGCGCGCGGTGCTTTCTTTTTTCCTCGACAGGGACGTGTTTCTTGGTGCTTCTTTTGGCTGTCAGTGCTCATCCTTATTTCGTGAGTTTCTGTGCAGACAAAAATGGTGGACTCGGCCTTGCTCTCTTCCGCCGAGATCAACTGGCTCAATGACTACCATGCACAAGTCTGGGAAAAGGTCAGGCCCTACTTCGAGAACAGATGACTAAAAAGAGAGTTTATTCCCCCCCTAAAACCCACCGATTAATTTAACTCCTGTCGTCCCCATTCCACAGGTTTCGCCGCTGCTAGACGGTTCCGCTCGTCAATGGCTTTGGGACAATACGCGACCCCTCCCAATTCAGTGATTACCGTTAAGTTTCTTTCGTTATTACAAAATTTGTTTGGGACTCTGTCCCACTGTTGTGTGGAATTGCCGTTACAATAAATTGTAGGATGATATGCCAAATCAGCTTAAAAGTAAACAGCGATGGCGACAGTATTCACCTAAGACTGAATGCTTAAACTGCACCGTTAAGATTATACAATCAAGCAGGAGCAATTTACAGAGACCTAATTTCCTAGCGTGTACAACAATCAGCTTCCGCCTCGTACCCTTGATTAATTTCTCCGTATACAAATGAAATATTTAAATTTTCAGATGTTATTCGCAACTTACGCATCAGGAGATGGATCGGATGTAGAGAGCTCAGTGTACATGTCCGATATGGCCTTAGCAAAGTGGGCTTTGGCTTGAGGCCTCTTGATCTACAAATAAAAGAGATTATGTTAACTTCTGAGTACACTTTGCTATGTTTGTCCGAAATGCAACGACTCTCGCTCATGCGATTAGTTTTTAAGGTGAAAAAGCAAAGGCAACATGGAATCACCTTAAATGTTGGAGTGAGAGGTCCGTTCTCCACCGTGAATGGTTCGAGCACCAGTGTCACAGCCTTCACATATTCGAAGCCTCGCAACTGAAAAAAGGGAAGCAACATGATAAGAGGAAGGTAAATGGAAAAATGTTACCTAAGTAGAGGCTGTAGATTCTCTTTAGAGGACAGTATACCTCCGCTTCTCTGCCAATGGCATCCATTTCAGCAAGAATGGCTTCCCGTTCCTGTACCCCACACATTAGAATGAATTAACACAAAAGGTGTGGTGCTTTTATTAAAACTCGATGGAAAAGGAACATGATGACCCTTTGCCAAGATGCGTGTTTCACACTGGAATACAGAATTTGATAAACCCTTAAACAACTCAGGAAACAAGTACTTCAAATACCCAAAAGACGGATGTCCTAATCGACGGTGCCACAACCATCTTTCTTTCTCCCTACTAGTAGTCTGACCCCGGGTATGATGAACTCTGCCAGTGGTGAGATCATCCACGTAGTATAACCCCTCCCTCTTAGTACCACGTCCAATAATCTCCTTCGTGTGGATATCCTGAAATAAACAAAAATTGGGGTACATGAGAACACTGCAATTAAACTCCTTAGTAACTTGCCCACCAGATAATAATCGATTAGATAATGAGGGCACAAGCAAAGTGTGAGATAAAGACAGGGAAGGCGTGAGAGCAACACTCCCAGCCGCTGTCACTGGATAGCTACGGCCATTAGCATTATAGATACATTGTCATCGTGGAGTGGCATGGCAAATGAAATCATCAGGATTGGGTGTCATATGATCGGTAGTGCCTAAATCAACAATCCACCCACTGCCCCCACCCTGATGAGTGTTGACAAAAATATATCCGTAGTTACCTTCAGGAGCCGAGGCAGAAATACTGGTGGAGTCTACCTGTGGAACCAATGAGAGAGGCGAGTCCCCAGTGGCCAACAACGCTTGTCCTTTACCCCCATTAACTGCAGTCTCAGTCTTTTTCTTGGCCTGCAAATCTTTCCACTAATCGGAGTACCCATGTAACTTAAAGCAAGTCTCCTTGGTATGTTTTGGATTCCTACAATGGGTACATCCCCCAGTTGGTTGTAGCTTGTGCTTGGAACCTGCATTGGACCTGCCACCCATAGATGTCAACTGTAAAGTTCTTGGTTCTGGGCTGCTGTCAAGAGACCGTGGCCCAATCCTTCTCCCTCGAGATACCATTGCAGCAGCGGAAGAGGGGGCATCTGCATTGGTCAACATCACAGCTTGACGTACGTCCTCTTGCCGAACCCATGCGTAAGCTTGTTCCATCGTAGGAAACGGTTGCATTTGTAACACATCAGCCCTAACATTGTCAAGGCGATCATCAAGACGATCAAAAAAGGTGTAGACACGATCTTCTTGAAGAGCTGTGTTGTAGTGCTCAATGTCAGTAAGACATGACATGGGATTAGGGCAGCGAAAATCAATCTCCTGCCAAAGTCCTTGAAGGTCATTGTAGTACTTTTTGACAAGCCCCCTGCCTGTTTCAACCAAGCAATTCAATGCTTCAAATCATACACCTGGGAAGCATCGATGCTGTCAAAAAACGTGGTAGCAACCAAATCCCAAACTATTTTTACGGTTGGGAATCAGATAAAATTGCCAATCAATGCTGAATCTGTGGAATTGATCAACCATCTTTTCACTGTCAAGTCTTCGGTTTTCCACTTCCGAAACCGAGAGTCTATAGGTAAAGGCTCCGGAAGGTCTCTCTTGATGTATCCCAACTTGTCTTTGCAAGAGATATACATTTCCACCACTTATGACCATAAACCATAATTGGTTCCATCTAGTTTGATTGCAATTTGTGAGGCGGATGAATCATTGTGTGATATCGGATTTTGGGTCTGATTTTGGGTGAGGATCTGAGTCAATTTCGACGTCAGATTCTCAAGAAGTGCTTCTGTCTGATTCTGGGGAACCACTGCTCTTGTAGAAGTTTGATCTGCCATTGGTCCGTGTTTATGCAAGAATCAAGGACAGCAGCAGTAGTTCCACATAGAGCTGATCGACACGGCAAAGAGATCTGGTCAGTGCAGCGGTTGATGTCACAAACGAATCTCCTTTGTTGCGGATAGGTCGGTGCAGCGACAATTCTGGTCCGGCGTGTCTGTGCGGCAGCGATACAAGCTGCAGCGGGTCAAGTCTGGGTTGGAACTGCATCGATCAAATTCGACGTAGTGTCTCGTGCGATGGTCAAACCACCAAAAAATTCAAACCCTAATTTCAATATCCCCTGGAATCTTCAACAGCCTTCTTTTGTCTTTTTCCCTTTTGTTAGATTTGAGTTCTCGGGTTGTACGGGCTTCGATTTCACCTACAGGCAATTGGCACTCTCACCTCTCTCTCGCTCTCGCGCTGCGATTTGAGTGTGAGAGGGAGGAAGCAAGCTATGGAGGGTCTCACGACGCAGAATGGGTCTTGTCAGTAGCAGCGGCGGATTTGGTCAATTTTAGAGTCCCTGGATCGACTAGGCTCTGATACCTTGAGAAAATACATGCGATTTTAGGAGAAAAATTTATGTATTTCCATCACTCTTCAATTTACAAAACTTGTCTATATATACACAACAGAGGACTCAAACCCTAGGACTCTTCCTTATCAGGAGATAAAATAATCAAGAGACAAAATAGGAAGTAAATATTACATATTCCTAAATTAGCTCTAATTCACAGCTCATGTCGGATCCCGCAGGTGACTTGGACGTGGGAACAAGGTACCCAAGCATGGCCACAGAAGACTTGGGCATGAGCACCGGGGTCCTAGGCCTAGAGGGACTTGGGATAAACAGCTTAGGACCCAGGCAAAGGCATCGGGGGCCGTGCCCAAACGCTAATGTCTACTCGTATCTTCAAAAATGATTTTTTCTTTTCAACATACGAAATTATTTTCCTGAATTTAAGTATATATTTCCATCGACTAGGAAAAGACCTCATGAATGGACTTTTCATTGGGCTCTTTTTCTTAAGCATTCAAATGTCGAAAAATATGAAAAATGTTTTCATTAGTGCATTCTTCGCCAAGCAAATGGACATTTGACGTATTTTAGGTAGCATTGGTGACTTTTAATGAAAGAAAACAAGAATAGACGGAATTGGACAGCTGAGAATATAAAGGAAAGCTAACAAAATACCAGTTTTATCTACAGTGGCTTTCTTTGTTGCCCATAGTGTGGAAGTTACCTTTTCTTTATCCAGGGCTTAACACAAGGCGTTGAAATTCGAATCCTTGTTATTTCTCCACTTATTTTTGCTTAAAGTTACATCGTTAAGGATTTGACATGCTGCAAAACTCATTAGGCCACGTCGAGGCCAATACTCATATTACACACCAGCATGGAAGGCTTTCCTTTCACCTAAATGTACCGCAACTTGAAGGTCTGCTTCGAAGAATGAAAACATAAGCCGAATTCGACAATTTAAAGGTTCTAGGAGAGCGAGACAAGTATAATGATCATCAGCTTAACTGTTGAGCCTGCAGAATCAAATCATCAGATTGAGCAGGTAGTCTAGATGGTTAAGTTATGCGATTGACACAGATCAGAAAAAAAGATAAACTTAATTATAGTTCATGAACTTGCAATGGAAGAAGAAATGGAACATGTTGATGGTTAATCCTGGGGTTCCTTGCTGAATTTCACGACCTGGCATATTTTCAATCCTTAACAAACGATTGTGCATGTAATGTTTGAAACTTGTAGATAATGTCTCGTTCTTGTACAAGCAAAGCTCCAGAACAATCAGTTAGCCTAGCAATAAGCAGACTGAGTTCCAAAACTCGACAAACACTTATTATGCTCCGTCTGTTTTTTGGTTATTCGTATTTCATACTTACACTATGTTTCATCCTAGAACAAAAGAATAGTTAACAATGAACAAACAAGAAAAGAACAGGTACACGTGCTAAAGTTTAGATCGAGACGCTGTAGGGAATTCCCTTGGCAGTCACTCCGCCTTCGCTGGTCGGGTAAAGCAGCATATAAGGCACCTCGACTGGCCCGACCCGGTTCCTCCACCTCTTGTCCCCGTTCATCCTTACAATCCTTTCCTCCGCTTCTTCCAGCTTCTTTCCGAACCTATTGAACGCCTCCAATGGCTCATCATCCACCGTCCACTCAGGAGTGTCTCTCTGCCCAAGATACACCTCATCGGTAGAATGCATCGACAGGATCTCTATTAGCGAAATTCCTAGAAGTGTCTGAAGCTGGGGTGTTATAGTTTTCAGGAAAGCCTCGTCAGGATTTTGCTTGAGCTCTTCAAATTCGGGAGTACCTTCTTCAGGCATATAGCGACGGCTGAGGGTGGGCCGATTCGGGAGGTACCCTGCATAAGGGTATTGCCCGAAGTTCAAGGCCGCATGGAGAGTGGACGCAACCCAGATGGTGATCGTACATGTCTCTGTTAGGTCCTTCACAGTCTGCATTTTAGGCCACCAGGGCTCGTCCTTCTTGTCACTATGTCCCTCCTCCACAAGTTCCTTCCACCAGGATTGAAGTTCCTTGTCCTTCTGAACCGTCTCGTCGCTCTTGTAATAAAAGGAGCAGTAGTCCTCAACCCACGTCTTGATCGCGGACCAGATCTCGAGCCCGTCTACCGCGTAGGGGTAGTCCTCAATCAATAGGCGGAGGCCATGCGTGGAGTTTGCATCTTCTACAGCGACTCCCCTGACAAGAAAAGGTAAATAATTTTGTCACACTCAGTCTATCAGAATAATTCAAGTAAAACAAACGATAGCTATATTGATATGTATCTCGGCCCGAGCCTCAGCTATTCCAAGTACATCTACGCAATATTTGTCGGCCTTGATTTTTCTTGCTTTTTGAAGGAATTTTAAATAGAAGTCTTATGGATGATATATTTGCACAGAAAAGCGGATTTACCGCTTGATGAGGTCAGCGGGAAGTGCTTGCTCAGGGAAAATCCAGTTCTTGTAGACGGCAGACGACATCTCCATGGAATACTTTGCTGGGAAAACAGTCGTCTCCAGGATTCCACCTGCATTTATCACAATCTGCCTGCCAAATGCGTTTATGTTCATCGTGTCACGGAAATGGGGATGCAAAAGCTTGTAGATTGGGTGAAGCACGCTCAGTTGTCTATTTGTCGCAATCACAAATGGTTCAATCACCACGTGAGTGTTCAACCTGCAGTAACAATCAAGAAAATTATCAATATGCAGGTAACAAATAGACTTTTTTCCCCTTCTTTAAACAGTTGAATGCTACTTAGAAATCTTTACCAGTGGCTGATGAGTTGATGATAGCCTGAGTCGTTGACTGCCGCATAAGCTTTAGCCATCTGCCAGATGGAACCTTCAATGCCTTGATCGGCCGGCATGTACACCTTGCCTATTGCGCCAAACTCGTCTCCCTCGGGATGTGGCAAGCTAAGATCTATTGCCAGCGGCTTCAGGGTACCATCATCCTTTAAGAAGAGGAGTGTTCGAGAAGCATACATTTTGGTGGCAGTCGTGTTTATCCGCCTCAGATACGGCATGATCGCGTCATGGTGATCCAATATGAACAATCTGTTCATCTTGATAGCCTGCATTTGTTATGCGTCATTTCAATTTGAATACACACGAACTTTAATGAGCTTGCGCCATCATCTTTTAAGGAAGTTTGAGTATATGGACACTCTTAGTGTTGTGGAAAGACACGATGTGAGAGGCAATGATGGTACCTGTTCGACAGTTAATCCATTCAATTGCTTCTGAATGAGCTCTTCCCTGATTGAACTGCTTTGGTTGCCATATATTTTAGGGTCTAGCTTGCTTGCTGGAGGAAATTCCTGAAATCAATGAAAATGTTTAATCAACTAGACAACCGATGGAACTCCATTCTGCACTTCATGTTAACATTAACTGAAAGAGTTTCAGCTGTAACACAAAAGATATTTTTATTTACCGCGAGACGGCGAATCACGACAGGGTTAACTCCAGTGAGCATTTCTCTATAGAATTCTACATCGGTCCTCCAGGCAGTCTTATCCTCTGCACAGCATGATTGCTAAACGTTAGGAAAACTTGAGCCCTTAGCCTAGAACTAATCAGATGAAAAAGGCGTCAAAGATATATGTCCATTACCTTTGATCACTTGAGGCATGGGGTACATGAGAAGCCCTTCCCCGTCAGTCCGGACAAGTTCCTTGATCATCTCTAGGGGAATGTTCTCCTTCAGACTCTCGAGCAAAGGGCTAGGAAGCTTGATACCGCCTTCATAGAGCTTGAGCACGTCCTGGAAGGAGTCGAACTCATTGGGTGTGCTGTCGCATATAGACTCTAGCTCGGGCTTCAGTAATTGAGCCACGGCTTTTAGAGCGTAAGCAAGGAAGTCAGACATCTTTAAGTGGCCGAACCGTTCGTCCCTAGGAACGTATATGTTTAGGCTCATGAGCGCAGGCACCCTGCTCTCACTATTCGGATCTATCAATAACATTGTGAAAATTCAGTAAAATATATTTACAAAGGAAGCATCTTAGTCAAAAAAAAAATGAAGCCATAATAATCTCACATCAAGTTGGAGATTCATGAAATGAGTGCATTATCAAACCTGTCTTAGTCGGCGGTCGACCAGTCCTTCCTCTGCGAGGATAGGGATATTCAGCAGATCCTCCTAGAACAGGGCGGGTATACTTCGGGCCCTTGTCTGGATTGCCCAAATCGTTGTAGTAAGCATAGTCATACACCCTCTCCCACTCCTGAAGCTCTCCCGTTCCATCTCCTCTCAAATTAACTAACTCTTCCTCTCGATACTTCATTACAGGCGCTGGAGTTTGGCTCGGAAGATATGTCTGCAATGACATGCTATCTTAGTAGAGATAACCTAAGGAACCCTGTCCGATCATGTTTCAATTTCATGTGACAGAATAGAATACAGTCCGAAACTGAAATGCCTTGGGCCAATATAAAGTGCAATTCCTAAGTGAAATGCTCCACTTCAATGAACTCGGAAAGCCTACAAGATGCTAGAACTGGCTAAAAGAAGAGTATAACCTAGAGAATTCCTAGAAGTAAGATTCTACTGCACATTATTTTTTCGGGAGGCTAGGACCGTTTGAAAAGTCACTCCTTTCAGACCAATTTTCTCCATCAGCTAATTCTTTAGAACTACTATTGTAAACAAGAATTAAGTCTTCATACTCGGAATCAATGTCTTTTATTTTTTCCTATCGAGACTCTAAAAGCAAATCATAAATCGCGACTATAGCTTAGCTTCATCAATCAAATTATCGTGATCGAACCTTGTTAGAGAAGAAGACCCGATCCTTCTTGTACCGGTCGGCAGGGTAGACCCACGAGTTGCAGATGAAGTGGACTCGGCCCTCGCCGGGCACGTCTTCGAGCGTGATCGTCTTGAGGTAGAACTGACTGTGATGGTTGTTTTGTACGATGATCGCCCCAGGAACTCCCACTTCCTCCTCCCAATCGAAAGTGACCTTGAACACCGAGTCCCCTGCTGTTAAGGGAGTGATGGTAGTGATCCATTCTTCCAGATATGCAGGCTTTCGCAATTTCCCCTGTAAACCGTTTTCTACAAAGCGCGAAAAAGAAATCAAATATGTCAAAGCTTTCAATCTTTTCATCCCAGCGAATGAGAGTGACGTTCATCTTTAACATGGCAAAGGGTCTGAATCTGATCAATGATCAACGCAAGGTCATTTGCATTTTGTTTCCAATTTTTAGTTCATTCACACTGATATTATGTTGTTCTATAATCTTCTTGTTGTCACAAGCATGGTGCAGTTTGAACAAACAAGACCTGTGTTAGAAATTAAACCAAATTTGTTAGTACTTATTTCCATTTTGAGTCTGTTTGTATTTCCATATTTTGATTTTTCATATATATGGTGAGATATTAAGAGATAAGATAAGATATTGTGAGATATTGTTTCTAGTTATATTTTAGGAAAGTTTCCTAAGTCAAGTAGGTTTCCTATTTAGAATAGGTTTCCTAGAAAGATGTTTCCTATTTCGAATCAAACTATGGCCTATATATAGTCTATTTCTCTTGTAATTGTGACATGCAATAGAAATGCGCGAATTGCGATCGTTTCACCTTCAAAAAATTTCTTCCATCAAATCAATATTGTTGCCGCGCCTCTGACGCTCAACAAATTAGTATCAGAGCTTACGGTTCGTGATCATGGCCTTAACGAACAATCAGCTTCCTCTTCAATACCCTCGTCTTACCAAAGAAAATCATGGTAACTGGGCTGTTAGAATAAAAGCTCTACTCAGCGCCTACGGTGTGTGGGAACTTGTTAACACTGGCTATGATGAGCCAGAGGATGAAGCCACGTTGAATCAGAACCAGAGGAATGCCTTGGAGAAGGCTCGAACGAAAGATCAATATGCCCTGTCGATCATCTATCAAGCATTAAATGATTCCATGTTTGAAAAAGTTTCGAACACCGCTACCGCTAAAGAGGCATGGGAGATTCTTCAAAACACACATCAAGGAGTTCAGAAAGTTTAGAAGATTCGCCTTCAAATCTTGAGAGGCGAATTCGAGGTAATTCACATGAAAGAATCTAAATCGATTGCTGATTATTTCACGAGAATTTTGGCAATTGTTAATCAAATGAAAAGAAACGGAGAAGACGTTTTCGATGTTCGTGTTGTTGAGAAAATACTTCGGTCTTTAGACAAGAAGTATGATCATATTGCTGTTGCAATTGAAGAATCAAAAGACTTGAATGCCATGACGGTCGATGAACTTATGAGTTCATTACAAGCCCATGAAGAAAGATTGAGAAAGAAAAAGATTGAATCGGTAGAGGAAGTTCTCCAAACGCAGTTGACCATACAAGATGAGAAGGAGCAAAGAAGAGATCCCGTACAAAATCGCGGGACAAATCAAGATCGTGATCGAAGTCGTGGCCGAGGTCACTTTCAAGGAAGAGGTCTTGGATGAAGCAGAGGAGATCCTACTCGAAGTGATGGAGTATACCAGTACCAAAGAGGTGTTCGTGGAAGGGGAAAGAACTCGACAAGCCAATGGTATGATAAATCTAAAATCCGATGTTATCATTGCAATAAACTTGGCCATTATGCTTCTAACTGCTGAAACAAAGAAAGTAGCAGAGCAGACGAAAAGGCGAACTTGGTGAATAATGCTGATCAAGTTCTCTTATTGGCATTTAAAGAAGATGAAGAAGGTCAAAGCAATACGTGGTATTTGGATACCGGCGTAAGTAATCACATATGTGGAAGAAAGGAGATGTTTGCCAACTTAGATGAGACAATTAAAAGGAATGTCTCATTCGGTGATAACTCTAGAATTCTTGTTGAAGGGAAAGGTACAATTTTGATTCGCTTAAAGAATGGTGCACGTCAGTTTATTACTAATGTTTATTATGTTCCAAAAATGTCAAGCAATATATTGAGTTTGGGATAACTTCTAGAGAAAGGTTATACTGTTAATATGAAAGATCTTAATCTTATGTTGAGAAATCAAAATAATAAATTGATTGCAAATGTGAGGATGTCGAAGAACAGGATGTTTATTCGTAATATAAAGAGAGATGTCTCAATGTCTAAAGGCGTGCGTAGATGATCCTTCATGGTTGTGGCATTTGAGGTTCGGCCATCTCAATTTTGGCGAACTCAATTTGCTTTCTCGCAAGAAAATGGTTTATGGCTTACCACATATTGATCATCCCGATCAATTATGTGAAGGGTGTGTTATCGGCAAGCATTCCAGAACTAGCTTTCCGAAGGAGACGACTTATCGAGTGAAGAAGCAGCTTGAGTTGATTCATTCTGATTTGTGTGGCCCGATCAATCCTCACTCATATGGTAATCATCGATATTTTGTTACTTTTATTGATGATTTTACTCAGAAAACTTGGGTGTATTTTTTGAAAGAAAAGACAGAAGTGTTTGATACTTTAAAAAAATTCAAAAACCTAGCTGAAAAGGAAAGCGGCTATTTTATCAAGGCTTTGAGGACTGATCGTGGTGGAGAATTCACCCCAGCTATATTCAACAAATTCTGTGAAAATAATGGTATTTGGCGTTTCTTGACAATCCCGTATTCTTCTTAACAAAATGGTGTGGCTGAACGGAAAAATAGAACCATTCTTGATACGGTTCGAAGCATGTTGAAGAGCAAAAATTTGTCCAAAGAATTTTGGGCAGAAGCTGTTTCGTGTGCCATCTATCTTCAAAATAGATGTCCAAAATATGGACTTAAAGGCGTAACTCCACAAGAGGCATGGACCGGGAGAACACCAAGTGTTTCGCACTTGAGAATTTTTGGGAGCATTGCCTATGCTCATGTCCCGGATAAAAAAAGATCGAAACTTGAAGACAAGAGCAAAAAGCTCATCTTTATCGGGTATAACTCATCATCCAAAGCCTATCGATTATTTGACCCTAATACTTTGAAAGTGTATGTAAGTAAAGATGTCAAGTTCGATGAAGATGAAATGTGGGAAGAAAATCCAAAAGAAGCGAATGTTCGTGGTGATTCCAATCAAACGGAGTTGAAAATCAACCTTCACCTTCTTCTCCAACATCTTATTCAAGTTCATCAACACCATCCTCTTCAAATAGCGTCGATGAACCGCTATTGCCAAGATCAAGAAGATTGTCTGAAATTTACGAAGCTACCGAAGAGCTTCATCTTATATGTCTTCTTACAGATTATGAACCACTTGCTTATGATGATGCGACCAAAGAAGAAAAGTGGAGGAAAGCCATGAACGAAGAAATTGAAGCCATCGAGAAAAATCAAACATGGGAGCCTGCTAATCTTCCGAAGGACAAGAAATCAATTGGCGTTAAATGGATGTACAAGGCCAAGAAGAATGAGAAAGGTGAAGTGACAAGGTACAAAGCTAGATTAGTCGCGAAGGGGTACAAGCAAAAAGCCGGAATCGACTATGATGAAGTTTTTGCCCCTGTCATCCGTATGGAAACGATTAGATTGATTATTTCTATCGCTGCTCAAAATAATTGGAAGATTTATCAAATAGATGTCAAATCAGCATTCTTGAACAGCATCCTTGAAGAAGAAATTTATGTTGAACAACCCGAGGGGTTTGTTGTGAAAGGACATGAAGATAAAGTACTGAGGTTGAAGAAAGCTCTATATGGGCTTAAACAAGCACCGAGAGCATGGAATTCCAGAATTGATGCATATTTCAAGGCGAATGGATTCTCTCAATGTCCATACGAGCATGCACTCTATTTGAAGCAAGAAAAAGGTGATATTCTGCTCGCCTGTTTATATGTTGATGATCTTGTTTTTACAGGAAATAATTTGGCAATGATTGATGTTTTTAAGGCATCGATGGTGAAAGAATTTGAAATGACCGATAATGGTCTCATAAATTATTTTCTTGGTATCGAAGTGAAGCAAAGTGCCGATGGAATTTTTATTTCCCAAAAAGGATATGCAGAAAATATCCTTGAAAAATTCAACATGAAGAACTGTTTGTCGGTCAATATACCAATGGAGTGTGGAACCAAGCTTTCGAAGTTTGATGTTGGTGCCGATGTTGATTCGACATATTATAGAAGCTTGATTGGGAGTTTGAGATACTTGACATGCACGGGATCAGATATTATGTATAGTGTTAGAATTGTTAGTCGATACATGGAGAAGCCGAAATCATCTCATCTTAAAGCTGCAAAGAGAATACATTGGTACATCAAAGGTACTATTTCTCATGGTTTACACTATTATTGCTCTGAATCTTTCAAACTTAGAGCTTATTCGGATAGTGATTATGGTGGAGATATCGACGATCGAAAAAGCACCACGGGATTTGTATTTTTCTTATGCGACACTGCTTTCACATGGTCATCAAAGAAGCAATCAAGTGTTACTCTGTCGACATGTGAAGCTAAATATGTAGCTGCATCTTCATGTGTTTGTCATGCAATATGATTGAGAAGACTACTCAAAGATATTTTTATGGAGTAGAAGAAAGCAACGAAGATTTTTGTTGATTATATTTCTGCTATTGCTTTGGCAAAAAATCCAGTTTTTCATGAACGAAATAAACATATCGATGTTCGATATCACTTCATCAGAGAACAGGTTAAAGAGAATGAAGTTGAAGTATTACATGTGAAGACCGGAGATCAAGTAGTAGATATTTTTACTAAACCTTTCAAGATTGATGCTTTTCGAAAGTTTAAGAGCCTGCTTGGAATGATCGATGGAAGAGAATTTGGTTTAAGGAGAAGTGTTAGAAATTAAACCAAATTTGTTAGTACTTGTTTCCTTTTTGAGTCTGTTCGTATTTGCATATTTTGATTTTTCATATATATGGTGAGATATTAAGAGATAGGCAAAAGGACACTATAAGTATCATAACTTGTGTACGGCACTCACTTTGGTGCCATAACTTTTTTTCGGATCACTTTTGTGTCAAGTCGGAGGAAAAACGAACACTTAAGTGTCATAACTTTTTTTTGGATCACTTTAGTGCTAAAATGTTTGAAAAACGATCACTTAACTGCTAATATTTTTTAAAAACAATCATTTAAGTGCTAAAATTTTTGAAAAACGATCACTTAAGTGCCAATCTCTGGCGAGACACCGGCGAGACTCCGGCGAGCCACGTCAGCTTCATAAATTAATAAAAAAAATGCCACGTCAGATTTCCGGCGAAAAATTGTGTACGGCACCGGAGTTGGCACTTAAGTGATCGTTTTTCAAAAATTTTAGCACTTAAGTGATCGTTTTTCAAAAATTTTAGCACTAAAGTGATCCAAAAAAAAGTTATGGCACTGAAGTGAGCGCCGTACACAAGTTATGGCACTTGTAGTGTACTTTTGCCTTAAGAGATAAGATAAGATATTGTGAGATATTGTTTCTAGTTATATTTTAGGAAAGTTTCCTAAGTCAAGTAGGTTTTCTAATTAGAATAGGTTTCCTAGAAAGAGGTTTCCTATTTTGAATCAAACTATGGCTTATATATAGTCTATTTCTCTTGTAATTGAGACATGCAATAGAAAGACACGAATTGCGATCATTTCACCTTCAAAAAATTTCTTCCATCAAATCAATATTGTTGGCGTGCCTCTGACGCTCAACAACCTGATCTTGTGCTAAAAACCAGAAGGAAAGAACAAAGACCCGAGCTTGTGCTCAATGAAGTGATTTTAGGAAGCTCTTCTTTGCAATACCCGGCTTAAATTTCCAATTAAAAGTAACAAATGACAGCTTATATTATTGACCAATAATCAGAAATTAACTTCAAGAACTGCTAATGTCATGCGCCATTGGTTGATTAGGTGGTATGGTGGTAATACATGACATGAGGAAAATCACGTCATCTTTTACGATGATGTCCTTTCATTGTCGCAGTGCAACACTTGCCAAAGAGCCATTCTATGGATAACATGGACGATAAGAAAGGAGACATTTCTTTCAACTAACTCTCTTTTTTTTTTTTCTATTTCATTCTATAGTGAAGAGACGATCAGATCTGAGCACTCTTGCATCGTCATTGATTGCGATGCCCATCATATTCAATTCAAGCATTATCTTCAGGATGCAACGCAAACCTCACCTCCCGATCAAAACCGGATTCAACCGTTTTCCATAGATGACTGCCAACTTCACCCACGGGGAGATCTTAGCTCTGTTACTGACATGCATGGAGGAAAATCCATACGTAGTCAAGAAACATATTAATGCACAAGAAAACACTTTAAATGAAAGAAATAAGTTCGGTCAATAATGGGAAATTTGTTTGGTCAGTAACAATTAAAAAGAAAAAAGAAAATAGAGCACTTGAGATTAGGCTAGCGGTAATCAGTTCCAAGGTGGGCGGTTCCCACCTTAGAACCGGGAACCGCCCACTAAGGACCGATTTCAAAACATGGAAATCGGAAACCACCCGTTGGTTTCATGGATCCACCCGAGAACCGGACCATCGGTCCGGTCCGGTTCTTGAGTGAGTCCATGGAACCGTTCCACAATCACTATAAAGGAATTGTGTTTTGGCTCCAAAAGTTATCCACTTTCATAATTAATAAAAATCCTGAGCAGGTGTTTGTCTTGAAACTGCTCTCTATGTTCTCAGGGAGCCGAAGATTTCCAGTTGCTGGAACCGCTACTTCAAGGAGAATGTCCAGCAACTTCAAGGAGAATGATCATAAGTTACTAATTCATAAGGTAGAAAGTTGGCCTCTGAATGCAACTGATGGCTTTCAAAGGCAAAGAGCTTTGCCGAAAATTTTTCTTTCATCCAAAAACATATTAGAAAGTCTATAGATTCTCAAGAAAACTAAAGTCAGCCAACCAGCCAAAGCACGCCAACTACATGGTACCTCGTTATATATATATATTGGGTAGTAAGTCCGTTGGTAAGCTTCGCCGAAATATATCGAAAAGAAGAAAGTAGTCTTATGCAATGAATTTATTAAGAAGATCTGAATCTTCTTCTAGTTCTTTATCACAAATGCCTTCTGATCAAGGACCCATAAATAGAGAAGAAATAAATATAGAAGATTTCAATAAGTCTATTGAAAATTGGTTTATTCCAAAGGTCAAGTTAGATAAAATTTATGAACACTCTAAATTTAAACTCTTTGGAAATAATGACTATGTCATTGTTACCGAAGAGAGAGATATACCTCTTTCTGATTCTTTTGCTTCAATACAACTCTTAAATAAGGATTCCATAAAGAAACATTCTCAGAAATGGAATTACATGCATATAGGTTTGGTACAGGTAGGTGCAAAACCCCTAACCAAAGAAGGTTTAGATACTTCATTGCTTCTTGTTTTGAGAGATGCGAGACTTTTAAAATACGATGAATCCATTCTTGGAGCCGTAGAAACTAGTCTTTGCAGTGGACCAATTCATTTTGATAGTCATCTTGGTCTTACTGTTTCTCTCAAAGACAAAAACATTTTAAAATCTCTCACTCTTCAAATAAAAACTCATAATTATTCTATAGCTGAAGGATCTATTCCCATAGCTCTAATCTACAGAGTTTATTACAAGGTAATGAATTCTGCTTTTGGCAGCAAAGCCTTTAAATTAAATTCCAATAGAGAAACCCTTCTGTTACAAACTGACATTTCTAAAGCAAATATCACCATTCCCAGGACAATTCCTTGGAATCAAATTACTCTTCCTGATCAATGGGAATTAGAAAATCGTATTCCCCAACCAATTGTTCAAAATTCTGATCCTACCAATATCATTCAACATCCTGAAGGTAGAGTGACAATTCAATTTTCTAGAAAATCTTTTGATATTCCCAGAAGATCTTGTGACATCAGATCACTCCCTTCCTGGCATTCTACTTCTTCTCGAAGGTCTGTTGATATTATTCCTGTCACGCCCCGAACCCCACGGCGCGCCACATCCCTCGCCAAGGTCGATTTGACTGCGACGTCCCAGGACGCGTCGCCGACCCAAACCCAACACAGAGAATTAAAGCACATGCGGAAGTAATTAAAACCACCCGTACATTAAAATATACCTAACCAAGGATAGCCATACAACAACCAGTACGGATAATTATACACTTACTTTGACATCGGGAAACATACACAATATTCGTATACAGCCCACACTTAAAAAGAATCAAAAGCGGGTACAGCTCGGCAATCAAGCATCATATCTAGCCGGGGCTCCTCCCAAAACGTTTCAGTGCATCTGGCATCCTCAAGGTTGGGGGTCTGAAAAATCGGTTTTCAACAACCGTGAGAATAAATCTCAGTGAGTAATTCCCTAAACCTAAACTAGGCTAACGTGCACCTCCTGACAAGCAAGTTAAACACACTAAGCAGTGTACCATTAAACAACCATAAAATCATAGGCTCACAGCCCAAATCATATATATCACCGCCCTGCAGGTTAGGCATTTTATCAACAATGAATCGACCCGTAGGCCCGGCCCGAAGGCCACAATTTATTCCGACCCGAAGGCCATGACGCAAAGGTCATCAACAGTTAAATCGACCCGAAGGCCATGACCCAATGGTCATCCACAATTAAATCGACCCGAAGGCCATGACCCAATGGTCATCACAATTAAATCGACCCGAAGGCCATGACCCAATGGTCATCAACAATTAAATCGACCCGAAGGCCTGACCCGTCGGTCACAATTATATTCGACCCATAGGCCTGACCCGTCGGTCCTCACAAATAAATCGACCCGAAGGCCTGACCCGTCGGTCACAATTATATTCGACCCGTAGGCCTGACCCGTCGGTCCTCACAAATAAATCGACCCGAAGGCCTGACCCGTCGGTCACAATTATATTCGACCCGTAGGCCTGACCCGTCGGTCCTCACAAATAAATCGACCCGAAGGCCTGACCCGTCGTTCACAATTATATTCGACCCGTAGGCCTGACCCGTCGGTCCTCACAAATAAATCAACCCGAAGGCCATATGTGCCCCTGCTTAGCATGCAAAAATGTGTGTCTGCAGTTCATCTCTCAGGCAACACTGCGACTTCTAACAAGCATGCAAATCCACTCAAAGACATGCAATTAAATCATGTCAAGTCATACTCCAACAATGCCATGACTGGTTCTAGTAGCAATTCAATATATTTAACTTAGTCATGACATGCCCTAATAACACAGTTTAAAAGCAATTAAGCTTAAACACACCACTGGCACATAATTCTCGTAAATAACCCATCCAAGTTCACGAATTCGGGTCCACTTTACTACTTCCTTTCTCGGCCCATCAAGGCACTCAACATAACATCCGGCCCATCAAGGCACTCAACATAACATCACCACATCCATCACCAATGAGCCCACATATCAGCCACTAACTCAGGTAATCACGGCATATTTAGAATTTCTTTAATTAAGTCCTAAATAATCCGAATTTAGGCAAATAAATCTCAATAATTCTTGCCCATGAATAGCCCACCATAGGATGTTAAACCGCATCAAAATCGGCATCTAAAGCTTCCAATTCATCACATATATCACCACAATTAAGTCAGCCCACCAATCAAATCCTAAACCACTTAATTAACCTCTAATCATTCGCGCCTCGTCCCGGTTCAGTATCAGCATGGGCAACCCCCACACGGGCCTCTCTAGCCCAATAAATCTCCTCAAAAAGCTCTATTTGTCTCCCCAAAATATCGCCCAAATTAGCCACCACGAGAACCAAACTAGACGCGCTCTATAATTCACAATTGAATCCGAATTTAACTCGAACTCGGGCCGCTTCAATTCAATGCTACCAGCCATCTCACTGTCCAATCTGAGCCTCTGAACCACAATTAAAAATTATCACACTAAGCCTCGGAGCAGCCACAATATCCGCCTCTAATGATTATCACAATTTAACCCCTAAAACACCCTAATTACCCCAAAAACCAGTCTAGAAATGCAATTTGTCCTAATTAGGGCTTAGGGTCAAACTCACCGGGTGTCCTACGCTTAAAACGGCCGGATGAACAGTAACCAGCTCGGGTGAACAGTGCTTGGCCGGAAAATGAACAGTAACCGGCGTGAACAGTGCTCGCCGGAACAGTGACCGGCCGGAAAATGAACAGGAGCGGGGACGGCGGGGCAGGCAGCCGGCTGGTTGCTGGGGGCTGGGTGAGGCGGCAGCGGCGGTGGGACAGCTCTGGCGGCGGCACCGGCGCTCCGGCGAAGGCTTCCCACGGCCGATCAAGGGAGGAAGAGAGAGAGAGAGAGACCAGGAGAGGGAGAGTGAGGGGAAAAAGGGTTCTGGCTAAGGTGAGGGAGATGGCAGTCCTTGGCGACGGCACCGGCGACCTCGCGGCGGCAACGGGTGGCGCGGCGAACCGGCGAACAGTGGTGGCCGGTCGCGACAAGCTCGCGAGCTGCGACGTCCGGGCGCGGCGAGCTCAAGCAGCAGCTGGACTAGCTCGCGGCGGCGACGGCGACGGTCGGAGCGGCGGGGAAGGCGGCGGCGACGGCCAGGCGCGACTGGGCCAGGTCGAGCGCAGAGAGCAGCGGCGACGGTCCACTGTCGCGCGCGCGAGAGGGAGAGAGAGAGAGTTGTCGGGGCGGAGGCTGGCGACCGGCGCGGCGGAGGCTGGCGACCGGCGCGGCGGAGGCTGGCGACCGGCGAGTGGCGAGGCAGCGTCGGGCAGAGGCGGCGTCGGCTGGGCGAGCAAGAAGGAGGAGCAGCCGAAGACCAGTCCCAGGGACGCCCGAGGAAGAAGAAGAGAAGAAGAGAGAGGAGAGAGAAGAAAAGAGAAAAAGAAAGAGAAGAAGGGGAGAGAGAGTCTGACAGAGGGGAGGGGGAGACGTGACCGGGCGTAGGGGGGCGCGCACGGTCCCGAGGAGAAGAGAGAGAGAGAGAGAGAGAAAAATAAGAATTTATACTAATTCAAATATTAAACGCAAATCGAGGGTCCAAATTCAAATCCGAAAGTTGCCTATCGATCCCAAATAGACCTCGCACATAAAAAGGGACAAAGGCTAAATTAATGAGACTAAATTTTTACGAGGGGTCTACTAGTCCAAATTCGTACCTGGTCCAAAAACTCTAACTTTTCCATTATTCCTGACAACCTCGATACGGGCCACATTAATGTCGACACCGTCCAATTTATTTCGTCCTGAAACTCCCGAAAATTGACTACCAAGTTCAGGGTCTAAATAACGGCGAAATTTGATCGAGTGCGATTCTAGCGAAATCTCTAGTTTAAAATAATAACCGAGAGTGATCAGTTCTCGGGCGAGATTCTACTAGAAGCACACTGACAAATCGCGCGTTTTATAAATCCCAAAAATGGGTCAAAATCTGGAATGTTACAATTCTTCCCCCCTTACAAAAATTTCGTCCTCGAAATTTACAGTCCAACCTGACTACTCAAACAAATGGGGGTATTGGTGTCGCATCACTTCCTCGCTTTCCCATGTGGCGCCTTCCGTCCCGTGACTTTCCTGACAACTCTGAGCTGTTCTTAACCTTTCCCGGATAATCTTTACCGTTTCCATCGACTGTTGAACCAACTCTGCACCCGTTATACTTCTTTCTCCTACTTCGTCCCAACACAACGGTGTTGTGCACGCCTTACCATAAAATGCTTCAAAAGGTGTCATTCTGATGCTCTGCTGAAAACTGTTATTGTAGGCAAATTCCACTAAGTGCAACTGTTCTTCCCATTTGCCTTGAAAATCTAATACACACGCTCTCAGCATATCCTCCAAAGTCTGAATAGTCCTCTCAGACTGGCCATCTGTCTGCGGATGATAGGCCGTACTGAATTGCAACTTAGTTCCCATGGCGGATTGCAGGCTTTTCCAAAAATTTGCAGTAAACCGGGGATCACGGTCCGAAGTTTCTAGCTCGAAGTCCTTTCGCACTGCCAGGAAGTACGCTGACTTGGTCAGTCTGTCCACTACCACCCAAATAGAGTCGTGTCCCCTCTGGCTTCTTGGCAGTCCCGCTACAAAGTCCATTGTGATGTGTTTCCATTTCCATTCTGGGATTTCCAACGGCTGTAACATCCCACTAGGCTTACAATGTTGTGCCTTCACTTGTTGGCACGTCAAGCACTTAGCTACATACTTGGCCACATGTACCCTTATTCTATTCCACCAGTAATATTACCGCAAGTCCTGACACACCTTAGTACTACTCGGGTGGACACTACACTTACTGTGAAATTTCCATTCAAATTTTTCCTCCTCGAGTTTCGCCTCTTCGGGTAAACACAATCATTCCTAGGACCTCAAGATTTCTATCCCCAAATACCGGGAAATCCGACTTCCACTGATCGGTATCCCTCTCAATGAGTCTCGTGATCCATAGATTGCCATTCCTTATTCTGGGCCTAGATTTCCAAACTAATCCTCAAGGCGGTCAACAGATTCAATATCCAGTTCACCTTAAATTCAACTTCCGAGTTCCTGAGCCTATCCGACAAGGCTCACTCTCTAACCATCATACGCGCCATCACTGGCTTACGGCTTAACACACCTATTACTCTTCTAGCCCTATCATGGCGACACCAGTCATCGCAATCAGTTCCTCGTTGTGCATCGGATAAGTCCTCTCGTACGACCTCAAACGGCGCGACACATACGCTACAACTCTACCGTGTTGCATCAACACACACTCAAGTCTTCTTGATGAAGCGTCACTATAGACCTCGAATCATCCCGGTTCAGGTTAAACATTCAATACCGGGGTCATTATCAGCCTACGCTTCAGCTCTTGGAAACTCTAATCACAGTGATCATTCCATTCAAACGGATTTCCTTCCCAATCAGTTGTGCCCGTAGCACGGCCATCAACGAGAATCTTCCACAAAACGTCAATAATCGCCAGCCAAATCTAAGACACTGCTAGCCTCCGTTATTGGCATCAATCTTGGCTACTTAGTCATCACCTCGACCTTAATTGAGTTCACTGTAATTCCATTCCCCTATATTATAAGTCCAAGGAACGTTATTCTATTGAGCCAAAATTCGCACTTGCCATACTTGGCGTGGAGTGCATATTCTCTCAAGATTCGCAACTCATCAGTCAGACTTGCTTCTTGCTTCTAGACTCCTTGAGTCTCCCAATACATCGTCCACGAAAATCCGTTACGAGCTAATCACCTAATTCTTGAAACACTCGGTTCATAAGGTCCATAGAAGCAGCGAGGCATCCCTTAGACCAATGGGCGTTATCATGAACGCATAGTGCCCATACCTCGTCTGTTAAGCAGTTGTAATCACATCCTCTTTTTCATATCCTTAACGGAAAGTTTCCAGTCCGTAACACAATCTTAGGGACATCCTCTTTCTGAATTCTTTACCGGTGACATCCGTCCATAATTCAACCTTAGAGGACACTAAAGTTCCTTGTAATTTATCGTACAAACTATCGATCCTCGGTAATGGGTACTCATTCCTTTTTGTCACCTGGTTCTGCTGTCAATAATTTATGTACCATTTAAAATTCCTGTCCTTTTTCCTCATACCAAACACAGGAGTTTCCCCATAGAAACATACTAGGGAAAATAAAATTTTGTCCCCGAGTTCTAACATCTGAACCTTCAATTCCTTTGATTTTTGGCAAGGATACTCAATACAATGCCCTTGAAAATTTGCTCAACTCCCGGGCCAAATCTGTCACGATTCCACTTCTAGTCCTAGTGGCAGCCCCGAAATTTCTAAGGAAAGACCTCGGAAAGTTATCCGGCTTTAGTTCCGTCACGATCGTGTCAACCACGCCCACTAAGCGTCCTTCACAAACTTTATTTGCCATCTAATCATCTCAAGCACGGGCATCCAAGGAATCGAGATTCCTCCTTGACTTCCCTGAAATCCAAACCTCAAATGTCCATTCGGACTAAATTGGATTACTCTATTGTCAGAGTTCATTTCAGCCTTTTGCCTTACGAATCACTCCGTATAAATTTTCCACGACAAAATTGTACAAGACCAATACTGCCAAGTCGACACTCCTTTCTCTACTATCAAATACTGTCTCGCAGTTAGGACACCTCAACGACACCATCACTTTATCATTCGAAGAATTGTCACGCCAATCGTGACTCAGGCATAACCGGCTCAATTCCATCTAATTCAACTAGTTGTTCTGACTCCCACTTTCGATGCAAGCCTCAGAACGACTTGATTGACGGTTCGGCTTTCTGATATCCTTCCTAGTCAGTGGAACAAATCATCTATCTCCCCGTCATCTGCTTCTTCCAGAGGCGGCGGTTATCCTTATTTTAAGCAAATCACTATCCAGGAGTAGTTGCACTTTCCAACTGCTCTCGCTCTATCACTTGAACTCCTTCATACACTCTCCCATCGTTCTTAATGTTCAGCGAGATCAGTAGGTTTCAGAGATCCGACTCCAGTCCATTTTGGAATTTCCGTACCCTGTCCTGTGGATCCTCACAAGCCAAGCGGACTCCGTTTCATATCGTTCCATAGTCATCCGCTCTCGGCAAAATAGTATACATTCCGCCAATTTCCTTCCTTAGGCATTCTCCCGGAAAACACTTCCCATAAAAATTCTCAATAAACATGGCCCAAGTCCGGGCTGTACTCATCGGGAACATCCTATCCCTGGTGGTCTTCCACCCATTCTTTTCGTCCTTCTGCAGTTAATACACTGCCAATGCTACTTTCTCAGCCTCGGTGTACCCCGATATGTCAAAGGCTTTCTCAACTTTCATTGCCAATCTCGGTGCAGCCTCTGGGTCACCCTTACTATTGAACTTAAGAAGGTTCAACTCGAGAAATCATTCCACCAATTAATGCACTCGCCTAATGGCCACTATCTGAATTTGGCCTAACTGGCCTTATTCCTAATCATAGCAGTAATCACTGCAACCTCAGCAGCCTAGGCAATGACGGCGGCCCCTTTCCCGAGCTGGCCTGCCCATACATTCCTTATTCTTATAGGGCCCGAGTCACAACCTCTAATCTCAGGCCTCGGGCCTCATGGCCTATTTCACTTGATTGCTCTTGGGTTTCCTTACCCCTTATATTGTCATTCATACTGCCTCACTATTCAACTACCTGTTATAACTCCCCTAAGGGATCAGAGACTTAAACCAATCTAACCGGTCTAAAGTCCTAGGCAGGTATCACGATAGCAGTCAAGCAATCAGCATGCGATCAAGCATAATAGCACAACATCTCAACCAAGGAGATTCGCGTACTTACCTCGAGTCCTGCCGCACCTGCACTTTACGGTCAGTTCGACAACCAGTCAATCACTACACAAACAATCAGGAGGTACACGTAGCATGCAAGGTCTCTCTACTGGCTACCCAAGGTCATCGCTCCTTATCACTCCAAGCTTCGACCTAATTGGATCGAGCTGACCTTGCTCTGATACCAATTCAAACGGGGATGTCACGCCCCGAACCCCACGGCGCGCCACATCCCTCGCCAAGGTCGATTTGACTGCGACGTCCCAGGACGCGTCGCCGACCCAAACCCAACACAGAGAATTAAAGCACATGCGGAAGTAATTAAAACCACCCGTACATTAAAATATACCTAACCAAGGATAGCCATACAACAACCAGTACGGATAATTATACACTTACTTTGACATCGGGAAACATACACAATATTCGTATACAGCCCACACTTAAAAAGAATCAAAAGCGGGTACAGCTCGGCAATCAAGCATCATATCTAGCCGGGGCTCCTCCCAAAACGTTTCAGTGCATCTGGCATCCTCAAGGTTGGGGGTCTGAAAAATCGGTTTTCAACAATCGTGAGAATAAATCTCAGTGAGTAATTCCATAAACCTAAACTAGGCTAACGTGCACCTCCTGACAAGCAAGTTAAACACACTAAGCAGTGTACCATTAAACAACCATAAAATCATAGGCTCACAGCCCAAATCATATATATCACCGCCCTGCAGGTTAGGCATTTTATCAACAATGAATCGACCCGTAGGCCCGGCCCGAAGGCCACAATTTATTCCGACCCGAAGGCCATGACGCAAAGGTCATCAACAGTTAAATCGACCCGAAGGCCATGACCCAATGGTCATCCACAATTAAATCGACCCGAAGGCCATGACCCAATGGTCATCACAATTAAATCGACCCGAAGGCCATGACCCAATGGTCATCAACAATTAAATCGACCCGAAGGCCTGATCCGTCGGTCACAATTACATTCGACCCGTAGGCCTGACCCGTCGGTCCTCACAAATAAATCGACCCGAAGGCCTGACCCGTCGGTCACAATTATATTCGACCCGTAGGCCTGACCCGTCGGTCCTCACAAATAAATCGACCCGAAGGCCTGACCCGTCGGTCACAATTATATTCGACCCGTAGGCCTGACCCGTCGGTCCTCACAAATAAATCGACCCGAAGGCCTGACCCGTCGGTCACAATTATATTCGACCCGTAGGCCTGACCCGTCGGTCCTCACAAATAAATCGACCCGAAGGCCATATGTGCCCCTGCTTAGCATGCAAAAATGTGTGTCTGCAGTTCATCTCTCAGGCAACACTGCGACTTCTAACAAGCATGCAAATCCACTCAAAGACATGCAATTAAATCATGTCAAGTCATACTCCAACAATGCCATGACTGGTTCTAGTAGCAATTCAATATATTTAACTTAGTCATGACATGCCCTAATAACACAGTTTAAAAGCAATTAAGCTTAAACACACCACTGGCACATAATTCTCGTAAATAACCCATCCAAGTTCACGAATTCGGGTCCACTTTACTACTTCCTTTCTCGGCCCATCAAGGCACTCAACATAACATCCGGCCCATCAAGGCACTCAACATAACATCACCACATCCATCATCAATGAGCCCACATATCAGCCACTAACTCAGGTAATCACGGCATATTTAGAATTTCTTTAATTAAGTCCTAAATAATCCGAATTTAGGCAAATAAATCTCAATAATTCTTGCCCATGAATAGCCCACCATAGGATGTTAAACCGCATCAAAATCGGCATCTAAAGCTTCCAATTCATCACATATATCACCACAATTAAGTCAGCCCACCAATCAAATCCTAAACCACTTAATTAACCTCTAATCATTCGCGCCTCGTCCCGGTTCAGTATCAGCATGGGCAACCCCCACACGGGCCTCTCTAGCCCAATAAATCTCCTCAAAAAGCTCTATTTGTCTCCCCAAAATATCGCCCAAATTAGCCACCACGAGAACCAAACTAGACGCGCTCTATAATTCACAATTGAATCCGAATTTAACTCGAACTCGGGCCGCTTCAATTCAATGCTACCAGCCATCTCACTGTCCAATCTGAGCCTCTGAACCACAATTAAAAATTATCACACTAAGCCTCGGAGCAGCCACAATATCCGCCTCTAATGATTATCACAATTTAACCCCTAAAACACCCTAATTACCCCAAAAACCAGTCTAGAAATGCAATTTGTCCTAATTAGGGCTTAGGGTCAAACTCACCGGGTGTCCTACGCTTAAAACGGCCGGATGAACAGTAACCAGCTCGGGTGAACAGTGCTTGGCCGGAAAATGAACAGTAACCGGCGTGAACAGTGCTCGCCGGAACAGTGACCGGCCGGAAAATGAACAGGAGCGGGGACGGCGGGGCAGGCAGCCGGCTGGTTGCTGGGGGCTGGGTGAGGCGGCAGCGGCGGTGGGACAGCTCTGGCGGCGGCACCGGCGCTCCGGCGAAGGCTTCCCACGGCCGATCAAGGGAGGAAGAGAGAGAGAGAGAGACCAGGAGAGGGAGAGTGAGGGGAAAAAGGGTTCTGGCTAAGGTGAGGGAGATGGCAGTCCTTGGCGACGGCACCGGCGACCTCGCGGCGGCAACGGGTGGCGCGGCGAACCGGCGAACAGTGGTGGCCGGTCGCGACAAGCTCGCGAGCTGCGACGTCCGGGCGCGGCGAGCTCAAGCAGCAGCTGGACTAGCTCGCGGCGGCGACGGCGACGGTCGGAGCGGCGGGGAAGGCGGCGGCGACGGCCAGGCGCGACTGGGCCAGGTCGAGCGCAGAGAGCAGCGGCGACGGTCCACTGTCGCGCGCGCGAGAGGGAGAGAGAGAGAGAGTTGTCGGGGCGGAGGCTGGCGACCGGCGCGGCGGAGGCTGGCGACCGGCGCGGCGGAGGCTGGCGACCGGCGAGTGGCGAGGCAGCGTCGGGCAGAGGCGGCGTCGGCTGGGCGAGCAAGAAGGAGGAGCAGCCGAAGACCAGTCCCAGGGACGCCCGAGGAAGAAGAAGAGAAGAAGAGAGAGGAGAGAGAAGAAAAGAGAAAAAGAAAGAGAAGAAGGGGAGAGAGAGTCTGACAGAGGGGAGGGGGAGACGTGACCGGGCGTAGGGGGGGCGCGCACGGTCCCGAGGAGAAGAGAGAGAGAGAGAGAGAAAAATAAGAATTTATACTAATTCAAATATTAAACGCAAATCGAGGGTCCAAATTCAAATCCGAAAGTTGCCTATCGATCCCAAATAGACCTCGCACATAAAAAGGGACAAAGGCTAAATTAATGAGACTAAATTTTTACGAGGGGTCTACTAGTCCAAATTCGTACCTGGTCCAAAAACTCTAACTTTTCCATTATTCCTGACAACCTCGATACGGGCCACATTAATGTCGACACCGTCCAATTTATTTCGTCCTGAAACTCCCGAAAATTGACTACCAAGTTCAGGGTCTAAATAACGGCGAAATTTGATTGAGTGCGATTCTAGCGAAATCTCTAGTTTAAAATAATAACCGAGAGTGATCAGTTCTCGGGCGAGATTCTACTAGAAGCACACTGACAAATCGCGCGTTTTATAAATCCCAAAAATGGGTCAAAATCTGGAATGTTACAATTCCAAATATTCCTTCAAATAATCCTGGAGAAACATCTGCAAGTGCTCCTCCTATTCCAAACATCAGTGGCATAGATAACAGGTCAGGAATTTCCAGACCAGTTTATCAAACTACTCCTGATTTCTCCGATCCCACTCCTTCCGAAATGGAAGATCCTGAGATCAATGTTTTGGAAATAATTTTTGAACCCGATAAGATTGCTTTAAATAAAGAATTTAATTCATCTGAAAATAAACTTTTTAGAGATTGGTTCTTTACTAATTTTAGAAATCAATCTCTTGAAATCAAAAAGGAATATTATGATTACATGTACCAACATGAAATCGAAATATTCTTCTTTGATTGGTTTGAAAATATATTTCTAAAAGAAAAACAGATTTTTGCTTTAGATCAATTTTATAAGTGGAAATTGGACGATGGACATATCATCGAATCCAATCATCCTCCTCTCAGAAAAATTAAATTTGGACATCGAGAGACTGAGATCATAGCCTCTCCTTTCAAAACAGCTTCTGAAATAGATGGCATAGGCATCAAAAAGATTGTTGAACAAAATAATTTTTCTAATCAACATCTTTACACTATAGGAAAACAACTAGATCGGATTGAAAATCTAACTCAAAATAGTTCTTCTTCCTCTTCTATAACAATTTCAAAAAGGGATTTAAAACCCCCACTTTTTAAAAATTTTGAAATTCCAAAAAATCCTAGTCTTGAATTTGCTAAAGCCTTAGAGGAAAGGAAAAAACTCCTCAAGGGGAAAGCAGTTTTGATTCCTAAAAATCCCATAATTCTGGATACCCCTTTAATACAAAATCTGAGTGTTAAAGACACTCCAGATCGTGTTGAACCTTCCAATCAAATTAACCTTTTAGATAAATCCGATACTGAATCTCTTCCAGAGATAAATCGTATCACTTGGAAGGATCCTCAGAAACTATATTATTCTCGTGCCACTCCTCCTGATATTCTCACAGAAGAAACCTTTTCTAAAGTCCAAAACAAATATTCTTCTGATGCTATCTATGAGTGGAATATAGATGGTGTTTCTGAGCAAAATCTCATAAATATTCTGACCCAAATGGTCATGCTTGCAAATACTTATAAAACCATTCCTGATACTTCCGATCATTCTGTTGCTTATCTTTTAATAGCCGGATTTACTGGTCTGCTCAAAGGATGGTGGGATAACTACCTGAATGATGAGCAAAGATCTCAAATTTTAAACGCTCACAAACTCGACCCCTTTGGTCAAATTATTCTTGATGAAGATGAACAACCTATCCAAGATGCTGTCAATACTTTGATATTTTCTATCTCCCAACATTTTCTCGGTGACTCTTCTCATATTCTCGATAAGAACCAAGATCTTCTGTCCAATATGAAATGCAGATCTTTAGGAGAATTCCGAGAATATAAAGAAATATTTTTGCAAAGAGTTTTCCAAAGAACTGATTGCAATCAATCTTTCTGGAAAGAAAAATTTCTTGCTGGTTTACCAAAACTCATAGGAGAACAAGTTCGCAGTAAGATAAGAGAAGAATATGGAAATCAAATCCCATATGATCATCTTTCTTATGGTGAATTAACCTCTTATGTGTATAAAATTGGAACACAAATGTGCACTAATATACGCCTCCAAAAACAAATCAAGAAAGAACAAAAACTTTCTAAAAAAGGTTTAGGAGATTTTTGTGCACAATATGACCCTTCTTTTGCATCTTTTGAAAAATCTAAATGTTCAGGAAAATGTTCTTCCAAAAAGAAAGAACATAAAAAATTTTATAAGAAACCTTACAAAAGGAAATTTGATAAAAAAATCTTTTAAAAAGGAAGAAAACAATAGTTCTGAAAAGGATAAAAAATCCAAGAAATCAAAGAAAGATTTCAAAAATATCACTTGCTATAACTGTGGCAAAAAAGGTCACACATCCCGATTTTGCAAAATCAGCAAAAAGGTCAATGAGTTAAATTTAGATGAAGACACTATTAATCAGCTCAATCAATTAATGGTTGAAACTGATAATAGTTCTTCTGAGGAATCTGATTTTACAACAGTAATATTGAAAGATTACACAATGTAGAAACTGAAATACAAGTGCAGGACAAAGAAAATTCTTTGGTAGAATTTTGCCGTTGCTTAGACTATTTGTAGTCTAGAGCGACAAGTTTTTCTACTCTATAAAAGACTTCTAGAAAGACTAAGACTTTAGTTAGGACCAGGAGCTTACTTGGACTAGAAAGGATATAGAAAGAACTGGTCTAACTTGTCTGATGGTTTAGAAAATATAGAAAGGATGGAAAGGGACTTGGAAGACTTTCAGAAGGGTTGAGAAAGTGAGAGGTTCTCAGAATTTTTCCGAATGCCTTCTTAGAGAATGAGAGTTCTCTTTTATAGGCAAACAAGGTTCCTGTAGAAATAGTTCACGGGTAATACTGTAGCAAATAGTACTAAGTGCACAGTGTTACAGTGAATAGTAATTATGAAAAGTATTGAAAGATGAGAAAGCACGCGGACTCCTTTCGGCTTAGTCATGATGTTGTCGTCAGGAATCTTTCGGCGTTTTCTTTCTCCTAGGAAAATTTGGAAAGATCTTCTACCGGCTCTTCTTCTTCTTCTTCATCTTTCACACTTGCCCAATTGCGTGGGATGGGACTTATTCCAGGGATGCCATAGCAATCATCCTCATTGGAATTTCCGCTGTGATGAGATTGGGAAGAACCTGTTTCTTCCAAGTCTGAAAGGGCTTGCTTCAGCATTCCTGTCAATTGTTGAAGGGATTGGGCAGAAGCCAGTCTAGAAAGCACGAATCCTTTGTCATGCAGAAAGGGGGTAATTTCTTCATTGGTGATTGGCTTAAGATCCCTAGCAAGCAACCATTCTGCCACTGCTGTTCTGGTTGCCTTATGGAAAAATTTGAAACCATCCCACCATTTGACTTTGAATCGTCTGATGAGGATAGGAATATTGTTATCATTGGATTTTCTGTATTCAAAATACCATCCGGTGACCCATGATAGGCCGAAGTAATAGAAAAAGAGCATCATCTTGGGGAGATTTTTCTCATATGGAAGTGGAGAGAATTTTTCTAGAAAGAGTTCGTAACTGGGTAGGAGCCTTGGATGGATGATTTCATCGATGGGTCCCAAATGATCCCACCAACGAATAAACCAATATGGGATATTCTGGATATTGAAATTTTCAAAATAGAATAGCCAAGTATGGGAATTGTTGGCATTCTTTATCCAAAAGGTATTCCACCAAGCCTGTTGGTAATCAAAATATGAAAAGGATGTCTTATATGGAAGGGCTTCATTTGTTTTGATATTGAACTTGGTTAATCCCAGGGGATTTGGTTTCCATTGGGAAGGGTGGATGACCCTGTGAATTATGGCTTTGGAATAATTTATGTGCCCTTGGCTAGAAAAATGTTTGAAGGTAACCGATTCGGTTTCCTCCAAGATTCTTTCATAAAATTCTCTTGTTTTGTAAATATCATGAGGTGTATAAAGAAAATTTTCAGAAAACATATTTCTAGCAAAAACATAAGGATCTGCATTATAAAAACCATTTTCAGCGTTGCAAACATTTTGAAATATGGTTTTATGAGAAAATTTTGATTTTGGAGGGGTATTTTGAGTTGATTGAATTACCACCTCGCTAGAAATTGTTTTTCCCTTAGCCATGGCTATGGGAGAGGTCACGCTCCGAACTCCCATCGAGCCCGTGACATCCCTCTCCTCGGTCGGAAGAGTGCGACGTCCCAGGAATAACGTCGCCGACCCAACGATCCATCAAAGTTAAATCGCAGCGGAAGCAATCAAAAATCCCGGACAATAAAATTGGAGAACACCAGGAAGGAACAAATCGCCAAACTACCAAGCATATATTACACTTCCAAATATTTACATCATCCGCCAATACAAACCACAAAATAATTTATAAGCATGCCGAACTATAAACTCCAAACCACCAAAATATCAAGATCAGCTCTCTAGGTCAGCACTATCCAAAAATGGGGCACATCCTCCTCCCAGAACTATCCCCTGCGCCCTCTCAAAGGCGTCCACTTTGACTCACTGTCCTCGGCATCACCACATGAATCCTCCGCAGCTGTTTGCTCACCTGACGACTCCGAGTCGACCTCAATCTCGGCATTCAGGCGGGAGCTCTGAAATGGTTTGGTTGAAACAACCATGAGATCACATCTCAATAAGTCACAACCTAAGCCCCACCTAGGCTATCACGTAATTCCAGACACATCCAAACGCGCAACCAAACAACCACACAATCAGCAATCAAACATTTACACATACCTGGACTCTATACATACGCACCATGCACGTTAGCCCACAATCCCAACATACAATTCTTGCACACATGCCATCACACACTTTTCACATATCAACACACACGCCAATCATACCACAGCAATACATCACAGCCGCGCGCGTGCCTCGATTATAAAGCAAAACCCACTTGGGCACGTCCCATACCATGCCTAGCAGAATTTACCCCATAATCGCGCACTGCATCACGCGATACAAACACACTCGCACACTAACTCACACCATGCATCACTTTCTCAATCCTCACATGTCAAGCCAAATCCCGCTCGTTCTCAACCTTTCCACCACTACCGCGCCCGCGTAAAACGCATCAGGCCAACGGTCTTCTGACCTCGTCAGGCATCGACACCCCGTCGGGCCGGGCATCGTCACCTCGTCAGGGACGGCATCGTCCCGCGTAAACGAACACGCCTCAGGACGGAATCCTACACACACTTTCCTTCTACCGCGCCCGCGTAAAACGCATCAGGCCAACGGTCTTCTGACCACGTCAGGCATCGTCACCCCGTCGGGCCGGGCATCGTCACCTCGTCAGGGACGGCATCGTCCCGCGTAAACGAACACGCCTCAGGACGGACCTTACCCCGCGTAAACGAACACGCCTCAGGGTATCACTTTTCCCATCAATCCTACATTCTCGTACCTTCATTCCACACTCTCCACACGTACCACACGGCCACACATACACACGGTCACACACAATCTCACACCTCCCATACACATCACAAATGCACATATTCTCATCACACGAACACATTCCACGACCCACATACACTTATCACACGAATTCAATGCACATTCACATTTCCACGCCACCACACCTCACGGCCACACACACGGCGTACCACCGCATCACATTCAGTCCAATGCACAATTCAGAACCAGCCAACCACAGCACACAAAACAGTTAATCCAATAAACCCGATCAAGCCAATACAATTCCAATTAATCACACCATTCAACCCCGATCGATCGTCAATGTCACAGTCCTAACCGAGCCTCCTAAACCTCGAATTTCCCTCGCCAATCAGTCCATAACCATCAACTATCCAGCCCCTAATTCAGTCCTAAACAGCCACCAAATCAGTCACAAATTTGTCTAAACCGGGTCCAAACTGGGCAGTTGCGCAGTGACAGAAATCCATTTGAAATAAATAGTAAACGAACTCCAAAAATTCTAAATTTTGGATATGTCATAAAACACATCTTGATAAACATTTCTTATGAAGAACACGAAATCTGGTTCAATCTTCAACCATGACTTTTTGTCCCTCGAAGTCAGACCAAAATCAGTTCCTTCAAACAGACCGTTTTGTCCTCAAAATAAATTTATTTCAACACCCAAATCACCTTGAAAATAATTGAAATTTTTATATGTTATAGCCACGAATGTCCCCAACAACTTTTGTGAAGAAATTATTTTGAAAATAGGCCTATAAAAATTTATAAAAATTCGAACAGACCCGAAGGTCGGGTGAACAGTAAATCGGACAGACCCATTTCGGTCCAAAGATGGACTTCCGAATGGCATCAAATGATTTCCAAAAATTACAAAATTAAATTATGTTATACCTCAAGATGTTGGCAACAACTTTCATGAAGAAACCTTCCTCAAATTCAGCCCACAAAAATCTATACAAAAATAGTAAACCAGGCGGGTACAGTAACCGCGAATCCGCGACTCACCCCGAACCTCACGGATTCAAACCCGAACCGATTTCTACCGAATTCCAACCGCCAAAACTCATTTCCCGACGTCTAATCCAACCCGCAACAACCACTAACAGCCATACTCAGCAACCAATAACCACGATCAACCACCAAAAACCATTATCGACACCTTAATCAACCTCTAAATCCTCTAAACCATACTCGAACGAGTCCGAAAATACCCGACGTCCTAAATAGGGATTAGATCGCGACTTACCTGGTTCTAGACTAAAGCGGCTAGAACGTAGCGCGGCGGCGAACGGCGGGGACGGCGGTGGACGGCTTGCTCCGGCGATGATCGGCGATCCAAGGCCGAGAAAGAGAGGAGAGGATTTTTGGTGAGGGAGAGAGGGAGAGAGTTCTCTGTTGGGGGGGGGGGTGTTCTGCCGTGGGGGAGGGGAATGAGTGAGGAGAGAGAGAAATTTTTGGTCTTAAAGGGGGGTTTGACCACTTTTCCAAAATTCCAATATTGCCCCTCTAATACTTGGTCCACATTGTTCCAAACCAAAATATCTAAGGGCGTTTTGGTCCAATATTTTGGGGCTGATATTTATCCACAATTAATCTCCAAATTCAATTTCCAAAATCCCCAAAATTCGGATTACCCAAAAATAGGCCTAGGGGCAAAGTCGTAATTTTCCGATCCCGGGCCGAATTTCCATTTTTCGACTATGCCAACCCCAAATATCATTGGCCACACTAAAATGACGTCATCCTCGTAAAAATAGTCGCGCACGATCCCGAAAATCGACATCCAAGTCCGAATCCAATTTCGCGATCAAAATCGCACAATCTCAATTTTAGGGTCTCTCACTAACGGGCGGCTGTTTAGGGATTACGCGTATCGACCTAGGGTTATTCGAGTCATGGTGACCTCAATCGTCACCGAAGGTCGACTCATGATCGAGTTCTTAGGTCCACGTACATTTCCCTAGGTAGCCATTCCCTAAAGGTTAGTATCCCGAGAATGATCAGTTCCGGGCGAGACTTACTAAAATGAAATAAGAAATAACATCTATTTCATCGATTCCGGAAATAGGTCGAAATTCAGGATGTTACAAGAGAGGGGTCAGAACTTACCATTGCCGTAGAAGGCTGTGGCTGATTATTAAAGGCTTGCTGGAGGAGTTGTAACGCCTCTTCCTTAGAAAGTTGTGTTATATCAAATTGTGAGGATTCAGGGGTAGGCTGTTTAGAAAGAGAAATAGGCTCTTGTTTAGCCTGGTTAGAAATGGTGGTTATATTCAAGGATGGTTGTGTGGCTTGGAGCCAAGTTCTGATATTTGTTAATCCGGGTGATTTTTTCTCAGAAGAGGGTTCTGCAATTTCTTTGCCTTTGTCTCTTCTGGTGGGTTTGTTGGGAGGCTTTGGAGGCATTTTCCCTGTAAAAATTCTCGAGTAAGAAAGTCTGGAAGAGAATTTGAAGAACCATTAATGAACTCTATATCAAAATCAAAGACAGATAGAATGGCTTGCCATCTAGCAAAAATCTGTTTAGAAGCAATGTTTTGAACATCTTTTTGCAAAACATCCTTTGCAGATTTGCAATCAATTCTCAATAGAAATTTTTGATTCAAAAGATCACCTTGAAACTTAGAAATAGAAAGTACAATAGCAAGAATTTCTTTTTTGATTGTGGAGTAATTCTTTTGACAATCATTCCAATGTTTGGAGACAAACTGAACAATCTGTTCTTTGTTGTCTTTGGATTGTTTAAGAATTCCTCCATAACCAATGTCAGAAGCATCAGTTTCAACAATTTTAAAAGCATGAGGATCAGCAAGATGTAAGCAAGGAATTTCCTTGACAGTTCGCTTGATTTGTCTTACTATATCTGTATGAACCTGAGTCCATGGTGGAGGATCCTTTTTGAGCCTCTGATGGAGTGGTTTACAGATTATGTTAATGCGAGGAAAGAAATCAATAATGTAATTTAAACTCCCTAGAAATCTTTGCAATTGATTTTTATCTCTGATTTCATCAGGAAATTTTTCAGAAAATATTATCGACCTTTCAATTGGAATGATGGTTCCTTGGTGAATATAATGTCCTAGAAACCGTATTCTGGTTTTAAAAAGGGATATTTTGGTAGGTGAAACTACCAAACCATTTTTCTTTACAACGTTTATGAAATGATGGATATGTTTGAAATGTTTTTCTATGGAAGTAGAAAATATTAAAACATCATCAATGTAAACAATAATATAATCAGAACAATGATTAAAAATATCATTCATAATCCTTTGAAATTCAGAAGGAGCATTTTTCAATCCAAAAGGCATGACATTCCATTCATATTGGCCAAAAGGAACAGTAAAGGCTGTTTTGTACCGATCCTTTTCGCTAATCTGGATCTGCCAAAAACCAGATTTCATATCAAATTTTGAAAAGATTTTTGCATCATAAAGTCTATTTAACAAATCTTTTTTATTCGGAATTGGATATCTTATCCATTTTAAAGCCATATTCAAAGGTTTATAGTTAATTACTAATCTTGGGACTCCTCTTTCTAGTTCAGCATTTTTGTTGACATAGAAAGCAGAGCAACTCCAAGGTGATTGGCTTTTCCTAATAAGCTTCTTCTCAAGAAGTTCTTGTATTTCCTTTTGACAAAAATTTAGAACTTCATGACTCATTTGAGAAGGTCTGGCTTTAGTAGGGATATTTTTCTCAGAAAAATCTGGTTCATAGGGTAAATCAACTATGTGACTTTTACGAGACCAAAATGCATTAGGAATATTAGAGCATATAGAATTCTTGATTTGGTTTTCAAGATCAAAAATCCTTTTCTGAAGGCTTCCTTCAGAAAGGGTTTTGTCAATTCTTTTGTATTCAAGATCGTCTTTCAAAAATTGTAAATGAGATTCTTTATCTTGAATGATACAATTAATCTCAGAAATAGAATGTTCTTGAAGGGTATTTAAATTTCTGGTCTGAGGTTTTGAAATGAAATCAAAGCAAATTCTTTTACCTAAGGTTTCAGTCTCAATTCCTCGTTCAGAAACTTTAAAAGGTTGAAGTAGATTGATGAAAGGTGATCCCAAAATAACATTTTGTTTAATATTTTTGACAAGAAGAAAAGGAGTTTTAAAAGAGATTTGGTCTTTCACAACTTCTGCTTCAGGAATTTTGAAGTTTATTTTCAATTTGTCTCCAGAGGCTGATTTAAGAGATTGGTAGGTTTTCTCAAAATATTTGGTAGGGATAAGACCTTCTTTTATGCAATTAAGATCTGCACCAGTGTCAAAAAGGGCTGTAGTTTCTAAAACAAATTCATTTTGGACTTTTATGGAAATATTAATAATCCATTTTCTAGTAGTTATTTCAGAAAGCATTAAAAGAAAATTTGTGTCAGAAGAAGAAGGATGTTGAGGAACATCTTCAAAGTCTTCTTCCTTTTGTTTTTCATTTAAACCTTTTAATTTGAGTTCCAAAATGTCCTTTTGCATAGAAATTTGGGCTGTTTTGAGCTCTCGAATTTCTTGCTTTTGTTTGTTGATTTCTTGAGTAAGATCATTTATAGAAATGGATTTAGAAGCAGACTTTTTTGTTTTGCTGAGGATAGTAGAAATATTATAAGGATTATCAGTTTGGACAGAGGGTTTTTGCTTTTGAAAACTATTCAAATATTTTAACTTTGTTTCAGGATCAGAAATTTGATCAAAAGTTTGTAGAAGAACTTCTTCTTCTTTTGTCAAAACATTTATTTCAAAATCTTCTTCTTCGGTTTCTGTATTAGAAGAAGTTTCTAAATCATAAATCTGTAATCCTTCTTCAAAATCAGATTCCTCAGAAGAACTATTATCAGTTTCAACCATTAATTGATTGAGCTGATTAATAGTGTCTTCATCTAAATTTAACTCATTGACCTTTTTGCTGATTTTGCAAAATCGGGATGTGTGACCTTTTTTGCCACAGTTATAGCAAGTGATATTTTTGAAATCTTTCTTTGATTTCTTGGATTTTTTATCCTTTTCAGAACTATTGTTTTCTTCCTTTTTAAAAGATTTTTTATCAAATTTCCTTTTGTAAGGTTTCTTATAAAATTTTTTATGTTCTTTCTTTTTGGAAGAACATTTTCCTGAACATTTAGATTTTTCAAAAGATGCAAAAGAAGGGTCATATTGTGCACAAAAATCTCCTAAACCTTTTTTAGAAAGTTTTTGTTCTTTCTTGATTTGTTTTTGGAGGCGTATATTAGTGCACATTTGTGTTCCAATTTTATACACATAAGAGGTTAATTCACCATAAGAAAGATGATCATATGGGATTTGATTTTCATATTCTTCTCTTATCTTACTGCGAACTTGTTCTCCTATGAGTTTTGGTAAACTAGCAAGAAATTTTTCTTTCCAGAAAGATTGATTGCAATCAGTTCTTTGGAAAACTCTTTGCAAAAATATTTCTTTATATTCTCGGAATTCTCCTAAAGATCTACATTTCATATTGGACAGAAGATCTTGGTTCTTATCGAGAATATGAGAAGAGTCACCGAGAAAATGTTGGGAGATAGAAAATATCAAAGTATTGACAGCATCTTGGATAGGTTGTTCATCTTCATCAAGAATAATTTGACCAAAGGGGTCGAGTTTGTGAGCGTTTAAAATTTGAGATCTTTGCTCATCATTCAGGTAGTTATCCCACCATCCTTTGAGCAGACCAGTAAATCCGGCTATTAAAAGATAAGCAACAGAATGATCGGAAGTATCAGGAATGGTTTTATAAGTATTTGCAAGCATGACCATTTGGGTCAGAATATTTATGAGATTTTGCTCAGAAACACCATCTATATTCCACTCATAGATAGCATCAGAAGAATATTTGTTTTGGACTTTAGAAAAGGTTTCTTCTGTGAGAATATCAGGAGGAGTGGCACGAGAATAATATAGTTTCTGAGGATCCTTCCAAGTGATACGATTTATCTCTGGAAGAGATTCAGTATCGGATTTATCTAAAAGGTTAATTTGATTGGAAGGTTCAACACGATCTGGAGTGTCTTTAACACTCAGATTTTGTATTAAAGGGGTATCCAGAATTATGGGATTTTTAGGAATCAAAACTGCTTTCCCCTTGAGGAGTTTTTTCCTTTCCTCTAAGGCTTTAGCAAATTCAAGACTAGGATTTTTTGGAATTTCAAAATTTTTAAAAAGTGGGGGTTTTAAATCCCTTTTTGAAATTGTTATAGAAGAGGAAGAAGAACTATTTTGAGTTAGATTTTCAATCCGATCTAGTTGTTTTCCTATAGTGTAAAGATGTTGATTAGAAAAATTATTTTGTTCAACAATCTTTTTGATGCCTATGCCATCTGTTTCAGAAGCTGTTTTGAAAGGAGAGGCTATAATCTCAGTCTCTCGATGTCCAAATTTAATTTTTCTGAGAGGAGGATGATTGGATTCGATGACATGTCCATCGTCCAATTTCCACTTATAAAATTGATCTAAAACAAAAATCTGTTTTTCTTTTAGAAATATATTTTCAAACCAATCAAAGAAGAATATTTCGATTTCATGTTGGTACATGTAATCATAATATTCCTTTTTGATTTCAAGAGATTGATTTCTAAAATTAGTAAAGAACCAATCTCTAAAAAGTTTATTTTCAGATGAATTAAATTCTTTATTTAAAGCAATCTTATCGGGTTCAAAAATTATTTCCAAAACATTGATCTCAGGATCTTCCATTTCGGAAGGAGTGGGATCGGAGAAATCAGGAGTAGTTTGATAAACTGATCTGGAAATTCCTGACCTGTTATCTATACCACTGATGTTTGGAATAGGAGGAGCACTTGCAGATGTTTCTCCAGGATTATTTGAAGGAATATTTGGAATAATATCAACAGACCTTCGAGAAGAAGTAGAATGCCAGGAAGGGAGTGATCTGATGTCACAAGATCTTCTGGGAATATCAAAAGATTTTCTAGAAAATTGAATTGTCACTCTACCTTCAGGATGTTGAATGATATTGGTAGGATCAGAATTTTGAACAATTGGTTGGGGAATACGATTTTCTAATTCCCATTGATCAGGAAGAGTAATTTGATTCCAAGGAATTGTCCTGGGAATGGTGATATTTGCTTTAGAAATGTCAGTTTGTAACAGAAGGGTTTCTCTATTGGAATTTAATTTAAAGGCTTTGCTGCCAAAAGCAGAATTCATTACCTTGTAATAAACTCTGTAAATTAGAGCTATGGGAATAGATCCTTCAGCTATAGAATAATTATGAGTTTTTATTTGAAGAGTGAGAGATTTTAAAATGTTTTTGTCTTTGAGAGAAACAGTAAGACCAGGATGACTATCAAAATGAATTGGTCCACTGCAAAGACTAGTTTCTACGGCTCCAAGAATGGATTCATCGTATTTTAAAAGTCTCGCATCTCTCAAAACAAGAAGCAATGAAGTATCTAAACCTTCTTTGGTTAGGGGTTTTGCACCTACCTGTACCAAACCTATATGCATGTAATTCCATTTCTGAGAATGTTTCTTTATGGAATCCTTATTTAAGAGTTGTATTGAAGCAAAAGAATCAGAAAGAGGTATATCTCTCTCTTCGGTAACAATGACATAGTCATTATTTCCAAAGAGTTTAAATTTAGAGTGTTCATAAATTTTATCTAACTTGACCTTTGGAATAAACCAATTTTCAATAGACTTATTGAAATCTTCTATATTTATTTCTTCTCTATTTATGGGTCCTTGATCAGAAGGCATTTGTGATAAAGAACTAGAAGAAGATTCAGATCTTCTTAATAAATTCATTGCATAAGACTACTTTCTTCTTTTCGATAGATTTCGGCGAAGCTTACCAACGGACTTACTACCCCACTGGGTTTTACTGCCTGGAACACTTCCAGAAATCTCTGTGAAAAGACCCCACGAAGGGAATCGTCTTAACTGCGGATGAACTTATAAAGAATATCTTTATCTACCCCTTGGCTCTGATATCATAAAAGTGTCCAAGGATCTGGGGTCTATAAATAGAAGAGATATAAATGAAGAAGATATCTTCTACAAACTTTTGCATAAGACTACTTTCAAGGAATTTCCTTGACAGTTCGCTTGATTTGTCTTACTATATCTGTAAGCTCCTGGTCCTAACTAAAGTCTTAGTCTTTCTAGAAGTCTTTTATAGAGTAGAAAAACTTGCTACCCTAGGATCTGGGGATTATAAATAGCGAAAATATTAATATAGAATGAGATCAATTAATCCAAGCGTTTCCGTTTGTTATGAAAGACGATTGGAGAGAAATGTAATAAATATATAAAAACAAGAAAAATATATGTGATATTTAAACGCTGCTCTATTCGATTAAAATATTCAATATATTGGGAAAATAGATAAAGAATATGAGGTATATCTCTAGATCTAGCAACGGCGAATATATAAGTTAGTATGAAAGTGCAGATTTCTACACAGAAAATTATTAAATAAATAAAATTAAATAAAAGCACGAGCATTATATATAATGAAGAATCCGTATGCAATATATAATACAATGAGAAGGATAGCAAGAACTTCTAAACCAACCATGTAGGTGGTATTACTATGCAAGAACTTAAATGCAAAATTTTAAAGTACAGACCGTCCACAGGCGGTTCGACCAGCCGTTTGTGGGGTGTGTATGTGTAAGAGCAGTATATAAATGACTTTATATATTAACAATATTATAACAATAGTATTGAAAGGTTACACAATATTGAAGTACAAGTGCAGAATATTGAAGTACAATACAAGTGCAGAATATTAAAAATTTCTTTGATAGAAATTCTCCCGTTACTCAGACTATTTGGTAGTCTAGAACGATAAGATTTTCCACGCTATTCAAAATAGAAATGGTTTAGAAAAGATCTTGAAAATGGAACAAGATCTTTACAGGGATAAGAAACTTACTGGATATAGAAAGATTGAAGAAAAAGTTAGGAGATTTGTCTGAGACAAATGATCTCCTTTATTCTTTGAAGAAGATTGAAAGGTTTTGAGAAAATTGAGGAGGTTTGAGAAAGGCTTCAGAATGGTTCTGAAAGGTATTCAATCGGATACCTCTTTCGGGTAAATGAGGTCTCCTTTTATAGGTGAGATGATATCCTGTAGAAATAGTTCACGGGTGGTACTGTAGTGAGTGCACGGTGTTTTACAGTGAACAGTATTCATAAAAGAGAAAGACTGACAGATTCTTTTTTGAAAATAGCAAAAGTCTTGGCACAATGATGAAAGTAGCACATAGAGTCTTTCGGTGTTATGGTTTTTTCCCCCGACAGACTTCTTTCTTCCTAGAAATGATGAGAATGTTGATAATGGCTAAAGTCTTTTGGCCTTTTATCATGGTTTGGACAAGTCTTCGGCCGCTTTGTCTTCTTCTTCTTGGTCTACTACGTCTCCCCATGGGATTCTTGGGAGGATCCCGTAACAATCATCTTCCTTAGAATTCCCACTATGATGAGAGCGGGAACTTTCCGATTCTTCTATTTCAGAAAGAGCTTGTTTCAGCATTCCTGCCAATTGTTGGTGTGATTGTGCTGAGGCTAATTTAGAAAGAACAAATCCCCTGTCACGAAGGAAAGGGGTGTTTTCTCCAAGAGGAGGAGGACAACCAGGGATTGATTGCCTGGCTACGAGATAGCGATTGACAGCTGTTATGGAGACTCTATCAAAGAACTTGAAACCATCCCACCATTTTACTTTGAAACGTCGGATTAGAATAGGGATGCCAGTTCTGGTTTCTTTTCTATAATCAAAATTCCAACCAAGAACCCAAGATACTCCGAAGAAATAGAAAAAGAGCATGAGCTTGGGGAACATTTGTTCATAAGAATGAGGGTTATTGAATCTTTCAAGAAAGTGTTGATAACTGGGTCGGACTTTGGGATGAAGGATTTCTTCAATGGGTCCAAGTTGTTCCCACCATTGGAAGAACCAGAAAGGGATTTCTTTGATATGGAAGTTTTCAAAATAAAAAAGCCATGTATGGGTATGGTTAGGATTTTGTCTCCAGAAAGTATTCCACCAGGCTTGTTTATAATCAAAATAGGAATACGATGTCCTGTATGGGAGGGAATCTGACATTTTGACATTGAATTTCTTCATAGACCAAGGATTTGGTTTCCATTCACGTGGGTGGATGACCTTGTGAAGGATTGCTTTGAGTAATTTATGTGTCCTTTGTCCGAGAAATGTTTAAAGGTGACAGATTCTGTTTTTGTCAAAATTCTTTCATAAAAATCAATATTTTTATAAATATCATGAGGGGGGTTATAGAAAGTTTTCTGAAAACATATTTTTAGCAAAACCACTGGGGTCTTCATCATAAAATCCATCTTCAATATTACATATGTTTTGGAAATTTGTTTTGAGATAAAACCTTGATTTTGGAGGGGCTGTCTCTATCGACTGTATAACCACCTCGCTAGAAATTCTTTTTCCCAATTGCTTTTGGGTAGCAATGGGAGAAGGGTCAGGACTTACCATTGCTGTAGATGGTTGTGACTGACTTTTGAAAGCTTTTTGAAGAAGTTGTAGAGCTTCTTCTTGAGAAATATTTGAAATATCAAAGGAAGGTCTCAAGGATAATTCAAGGTTTGGTTTGGCCTGTTCAGAAATGGTGGTAATATTCAAGGATGGATTTGGTGGTGACTGGGTAGTTGCCTGCAGCCACGTTCTTATGTTGGTAAGGCCAGGAGTGTCACGCCCCGTACCCCACGTAGCATAACATCCCGTCAAAGGTCGATTTTTCTGCAACGCTCCCAGGAAGCGTCGCCGACCCACACCCATACAGAGATCAAGCACAAGCGGAAGCATAAATAACAAACCCTGACTATTATAATTTATGAGCCAAGGATAGCCAAGCAATAAATAACAATCAACACAGAAAATATGTACATACTTATTTTACTATTTTAAAACTCTTTTTACAGTGTTTACTACAACCAAAAAGGAAACACCAACAGTGGGAATAACTAAACAACCACTTCTGCGCTCTGCTTCGCCTCCACCGGGGTACATGCTCGATGACCGCTGGATATAATGCGGTATTCCAAAAAGAGGTGGTGTCCTCGGCATCCTACGGCTGGGGGTCTGAAATGTTTCGGTTTACACAACCGTGAGATAAATCTCAGTGAGTTCAACCCCTAAACCTAGGCTAGGCTAACATGCAATCTCCTGACTGGAAACAATTATTTAAAATAAACCATAACACAACAACAATCAATTAATCCTCTGACCCTGCAGGTTAGACAATTCCACAATATCATGGCATATACGTGACATACACAGTCACACGTACAGTCACACGTACGCCAATCACATTCTCATGCACCGAATCTCACACACTCGCATGCTAATCAATGCATGTCTATGCAGACACATGTTATTGACGTGTCATACGCATTCTTTGGCCCACCGGCCCATACTGGCACACTTGCCTAATTCATTATTACTACGACTCGAGTCATTAATTTTCACGGCCCGGTGCGTCTAGCCTGCTTCAAAGTGCATGAGGCGCAGCAACCGATCTGGCCCAGTGTCTCTAGCCTGCTTCAAAGTGCATGAGGCGCAACACTGTCCTCCTTGCGAACCAGAGCCTGTCTCAAAGTATATGAGGATGGTCGCCTTCCGGATATACCGGGCATCGTCCTGCTTCAAAGTGCATGAGGACGGTATCGACCCGAAGGTCCTCAGGTGATCACACGATTCATTATTATCTGAACCCAGCATATAATGCCTCAGGGTAATTTAGGTGATCACACACTCATGGCAAACACGCATTCTCGCACAATTTCACGACATGCCACACTCTAGGCATACATAATGCGTGTTTATGTTATGTAGTGCAATGCACCATGAGCACTAATGAAATCTAATCACAATTAAGCACAATTTGCGAACAATCACTTATCCCGAGCACGCCCAGTAATTTTTCCAACGAACATCTACATTGGTCAACTAATCCAATTAATCTTTGCAATTTATTCTCATTAGTCCACAACTCAATCGGAAATACACATCGACACTATCTAAGCCCATCCACACGTACCGATAACACCTAAACCAGTCCAGAACAATGCATTATCAAATCCTAATCCGGGTTTAGGAATTTTACTCACCTAATCCAAAGACACGACGACGGGGAATGGCGGCCGTTCACTGGTGAACAGTGAAACCGGCGGCGGAATTCCCGGCGACGACGGTACGGACGTGAATAGTACCCTGTGAACAGTAACCCGTGAACAGTAACCCCGCGAACAGTACCGTGAACAGTACTTTCCGTACGGACTGTACGGACAGGCCGGAAAAAGGTGGCCGGCGACGCGCCGGCGACGACCGAGATGGTTTTTCCGACGATGAACAGTAAAATCCGTACGGCGTGAACAGTAACTTCCGTACGGACACTGTACGGACTGGGTGCAACGGCGACGTATGGACCTGCTGGACGCCCGGGTGTCGACGGTTCGGCGATCGGAGCTCCGGCGAAGCTCCGGCGGCACTGTTCACGGACTGGAAAATAAGAAAAAGAGAGAAAAATAGAGAAAAAGAGAGGGAAAAAGGAGAGAAAAGGGATTGGACCAAGGCTGAGCTGAGGCGGGGGACCAAGGGGGTTGACGGCGAGGCACGGCGGTCGGCGGCGTGCTCCGGCGAAGCTCCGGCGAAGGCGATTCGCGGCTGGAACTTTCTGTTTAGGCTGAAAATGGCTGCTGTGGGTGGATTTTTAGGGGCGAAGAGGGCTGAGGCAGTGCGGGATGGTGGCTGGGGATGTCCAGCAGCTCCGGCTGGTACTGTTCCGGCGTGAACAGTACCAGGGTGGACAGAAACGCACCAAGAAAAGCAAAAACGGAAGAGAAGGAAGGAGAAAATGGAGAGGAAAAATCTGCTGAAGGCTGGTCTGATGCGTGAGAGTGAGAGAGGAGAGAGAGAGAGAGTTTATCTTGGTCAAACATTGAAGACTAGGGGTGCCAAGTGTCAAAATCCTACAAAAATGCCCATTTTACCCCTCATCCAAGGGCCCATAATTGCTCTAATCCAATAATTCAAGGGCATTTTGGTCATTTGTCCTTAACCATGATTGACCAGACCTGGTTTAGCCCTAACTAACCTTGGTTAACCCCAAAATTAAATCCAAAATTCGGAATTTTCCAAAAATAGCCTAGGGGTATTTCCGTCATTTTTCGATCCCGAATCGAAATTCCAATTTTCATCCATACCGGTCCTATATATTCATGGGAGACATAATCCGGTGTCGGAATCGAAAAATTCATCCTTTAAGCCCTCGAAAAGCGACTGCGAAGATCCGGGAATAAAATAATATTATTTTCCAATTTTTGTCGAGATTCCAGTTTTTGTCCGAAATGACTCCCGGTATGTGTGGCCACTCAAAAATGGCGTCGGCTCCGAAAAATAACCTCGATTGACCTCGAAAAGCGACGCTGGCGTCCCGAGGGGCAAAATTGTCCTTTTTCACCCCCGGACCAAAATTCCAATTTTTATACGTACTAACTTCAAACGTGTGTGGCAAGCGTAATATGACGTCAGATTTCCAAAAATAGTCCCTTAAGCCTTCGAAAATCAACATCGAAATCCGAGCTCAATTTCGCGAATAAACTCGCTAAACTTTCAATTTCAGGGTCTCTCACTAACGGGCGGCTGTTTAGAAATTACGCGTATCGACCTAGGGCTATCCATGTCGTGATGGTCTCGATCATTGAGAGAATGAGAAATTATCACTAGTTCCAGAGGTCACGATCGTTCGGTTCAGGTTCAGGACTGGTTGGCCACGTGTACTTTCGGTCTTGCAGAATCACCTGCGTCCCTATTATACATCGTTGGCCTTGGCCAAACCCAATCCATTACCCTTTTCTACGATCGGCCCACATTGGCCCAAAATATTCTCTCAACGTCTCTCGTGATCGGTGTCCGCTTCACGATAGGGTCTCCGGTCCACGTACTATTTTCTAGTTAGCCATACCCCATTGGTCAGTATCCCGAGAGTGATCAGCTCTGGGCGAGACTTACTAAAATGAAATGCGAATTAATGTCAGTTTCATTGATCCCGGAAATTACATCAAAATTCGGGCTGTTACAATTCTTCCCCCCTTACAAAAATTTCGTCCTCGAAATTTGCAATCTACCCTTGTCTACTCAAACAACTGGGGGTGTTGACGTCTCATAACTTCTTCACTCTCCCACGTGGCGCCTTCTGTTCCATGGTGTTCCCAGACAACTTTAACCATTGGAATCGTCTTGTTCCTCAGCACCCGTTCTCTTCTGTCCTCGATCCTGACTGGTCTTTCCACAAACGACACCTTATCATCCACTTCTATCTCCTCGTATCTCAAGACATGAGTCGGATCTGGTTCATACTTCCTTAGCATCGACACGTGGAAAACACTATGTACTTGTGACAAATTGGGCGGTAAGGCAAGTCGGTAAGCCATATCTCCAATCTTTTCCAAGATTTCAAATGGCCCGACATATCTAGGACTCAGTTTTCCCTTCTTGCCAAATCTAGATAATCCCTTCATAGGCGACACTTTAAGAAACACGTGATCTCCAACCTGAAACTCTAAAGGTCGTCGTCTCTGATCGGCATAACTTTTCTGACGACTTTGCGCCGTTCTGAGTCTGTCTCGAATAACCTCAACTGCCTCAACGGTCTGCTGTATCAACTCTGGACCTGTGATATTCCGTTCACCCACTTCATCCCAACACACTGGTGTCCTGCATGCCCTACCATATAAAGCTTCAAACGGTGCCATCTGAATGCTCTGCTGATAGCTATTGTTATAAGCAAACTCCACCAAGTGCAACTGTTCCTCCCATTTGCCTTGGAAATCTATCACACAAGCTCTCAACATGTCCTCCAAGGTTTGAATGGTCCTTTCAGACTGGCCGTCTGTCTGTGGATGGTATGCCGTACTAAACTGTAACTTTGTTCCTAAAGCCGTTTGTAAACTTTTCCAGAAATTGGCCGTAAATCTTGGATCACGATCCGAAGTAATCGTTATCGGTACTCCATGCAACCTCACAATCTGCTTCACATACAAATCTGCATATCTTTCTAACTCAAAGTCCTTTCGCACCGCCAGGAAGTGCGCTGACTTAGTCAATCTATCCACTATCACCCAGATTGAATCATGTCCTCTCTGGCTTCTCGGTAGTCCCGTCACGAAATCCATGGTAATATATTCCCATTTCCACTCTGGAATTTCTAATGGCTTCAATAATCCTCCAGGCTTACAATGCTGTGCTTTCACTTGTTGGCACGTCAAACATTTAGCTACATGCCTGGCCACATCTACCTTCATTCCGTTCCACCAATAGTGTTGTCTCAAATTCTGATACATCTTCGTACTCCCCGGGTGGATACTGTACTGGCTCCTATGAGCTTCCGACAAAATTTCTTCTTTAAGTTTCACATCATCCGGCACACATAATCGCCCTCGAAACTTCAGAACTCCATCCTCGGACACTTGAAAATCCGGTTTCCTCTTAGCTGCATCCATCTCAATAATCTTTTGGATTTCTTGATCCGTAGTATGTAGTTCCTTAATCTTGACTTGAATTTCTGGCTCAATCCTCAAAGCAGCTAATAAATTCGATACGTGACTCAACTCAAACTTGAACTCGGAATCCCTGAGTTTTTCCAACAGGGTCCACTCCTTAACCATTAGGTGTGCCAAACTAGACTTTCGACTCAAGGCATCTGCCACTCGATTTGCTTTTCCGGGATGATACAGAATGTCGCAATCATAATCCTTTAGAAGCTCCATCCATCGACGCTGCCTCATGTTCAACTCTTTCTGCGAAAATAGGTACTTGAGGCTCTGATGATCAGTATAAATCTGAAACTTCTCCCCACACAAATAGTGCCTCCAGATCTTGAGTGCAAACACTATAGCAGCTAATTCCAAGTCATGCGTCGGGTAATTCATTTCATGCGGTCTCAACTGACGCGACGCATATGCTACCACTTTTCCATGCTGCATCAGCACACAGCCCAATCCTCTTAGCGAAGCATCGCTATAAATCTCGAATCCTCCTGGGCCTGACGGAATGGTCAATACAGGAGCAGTCGTTAACCGGTGTTTCAATTCCTGAAAGCTCCTTTCACACTTGTCATCCCATTCAAACTTCACCTCCTTCTTAAGCAACCTTGTCATTGGCATGGCTATTGATGAAAATCCTTCTACGAACCGTCTGTAATAACCAGCCAATCCTAGAAAACTCCGAATCTCAGTTACTGATGTCGGTCTAGGCCACTTGGTAACTGCTTCAATCTTAACAGGGTCTACAGAAATTCCATCCCCAGAAACAATATGTCCAAGAAATCCTACTCTGTTGAGCCAAAACTCACACTTGCTGAACTTGGCATACAATGCGTGCTCTCTCAAGGTCCGTAGCACTTCAGTCAAGTGTACCTCATGTTCTTCCGGGCTTCTGGAATACACTAATATATCATCAATGAAAACTATCACAAACTGATCCAGGAATTCCTTGAACACACGATTCATCAAATCCATAAAAGCGGCTGGGGCATTCGTCAATCCGAAGGGCATGACCGTAAATTCATAATGCCCGTATCGAGTCCTGAAAGCAGTCTTAGGAATGTCCTCACTTCTGATTCTTAACTGATGGTACCCGGTCCTCAAATCTATCTTGGAAAATACTGAGGCCCCTTGCAACTGATCGAACAAATCATCAATTCTTGGCAGCGGATACTTATTCTTCACTGTCACTTGGTTCAACTGTCGATAATCTATGCATAACCTCAGAGTTCCATCTTTCTTCTTGACAAACAGGACTGGCGCTCCCCATGGAGACGCACTAGGGCGAATAAAACCTTTGTCCAGTAATTCCTGTATCTGTACTTTTAACTCTTTTAATTCTGATAATGACATCCTGTACGGCGCTTTCGAAATCGGCTCTGATCCTGGCGCCAATTCGATCGCAAACTCTACCTCTCGCTCGGGCGGTAAACCCGGCAATTCTTCAGGAAACACATCGGGAAAATTGCTCACTATAGGGATATCTTCCAACTTAGGTCCCTCAACTGTTGGATCCACAACATTCACCAAATATCCTTCACACCCTTCATCCAACAACTTACTCACCTCCAGCGAGGAAATCCAAGGAATCGAGGTTCCTCCTCGGTTTCCCTGAAATACAAAACTAGGGCGTCCATCCGGATTAAATTGGATCGTCCTATCGCTGCAATCCACTACAGCTTTCTGTCGGACTAACCAGTCCATGCCAATAATCACATCAAAATCGAACATGGCTATTACTGCCAAGTCGATACTCTCTTCTCTACCTCCAATAATTATCTTATAGCTAGGACATCCAAAAGAAACTAGCAACCTATCATTCACAGGTGTCGACACGCAAAGCACATGTTCAAGCAGCACTGGTTTCACACCAACCAACTCAATAAATTGCTCTGAAACGAATGAATGGGTTGCCCCCGGATCAAACAGTGCATACGCGGCATGATCACACAAAGAAATCGTACCTGTGACCACGCCCGGCGCATTCTCAGCTTCCTTGCGCGCCATTGCATATATCCTTCCTTGAGCTGGTGGTCGCCCCTGATTAGCCGGTGGGGGAGGTCCGGTTTGATTTCCAACTCGTGGCGGCGGTACTCGGGACGGTCCTGATGGCTGCATCTGCGGGCAATCGCGGATCTGATGTCCCATACTTCCACACTTAAAACATGCTCCAAATCTGCCCAACTGGGGATTTGGTTTCCCAATGTTTCGTCTAGCTGGCGGGACAAATCGCCTGTTTCCAGTCATAGGCCTCTTTCCAAAACGGCGATTATCTCTATTTTGAGCAAATCTCGATCCAGAAGCGGCTGCCCTTTCCTGCTGATCCCGTTCCATGATCTGCGCCCGTCTATGCATTTCCCTGTAATCCTTGATATCATGAGACAAAATCAGACTCCGGAGATCCGGCTTCAGTCCATCCCGGAATCTCCGCGCTCTATCCCTTGGATTCTCCACCATAGTCGGCGCAAACTTAGCCAATCTTGCGAACTCCGCCTCGTATTGATCCACAGTCATTTGTCCTTGGCGCAAGCGCATAAATTCCATCAACTTCTTCTCTTGCGCATTCTCCGAGAAATATTGCTCATAGAAATTTTCCACAAATACAGCCCAAGTCGGGGCCGTTCCTACCGGAAACACTCTATTCTCCACGGCGTTCCACCAATCATTTGCACCTTCTTGAAGCTGATAAACCGCTAATGTTACTTTCTCCTCTTCAGTACACCCCAAAACTTTGAAGGTTTTCTCCAGATCCTCTATCCATCTTGGCGCAGCCTCGGGGTCACCTCGACCATGAAATTTAGGCGGCTTCAACTTGATAAATTGTTCTACTAGCTGGGCCAATTGCCTAACCCCTGCTGGCTGAGCCTGTCCAACATTAGCTTGATTCTCATTCCCAGCAGCAGCGGCTACTCTCTCATCGGCCTGGGCTGCCACATTCTCACGCCCTTGATTTTGTCTATCCAGCACATTCCCGATTCTTTCCAATACTCGCAGCACTCCTTCCATACGTGGATCTTCTACAGGTCTCACATCGACTCGAGGGTCTACTGCGGCTCCCACATTAACCCCAAGATTTTCCACGGCCCTTGCTCGAGCACGACCTCCACCTCTGGCCCCTCTACCGGCACCCCTTCTAGGAACTCTTCCTATACCTCTCTCTCCACTACTCATCTCGGCTGCTCGGCTCTACGACTACCTGCTATAATTCCACAAAGGAATTAAAGACTTAAACGAATCTATCCCAGTCTAAGTCCTAGGCAGGTATTAAGCAACAATTAAGCAATCAGCATGCGGCTTAACAGCTATCCAATACATCACCCAAGGAATTCGGATACTCACCTCGGGTCCTGCCGCACCTGCACTTACGGGTCACACTATCACAATTCAACACAATCACAACTGTCAGGAGATGCATGTAGCACACGAGGTCACCCTACTGGCTACCCAGGGTTTCATCACTCCTTATCACTCCAGGCTTCGACCGGATTGGACCGAGCTGACCTTGCTCTGATACCAAAACAAGAGGGGATGTCACGCCCCGTACCCCACGTAGCATAACATCCCGTCAAAGGTCGATTTTTCTGCAACGCTCCCAGGAAGCGTCGCCGACCCACACCCATACAGAGATCAAGCACAAGCGGAAGCATAAATAACAAACCCTGACTATTATAATTTATGAGCCAAGGATAGCCAAGCAATAAACAACAATCAACACAGAAAATATGTACATACTTATTTTACTATTTTAAAACTCTTTTTACAGTGTTTACTACAACCAAAAAGGAAACACCAACAGTGGGAATAACTAAACAACCACTTCTGCGCTCTGCTTCGCCTCCACCGGGGTACATGCTCGATGACCGCTGGATATAATGCGGTATTCCAAAAAGAGGTGGTGTCCTCGGCATCCTACGGCTGGGGGTCTGAAATGTTTCGGTTTACACAACCGTGAGATAAATCTCAGTGAGTTCAACCCCTAAACCTAGGCTAGGCTAACATGCAATCTCCTGACTGGAAACAATTATTTAAAATAAACCATAACACAACAACAATCAATTAATCCTCTGACCCTGCAGGTTAGACAATTCCACAATATCATGGCATATACGTGACATACACAGTCACACGTACAGTCACACGTACGCCAATCACATTCTCATGCACCGAATCTCACACACTCGCATGCTAATCAATGCATGTCTATGCAGACACATGTTATTGACGTGTCATACGCATTCTTTGGCCCACCGGCCCATACTGGCACACTTGCCTAATTCATTATTACTACGACTCGAGTCATTAATTTTCACGGCCCGGTGCGTCTAGCCTGCTTCAAAGTGCATGAGGCGCAGCAACCGATCTGGCCCAGTGTCTCTAGCCTGCTTCAAAGTGCATGAGGCGCAACACTGTCCTCCTTGCGAACCAGAGCCTGTCTCAAAGTACATGAGGATGGTCGCCTTCCGGATATACCGGGCATCGTCCTGCTTCAAAGTGCATGAGGACGGTATCGACCCGAAGGTCCTCAGGTGATCACACGATTCATTATTATCTGAACCCAGCATATAATGCCCCAGGGTAATTTAGGTGATCACACACTCATGGCAAACACGCATTCTCGCACAATTTCACGACATGCCACACTCTAGGCATACATAATGCGTGTTTATGTTATGTAGTGCAATGCACCATGAGCACTAATGAAATCTAATCACAATTAAGCACAATTTGCGAACAATCACTTATCCCGAGCACGCCCAGTAATTTTTCCAACGAACATCTACATTGGTCAACTAATCCAATTAATCTTTGCAATTTATTCTCATTAGTCCACAACTCAATCGGAAATACACATCGACACTATCTAAGCCCATCCACACGTACCGATAACACCTAAACCAGTCCAGAACAATGCATTATCAAATCCTAATCCGGGTTTAGGAATTTTACTCACCTAATCCAAAGACACGACGACGGGGAATGGCGGCCGTTCACTGGTGAACAGTGAAACCGGCGGCGGAATTCCCGGCGACGACGGTACGGACGTGAATAGTACCCTGTGAACAGTAACCCGTGAACAGTAACCCCGCGAACAGTACCGTGAACAGTACTTTCCGTACGGACTGTACGGACAGGCCGGAAAAAGGTGGCCGGCGACGCGCCGGCGACGACCGAGATGGTTTTTCCGACGATGAACAGTAAAATCCGTACGGCGTGAACAGTAACTTCCGTACGGACACTGTACGGACTGGGTGCAACGGCGACGTATGGACCTGCTGGACGCCCGGGTGTCGACGGTTCGGCGATCGGAGCTCCGGCGAAGCTCCGGCGGCACTGTTCACGGACTGGAAAATAAGAAAAAGAGAGAAAAATAGAGAAAAAGAGAGGGAAAAAGGAGAGAAAAGGGATTGGACCAAGGCTGAGCTGAGGCGGGGGACCAAGGGGGTTGACGGCGAGGCACGGCGGTCGGCGGCGTGCTCCGGCGAAGCTCCGGCGAAGGCGATTCGCGGCTGGAACTTTCTGTTTAGGCTGAAAATGGCTGCTGTGGGTGGATTTTTAGGGGCGAAGAGGGCTGAGGCAGTGCGGGATGGTGGCTGGGGATGTCCAGCAGCTCCGGCTGGTACTGTTCCGGCGTGAACAGTACCAGGGTGGACAGAAACGCACCAAGAAAAGCAAAAACGGAAGAGAAGGAAGGAGAAAATGGAGAGGAAAAATCTGCTGAAGGCTGGTCTGATGCGTGAGAGTGAGAGAGGAGAGAGAGAGAGAGAGTTTATCTTGGTCAAACATTGAAGACTAGGGGTGCCAAGTGTCAAAATCCTACAAAAATGCCCATTTTACCCCTCATCCAAGGGCCCATAATTGCTCTAATCCAATAATTCAAGGGCATTTTGGTCATTTGTCCTTAACCATGATTGACCAGACCTGGTTTAGCCCTAACTAACCTTGGTTAACCCCAAAATTAAATCCAAAATTCGGAATTTTCCAAAAATAGCCTAGGGGTATTTCCGTCATTTTTCGATCCCGAATCGAAATTCCAATTTTCATCCATACCGGTCCTATATATTCATGGGAGACATAATCCGGTGTCGGAATCGAAAAATTCATCCTTTAAGCCCTCGAAAAGCGACTGCGAAGATCCGGGAATAAAATAATATTATTTTCCAATTTTTGTCGAGATTCCAGTTTTTGTCCGAAATGACTCCCGGTATGTGTGGCCACTCAAAAATGGCGTCGGCTCCGAAAAATAACCTCGATTGACCTCGAAAAGCGACGCTGGCGTCCCGAGGGGCAAAATTATCCTTTTTCACCCCCGGACCAAAATTCCAATTTTTATACGTACTAACTTCAAACGTGTGTGGCAAGCGTAATATGACGTCAGATTTCCAAAAATAGTCCCTTAAGCCTTCGAAAATCAACATCGAAATCCGAGCTCAATTTCGCGAATAAACTCGCTAAACTTTCAATTTCAGGGTCTCTCACTAACGGGCGGCTGTTTAGAAATTACGCGTATCGACCTAGGGCTATCCATGTCGTGATGGTCTCGATCATTGAGAGAATGAGAAATTATCACTAGTTCCAGAGGTCACGATCGTTCGGTTCAGGTTCAGGACTGGTTGGCCACGTGTACTTTCGGTCTTGCAGAATCACCTGCGTCCCTATTATACATCGTTGGCCTTGGCCAAACCCAATCCATTACCCTTTTCTACGATCGGCCCACATTGGCCCAAAATATTCTCTCAACGTCTCTCGTGATCGGTGTCCGCTTCACGATAGGGTCTCCGGTCCACGTACTATTTTCTAGTTAGCCATACCCCATTGGTCAGTATCCCGAGAGTGATCAGCTCTGGGCGAGACTTACTAAAATGAAATGCGAATTAATGTCAGTTTCATTGATCCCGAAAATTACATCAAAATTCGGGCTGTTACAATTCTTCCCCCCTTACAAAAATTTCGTCCTCGAAATTTGCAATCTACCCTTGTCTACTCAAACAACTGGGGGTGTTGACGTCTCATAACTTCTTCACTCTCCCACGTGGCGCCTTCTGTTCCATGGTGTTCCCAGACAACTTTAACCATTGGAATCGTCTTGTTCCTCAGCACCCGTTCTCTTCTGTCCTCGATCCTGACTGGTCTTTCCACAAACGACACCTTATCATCCACTTCTATCTCCTCGTATCTCAAGACATGAGTCGGATCTGGTTCATACTTCCTTAGCATCGACACGTGGAAAACACTATGTACTTGTGACAAATTGGGCGGTAAGGCAAGTCGGTAAGCCATATCTCCAATCTTTTCCAAGATTTCAAATGGCCCGACATATCTAGGACTCAGTTTTCCCTTCTTGCCAAATCTAGATAATCCCTTCATAGGCGACACTTTAAGAAACACGTGATCTCCAACCTGAAACTCTAAAGGTCGTCGTCTCTGATCGGCATAACTTTTCTGACGACTTTGCGCCGTTCTGAGTCTGTCTCGAATAACCTCAACTGCCTCAACGGTCTGCTGTATCAACTCTGGACCTGTGATATTCCGTTCACCCACTTCATCCCAACACACTGGTGTCCTGCATGCCCTACCATATAAAGCTTCAAACGGTGCCATCTGAATGCTCTGCTGATAGCTATTGTTATAAGCAAACTCCACCAAGTGCAACTGTTCCTCCCATTTGCCTTGGAAATCTATCACACAAGCTCTCAACATGTCCTCCAAGGTTTGAATGGTCCTTTCAGACTGGCCGTCTGTCTGTGGATGGTATGCCGTACTAAACTGTAACTTTGTTCCTAAAGCCGTTTGTAAACTTTTCCAGAAATTGGCCGTAAATCTTGGATCACGATCCGAAGTAATCGTTATCGGTACTCCATGCAACCTCACAATCTGCTTCACATATAAATCTGCATATCTTTCTAACTCAAAGTCCTTTCGCACCGCCAGGAAGTGCGCTGACTTAGTCAATCTATCCACTATCACCCAGATTGAATCATGTCCTCTCTGGCTTCTCGGTAGTCCCGTCACGAAATCCATGGTAATATATTCCCATTTCCACTCTGGAATTTCTAATGGCTTCAATAATCCTCCAGGCTTACAATGCTGTGCTTTCACTTGTTGGCACGTCAAACATTTAGCTACATGCCTGGCCACATCTACCTTCATTCCGTTCCACCAATAGTGTTGTCTCAAATTCTGATACATCTTCGTACTCCCCGGGTGGATACTGTACTGGCTCCTATGAGCTTCCGACAAAATTTCTTCTTTAAGTTTCACATCATCCGGCACACATAATCGCCCTCGAAACTTCAGAACTCCATCCTCGGACACTTGAAAATCCGGTTTCCTCTTAGCTGCATCCATCTCAATAATCTTTTGGATTTCTTGATCCGTAGTATGTAGTTCCTTAATCTTGACTTGAATTTCTGGCTCAATCCTCAAAGCAGCTAATAAATTCGATACGTGACTCAACTCAAACTTGAACTCGGAATCCCTGAGTTTTTCCAACAGGGTCCACTCCTTAACCATTAGGTGTGCCAAACTAGACTTTCGACTCAAGGCATCTGCCACTCGATTTGCTTTCCCGGGATGATACAGAATGTCGCAATCATAATCCTTTAGAAGCTCCATCCATCGACGCTGCCTCATGTTCAACTCTTTCTGCGAAAATAGGTACTTGAGGCTCTGATGATCAGTATAAATCTGAAACTTCTCCCCACACAAATAGTGCCTCCAGATCTTGAGTGCAAACACTATAGCAGCTAATTCCAAGTCATGCGTCGGGTAATTCATTTCATGCGGTCTCAACTGACGCGACGCATATGCTACCACTTTTCCATGCTGCATCAGCACACAGCCCAATCCTCTTAGCGAAGCATCGCTATAAATCTCGAATCCTCCTGGGCCTGACGGAATGGTCAATACAGGAGCAGTCGTTAACCGGTGTTTCAATTCCTGAAAGCTCCTTTCACACTTGTCATCCCATTCAAACTTCACCTCCTTCTTAAGCAACCTTGTCATTGGCATGGCTATTGATGAAAATCCTTCTACGAACCGTCTGTAATAACCAGCCAATCCTAGAAAACTCCGAATCTCAGTTACTGATGTCGGTCTAGGCCACTTGGTAACTGCTTCAATCTTAACAGGGTCTACAGAAATTCCATCCCCAGAAACAATATGTCCAAGAAATCCTACTCTGTTGAGCCAAAACTCACACTTGCTGAACTTGGCATACAATGCGTGCTCTCTCAAGGTCCGTAGCACTTCAGTCAAGTGTACCTCATGTTCTTCCGGGCTTCTGGAATACACTAATATATCATCAATGAAAACTATCACAAACTGATCCAGGAATTCCTTGAACACACGATTCATCAAATCCATAAAAGCGGCTGGGGCATTCGTCAATCCGAAGGGCATGACCGTAAATTCATAATGCCCGTATCGAGTCCTGAAAGCAGTCTTAGGAATGTCCTCACTTCTGATTCTTAACTGATGGTACCCGGTCCTCAAATCTATCTTGGAAAATACTGAGGCCCCTTGCAACTGATCGAACAAATCATCAATTCTTGGCAGCGGATACTTATTCTTCACTGTCACTTGGTTCAACTGTCGATAATCTATGCATAACCTCAGAGTTCCATCTTTCTTCTTGACAAACAGGACTGGCGCTCCCCATGGAGACGCACTAGGGCGAATAAAACCTTTGTCCAGTAATTCCTGTATCTGTACTTTTAACTCTTTTAATTCTGATAATGACATCCTGTACGGCGCTTTCGAAATCGGCTCTGATCCTGGCGCCAATTCGATCGCAAACTCTACCTCTCGCTCGGGCGGTAAACCCGGCAATTCTTCAGGAAACACATCGGGAAAATTGCTCACTATAGGGATATCTTCCAACTTAGGTCCCTCAACTGTTGGATCCACAACATTCACCAAATATCCTTCACACCCTTCATCCAACAACTTACTCACCTCCAGCGAGGAAATCCAAGGAATCGAGGTTCCTCCTCGGTTTCCCTGAAATACAAAACTAGGGCGTCCATCCGGATTAAATTGGATCGTCCTATCGCTGCAATCCACTACAGCTTTCTGTCGGACTAACCAGTCCATGCCAATAATCACATCAAAATCGAACATGGCTATTACTGCCAAGTCGATACTCTCTTCTCTACCTCCAATAATTATCTTATAGCTAGGACATCCAAAAGAAACTAGCAACCTATCATTCACAGGTGTCGACACGCAAAGCACATGTTCAAGCAGCACTGGTTTCACACCAACCAACTCAATAAATTGCTCTGAAACGAATGAATGGGTTGCCCCCGGATCAAACAGTGCATACGCGGCATGATCACACAAAGAAATCGTACCTGTGACCACGCCCGGCGCATTCTCAGCTTCCTTGCGCGCCATTGCATATATCCTTCCTTGAGCTGGTGGTCGCCCCTGATTAGCCGGTGGGGGAGGTCCGGTTTGATTTCCAACTCGTGGCGGCGGTACTCGGGACGGTCCTGATGGCTGCATCTGCGGGCAATCGCGGATCTGATGTCCCATACTTCCACACTTAAAACATGCTCCAAATCTGCCCAACTGGGGATTTGGTTTCCCAATGTTTCGTCTAGCTGGCGGGACAAATCGCCTGTTTCCAGTCATAGGCCTCTTTCCAAAACGGCGATTATCTCTATTTTGAGCAAATCTCGATCCAGAAGCGGCTGCCCTTTCCTGCTGATCCCGTTCCATGATCTGCGCCCGTCTATGCATTTCCCTGTAATCCTTGATATCATGAGACAAAATCAGACTCCGGAGATCCGGCTTCAGTCCATCCCGGAATCTCCGCGCTCTATCCCTTGGATTCTCCACCATAGTCGGCGCAAACTTAGCCAATCTTGCGAACTCCGCCTCGTATTGATCCACAGTCATTTGTCCTTGGCGCAAGCGCATAAATTCCATCAACTTCTTCTCTTGCGCATTCTCCGAGAAATATTGCTCATAGAAATTTTCCACAAATACAGCCCAAGTCGGGGCCGTTCCTACCGGAAACACTCTATTCTCCACGGCGTTCCACCAATCATTTGCACCTTCTTGAAGCTGATAAACCGCTAATGTTACTTTCTCCTCTTCAGTACACCCCAAAACTTTGAAGGTTTTCTCCAGATCCTCTATCCATCTTGGCGCAGCCTCGGGGTCACCTCGACCATGAAATTTAGGCGGCTTCAACTTGATAAATTGTTCTACTAGCTGGGCCAATTGCCTAACCCCTGCTGGCTGAGCCTGTCCAACATTAGCTTGATTCTCATTCCCAGCAGCAGCGGCTACTCTCTCATCGGCCTGGGCTGCCACATTCTCACGCCCTTGATTTTGTCTATCCAGCACATTCCCGATTCTTTCCAATACTCGCAGCACTCCTTCCATACGTGGATCTTCTACAGGTCTCACATCGACTCGAGGGTCTACTGCGGCTCCCACATTAACCCCAAGATTTTCCACGGCCCTTGCTCGAGCACGACCTCCACCTCTGGCCCCTCTACCGGCACCCCTTCTAGGAACTCTTCCTATACCTCTCTCTCCACTACTCATCTCGGCTGCTCGGCTCTACGACTACCTGCTATAATTCCACAAAGGAATTAAAGACTTAAACGAATCTATCCCAGTCTAAGTCCTAGGCAGGTATTAAGCAACAATTAAGCAATCAGCATGCGGCTTAACAGCTATCCAATACATCACCCAAGGAATTCGGATACTCACCTCGGGTCCTGCCGCACCTGCACTTACGGGTCACACTATCACAATTCAACACAATCACAACTGTCAGGAGATGCATGTAGCACACGAGGTCACCCTACTGGCTACCCAGGGTTTCATCGCTCCTTATCACTCCAGGCTTCGACCGGATTGGACCGAGCTGACCTTGCTCTGATACCAAAACAAGAGGGGATGTCACGCCCCGTACCCCACGTAGCATAACATCCCGTCAAAGGTCGATTTTTCTGCAACGCTCCCAGGAAGCGTCGCCGACCCACACCCATACAGAGATCAAGCACAAGCGGAAGCATAAATAACAAACCCTGACTATTATAATTTATGAGCCAAGGATAGCCAAGCAATAAACAACAATCAACACAGAAAATATGTACATACTTATTTTACTATTTTAAAACTCTTTTTACAGTGTTTACTACAACCAAAAAGGAAACACCAACAGTGGGAATAACTAAACAACCACTTCTGCGCTCTGCTTCGCCTCCACCGGGGTACATGCTCGATGACCGCTGGATATAATGCGGTATTCCAAAAAGAGGTGGTGTCCTCGGCATCCTACGGCTGGGGGTCTGAAATGTTTCGGTTTACACAACCGTGAGATAAATCTCAGTGAGTTCAACCCCTAAACCTAGGCTAGGCTAACATGCAATCTCCTGACTGGAAACAATTATTTAAAATAAACCATAACACAACAACAATCAATTAATCCTCTGACCCTGCAGGTTAGACAATTCCACAATATCATGGCATATACGTGACATACACAGTCACACGTACAGTCACACGTAAGCCAATCACATTCTCATGCACCGAATCTCACACACTCGCATGCTAATCAATGCATGTCTATGCAGACACATGTTATTGACGTGTCATACGCATTCTTTGGCCCACCGGCCCATACTGGCACACTTACCTAATTCATTATTACTACGACTCGAGTCATTAATTTTCACGGCCCGGTGCGTCTAGCCTGCTTCAAAGTGCATGAGGCGCAGCAACCGATCTGGCCCAGTGTCTCTAGCCTGCTTCAAAGTGCATGAGGCGCAACACTGTCCTCCTTGCGAACCAGAGCCTGTCTCAAAGTACATGAGGATGGTCGCCTTCCGGATATACCGGGCATCGTCCTGCTTCAAAGTGCATGAGGACGGTATCGACCCGAAGGTCCTCAGGTGATCACACGATTCATTATTATCTGAACCCAGCATATAATGCCCCAGGGTAATTTAGGTGATCACACACTCATGGCAAACACGCATTCTCGCACAATTTCACGACATGCCACACTCTAGGCATACATAATGCGTGTTTATGTTATGTAGTGCAATGCACCATGAGCACTAATGAAATCTAATCACAATTAAGCACAATTTGCGAACAATCACTTATCCCGAGCACGCCCAGTAATTTTTCCAACGAACATCTACATTGGTCAACTAATCCAATTAATCTTTGCAATTTATTCTCATTAGTCCACAACTCAATCGGAAATACACATCGACACTATCTAAGCCCATCCACACGTACCGATAACACCTAAACCAGTCCAGAACAATGCATTATCAAATCCTAATCCGGGTTTAGGAATTTTACTCACCTAATCCAAAGACACGACGACGGGGAATGGCGGCCGTTCACTGGTGAACAGTGAAACCGGCGGCGGAATTCCCGGCGACGACGGTACGGACGTGAATAGTACCCTGTGAACAGTAACCCGTGAACAGTAACCCCGCGAACAGTACCGTGAACAGTACTTTCCGTACGGACTGTACGGACAGGCCGGAAAAAGGTGGCCGGCGACGCGCCGGCGACGACCGAGATGGTTTTTCCGACGATGAACAGTAAAATCCGTACGGCGTGAACAGTAACTTCCGTACGGACACTGTACGGACTGGGTGCAACGGCGACGTATGGACCTGCTGGACGCCCGGGTGTCGACGGTTCGGCGATCGGAGCTCCGGCGAAGCTCCGGCGGCACTGTTCACGGACTGGAAAATAAGAAAAAGAGAGAAAAAAAGAGAAAAAGAGAGGGAAAAAGGAGAGAAAAGGGATTGGACCAAGGCTGAGCTGAGGCGGGGGACCAAGGGGGTTGACGGCGAGGCACGGCGGTCGGCGGCGTGCTCCGGCGAAGCTCCGGCGAAGGCGATTCGCGGCTGGAACTTTCTGTTTAGGCTGAAAATGGCTGCTGTGGGTGGATTTTTAGGGGCGAAGAGGGCTGAGGCAGTGCGGGATGGTGGCTGGGGATGTCCAGCAGCTCCGGCTGGTACTGTTCCGGCGTGAACAGTACCAGGGTGGACAGAAACGCACCAAGAAAAGCAAAAACGGAAGAGAAGGAAGGAGAAAATGGAGAGGAAAAATCTGCTGAAGGCTGGTCTGATGCGTGAGAGTGAGAGAGGAGAGAGAGAGAGAGAGTTTATCTTGGTCAAACATTGAAGACTAGGGGTGCCAAGTGTCAAAATCCTACAAAAATGCCCATTTTACCCCTCATCCAAGGGCCCATAATTGCTCTAATCCAATAATTCAAGGGCATTTTGGTCATTTGTCCTTAATCATGGTTGACCAGACCTGGTTTAGCCCTAACTAACCTTGGTTAACCCCAAAATTAAATCCAAAATTCGGAATTTTCCAAAAATAGCCTAGGGGTATTTCCGTCATTTTTCGATCCCGAACCGAAATTCCAATTTTCATCCATACCGGTCCTATATATTCATGGGAGACATAATCCGGTGTCGGAATCGAAAAATTCATCCTTTAAGCCCTCGAAAAGCGACTGCGAAGATCCGGGAATAAAATAATATTATTTTCTAATTTTTGTCGAAATTCCAGTTTTTGTCCGAAATGACTCCCGGTATGTGTGGCCACTCAAAAATGGCGTCGGCTCCGAAAAATAACCTCGATTGACCTCGAAAAGCGACGCTGGCGTCCCGAGGGGCAAAATTGTCCTTTTTCACCCCCGGACCAAAATTCCAATTTTTACACGTACTAACTTCAAACGTGTGTGGCAAGCGTAATATGACGTCAGATTTCCAAAAATAGTCCCTTAAGCCTTTGAAAATCAACATCGAAATCCGAGCTCAATTTCGCGAATAAACTCGCTAAACTTTCAATTTCAGGGTCTCTCACTAACGGGCGGCTGTTTAGAAATTACGCGTATCGACCTAGGGCTATCCATGTCGTGATGGTCTCGATCATTGAGAGAATGAGAAATTATCACTAGTTCCAGAGGTCACGATCGTTCGGTTCAGGTTCAGGACTGGTTGGCCACGTGTACTTTCGGTCTTGCAGAATCACCTGCGTCCCTATTATACATCGTTGGCCTTGGCCAAACCCAATCCATTACCCTTTTCTACGATCGGCCCACATTGGCCCAAAATATTCTCTCAACGTCTCTCGTGATCGGTGTCCGCTTCACGATAGGGTCTCCGGTCCACGTACTATTTTCTAGTTAGCCATACCCCATTGGTCAGTATCCCGAGAGTGATCAGCTCTGGGCGAGACTTACTAAAATGAAATGCGAATTAATGTCAGTTTCATTGATCCCGGAAATTACATCAAAATTCGGGCTGTTACAAGGAGACTTCTTTTCTGAGGAAGGCTCAGCAATTTCTTTGCCTTTGTCTCTCCTAGTGGGCTTGTTGGGAGGTTTTGGAGGCATTTTCCCTGTAAAAATTCTCGTGTGAGAAAATCAGGAAGAGAATTTGAAGAACCATTTATGAATTCGATATCAAAATCAAAAACAGATAAAATAGCTTGCCATCTAGCAAAAATCTATTTAGAAGCAATGTTTTTAACATCTTTCTGCAAAACATCCTTTGCAGATTTGCAATCAATTCTTAATAGAAATTTTTGATTCAAAAGATCTCCTTAAAACTTAGAAATTGAAAGTACAATAGCAAGGATTTCTTTTTTGATTGTGGAGTAATTCTTTTGGCAATCATTCCAATGTTTGGAGACAAATTGAACAATTTGTTCTTTATTGTCTTTTGATTGCTTTAATATTCCTCCATAGCCAATATCAAAAGCATCTGTTTCAACAATTTTGAAAGCATAAGGGTCAGCAAGATGTAAGCAAGGAATTTCCTTGACAGTTCGTTTTATTTGCTTCACTATATCAGTATGGATCTGGGTCCATGGGGGAGGATCCTTTTTTAGCCTCTGATGTAGTGGTTTACAAATTATATTTATATGAGGAAAGAATTCAATGATATAATTTAAGCTTTCAAGAAATCTTTGCAATTGGGTTTTGTCTCTAATTTCATCAGGAAATTTTTCAGAGAAAATAATTGATCTTTCAACGGGCACAATGGTTCCTTGATGAATGTAGTGCCCTAGAAAACGAATTCTTGTTTTAAAAAGGGATATTTTAGTAGGTGAAACTACTAAACCATTTTTCTTTACAATATGGATAAAATGATTGATGTGCTTGAAGTGCTTGTCTATGGAGGGAGAAAATATTAAAACATCATCAATATAAACAATAATATAATCAGAACAATGATTAAAAATATCATTCATAATTCTTTGAAATTCAGAAGGAGCATTTTTTAATCGAAAAGGCATGACATTCCATTCATATTGGCCAAAAGGAACAGTAAAAGCTGTCTTGTACCGATCCTTTTCGCTAATCTGGATTTGCCAAAAACCCGATTTCATATCAAATTTCGAAAAGATTTTTGCATCATAAAGTCTATTTAACAAATCTTTCTTGTTAGGAATCGGATATCTTATCCATTTTAAAGCTTTATTTAAAGGTTTGTAATTTATTACTAATCTTGGAACTCCTCTTTCTAGTTCAGCATTTTTGTTGACATAGAAAGCAGAGCAACTCCAAGGTGATTGGCTTTTCCTAATAAGCTTTTTCTCAAGAAGTTCCTGTATTTCCTTTTGGCAGAAATTTAGAACTTCATGGTTCATTTGAGAAGGTCTAGCTTTAGTAGGAATATTTTTTTCAGAAAATTCTGGCTCATTAGGAAGATCAACTATGTGACTTTTACGAGACCAAAAAGCATTGGGAATATTAGAACATATGGAATTTTTGATTTGGTCTTCAATGTCAGAAATCCTTTTCTGAAGACTCTTTTCAGAAAGGTTTTTATCAATCCTTTTGTATTCAAGGTCTTCATTTAAAAATTGAAGATGAGCTTCTTTGCTTTGGATTATACAATTAATTTCATAAATAGAGTGTTCCTGAAGAGTATTCAAATTTCTGGTCTGAGGTTTTGAAATAAAATCAAAGTAAATTCTTTTGCCTAAGGTTTTAGTTTCAATTCCTCGTTCAGTGACTTTAAAAGGTTGGAGTAAATTGATGAAAGGTGATCCCAAAATAACATTTTGTTTAATATTTTTGACAAGAAGAAAAGGGGTTTTAAAAGAGACTTGGTCTTTCACAACTTCGGCTTCAGGAATTTTGAAGTTTATTTTCAACTTATCTCCAGAGGCTGATTTAAGGGATTGGAAGGTTTTCTCAAAATATTTGGTTGGTATAAGACCTTCTTTTATGTAATTAAGGTCTGCACCGATATCAAAAAGAGCTATCGTTTCAAGGACAAATTCGTTTTGGACCTTGATAGAAATATTAATAACCCATTTTCTGGTAGTGATTTCAGAAAGTAGTAAAAGAAAGTTTGTATCAGAAGAAGAGGGAAGATGAGGAACATCTTCATTTGTTTCCGAATCTTCTTCCTTTTGTTTTCCTCTTAAATTTTTCATTTTAATATCCAAAATATCCTTTTGCATAGTTATTTGGGCAGCTTTAAGATCTTGAATTTCTTGTTTCTGCCTGTTAATCTCGTGGGTAAGATCACTTATAGAAATGGGTTTGAAATTTGCTTTCTTGGTTTTTCCAATAATGGTAGAAATATTATAAGGATTGTCAGTTTGGAAAGTGGATTTGGAAACTGTTTTAGGATAATGAAAATTATTCAAATATTTAATTTTAGTTTCGGGATCAGTAATTTGGTCAAAAGTTTGTAAAAGAATTTCTGTAACATCCTGAATTTCGACCTATTTCCGGAATCAATGAAATAGATGTTATTTCTCATTTCATTTTAGTAAGTCTCGCCCGGAACTGATCATTCTCGGGATACTAACCTTTGGGGAATGGCTACCTAGGGAAATGTACGTGGACCTAAGAACTCAATCATGAGTCGACCTTCGGTGACGATCGAGGTCGCCATGACTCGAATAACCCTAGGTCGATACGCGTAATCCCTAAACAACCGCCCGTTAGTGAGAGACCCTAAAATTGAGATTGGGCGATTTTGATCGCGAAATTGGATCCGGACTTGGATGTCAATTTTCAGGGTCGTGCGCGACTATTTTTACGAGGACGACGTCATTTTAGTGTGGTCAATGATATTTGGGGTTGGCATGGTCGAAAAATGGAAATTCGGCCCGGGACTGGAAAATTTCGACTTTGCCCCTAGGCCTATTTTTGGGTATTCCGAATTTTGGGGATTTTAGAAATTAAATTTGGGGATTAATTGTGGATAAATATCAGCCCCAAAAGATTGGACCAAAACGCCCTTAGATATTTTGGTTTGGAAGAATGTGGACCAAGTATTAGAGGGGCAAAATTGGAATTAAGGAAAAATTGGTCAAACCTTGGACCAAATATTTAATTGTTTCTCTCCCCTCTCTCTCTCCCCATTCGGCCATTTTCCCTTCTCCTCCCCCTCCCTCACCGAAATCCCCTTCTCTCCTTTCTCCCTCACCAAACCATCTTCCCCTCTCTTGGCCGCTTGGACGCCGATCACCGCCGGGAGACCGTCGCCGCCGCCGTGTGCCGCCGTGAGATGCCGGCCAGCTGTTCCACCTTCCCGCTCTAGCCGAGTTAGTCTAGAGTTCGGGTAAGTTGCGATCTAATCCCTATTTAGGACGTCGGGTATTTTCGGACTCGTTCAGGTATGATTTAGAGGATTTAGAGGTTGATTAAGGTGTCGATAATGGTTTTTGGTGGTTGATCATGGCTATTGGTGGCTGAGTATGGCTGTTAGTGGTTGTTGCGGGTTGGATTAGACGTCGGGAAATGAGTTTTGGTGGTTGGAATTCGGTAGAAATCGGTTCGGGTTTGAATCCGTGAGGTTCGGGGTGAGTCGAGGATTCGCGGTTACTGTATCCGCCCGGTTTGCTATTTTTGTAAAGAATTTTGTGGGCAGAATTTGAGAAATGTTTCTTCATAAAAGTTGTTGCCAACATCTTGAGGTATAACATACTTTAATATGAGAATTTTTGGAGATCATTTGATGCCATTCGGAAGTCCATCTTTGGACCGAAATACAACTGCCCGAGTTACTGTTCACCCGACCTTCGGGTCTATTTGAATTTTTATAAATTTTTTCAGGCATATTTTCAAAATACTTCCTTCACAAAAGTTTTTGGAGACACTCGTGGCTATAACATGTAAAAAATTTCAAATCTTTTCAAGGTGATTTGGGTGTTGAAATAAATATATTTTGAGGACAAAATGGTCTGTTGGAGCGAGTTGATTTTCGTCTGACTTCAAGTGACCAAAAGAGGTGTTGCTAGTTGGAACTGGGTTTTGAGTTCTTCACGGAAAATGTTTATCAAGATATTTTTTATGACATATCCAAAATTTAGAATTTTTGGAGTTGATTTACTATTTATTTCAAATGGATTTCTTTCCCTGCGCAATTGCCCAGTTTGGACCCGATTTTACATATTCTCGATTTTTCTCTCTCTCGAGAATTATTCGGTGTTATTGTGGCATTTTGATGGGTAGTTTGATGCTTGAATGAGCTCGTATGTGTGATTGTGTGGCTATGAGGTGTGGTGGCGTGATTGCGCATTGAATTCACGTGCCAAGAATGTGATTGGGTGGCGTGTTCGTGTGATGAGAATGTGAAATTGTGAAATGTGTGTGAGGTGTGTATGTTTGGCCATGCGTTTGTTGGCCGTGTGTAAATGTGATTTGAGTGGAACGAGGATACGAAAATGTGGGATTAGTTGGAAAGGATCCGTCCTGAGGCGTGTACGTTTACGCGGGACGATGCCGTCCCTGACGAGGTGACGATGCCCGGCCCGACGGGGTGACGATGCCTGACGTGGTCAGAAGACCGTTGGCCTGATGCGTTTTACGCGGGCGCGGTAGAAGGAAAGTGTGTGTAGGATTCCGTCCTGAGGCGTGTTCGTTTACGCGGGACGATGCCGTCCCTGACGAGGTGACGATGCCCGGCCCGACGGGGTATCGATGCCTGACGAGGTCAGAAGACCGTTGGCCTGATGCGTTTTACGCAGGCGCGGTAGTGGTGAAAAAGTTGAGAATGAGAGGAGATTGGCTTGAGGTGTGAGGATTGTGAAAGTGATGCATGGTGTGAGTCAGTGTGCGAGTGCGTTTGTATCGCGTGATGCAGTGCGTGATTATGGAGTAAAATCTGCTAGGTATGGTATGGGACGTGCCCAAGTGGGTTTTGCTTTATAATCGAGGCACGCGCGCGGCTGTGATTTATTGCTGTGGTATGATTGGCGTGTGTATTGATATGTGGAAAGTGTGTGATGGCATGTGTGCAAGAATTGTATGTTGAGATTGTGGGCTAACGTGCATGGTGCGTATGCAGAGAGTCCAGGTATGTGTGAATGTTTGATTGCTGGTTGTGTGGTTGTTTGGTTGCGCGTTTGGATGTGTCTGGAATTACGTGATAGCCTAGGTGGGGCTTAGGTTGTGACTTATTGAGATGTGATCTCATGGTTGTTTCAACCAAACTATTTCAGAGCCCCCGCCTGAATGTCGAGATTGAGGTCGACTCGAAGTCGTCAGGTGAGCAAACAGCTACGGAGGATTCAGGTGGTGATGCCGAGGACAGTGAGTCAAAGTGGACGCCTTCGAGAGGGCGTAGGGGATAGTTCTGGGAGAAGGATACACCCCATTTTTGGATAGTGCTGATCTAGAGAGCTGATCATGATATTTTGGTGGTTTGGAGTTTATAGTTCGATGTGCTTATAAATTATTTTGTGGTTTGTATTGGTGGATGATGTAAATATTTGGAAGTGTAATATATGCTTGGTGGATTGGCGATTTATTCCCTCCTGGTGTTCTCCAATTTTAATGTCCGGGATTTTTGATTGCTTCCGCCGCGAGTTAACTCTGATAGATCGTTGGGTCGGCGACGTTATTCCTGGGACGTCGCACTCTTCCGACCGAGGAGAGGGATGTCGCGGGCTCGACGGGGGTTCGGGGCATGACAATTTCTTCTTCTTTAGTCAAAACGTTTATTTCAAAATTGTTTTCTTCTCCATCATCCTCACTGTCTGAAGCTGAAGATGAAGAGGTTTCTAAATCACAAATCTGCAATCCTTCTTCAAAACCAGATTCATCTGAAGAACTATTGTCAGCATCAGCCATTAGTTGGTTGAGCTGGTTGATAATTTCTTCGTCTAAATCTAATTCATTAACTTTCTTACTGATTTTGCAAAATCGAGAAGTGTGGCCTTTCTTTCCACAGTTATAGCAAGTAATGTTTTTAAAATTTTTCTTTGGTTTTTTGGGCTTTTCAAAACTATCATTTTCTTTCTTTAAAGGTTTTTTATAAAATTTCTTTTTGTAAGGTTTTTTATAAAATTTCTTATGTTCTTTTCTTTTTAAAGAACATTTTCCTGAACAACTGGGTTTACTGAAAGATTCAAAAGACGGATCATATTGGGCACAAAAATCTCCTAAACCTTTCTTAGAAAGTTTTTGTTCCTTTTTAATTTGTTTTTGAAGACGAATGTTAGTGCACAATTGTGTTCCAATTTTATAGACATAAGAGGTTAGTTCACCATAAGAAAGATGGTCATATGGAATTTGATTTCCATATTCTTCTCTTATCTAACTACGAACTTGTTCTCTTATAACCAAAATTTGGGTACTGTAGCTGCAGAATGCTCTCTCGGTGGGCCTTCTGCCGGTTACTGTTCACCCGCTGATCTCCGGCTGGATTCCGGCCATCTCCGGTGAGCTTGAGAGCTGCAATTCGGTGGGGAGGGGCGTTGGGATCTCCTCTCCCTCCTCTCCTTTGGATTTCGCCCAGATTGAAGGCCAGTAGGTGGATTTCCAGATCTGAAGATAGGTGTTCTTCGCTGCTCTTGGTATACCGTGCGGGAGCCCGTTCGTCCGGAGGCAGGTGCCAGGTTTGGCTCTCTCCGGTTTCCATTCTCTCCCTCGTATTCCCCTCACTGTGAGAGGATTGTGGTTGGGTTGGGATTCAGCCGGTGGAACGGCCGTCTTTGAAGACAGACGCGATCCCCTGTGCCGGTTGTGGTTGTTGCTGCGTATTGGTTGGGGCTGGTCTGAATTAACGGTTGGGTAATTGTATCTTGCTGAGCTGGCTGTGGGTAGTTGTGGACATATAGTAGCATTATTCTGGGGGTCTTCTGTTACGTTCCCCCCCTCTTATTCCCGTTGAAGTCTAAGGTTGACTGTTAGGTGTTCGCTTAAATGACCAAATGGAGGACTCACTCCTAACGCCTGGCTCTTCTCCTGCTGCGGAGGCTTCACATTTCCATGGTGCTGAGACGGTCCAGGCAGCATTGAATACTGGTTTGAATACTGCAGATGTTCCCATTCCCAGTGGCAAATCCCACTCGGTCAGTAATGAGGCAACTCGCTCCTTGGGTCCTAGACCTATATTGAAAGGCAACTCCAGCCGCAGTAGGAGCCGTGGTCGATCAAAGAATAGAAGCCGCTCTCGGTTGAGATTTGCTGGTGATAGGCCCTCTGCTTATAATGCTAATTCATCTGGGAAATCTGCTGAAGTGGATCATTCACATTCCCGATCTCAAGAACAGCAAACTCCTACACCTAAAACTAGAACTTGGGCTAATGTTGCCCGAGTTCTAACCAAAGGTTATAGCCTAACCTATGTTCCTCCACGGATGGTGAATGGCGAAGAGATGGCGATTATCACACCTGCTATAGCTGCTGCGGAGAATCCCTTTTGGCTCGAATGTATTGTTGGCCGCTTTATAGGGAAGAAAGCTCCGTTCAAGTTGACTGAGGAGGCGGTAAGAAAGGCTTGGGGAGACAAAGTTGCTGAGGTTAAACTACACGAGAATGGCTTTTATTTTTTCCGTGTTCCTGATAATGAATTCCGTAGGAACATCATTGACTCGGGCCCGATATCTATATTCAACTGTACCTTGATTTTGCAACAATGGCACTCCAAGCTTAAGCTCAAGAAGGGAGTCCTGGATACAATCCCTGTCTGGGTAAGGCTTAGAGACATTCCATTTTCGTTATGGTCCCCTGCTGGCATTGGTTCTATAGCCAGTGCTATTGGCAAACCCCTATATGTGGATCTCCAAACTCAACAGATGACTAGGATATCCTTCGTGCGAGTCTGTGTGGAACTTCAAGCTTCTAAGCCAAGAGTGGAGCAAGTGAAGTTCTGCTGGGATGATGAGGTCAATACCATCAATGTTGAGTACGAGTGGAAGCCGCTGGCTTGTTCTTCTTGTGCTATCTTCGGTCACAAAGAAGGTTCCATAGGATTTGATTGTTGCTCTGATCAGCCCATTGTTAAGCCTGCAACTATAGCTGCGGGACCCTCTAACCTTGCCCTTAGGAAGGGACAGCTTCAACAGCCCCACAGGAATGAAGAATGGGTCCAAGTCCAATCCAGGAAAGGCAAAACTTCTTCTAAGTATGCAGCTGAGTCCAGCTCTCGTCCTTTACCATCTGCTGAAGGCATCGATCAACCTCCTTCCATTCTGCTGATTCCACAGAAGCAAACACACGCAGAACCAGACTTCGCCCCTGTTCCTGCTCTGCATCCTCCCCCGATGGATTGTGTTCCTGACCATATTCCTTGCTTAGATCATATCACCACAGGGACTGAGTCGAGTCCAGGGGGGGCGACTGGTCACCACAGGATCAGTTCACCACAGGGACAGCTCTCCTCTTCTTCAAAGGTGAATTCAGGGGGGGCGGCTGGACAGATCTCTCCCGATGGACTTTCCTCTGCTCAGGCTTTCTCTCGGTCAATCTCCGCTTCAGAACAGGTGCTTCCTGCTATTCATGAAACCCACGATTGTCCAGATCTTTTGGCTCTCCATTCTTCATTTGCAACCAACCTACCTGGGGAGAGTACAGGGGGGACATCTGGTCAGGTTTCTACGTTCAGGCCTTCCCCTGATCATGGTCTCTTTCGACCTGTTCCCAACACAGGCCAGGGTCCTCCTACTGTTCCAGACCAGCATAATGAGGACCTAGCCATCTTTTCCCATTCTTCCTCAGAAGCTTCTTTGGAATCTCATGGCGGAGTGAATGAAAGTGACTCTGACGACTTATTGGGGGAGGAACTCGCTGTGATGTCACCTCCAAACACCCGGTCTCGTCATAAAGCCGCCAAACAGTCTTTACCTAGATTGAGTGACCATGGTAAGGTTCCTGGTTTGTCTTCTTCTAAGAAAGCCAAGAGGAAGAAGGCCAGGAGACCCCACAGATAATTACCCTGGGCTTCCATTGTTTTTTGGTTGCTGGTTTTTTTTAAGTCCTTTCTCCCTATGTTTTTTGGTGCTTGGAATATTAGGGGCCTGGTTGGTCCCCTTAGGCAAGCAGAGATCCGTAGCTTCATCAGGATCAATCGCCTCTCTTGTATCGGTCTTATTGAAACCAAAGCTAAGGACTCCCTTTTTGCTGGTATCTCACATAGTTTGAGTGGTAACTGGCAGTGGATAGCTAATTACGTTTATTCTCCCCTGGGGAGGATTTGGTTTGGCTGGAACCCTGATGATTTGGAAGCTACTCTCCTCTCCTCCTCCGATCAATTCATCCACCTCCAACTCAAGCTCCGTCAGTTGAATAAGTCTTGCCTTTTTACAATTGTGTATGGTGAGCACTCCTTTGTGAAACGGCGGCCATTATGGGCTGACCTTATATCTCTCTCCTCCTCGGACTTACCTTGGGTTGTTGCGGGAGACTTTAATGCAATCAAAGACCCAACTGATAGAGTTGGTAGTACTACTCCCTGGATCCCCGCTTTTGATGATTTTGGGGAGTGTCTAAACCAGTCCGGATTGGAAGACCTTCGATATGTGGGGTGTAGGTACACCTGGACTCATTCGTCTGGAGAAAGTCGGAAGATCCGCAAGATTGACCGAGTTCTTGTTAATGACATCTGGCAGCAACAGTTCTCTTTCTCAGAAGCTAGATTTCTTCCCCCGGGGATTTCTGACCATTCTTCCATGGTGGTTAAACTTTCATCAACACCACCTAATACAAAGAAGCCGTTCAAGTTTTTTAATTTTTGGACTTCTCACCCAAGATTCTTGGATATTGTGAAACAAGCTTGGGACACGCCGGTTGAGGGTACACCTATGTATATCACTTGCTGCAAACTTCGGTCTCTAAAGCAGAAGCTGAAACTCCTTAACAGGTCTTCTTTCTCTGACATTTCTGTTAGAACCGATCAAATTAGAGCAGAGCTGTATTCAGTCCAAACTGCCCTTGAGCTTCACCCTTTTGATCTGACTCTTCAAGACAGAGAAGTGGAACTCACGCGCTCTTTTTCCACCTTGAGATTGCAGGAGGAATCCTTCTTCAGGCAAAAGTCCCGTATAAGGTGGCTTAAGGAAGGAGATCTTAACACGCAATACTTTCATCATTTTGTCTCCAAAAGACATGTAACTAACCGACTTCTTTCGGTATCAACAGAAGATGGATCCTTAGTTACGGATCCGCAGGCGGTTAAGGCCCATATTGTCAACCACTTCCAGGGTTTGCTTAATGGTGAACATGCTTCTATTAGGCCCTCGGTTAGTGAGATAAGTACCTTCATTGGTCGGACTCTTGATGAGGATCAAAGGAACGTTCTATCACTCCCGGTCACGGATGATGAAATCCAGTCCACTCTTTTCTCTCTTGCCAAGGGTAAAGCCCCTGGACCGGATGGGTTTAATGTCGATTTCTTTAAGGCTAGCTGGGATATTGTCGGTCCCTCCATTCTGGTGGCGGTAAGGGAGTTCTTTGAATCAGGATGTATGCTTAGAGAGATAAACAATACCATTCTGACTTTAGTTCCGAAAGTTCCAAATGCTTCAGCTATGTCGGACTACCGTCCTATTGCCTGCTGCAATACACTATACAAATGTATCTCCAAGATATTGGCTAGACGGATGGCGCGTGTTCTTCCAACTATTATTAGTCCTAGCCAATCGGCCTTTGTTAAAGGACGAAGGATTAGTGATAACATCTTGATAGCCCAAGAGCTCTTTGCGGATTTCCACCACCGTCCATACCTTCCCAAGTGTGCAATCAAAGTGGATTTCCAGAAAGCATATGACACTGTTGACTGGAACTTCTTAGAACTTGTCATGACAGCTTTCAAATTTCCTGCTTCCTTTATCAAGATGGTGATGGCATGTGTTTCGACAGCAAAATACTCCGTCTCTATTAACGGGGAATTGCATGGTTTTTTTAGGAGCTCTAGGGGCATTCGCCAGGGAGACCCTATATCGCCTTACCTCTTTATTCTGGTTATGGAGATCTTTTCGGGCATTCTAAATGCTAAAACTGATATGCCTGCTTTCCACTGGTTTTGGCGCTGTAAGAAGATACGGCTTTCACACCTTTTCTTTGCGGACGATGTTTTGCTTTTCTCAGAGGGCCACCTCGGGTCAGTCCAGCTAATCAAGGACTCTCTCCTATTGTTCTCTGATTGGTCTGGCTTGAAACCAAACAAGGCAAAAAGCAATATTTTCATCTCGGGAGGGACCCAGCTTTTACAAGATCAGTTAACTCAGTGCCTTGAATTCCAGCGGGGTACTTTACCATTTCGGTATTTGGGGGTCCCTATTATATCAACTAGGCTGCGGATAGTAGATTGTAAAGCTCTGATCGACTCTATCACTGCTCGTGCCCGTTCTTGGTCTCAGCGCTTTCTATCCTTTGCGGGTCGATTACAACTTATAAAGTCAGTTTTGCATTCTATGCAAGTATACTGGGCCACCACTTTTTCTCTTCCAAAAACAGTGTTGCATAGTATTGAGGCCATTTTACGTCAATTCCTTTGGAAAGGCCCTGACCTGGGAGTTGGTGGAGCAAAAGTAGCATGGAACGCTGTCTGCTTACCTAAAGCGGAAGGTGGCTTAGGTATCAGGAGACTTGTCGAATACAACAATGCTATGCTTTTAAAGCACATTTGGATACTCTTCACTGACAAAGAGTCGCTGTGGTGCAAATGGATACATTCTACTTTCTTAGAGAAGTCAAATTTCTGGGTAGTCTCCAAACCTACGTTCTGTTCATGGACATGGAAGCATATCCTTGATATGCGTGCTTCGGTACATACTTTGTTCCGATGGGATATTGGAAATGGACGTTCTACCTCTTTCTGGTTTGATTCCTGGCACTCTAGGGGGCCTCTTTATCTTCTTTTTTCCAATGCGGAAATTTACCGGTCGCGCATCCCTCGGGATGCTACTGTCCGATCTGTCTTTGAAGATTCTTGGCATCCGAATAGTACTCTGACAACTATTATGAGCTGGATGGATAGCCCTCCGCGTTTTCTAGACAATATGTTGGACCACTTTGTTTGGACTCCTCATCCATCCAAGGCCTTCTCTGTTAGTCGCGCTTGGGATCATATTCGAAGGAAATGGCGGCCAACCCGGTGGCATTCCTTCATTTGGGACCGGCACATAGTTCCACGGCATGGGTTTCTTTTATGGCTTATTACTCTTAACCGGCTTCCCACGCAGGTGTTCCTACTTCAAAACCGAAGAATTGAAGACGCCTTGTGTGCTTATTGTGGGACTACTCCTGATTCTATTAACCATCTTTTTTTTGAGTGCCCCTTCACTAATAGACTGGCTTCTCTTTGGGCGACTAAATGCAATCTTCCTTGGCGAAACCAGCCATGGCAAGATCATATCATCTGGGCCATGCAAGTATGCGGTGGTTCGTCTTTCCCTCATCGCATAGCTAGATTTTCCTTTGGGGCTTTATGCCATGTCATATGGACCGAGAGGAACAACGCGATATTCAGGAACAAGAGCATCTTTCTTCCTGGGATGCGTAAACACCTTTTCAAAGTTGTCAGGGACAAAGTCGTATCTATGGGAACAATTGAAGACACTTATAGGAATCGGCTGCTTCAGAGAAAGTGGGACCTTCCACCATCTATTTTTGGCTAGAGCTGCGTTCAGACTTCCTTTGGCCGTTCAGTGGAAGGTTATCCTGCTGTTAGTGCGCCTCCTAGCCAGAGCTCCGGGCGGGTTTGGGCTCTCTCCTTCTACATTCACGGGCTTATTGCTGATCCGGTCTGTTTCGGAGCTATAGGTCTTCATTCTTCGCTATCCAGTTGTTGCTGCCGAAGATTTGGGTCGCCCTCCATCCTTCGGGTTGGTTTTTGGGTTTTTCTGTTTTAGTTGTTCTTTTCTTTAGCTGGCTGCTGGCCTTTTTGTATCTAGTTCTGCTGGACCCTTCTTGACCTGGTTTGGACATCCTTCTGTCCTATTTGGTCAGGAGTGGGTTTGTGCTTAGGCTGTACATGGTGTTTTGAAAAGTTATACAAATACTTACCTTACCAAAAAAAAAAAAACTTGTTCTCCTATGAGTTTTGATAAACCAGCAAGAAATTTTTCTTTCCAAAAAGACTGGTTGCAATCTGATCTTTGGAGGACTCTTTGCAAAAATATTTCTTTATATTCTCGGAATTCTCCTAAAGATCTACATTTCATATTGGATAATAGATCTTGGTTTTTATCGAGAATATGAGAAGAATCTCCTAGAAAATGTTGGGAGATAGAAAATATTAAAGTATTGACAGCATCTTGGATAGGTTGATCGTCTTCGCCAAGAATAATTTGACCAAAAGGGTCGAGTTTATGAGCATTTAAAATTTGAGATCTTTGCTCTTCATTCAGGTAGTTATTCCACCATCCTTTGAGCTGGCCTGTGAATCCAGCTATCAAAAGATATGCAACAGAATGATCAGAAGTATCAGGAATGTTTTTGTAAGTGTTTGCAAGCATGACCATTTGAGTCAAAATATTTATGAGGTTTTGCTCAGAAACACCATCTATATTCCACTCATAGATAGCATCAGAAGAATATTTGTTTTGGACTTTAGAAAAGGTTTCTTCTGTGAGAATATCAGGAGGAGTGGCACGGGAATAATATAATTTCTGAGGATCCTTCCAAGTGATACGGTTTATTTCTGGAAGAGATTCAGAATTGGATTTATCTAAGAGATTTATTTGATTGGAGGGTTCAACACGATCTGGAGTGTCCTTGACACTCAGATTCTGTATTAAAGGGGTATCCAAGATTATGGGGTTTCTAGGAATCAAAACTGCTTTTCCTTTGAGGAGTCTTTTCCTTTCCTCTAAGGCTTTAGCAAATTCAAGACTAGGATTTTTTGGAATTTCAAAATTCTTAAAAAGCGATGGTTTTAAATCCTTTTTTGGAGTTATTATAGAAGAGGGCGGAAAACCGTTTTGAGTAAGATTTTCAATACGATCAAGTTGTTTTCCTATGGTGTAAAGATGTTGATTAGAAAAATTATTTTGTTCAACAATTTTCTTAATTCCTATGCCGTCTATTTCAGAGGCTGTTTTAAAAGGAGAGGCTATAATTTCAGTCTCTCGATGATCAATTTTGATTTTTCTGAGAGGAGGATGATTGGATTCGATGATATGTCCATCGTCCAATTTCCATTTATAAAATTGATCTAGAACAAAAATCTGTTTTTCTTTTAAAAATATATTTTCAAACAAATCAAAGAAGAATATCTCGATTTCATGTTGGTACATGTAATCATAATATTCCTTTTTGATATCAAGAGCTTGGTTTCGAAAATTAGCAAAGAACCAATCTCTAAAATGTTTATTGTCGGAAGAATTGAACTCTTTATTTAAAATGATTCTATCAGGTTCAAAAGCTATTTCCAAAACATTAATCTCAGGATCTTCCATTTCAGAAGGAGTAGGATCAGGAAAATCAGAAGTAGTATGTTGATAAACTGGTCTGGAAATACCTGACCTGTTATCTATACCACTGATGTTTGGAAAAGGAGGAGCACTTGCAGACGTTTCTCCAGGAGCATTTAAAGGGATATTGGGAATATTATCAACTGACTTTCGAGAAGAAGTTGAATGCCAAGAAGGAATTAATCTGATGTCACAAGATCTTCTGGGAATATCAACAGATCTTCTAAAAAATTGAATTGTTACTCTTCCTTCAGGATTTTGGATGATATTGGTAGGATCAGAATTTTGTACTATTGGTTGGGGAATTCGATTTTCTAATTCCCATTGATCCGGAAGGGTAATTTGATTCTAAGGAATTGTCCTAGGAATGGTGATATTTGCTTTAGAAATGTCAGTTTGCAGTAAAAGGGTTTCTCTATTGGAATTTAATTTAAAAGCTTTGCTACCAAAAGCAGAATTCATAACTTTATAATAAACTCTATAAATGAGGGCTATAGGAATGGAACCTTCAGCTATAGAATAATTATGAGTCTTAATTTGAAGAGTGAGAGATTTCAAAATATTTTTGTCTTTGAGAGAAACAGTAAGACTAGGATGACTATCGAAATGTATTGGTCCACTGCAAAGACTGGTTTCGACGGCTCCAAGAATAGATTCATCATATTTTAAAAGTCTAGCGTCTCTCAAAACAAGGAGTAAAGAAGTATCTAATCCTTCTTTGGTAAGGGGTTTTGCACTAACCTGTACTAATCCTATATGCATATAATTCCATTTCTGGGAATGTTTCTTTATTGAATCTTTATTTAAAAGTTGTATTGAAGCAAAAGAATCAGAAAGTGGAATATCTCTTTCTTCAGTAACAATGACATAGTCATTATTACCAAAGAGTTTAAACTTAGAATGTTCATAAATTTTATCAAGTTTAACTTTGGGAATAAACCAATTTTCAATGGATTTATTAAAATTTTTTATATTAATTTCTTCTCTATTTATTGGTCCTTGATCAAAAGACATTGATGATAAAGAACTAGAAGAAGACTCAGATCTTCTTAATAAATTCATTGCAAAAGACTACTTTTTTCTTTTCAATAGATTTCGGCGATGCTTACCAACGGACTTACTACCCCACTGGGTTTTACTGCCTGGAACACATCCAGAAATCAAGCGAAAAGACCTCCACTAAGGAAATCGTCCTTACTGCGAATGAAATTATAAAGAATATCCTTATCTACCCCTCGGCTCTGATACCATAACTTTCTTTTACACTTACACACCCCACAAACGGCTGGTCGAACCGCCTGTGGATGGTCTGTACTTTAAAATTTTACATTTAAATTCTTGCATAGTAATACCACCTACATGGTTGGTTTAGAAGTTATTGCTATCCTTCTCATTGTATTATATATTGCATACGAATTCTTCATTATATATAATGCTCGTGCTTTTATTTAATTTTATTTATTTAATAATTTTCTGTGTAGAAATCTGCACTTTCATACTAACTTATATATTCGCCGTTGCTAGATCTAGAGATATACCTCATATTCTTTATCTATTTTCCCAATATATTGAATATTTTAATCGAATAGAGCAGCGTTTAAATATCACATATATTTTTCTTGTTTTTATATATTTATTACATTTCTCTCCAATCGTCTTTCATAACAAACGGAAACGCTTGGATTAATTGACCTCATTCTATATTAATATTTTCGCTATTTATAATCCCCAGATCCTAGGGTAGTTATGGTATCAGAGCCGAGGGGTAGATAAGAATATTCTTTATAATTTCATTCGCAGTAAGGACGATTTCCTTAGTGGAGGTCTTTTCGCTTGATTTCTGGATGTGTTCCAGGCAGTAAAACCCAGTGGGGTAGTAAGTCCGTTGGTAAGCATCGCCGAAATCTATTGAAAAGAAAAAAGTAGTCTTTTGCAATGAATTTATTAAGAAGATCTGAGTCTTCTTCTAGTTCTTTATCACCAATGTCTTTTGATCAAGGACCAATAAATAGAGAAGAAATTAATATAAAAAATTTTAATAAATCCATTGAAAATTGGTTTATTCCCAAAGTTAAACTTGATAAAATTTATGAACATTCTAAATTTAAACTCTTTGGTAATAATGACTATGTCATTGTTACTGAAGAAAGAGATATTCCACTTTCTGATTCTTTTGCTTCAATACAACTTTTAAATAAAGATTCAATAAAGAAACATTCCCAGAAATGGAATTATATGCATATAGGATTAGTACAGGTTAGTGCAAAACCCCTTACCAAAGAAGGATTAGATACTTCTTTACTCCTTGTTTTGAGAGACGCTAGACTTTTAAAATATGATGAATCTATTCTTGGAGCCGTCGAAACCAGTCTTTGCAGTGGACCAATACATTTCGATAGTCATCCTAGTCTTACTGTTTCTCTCAAAGACAAAAATATTTTGAAATCTCTCACTCTTCAAATTAAGACTCATAATTATTCTATAGCTGAAGGTTCCATTCCTATAGCCCTCATTTATAGAGTTTATTATAAAGTTATGAATTCTGCTTTTGGTAGCAAAGCTTTTAAATTAAATTCCAATAGAGAAACCCTTTTACTGCAAACTGACATTTCTAAAGCAAATATCACCATTCCTAGGACAATTCCTTAGAATCAAATTACCCTTCCGGATCAATGGGAATTAGAAAATCGAATTCCCCAACCAATAGTACAAAATTCTGATCCTACCAATATCATCCAAAATCCTGAAGGAAGAGTAACAATTCAATTTTCTAGAAGATCTGTTGATATTCCCAGAAGATCTTGTGACATCATATCAATTCCTTCTTGGCATTCAACTTCTTCTCGAAAGTCAGTTGATAATATTCCCAATATCCCTTTAAATGCTCCTGGAGAAACGTCTGCAAGTGCTCTTCCTTTTCCAAACATCAGTGGTATAGATAACAGGTCAGGTATTTCCAGACCAGTTTATCAACATACTACTTTTGATTTTCCTGATCCCACTCCTTCTGAAATGGAAGATGTGACATCTCGAATTTCGGCCCATTTTTGGGATTTATAAAATGCGTGATTTGTCAGTGTGCTTATAGTAAAATCTCGTCCGGGAACTGATCACTCCCGGTTATCATTTTAAATTAGAGATTTCGCTAGAATCGCACTCGATCAAATTTGACCGTTATTTAGACCCCGGACTTGGCAGTCGATTTTCGGGAGTGTCGGGACGAAATAAATTGGACGGTGTCGGCATTAATGTATCCAGTATCGAGATTGTCAGGATTAATGGAAAATTGGAGTATTTGACCAGGTGCGAATTTGGACTAGTAGACCTCCCTCGGTAGAATTTAGTTTAGTTAATTTGGCCTTTGTCCCTTTTTATGTGCGAGACCTATTTTGGACCGGTAGATCATTTTCGGTTTTGAATTTGGACCCTCGGTTTGCGTTTAATATTTGAATGAGTTTAAATTTTTTAAACTCCCCTCTCTCTCTCTCTCTCTCTCTCTCTCTCTCTCTCTTCCCCGCGCGCACCCCCCTTCTGACCGCGCACGTCCACCCTCTCTCTCTTCTTCTCCTTCTTCTCTCTCCCTTCTCTCTCTCTCTCTCTTCCTTTTCCTCTGACGCGCGCACGTTCTTTTCCCCCCTCCCTTCAGTCACGTCTTTCCCCTCCCCCTATGCATGCCATTCCCCATACACCCACTCCTTCTCTCTCCTTCTTTTCCTTCTTTCTTCTCTCTCCTCTTCCTTCTTCCACCTCTCTCCCCCGACTGGTCTCGCCTCGCTTCTGCTCCCACGCGGTCAGCCCCCGCTCAGCCGCTCGCCGCGCCTGACCGCCGCGCCGCGCATCGTCCTCCCTCACGCCGTCGCCGCACCGCCACGCCGCGCGTCAGCTCCGCCCGACGCTGCATTCCTCCTCTCCCGGGCGCACGAGCTGGGCTCGCGGCCGCTTGCCGCCGCGTCCGGCGAGCCCCGTCGCCGCCGCGTGCCGCCGCTCGGCCGCCCTCCGCCTCAGCCCGACCGTCGCCCCGCCTGCCCCCTTCCTCTCCCTCGCTCGTGCGCAACAGCAAGCTGTCGCCGCCGCCCTCCACGCCCGACGTGGCCAGCCGCGCCTGGCCGTCGTCGTCGCCATCCCCGCTGTCCCGAGCGTCGCCGTCGCCGCCCCAGTGTCGCCAGTCACCGCCCGTCTCCCCCAAGCAGCCGGCAAGCCCCTCTCCTCCCTTCTCTCTGTCTCTCTCTCGGTTTGGCCATGATTGGCCTTGAACCGGAGGAGCCCCGCCGCCGCTTTTACTGTTCCGGCGCGGGCCCATTACCTCGCCCCGCCGTCTCGCCGTTCCATTCTTCTCTCTCTCTCTCTGACCGTGTCTCTCTCTCCCCCTCTAGGCCGCGGATTAACTTAGATCGTCGCCGCCGCTCGTGCCGTTCGTCGGAAACCGCCGCCGCCGTTACTGTTCCGGCGAAGGACCGCCGCTGTCCAACCGCTGTCGCCGCATGTTCGGCTCGGTTTGAAGCGTAGGACACCCGGTGAATTTGACCCTAAACCCTAATTAGGATAATTTGCATTTCTAGACGGGTTTTAGGGGTTAATTAGGGTAATTTGGGGTTTATATTGTGGAGGTGATTAGGGGCTATTATTGTGGTTGATTCGGTGGATTAGTATGATGAATTAGTCGAGGTTTAGTGGCCCGTATAGTGCTGTGACGTGGGGAAAGCGTAAGTGCCGAGATTCGAACCAAATGGTGGACTTAGTGAATGAAATTAATAAATCGGGTGGCGACTATTTTGGTGGCTGATTAGATGGACGTTTGGGGAGTATAATGGAGCATTTTGATGACAATTATCGGCCTAGAATTTGGGGTATAGTGGCTGGCCACGATGGATTTGATTTAGGCAAGGTGCGATTGATTGGGACTTAGTAGTGCAATTGGCGAAATTGATGGATAGACTGAGTTAGTGATTGAATGGTCTCTAATTGGGAGTGATTTGGCAATTTCGTGACATGTTTAGTGTGGCTAAGAACGGAGTGGCTTGGTGGGCCCTGATTGTACGGTATTATGTGGAACGGCTTATGTGACTAATACGTGTGAATGGTGTACCGTGCACGAGTGCTTGAACTGATTTCCATGATTGCACTAACTTGTGGTTGGGTATATTAGAGATGTGGACGGTACATACTGCGTGTCGATTTGAACAAGTGGTGTGGTGATACTACATGCTCTTTGTGAAATGCGTGATTGCCCAAGTGTGCTTATTGTAGCCATGGGTGTGTGTGTCACGAGCATTGGCACGACATGTGCATTTACAAGTGTGCCCGAGTGACATGTGCATTGTGATCACTTAAAATGCCCTGATGCGTATTACGCGGGGTTCAGATAAAAATTGGTGTTTGTGAATGTGTGATCACAATAAACCCTGATGCGTGTTACGCGGGGTAGTGAACCCGTCCTGAGGCGTGTTACGCGGGACGATGCCCGGTTTACCGGAAGATGACCAACCTGATGCGTTTTACGCGGGTGATGTGTCATGAGCCTGATGCGTTTTACGCGGGCCAGAGATCGATCTCGAAGTGATAGACCTGATGCGTTTTACGCGGGTCGGACCTGATGCGTTTAACGCGGGTCGAAGGAGGAATTGGCAAATGGCAGAGTGCTAGTATGCAAGCGTGCGATAATGCATTGATGAGGCATGAGCATGAGTGCGAGCATTAGCATATGCATAACATGCGTTGTGACATAGAAATGCGCGTGTATGTGCTGTGATTAAATTATGTCGCGTGACTACTGTTGTTGATTTAATGCCTAACCTGCAGGGTCCTGTAAGATTAGATTTAGGCCCGAGGACCTGAGTCAGTTATGTGTGTATTATGTGTTGTTAGCGCTTGTCAGGAGGTGCACGTTAGCCTAGTTTAGGTTTAGGGAATTACTCGCTGAGATTTATTCTCACGGTTGTTGAAAACCGATTTTTCAGATCCCCGGCCTTGAGGATGACAGACGTACCGATGCGTTTTTGGGAGGAGCCCCCAGCTAGTTGTAGTGGCCTTGACCCGCTTTTGATTTCTGGTATTCGGGGTGTACTTGGATATTGTATATGATTTTCAGTATTAGTATAAGTGTTGATTTCGGTGGTTACCCTTGGTTATGCGTTTATCCATGTACGGGTGGTTTTAATTACTTCCGCATGTGCTTTAAATCTCTGTGTTGGGTTTGGGTCGGCGACGCGTCCTGGGACGTCGCACACGAATCGACCTCTGCGAGGGATGTGGCGCGCCTAAGAGTGCGGGGCGTGACAGAAGATCCTGAGATTAATGTTTTGGAAATAGCTTTTGAACCTGATAGAATCATTTTAAATAAAGAGTTCAATTCTTCCGACAATAAACATTTTAGAGATTGGTTCTTTGCTAATTTTCGAAACCAAGCTCTTGATATCAAAAAGGAATATTATGATTACATGTACCAACATGAAATCGAGATATTCTTCTTTGATTGGTTTGAAAATATATTTTTAAAAGAAAAACAGATTTTTGTTCTAGATCAATTTTATAAATGGAAATTGGACGATGAACATATCATCGAATCCAATCATCCTCCTCTCAGAAAAATCAAAATTGATCATCGAGAGACTGAAATTATAGCCTCTCCTTTTAAAATAGCCTCTGAAATAGACGGCATAGGAATTGAGAAAATTGTTGAACAAAATAATTTTTCTAATCAACATCTTTACACCATAGGAAAACAACTTGATCGTATTGAAAATCTTACTCAAAACGGTTTTCCGCCCTCTTCTATAATAACTCCAAAAAAGGATTTAAAACCACCACTTTTTAAGAATTTTGAAATTCCAAAAAATCTTAATCTTGAATTTGTTAAAGCCTTAGAGGAAAGGAAAAGACTCCTCAAAGGAAAAGCAGTTTTGATTCCCAGAAACCCCATAATCTTGGATACCCCTTTAATACAGAATCTGAGTGTCAAGGATACTCCAGATCGTGTTGAACCCTCCAATCAAATAAATCTCTTAGATAAATCCGATTCTGAATCTCTTCCAGAAATAAACCGTATCACTTGGAAGGATCCTCAGAAATTATATATTCTCACAGAAGAAACCTTTTCTAAAGTCCAAAACAAATATTCTTCTGATGCTATCTATGAGTGGAATATAGATGGTGTTTCTGAGCAAAACCTCATAAATATTTTGACTCAAATGGTCATGCTTGCAAACACTTACAAAACCATTCCTGATACTTCTGATCATTCTGTTGCATATCTTTTGATAGCCGGATTCACAGGCCAGCTCAAAGGATGGTGGGATAACTACCTGAATGAAGAGCAAAGATCTCAAATTTTAAATGTTCATAAACTCGACCCTTTTGGTCAAATTATTCTTGGCGAAGACGATCAACCTATCCAAGATGCTGTCAATACTTTAATATTTTCTATCTCCCAACATTTTCTAGGAGATTCTTTTCATATTCTCGATAAAAACCAAGATCTATTATCCAATATGAAATGTAGATCTTTAGGAGAATTCCGAGAATATAAAGAAATATTTTTGCAAAGAGTCCTCCAAAGATCAGATTGCAACCAGTCTTTTTGAAAAGAAAAATTTCTTGCTGGTTTACCAAAACTCATAGGAGAACAAGTTCGTAGTAAGATAAGAGAAGAATATGGAAATCAAATTCCATATGACCATCTTTCTTATGGTGAACTAACCTCTTATGTCTATAAAATTGGAACACAATTGTGCGCTAACATTCGTCTCCAAAAACAAATTAAAAAGGAACAAAAACTTTCTAAGAAAGGTTTAGGAGATTTTTGTGCCCAATATGATCCGTCTTTTGAATCTTTCAGTAAACCCAGTTGTTCAGGAAAATGTTCTTTAAAAAGAAAAGAACATAAGAAATTTTATAAAAAAACCTTACAAAAAGAAATTTTATAAAAAACCTTTAAAGAAAGAAAATGATAGTTTTGAAAAGCCCAAAAAACCAAAGAAAAATTTTAAAAACATTACTTGCTATAACTGTGGAAAGAAAGGCCACACTTCTCGATTTTGCAAAATCAGTAAGAAAGTTAATGAATTAGATTTAGACGAAGAAATTATCAACCAGCTCAACCAACTAATGGTTGATGCTGACAATAGTTCTTCAGATGAATCTGATTTTGAAAAAGGATTGCAGATTTGTGATTTAGAAACCTCTTCATCTTCAGCTTCAGACAGCGAGGATGATGGAGAAGAAAACAATTTTGAAATAAACGTTTTGACTAAAGAAGAAGAAATTCTTTTACAAACTTTTGATCAAATTACTGATCCCGAAACTAAAATTAAATATTTGAATAATTTTCATTATCCTAAAACAGTTTCCACATCCACTTTCCAAACTGACAATCCTTATAATATTTCTACCATTCTTGGAAAAACCAAAAAAGCAAATTTCAAACCCATTTCTATAAGTGATCTTACCCATGAGATTAACAGGCAGAAACAAGAAATTCAAGATCTTAAAGCTGCCCAAATAACTATGCAAAAGGATATTTTGGATATTAAAATGAAAAATTTAAGAGGAAAACAAAAGGAAGAAGATTCGGAAACAAATGAAGATGTTTCTCAGCTTCCCTCTTCTTCTGATACAAACTTTCTTTTATTACTTTCTGAAATCACTACCAGAAAATGGATTATTAATATTCTATCAAGGTCCAAAACGAATTTGTCCTTGAAACGACAGCTCTTTTTGATACCGGTGCAGACCTTAATTGCATAAAAGAAGGTCTTATACCAACCAAATATTTTGAGAAAACCTTCCAATCCCTTAAATCAGCCTCTGGAGATAAGTTGAATATAAACTTCAAAATTCCTGAAGCCGAAGTTGTGAAAGACCAAGTCTCTTTTAAAACCCCTTTTCTTCTTGTCAAAAATATTAAACAAAATGTTATTTTGGGATCACATTTCATTAATTTACTCCAACCTTTTAAAGTCACTGAACGAGGAATTGAAACTAAAACCTTAGGCAAAAGAATTTACTTTGATTTTATTTCAAAACCTCAGACCAGAAATTTGAATACTCTTCAGGAACACTCTATTTATGAAATCAATTGTATAATCCAAAGCAAAGAAGCTCATTTTCAATTTTTAAATGAAGACCTTGAATACAAAAGGATTGACAAAAACCTTTCTGAAAAGAGTCTTCAGAAAAGGATTTCTGACATTGAAGACCAAATCAAAAATTTCATATGTTCTAATATTCCCAATGCTTTTTGGTCTCGTAAAAGTCACATAGTTGATCTTCCTTATGAGCCAGAATTTTCTGAAAAAAATATTCCTACTAAAGCTAGACCTTCTCAAATGAACCATGAAGTTCTAAATTTCTGCCAAAAGAAAATACAGGAACTTCTTGAGAAAAAGCTTATTAGGAAAAACCAATCACCTTGGAGTTGCTCTGCTTTCTATGTCAACAAAAATGCTGAACTAGAAAGAGGAGTTCCAAGATTAGTAATAAATTACAAACCTTTAAATAAAGCTTTAAAATGGATAAGATATCCGATTCCTAACAAGAAAGATTTGTTAAATAGACTTTATGATGCAAAAATCTTTTCGAAATTTGATATGAAATCAGGTTTTTGGCAAATCCAGATTAGCGAAAAGGATCGGTACAAGACAGCTTTTACTGTTCCTTTTGGCCAATATGAATGGAATGTCATGCCTTTTCGATTAAAAAATGCTCCTTCTGAATTTCAAAGAATTATGAATGATATTTTTAATCATTGTTCTGATTATATTATTGTTTATATTTGATGATGTTTTAATATTTTCTCCCTCCATAGACAAGCACTTCAAGCACATCAATCATTTTATCCATATTGTAAAGAAAAATGGTTTAGTAGTTTCACCTACTAAAATATCCCTTTTTAAAACAAGAATTCGTTTTCTAGGGCAGTACATTCATCAAGGAACCATTGTGCCCGTTGAAAGATCAATTATTTTCTCTAAAAAATTTCCTGATGAAATTAGAGACAAAATCCAATTGCAAAGATTTCTTGGAAGCTTAAATTATATCATTGAATTCTTTCCTCATATAAATATAATTTGTAAACCACTACATCAGAGGCTCAAAAAGGATCCTCCCCCATGGACCCAGATCCATACTGATATAGTGAAGAAAATAAAACGAACTGTCAAGGAAATTCCTTGCTTACATCTTGCTGACCCTTATGCTTTCAAAATTGTTGAAACAGATGCTTCTGATATTGGTTATGGAGGAATATTAAAGCAATCAAAAGACAATAAAGAACAAATTGTTCAATTTGTCTCCAAACATTGGAATGATTGCCAAAAGAATTACTCTACAATCAAAAAAGAAATCCTTGTTATTGTACTTTCAATTTCTAAGTTTCAAGGAGATCTTTTGAATCAAAAATTTCTATTAAGAATTGATTGCAAATCTGCAAAGGATGTTTTGCAGAAAGATGTTAAAAACATTGCTTCTAAATAGATTTTTGCTAGATGGCAAGCTATTTTATCTGTTTTTGATTTTGATATCGAATTCATAAATGGTTCTTCAAATTCTCTTCCTGATTTTCTCACACGAGAATTTTTACAGGGAAAATGCCTCCAAAACCTCCCAACAAGCCCACTAGGAGAGACAAAGGCAAAGAAATTGCTGAGCCTTCCTCAGAAAAGAAGTCTCCTGGCCTTACCAACATAAGAACGTGGCTGCAGGCAACTACCCAGTCACCACCAAATCCATCCTTGAATATTACCACCATTTCTGAACAGGCCAAACCAAACCTTGAATTATCCTTGAGACCTTCCTTTGATATTTCAAATATTTCTCAAGAAAAAGCTCTACAACTTCTTCAAAAAGCTTTCAAAAGTCAGTCACAACCATCTACAGCAATGGTAAGTCCTGACCCTTCTCCCATTGCTACCCAAAAGCAATTGGGAAAAAGAATTTCTAGCGAGGTGGTTATACAGTCGACAGAGACAACCCCTCCAAAATCAAGATTTTATCCCAAAACAAATTTCCAAAACATATGTAATATTGAAGATGGATTTTATGATGAAGACCCCAGTGGTTTTGCTAAAAATATGTTTTCAGAAAACTTTCTATAACCCCCCTCATGATATTTATAAAAATATTGATTTTTATGAAAGAATTTTGACAAAAACAGAATCTGTCACCTTTAAACATTTCTCGGACAAAGGACACATAAATTACTCAAAGGCAATCCTTCACAAGGTCATCCACCCACGTGAATGGAAACCAAATCCTTGGTCTATGAAGAAATTCAATGTCAAAATGTCAGATTCCCTCCCATACAGGACATCGTATTCCTATTTTGATTATAAACAAGCCTGGTGAAATATTTTCTGGAGACAAAATCCTAACCATACCCATACATGACTTTTTTATTTTGAAAACTTCCATATCAAAGAAATCCCTTTCTGGTTCTTCCAATGGTGGGAACAACTTGGACCCATTGAAGAAATCCTTCATCCCAAAGTCCGACCCAGTTATCAACACTTTCTTGAAAGATTCAATAACCCTCATTCTTATGAACAAATGTTCCCCAAGCTCATGCTCTTTTTCTATTTCTTCGGAGTATCTTGGGTTCTTGGTTGGAATTTTGATTATAAAAAAGAAACCAGAACTGGCATCCCTATTCTAATCCGACGTTTCAAAGTAAAATGGTGGGATGGTTTCAAGTTCTTTGATAGAGTCTCCATAACAGCTGTCAATCGCTATCTCGTAGCCAGGCAATCAATCCCTGGTTGTCCTCCTCCTCTTGGAGAAAACACCCCTTTCCTTCGTGACAGGGGATTTGTTCTTTCTAAATTAGCCTCAGCACAATCACACCAACAATTGGCAGGAATGCTGAAACAAGCTCTTTCTGAAATAGAAGAATCGGAAAGTTCCCGCTCTCATCATAGTGGGAATTCTAATGAAGATGATTGTTACGGGATCCTCCCAAGAATCCCATGGGGAGACGTAGCAGACCAAGAAGAAGAAGACGAAGCGGCCGAAGACTTGTCCAAATCATGATAAAAGGCCAAAAGACCTTAGCCATTATCAACATTCTCATCATTTCTAGGAAGAAAGAATCTGTCGAGGGAAAAAATCATAACACCGAAAGACTCCATGTGCTACTTTCATCATTGTGCCAAGACTTTTGCTATTTTCAAAAAAGAATCTGTCAGTCTTTCTCTTTTATGAATACTGTTCACTGTAAAACACTGTGCACTCATTACAGTACCACCCGTGAATTATTTCTACAGGATATCATCTCACCTATAAAAGGAGACCTCATTTACCCGAAAGAGGTATCCGATTGAATACCTTTCAGAACCATTCTGAAGCCTTTCTCAAACCTCCTCAATTTTCTCAAAACCTTTCAATCTTCTTCAAAGAATAAAGGAGATCATTTGTCTCAGACAAATCTCCTAACTTTTTCTTCAACCTTTCTATATCCAGTAAGTTTCTTATCCCTGTAAAGATCTTGTTCCATTTTCAAGATCTTTTCTAAACCATTTCTATTTTGAATAGCGTGGAAAATCTTATCGTTCTAGACTACCAAATAGTCTGAGTAACGGGAGAATTTCTATCAAAGAAATTTTTAATATTCTGCACTTGTATTGTACTTCAATATTCTGCACTTGTACTTCAATATTGTGTAACCTTTCAATACTATTGTTATAATATTGTTAATATATAAAGTCATTTATATACTGCTCTTACACATACACACCCCACAAATGGTTGGTCGAACCGCCTGTGGACGGTCTGTACTTTAAAATTTTGCATTTAAATTCTTGCATAGTAATACCACCTACATGGTTGGTTTAGAAGTTCTTGCTATCCTTCTCATTGTATTATATATTGCATACGGATTCTTCATTATATATAATGCTCGTGCTTTTATTTAATTTTATTTATTTAATAATTTTCTGTGTAGAAATCTGCACTTTCATACTAACTTATATATTCGCCGTTGCTAGATCTAGAGATATACCTCATATTCTTTATCTATTTTCCCAATATATTGAATATTTTAATCGAATAGAGTAGCGTTTAAATATCACATATATTTTCTTGTTTTTATATATTTATTACATTTTTCTCCAATCGTCTTTCATAACAAACGAAAACGCTTGGATTAATTGATCTCATTCTATATTAATATTTTCGCTATTTATAATCCCCAGATCCTAGGGTAGTTATGGTATATATATATATATATATATATATATATATATATATATATACCGGCCCAATCCGAGTAAGCAGTCCCACACCTAGAACCGGACCAGTACTCATCGGTTCCAATAACTTGGAATCAAGTCGCTGGAAACCGCCGGTTCTGGGCCGGTTAGGCCCAGCTTTGGGTGGTTCTCGTTTCTTTTGCATCCACCTAGATTAGGCTATTGACGAGAGGATACCGTTGACTATTTGACATATTTTGGTTTTTATCAACATGTGATAGACTTATTCGATGAGAACAGAGTTTGGTCAATTATGAACAGAATTATCAACAACTTGATGAATCGATAGCTTGAAGGAATTGACAATCTCGGATGCAACCATCAATGTAGTGGAATGAAGCAACCGTCAAAATAATAGAGTCGAAAAAACTATCAAGGTAATGAAGACTACGTACCCGTCAATGTAACCATTTGTATCATCTGTTTGTAACCTCCCTTTGTGATCTACGTTGATAACCATCGATTGTAGGCTTTAAATAGCCACATCGTACTCATTAGAGACCCCCGCACAAATTAGACAAATTACTATCTTTCAATATCTTTATTTTCCTGCATTGTACTTTTAATTTTCAGTCTTGTGGAATCGATTAAATTCCAACGTGTTTTTTAGTTGTAGCTTTCAAATCTGTATCGTCGATTAAATTCCAACGTAATATCTCTGTGTTCTTAAACTTTGTCATCGATTAAATTCCTGCATAGTTTGCTTGCGTATAGTTCTGTCGTAAAGTATGTATTTTCCACGCGTTGTCGTTGATTAAATACCAACCCGGTTTGTGTTTATACAGTCTTGCTAAAATTTAAGTTGTTGGTTTCCTTATTACCAAGATATTTCTTGTTTAGATTCACCACAGAATCTGTCTCCTTCAATTAAAAACCGAAGAATAACTTTTGGTGAAAAGTATTTCATTGCGTAAAAAATTTCGGTGAAATAGACTATTTGTTTAAGAATAGGAGAGAGGGTGCATTTTGGTGGGCTTGACCATTTTCGACTGACTTCTTGCTCGGAAGTGAAAAACAACATTAGATGATAAAGATTAACGACTATCCTACGTAGGGGTGTCAAAACCGAACCATATACCCGAACCAAAACACAAAACGACCCGAACCGGCCCGAAATTTTCGGCATTTTCAGTTCGGGTCTCACTGTGTTCGGGTAGACGGTAATAATATGGGTATTGTAACATGTTTCGGTTCGGTTCGTCACCCGAACCGAACCGAAACACGCTACTTTACCAAAACTGAGTTGAAGCCCTAGATAAGTAGATATTAATTCACGATACTCTCTTTCTCGCGGAACGATTCGTCTCGTTCCACAAGCCCATTGTCTCCTACCTTCACCGCCCCCTCAATTGAGGCCATCTCAATCTCCCCCTTGGTTTCTGACCCAAAAAAAAAAAATCTACCCCTTGGTTGCCGGCGGAATCAAAATTACTCCCACTTCCTTCTCCTTTTTGAAGACGCTCAGCATCCATCGGTAATGGCGACCATGACTTCGGGAGTGTTGTTAGGAAACACTTGCTCTCTCCATTTTCGCAAGACCCAGTTCAATCAAACCACCTTTGTGCCTTTGAAGACCAAAGCTTCGTCCGAGATTGGATTCATCGCTTCTCAGCTCAGTGAGCACAGTGTCTCCTATGATGATTCTCATCGTTTCGCTAGACCTGTTGCCCCTCCAACGCCAGCCGTACAACCCATTGCTTATATGTCCCTTTTTTGTCTTTTTTTTAGAGAAAATTCCAAATAAGGGCTTAAAATGGATCTTGTCTCAAATAAGGGCCTGAAGTGACCAAATCGTCTCAAATAAAGATTGTGACCGGCCGGTGACTATTCCAGCCATCGGAGAAGGGGTATTTTAGTCAAAAAAAATTTAAGTATATTTTTTTACTTTCTTTTTCTTTTCCTTTCTTTTTTTTCTTTTTCCCTCTTCTCTCCCTCGGCCATCGCCGGCGACCTCTACCGACCTAAGACGAGGGCCGCCCTCACCGGCGTCGTATGAGAGCCGCCCTCGCCTGGGCTGGCAAGGGCAATCCTCACCAAGCCTCGCCAATTCGGATGAGGGTCACCCTCACCTAGGCGGGCAAGAGCCGCCCTCACCTGTGTCGAGCAAGGGCGGCCCTCGCTGGAGTCCAGCGACTTTCGCCGGTGGCGAAGGAAAGAGGGAAAAGAAAAAGAAAAGAAAAAGGAAAAAGAAAAAAAAGGGAAAAAAATTAAATGTCAAGGACGAAAATGCCCTTCGGTCAACAAAGTGAGGCCCTTTTTTTAGACTAATATAGCCACTTCGGACTCTTATTTAAAACAAGGTTCACTTCATGCCCTTATTTGAGATAATGTCCACTTCGGGACCTTATTTGAGAAAACAATGGTACTTCAAGTCCTTATTTGGAATTTTTCCTTTTTTTATTTAGTTTTCTAGGTTTTTGTTCTTGTCATTGCCTTTTTGTTCGATCATGATGGTCATGATGTGCTTTCGTTCATACTCGATGCTTAGGGTAATTTTGGGATCGATTTCTGTTTTTTTGTCTTTTGGGGATTTGGAAGCTTTTTCAATTACTGCTCTCTGGCTCTTTTCATGTTTGATTGCTTCGTGCGACTTACATTGCCATTCGCAATGATAAAGGTTAAGAATAACTTTTGAAGAAGAACTAATCTACTTGCTCACCATGCTTAAAGATAATTCAAGTTTGTAAAGCCACACGTGGGTTATCAATACGACGACAAGATACAGAGGAGGAAAAAAAAACTGAAAACCTGACCCGGGCCTATTCGACCGGACATGAGTTTTCGAGTCATATGCATTTCGGGTCAGGTCAGGTCAACGAGAATAAGCGCCTCCTATGGTTTCGGGTCGAGTCAGGTAGCATGGAAACCCGATCCGACCCATTGACAACCCTAATCCTACTGCTATGGGACAGGATGACTTTACTTTTGTCGATTTTTTTAATTTGGACTGGATTGAGGAAAACAATTCATAATTCCGATTTAATTTCATCCACTTCTTCCAAAACATGAAAAAAGATGGACACATATTTTACTTGAGCTTACTAACGTTGCTTGAATATAATATATATCTTGAGCTTACAAATGTTGCTTGAATATAATATGTATCTATGTATATATTGTATGTTAATTAAAAATAAGACTAAAGTTTTTACCAAAGGAGGCGAGAGAATAAGTAAAAGCGCCAAATCAAAAAACTTGGGCCCTCCTTCCGACCAAAAGAAAAACTCGGGCCCAAATGGTGACCGTTAAAACCAAGTCAAAATATTTAACGTAGTTTGAACGTTCTACTTTTTCGGTTCGGTTTTTATTTCCTTCTCGGATTATTAATTTTCAGAAATTAATGTAGTTTTTTTTATTTAGAAAATAGAAGTTTGATTAAAAAATACTCTCATATATAAGAGAATCCAACCCAGAAGGTAAACACATTGATGCCAATACTGAAACTACGGAGAGCTCAATGGTCCAACGATATGAATATGAAGAATTTGTCCAAAAATAATGTGCATAGTAGAGTTATCCTAGCGACAAACATACGGAAATTAAGTTTGACCAATCATAATTTAGATAACGAAAAATTCTAATCTTTCGTAAGTCCATCAAGATTCCACAAGTTCTCTAAAATTGCACAAAAAAGATCAACTCTAGAAGATAATTTCAGTATGGAATTTGACAAATTAGGTTCATTGGATCGCATGCGTGGTCAAATTCCGAATCTTGTAAGCGACGCAAGAATATCGTGCCACAGAACCAAAAAGCTTATTCAAATTGCACAGCTATACTCTTGTCAATAACAAGCCGCAAGTAAAGCAGAGATGCACATGTTACGCTTTCTTGAAATCTAATCAAGAAGTTGCTTTCTTTCTTATAATAGAACGCCGAAACACGAGCAATTCACTTAAACATCTGAGCTATGTGGAATACTTACCATTATTATCTTTTATTTTGTGTGGAAGAAGATTAGAATTTTTCTTGTCATGATGACGAACAGTTTAATTTGTTGCCATTCATCAGATTTTGTCAACAGAAATGCACAGCACTGTATAGTACCAAGAAAAGCTATTGAAGAACTCGTTTTAGAAGGGGACGACAAGAAGATAGCGTGGAAGAGGCTCATGACTCACCGGGATCGCCGTGGACGGCGCTCACGAGTTGCAAAGAGACCTTCTAACCCAACAGCTCGTGGCCGCGGTCGAGGACCGACGCGTTGAAGTCGTTGAAGTCCAAGACGTTCTTCTTCATCAGCACCACGGTCCCCTTGACCTTCTTGGACCCGCCCGCCTCGTGCCGGCGGTCCGCCTTGTCGCCGCCGCAGAAGGCTTGCAGTATCCCAAGAAACACCTTTTCCTTTCCGGAGAATTGATTGGACCTTTTTTGTGAAGTTGATAGGATGAAAGGAAGAGAAGGATGAGCAATGAAAAGAACGAAGAAGGGTGTGTGTTGTGGAGGTACTTACAAGGAAAAGTTCTAACCCTACGACATCGCTAGAAGCTTCGCTTTTTCACGGGAGACTTGGAATTTCTTTCCTTTCCCTTTTTCCTTTTCTCTCTGGACGGCTCATTGCCCCGTTGGCCGACTTTGACCCTTATTATTTGGAGGTCATACTTAATAGGAAATATTTGATTTGCAAAGTAAAAAAAGTTAGTTTGTATCTTTGAAACAAAGTTTTCTCGTTCGATTGCATGATTAGTATATTGGGCACTCATTAAATAATATTTTTAATAGATTTTTCCTCTTCTTCTTTTTTAAATGAGGAGGGAAATTACGTTGCTTTTGGTTGAATTAATAGACGTAATCTCGAGGAGATGGCACGCTACTCCAGGCGCTGATGACCACGTACGATACAGATGAGCGGCCCAGGCTTTGAAGTTCATTATTTAACTAATGCAAAGGAAGAGTACGACCATCAAGATTTGACGACTTGATGATGGCTACCAAAGACCAGCTTAGAAGAGACGACCCGCAAAGTCTGGGTGATGATGATTATGGGACTGATAAAGTGATTAGCACGCGGCTTTGAATCTAGTGGCATGCCGTAATCCTTGGTTGAGATCATCCGAAACGACCTAGAGGGACCCAAACCTACGTTTCTTGAAAGACCCGTCCGATGGGGAGTTGAGCATTGGATCCAAAGGACGAGAGAGAGAAGGGATGACAAAAGGCTTGAAAGCTTTGACAAATCGTACCAATGTCACTTTCGGTACAGTGGCATTTATCTTCCATCTCGAGATACAGAGATACTTTGACGGTGGTGATGTATTCTCTAACTAAATGCATCCCTTTAAATGATAGTAAATTAGATAATTCGGTGACAGCACGATATAATATCACATGTCAAGTGAGCTTATCATGAATTCCAATATCATCTCATACAAATCTCTCAACATTCTTACGTTTAACTTATTTTTTTGAGAAAAAGAAGAAAAAAAAAAGAGAGATAGATTACCAAATCATCGCTTCCATGTATTCCTTTCATCTATGTAGTTATTTCATTTATTTTCTTCACCTAAGTCTTTATTTCCTCTTTGGGTGCACTTCTAATGCCACTTAAACCAAATTTAATTAAGCTACATCTAACGTTGTCGTAGTCATTTCCAATCTTTCCTTATATGAGATCAGATAGCATAATTCTTATTCGCCAACATTAGACAACCCTTAAATGAATAAAGTGGTACTGAATAGAGCCGTCTAATTGATGCAGTTTTTTGCTTTTAGTGTTTGTTTTGATATCAAACTTAGGAATAAAAATAATATGAGTGCCATAACTTTCATACGACGCTTACTTAAGTGTCATAATTTTTTTTTTCGCTCACTTAGCCGTCACATCAGTATAAAAATCATTTATTTGAGCGTCATTTCCAACAAATCATTCTACGTAGATTTTTTACTTAATTTTTCATTCCGGAATTTGTAAAAATAAATGGAAGTCCAACGTGGAAATTTTCGTCCAACATGTAAATATACAAACGTTGTCGTTTCTCTCTCTCTTTAACATAAACGACCATGTTTTCAATCGCTCTCTCTTCCCCAGCACTTTTTCTCTAAAACTCGTTCGCCCAAATTGCAAATTAGGGCTTCTCAGGTGAGCTCTTCCTCAACACTTTGTCTCTGAAAAACCCCAGATCAAGCTCTCTCTCTCTCTCTCTCTCTCTCTCTCTCTCTCTCTCTCTCTCTGAGAAATTAGGGCTTCTCGAGTGAGCTCTTGCCTATCATTCCCTCTCATTGGACTGAGACTAAAAAAGGGGACAGCCTAGAGGCAAAAAGTAGGGCTTCTCGCGCGACAAATCTTGGTCAACAGAGAGTAAAGGTTAGTGATGTGTTGTGTTTTGTAAGGTACATTTATTGTTTTGTGTCTACTAATCGATAAAATGAGCCATTGCTTATTCAAGTTTGTGTTGTTAACAGAGTGTGAAGGCGCGGATAAAGGCGGTATCTTGAAAGGCGAAAATTAGGGTTTGGTGCCATGGTGTAAAGACAAGTGATTTATTTTATTTGATGAGATGCTTTGTCGTTTTGCGACCATTGACTGACACCTCATATTATAGTTTATTAAAAGCGGTGGGGGTTGTGGGGACTGATTACTGAAGTTGTTGTCTATTTGTGTCGTGGTCCCTATTACAGAATTTATTTTTTTTTTTTGTCTGTAGTGTTAACATGGGTGATACCACTGCATCCCATTACTTTCTGCTACGATGCAGAGTTTGTTATTGGCGAAGAGTGGGAAGATGTAGGTTGTCATACAAAGACTCTTGTGGAACAGCTGTGACCCTGCGATTCAAAATTGGGAAATTACATAATAAAGTACCTGGTAAGAATTTTAAGGATGGTTTGAGATATTTATATGATGATAATGGTGTGAGAGATCTTGTTTACCATTATCTTCATGGTTATTAAGTTTGTGTGTATGTTGAATATTATGGTGATGAAGATAAGGAAACGGTATTTTTCACAACCTGTCATTTTTCCTTGGGGTTAAACTTATGTATAGTTCATGAACTTGCTGAATTTCACAACCTGGCATTTTTCCAATCCATAAACAATCGATTGTGTATGTAAAGTTTGAAACTTGTAGATAATGTCTCATTATTGTACTAGCAAAGCTCCAGAACAATCAGTTAGCCTAGCAATAAGCAGACTGAGTTCCAAAACTTGACAAACACTTATTATGCTCTGTTTGTTTCGTGGTTATTCATATTTCATACTGACGCTATCTTTCATCCTAGAACAAAAGAATAGCAAACAACGAACAAACAAGAAAAGAGCAGGTATACGTGCTAAAGTTTAGATCGAGGCACTGTTGGGAATTCCCTTGGCAGTCATTCCGCCTTCGCTGGTCGGGTAAAGCACCATATAAGGCACCTCGACTGGCCCGACCCGGTTCTTCCACCTCTTGTCCCCATTCATGGTGATAATCCTTTCCTCAACTTCTGCCAGCTTCTTCCCGAACCTCTCAAACGCCTCTAACGGCTCAGCATCTGCCGTCCACTCGGGAGTGTCTCTCTGCCCAAGATACACCTCATCGGTAGAGTGCGTCGATAGGATCTCTATAGTTGAAATTTCTAGAAGTGTCTGAAGCTGGGGTGTTATAGTTTTCAGGAAAGCCTTGTCAGGATTTTGCTTGAGCTCTTCGAATTCAGGAGTACCTTCCTCGGGCATAAAGCGACGACTGAGGGTGGGCCGGTTCGGGTGGTACCCTGCATAAGGGTATTGCCCGAAGTTCACGGCCGCATGGAGAGCGGACGCGATCCAGATGGTGATCGTACATGTCTCTTTTAGGTCCTTCACAGTCTGCATTTTAGGCCACCAGGGCTCGTCCTTCTTGTCGCCATGTCCCTCCTCCACGAGTTCCTTCCACCAGGATTGGAGTTCCTTGTCCTTCTGAACTGTCTCGTCGCTCTTGTAATAAAAGGAGCAGTAGTCCTCAACCCACGTCTTGATCGCCAACCAGATCTCGAGCCCATCTACCGCATAGGGGTAGTCCTCAATCAATAGGCGGAGGCCATGCGGGGAGTTTGCATCTTCTACAGCGACTCCCCTGAAGACAAGAAAAGGTAAATATTTTTTTCACACTCAGTCTCTGTCCATCAAAATAATTCAAGTAAAACAAACGATAGCTATATTGATATGTATCTCGGCCCCAGCCTCGGCTATTCCAAGTACATTTAACGCAATATTTGTCGGCCTTGATTTTTCTTGCTTTTTGAAGGAAATTTAAATAGAAGTCTTATGGATGATTTATCTGTACAGAACAACGATTTTACCGCTTGATCAGGTCAGCGGGAAGCGCTTGCTCAGGGAAAATCCAGTTCTTGTAGACAGCGGAAGACATCTCCATGGAATACTTTGCTGGGAAAAAAGTCGCCTCCAGGATTCCACCCGCATTGATCAAAACCTGCCTGGCCAATGCGTTTATGTTCATTGTGTCGCGGAAATGGGGATGCAAAAGCTTGTGGATTGGGTGAAGCACACTCAGTTGTCTATTTGTGGCAATCACAAATGGTTCAATCACCACGTGAGTATGCAACCTACAGTAAGAATCAAGAAAATTAATCAATATGGAGGAAATAAATACACTTTTTTCCCTTTCTTTTTATAGTTGAATGCTCCTTAGAAATCCTTACAAGTGGCTGATGAGTTGATGATAGCCTGAGTCGTTAACTGCCGCATAAGCTTTAGCCAGCTGCCAGATGGAACCTTCGACGCCTTGATCAGCCGGTGTGTACACCTTGCTTATTGCGCCAAACTCGTCTCCCTCGGGATGTGGCAAGCTAAGCTCTATTGCCAGCGGCTTCAGGGTACCGTCATCCTTCAAGAAGAGGAGTGTTCGAGAAGCATACGTCTTGGTGTTAGTTGTGTTTATCCGTCTCAGATACGGCATGATTGCGTCATGGTAATCCAATATGAACAATTTGTTCATCTTGATAGCCTGCATTTGTTATGCGTCATTTCAATTTCAATACACACGAACTTAAATGAGCTTGCCATCATCTTTTAAGCAAGTTTGAGTATATGGACACTCTTAGTGATGTGGAAAGCCACGATGTGAGCTGCAATGATGGTACCTGTTCGACAGTTAATCCATTCAATTGCTTCTGAATGAGCTCTTCCCTAATTGAACTGCTCTGGTTGCCATATATTTTAGGGTCTAGCGTGCTTGCTGGAGGGAATTCCTGAAATCAATAAAAATATTTAATCAACTAGACAACCGATGGAACTCCATTCCGCACTTCATGTTAATATTAACTGAAATAGTCTCAGCTGTAACACAAAAGATATTTTTATTTACCTCAAGACGGCGAATCACCACAGGGTTGACTCCAGCGAGCATTTCTCTACAAAATTCTACATCGGTCCTCCAGGCAGTCTTATCCTCTGTGCAGCATGATTGCTAAACGTTAGGAAAACTTGAGCCCTTAGCCTCCAACTAATCAGATGAAAAAGGCCTCAAAGATATATATCCATTACCTTTGATCACTAGAGGCATGGGGTACTCGAGAAGCCCTTCCCCGTCGGTCCGAACAAGTTCCTTGATCAACTCCAGGGGAATGTTCTCCTTCAGACTCTCGAGAAAAGGGCGAGGAAGCTTGATGCCGCCTTCGTAGAGCTTGAGCACGTCCTGGAAGGAGTCGAACTCATTGGGTGTGCTGTCGCATATAGACTCTAGCTCGGGCTTCAGTAATTGAGCCACGGCTTTTAGAGAGTAAGCAAGGAAGTCAGACATCTTTATGTGGCCAAACCGTTCGTCCCTAGGAACGTATATGTTTAGGCTCATGAGCGCAGGCACCCTGCTCTCACTATTCGGATCTATCAATAACATTGTGAAAATTTAGTAAAATATACTTACAAAGGAAGCATTTTAGCCAAAAAAAAATGAAGCCATAACAATCTCACATCGAGTTGGAGATTCAATGAAATGAGCGCATTATCTAACCTGCCTTAGTCGGCGGTCGACCGGTCCTTCCTCTACGAGGATAGGGATGTTCAGCAGATCCTCCTAGAACAGGGCGGGCATACTTCGGGCCCTTGTCTGGATTGCCCAAATCGTTGTAGTAAGCATAGTCGTACACCCTCTCCCACTCCTGAAGCTCTCCCGTTCCATCTCCTCTCAAGCTAATTAACTCTTCCTCTCGGTACTTCGTTAGAGGCGCAGGCGTTTGGCTTGGAAGATATGTCTGCAATAACATGCTATCTTATTAGAGACAGCCTAAGGAACCCTGTCCAATCATATTACTAGTTCATCAGATAGAATAGAATATAGTCCGAAACTGAAATGCCTTGAGCCAATATAAAGTGCAATTCCTAAGCGAAATGCCCCACGGAAAGCTTACGAGATGCTAAAACTGGCTAAAAGTAGAGTATAACCTAGAGAAATCCTAGAAGTGAGATTCTACTATACATTATCTTTTCGGTAGGCTAGGACCGTTTGAAAAGTCACTACTTTCTGACCAATTTTTTGCATCAGCTAATTCTTTAGAACTACTATATGTAAAACAAGAATTAAGTCTTTTTCATACTTTTTATTTTTTCCTATTGAGACTCTGGAAGCAAATCATAAATCGCGACTATAGCTTAGCTTCATCAATCAAATTATCGTGATTGAACCTTGTTAGAGAAGAAGACCCGGTCCTTCTTGTACCGGTCAGCAGGGTAGACCCACGAGTTGCATACGAAGTGGACTTGGCCCTCGCCGGGCACATCTTCAAGCAAGATCGTCTTGAGGTAGAACTGACTGTGATGGTTGTTTTGTACGACGATTGCCCCAGGAACTCCCACTTCCTCCTCCCAATCGAAAGTGACCTTGAACGCTGAGTCCCCTGCCGTTAAGGGAGTGATGGTAGTGATCCAGTCTTCCAGATATGCAGGCTTTCCCAATTTCCCCTGCAAACCGTTTTCTAAAAAGCACCAAAACAAAATAAAAAATGTCAATGCTTTTGATCTTTTCATCCGGGCGAATGAGAATGACGTTCATCTTTAAAATGGTAAAGGGTCTGAATCCGATCGATGATCAATGCAAAGTCAATCGTGTTTTGTTTTCCAAATTTTAGTTCGTTCACACTGATATTATGTTGTTCCATAATCTTCTTGCTGTCACAAGCATGGTGCAGTTTCAACAAACAAGACCTGATCTTGTGCTCAAAACCCAAAAGGAAAGAACAAGGACCCGAGCTTGTGCTCAATGAAGTGATTTCAGAAAGCCCATCTTTGCAAATACCCGGCACAAATTTCCAATTAAAAGTGACAAATGACAGCTTATAGTATTGGCCAATAACCGGGATTAACTTCAAGAACTGCCAATGTCATGCACCATTGGTTGATCAGGTGGTGTGGTGCTGGTACATGACATGAGGAAAATCACCTTATCTACTTCATTCTACAGCGAAGAAGACGATCAGATCTGAGCACTCCTGCATCGTCACTGATGACGATGGCCCATCATATTCAATTCGCCCATCATCTTCATGATGCAACGCGAACCTAACCTCTCGACCAAAACCCGATTCAACCATTTTCACGGACGAATGCCAACTTTAACCCACGGTGAGATCTTAGCTCTGTTAGACTGTTACCGACATGCATGGAGAGAAAAACCACACGTAGTCATGCAAACAAAAAATACCTTAAATACAAGAAACTTGTTCTGTCAATAATGGGAAATTTGTTTGGTCAGAAACAGCGAAAAAGAAGACGGAGAACTTGAGATTTGGGCTGTTGACCGGAGGATACCGTTGACGTTACACGATAAAGATTGAAGAATATCTATCCTACGGCTATGGGACGGGACATGGATCGGAGAGAGAGAAACGTAAAGCGATAGCTTTTTTTCTTAATCAAAAAGTATTAAAAAAAAGATAAAAAATAAAGCGTGAGTGGAAAATTCAAAATAGTCCAAAACATATAGGAAGAAGACTTTGCTTTTGTCGATTTTTTGAATTTGCACTGGATTGAGGAAAACAACTCATACTTCCGATTTAATTTCATCCGATTCTTCCAAGACATGAAAAAAGATGGACGCATATTTACTTGAATATATATATTGTGTGTTAATTAAAAATAAGACCAAGGTTTTTTCAAAATAGAGGAGGAAAGAGAATAAGTAACAGCGCCCGATGAAGGTGCTAAAATAAGACCCAATCAACTTGGGACCATATGGTCAAACCTTAAAACCAAGTCAAGATATTTAACCTAGTTCGGGCGGCTGGTGGGAGGCTTCGCGAAGAAAATCGTCGCTCTGTCCGCCCTCACTGCCGAAACCCTAGCCTTGAGGCAAGGCCTGCTGTTCATGAAAAGTCAGAGGGAAGCTTCGCCTAGCGTACTGAATGAAGGAAGCGTACTGATGGAACGAAGAAATCTAGTGAAGATTGAGTCAGACAGACTGTACTTTGCTGGAGAGATACATCACGAGTCGAGCTGAAGCTCCATGGGCCATCCAAACATTAATCAAAGATTGCACAAACCTCTTGGGTTGCTTAGAAGGTGTCTCGGTAACTTCTTGTTCGAGAGAAGAAAATCGAGCTGCAGATTGGGTAGCAAAAGCCCACCGGAACGATTCATTACCTATGAACTGGCTGTCTACTATCCCCATTTCTCTATTTTCGTTGTTATGTAATGACATGGGACCATGTTATGGTAAACTTACTTTTTAGTAATGAGAGAAGTATTTATCGACCAAAAAAAAAAGTTCTAGATTTTCGGTTTGGTTTTTTTATTTCCTTCTCGAATCAATAATTTTCAGAAATTAATGTAGTTATGTTTTATTTAGAAAATAAAAGTTTGATTTAAAAGTTCTCTCACATATGAGAGAATCCAACCCAGAGTGTAAACACATTGATGCCAATACTGAACCTACAGAGAGCTCAATGGTCGAACTAGATGAATATGCAGAATTTGTCGAAAAATGATGTGTGCATAGTAGAGTTATCCTACCGACAAATATGCTGAAATTTAAGTTTGACCAATCACAATTCAGATAACGAAAAATTCTAATATTTTGTAAGTCCATCAAGATTCCACATGTTCTCTAAAGATTGCACAGAAAAGATCAGACTTCAGAAGATAATTTCAGTACGGAATCTCGTGTGCTGTGCGAGAGCATCGTGCCACAGAACCAAAAAGCTCCCACAAATATGTGCTATGTTCTTGTCGACAACACGCCGCAGGTAAAGCGAAGACGCGCATGTTACGCTTTCTTGAAATCTAAGCAAGAAGCTGCTTTCTTTTCCTATAATAGAACACGCGGAAACGCGAGCGACCCACTTCGACATCCGAGGTATGTTGAATACTTGTCATTATTATCTTTTCTTTTGTGGGGAAGAAGATGGCTTATCGTGATGACGAAGAGGTTAAATTTTTGCCATTCATCAGATTTTGTCGACAGAAATGCACAGCACAGTGTAGTACCATGAAAGGTCACCGACAGAACTTGTTTTCGAAAGGGACGACAAGAACATTGTGTAGAAGAGGGTCATGACTGACTCACCGGGGTCGCCATAGACGGCGCTCACGAGTTGCAGAGAGACCTTCTGACCCAACAGCTCGTCGACGCGATCGAGGACCGACGCATTGAAGTCATTGAAGTCGAGGACATTCTTCTTCATCAGCACCACGGTCCCCTTGACCTTCTTGGACCCGCCCGCCTTGTCGCCGCCATCGAGGGCGCGCACTATCCCATGAAACACCTTATCCATTCCGAAGAATTTATGTAACCTTTCTTGCGAAGTCGATGGGATGAAAGGAAGAGAAGGATCGGTAATGAAAAGAATGAAGAAGGGCGTGCGTTGCGATGGAGGTATTTATAGAGGAAAAGTTCGACCCTATGGCATCACCAAGAAGCTTTGCTCGTCTACGGGAGACTTGGAATTTCTTTCCCTTTTTACCTTGTTCCTTTTTTCCACGGTCTTAAGGACGTATTTTCGTGTTTACTTAATAGGAAATATTTGATTTGTAAAGCAAAAGAAGTGGGTCAGTCCCTTGAAAACCTCACTTTCCTCATTTGATTGCAAGATTGGTTATCTTAGGTAAATTGAAGGGACGTATCGAGAACCGAAACAAAACGATCACGCAGAAATCAGAAAAAAATAGATGATGCACGAATTTACCCAGGTTCACCCTCGAATAGGGCTACGTCCTTCAAAGAGATTTCACTATATTTTCGGTTTACAGCCACTCGACTCATTACAATGATCAGAAAAATGAGCAAAATATATATATGCCCCAAACGGGCCCAAAACCTAAACATATATAAAATCTCTTAATCTCGCACCATACGGGCCAGCCCAAACCCGTTGAGGTTTCGGGAGTGCTGCTCCCGAGCCCCCGCCCCCTCACCGGCGAGCGGGGCAGCCGTCCGCTGACCGAGTAGCGGAACCCCCGTTGGGGGGCGCTGCCCCCGAACCCCCGCCCGCTAACCGGGTAGCGGGGCACCCGTGTCGGGGGCACTGCCCTCGAACCCCCGCATTCCGCACGCATAGGTCACATGTCGTCGGACAACACTTCAGTTTCCCTAAGCTCACGCGGGCGTACCCGATGTGAGAAATAAGGGTCCCCGAAGTATTCGCCAACTCCAACAGTAAGGATGAGTATGATCTGAGTTGGCAGGTTCTACCTTGGAACTAGGAATCATCCATTAAAGACCAATTCCGAAAAATTGGAATCGAGAATCACCCATTAATTCCATAGATCTACCCGAGAACCGAATCACCTCCCTATAAAATTACATTTATCAATCAATACCATAGTGAACCTAGTTTCTATGTGAGTACTTCGGTTTCATCACGCAATTAATAAAAAAAGTACTAATTCTATGCGAATACATTGATACAAAATTATTCTCAGGGGAAGCAAACCAAAAGCCATTCTAAAGAAACATTTCATCACTTCATCTAATAAGAGTTTTCCTTGTCAGTTTCTAGAATCATTGGATTTGTCTAGGCATGTTTCTTATTGTGAAATCAAATTAGCAAATTTCACAATATAATTACAACATTGATTTTGTTTTAATTATATATACCGATTAGGTTTGATGGGCAGTTCCACGCCTGGAACCGGAAATTAGACCGGTACTCACCGATTCCGGTAAATTGGAACCGGGAATCAGACCCGTCCTCATGGGAACTGTCAATTCCAGGTCAATCCAGTCTGATTCTAAGCGGTTGCACACCCTTAATCTTGTGCACTCGTATAATAATATTTTTGAATAGATTTTTCCCCTTCTTCTTCTTTTCCAAACGAAGAGAGAAATTGGGTTGGCTTTGGCTGAATAGATAGACTAAACCTTGGGAAGATGGCACGCAATTTCAGGCGCTGATGACCATACCATGCACGATATAAATGAGCCATAAGGCTTTGGAGTTTAATTAGTTTAACTTAACGCAGAGGAAGAGCACGACCTTGAAGAATCCGCGATTTCAATAGTGGCAACCAAACGACCGGTTTGGGGAAGACGACCCCGCAGAGACTTAGGTGACGATTAAGGGATAATGACGTGATTAGCACGCGGCTTTGAATCTAGTGGCATGCCTAAATCCTTTTATCTTTTGTGAATTGTATTCGTTTGAGATTATCCGAGATGACCAGACAAGGCCCAAACCTATGTTACTTGGGAATTGAGCATTATTGGATCAAAAGAGAGAGACGATGACAAAAGGTACGGACGCCTGACAATTCATAGCAATGTCACTTTCGGGTAAAGGCTATCTTATCTTCTATCGCAAGAGAAACGGAGGATTTTCAAAGGCGGTGATGTTATCTTTCGGGTAAATGGTGTATCCGTTTGAATGGAGCTAATTAGACAATTCGGTGATCGCGTGACATAACGGCACACGTCGAGGGAGCTTATCATGAATTTCAATGTCGTCCCATGTAAATTCTCACGAAAATCTTACATTTTAACTCATTTTTTAGGGAAGAAAAAGATAGAATACCAAATCATCAATTCCATGTAGTTCCTCTCCTCTATGTGGTTATTTTATTTATTTTCTTTCCCTAAGTCTTTGTTTTCTTTTTCGGTGCACTTCTCGTATTACTAAAACCAATTTAATAAGCTACATGCATCATCATCATCATCACATCAGTGTCTCCATTCGACATCATCTGTGCCTATGGACCTCAAATCTTTCCGTACACGAGATCGGATAGGATTTTTCTTACTCGCCAATATTAGACGAGCCTTTTGAAAAAAAAAACATTAGTCCAAAACTTGTCAAGTACCAATGGACCAAAATATTGATCCAAAACTTGTGAAATCCAAATGAACACAAATTTTTGTTCAAATCTTGTGAAGTACCAATGGACAAAACTTTTGAGCCTCAGTGGATAAACTGGTATTGGATAGAGCCATATGATTGGTGCAGTTTTCCACTTCTAATGTTCATTTTGAAATCGAACTTACTCAAAATGTTAAGATGTCAACCGATTTGAATTTGTGAAAAAACACGTAAACATTAGCATTTAAAGCCCTCTCAAACTTGTTTGTAAATTTTTCTATAAATTAAGATAATATGTATATATTGGGGATAATTACCAAAAAAAAGTTTTGAACTTATTGTAATTATGTCAATTCAGTTCTAAACTTTTCAATTTAACTAATTTAGTCTAAAATCTTTTGATGATTTGTCAATAAAGTCTTTCTGGTCAATTTTGGCCTCCACTCAATGCCTGTTGTCCAAGTCAGCGATTGTCGGATGAAATTGATCGAAATGATTACATTGGCAAATCGCCAAAAAAATTTAAGACTAAATTAATCAAATTGAAAAATTCAAAATTAAATTGACACTCGTATTTAGATTTTTTTTTTTGTAAATTTTCTGTATACGTAGAGAGAGAATCCAAATGTGATATCGTATAATCTTTGATGTACGTGCTGTTTAATGCTGTAAAACGACATGCACATCAAAGTTTGTGCAGCATATCTTAAAGATTTCGATCGACCAAGGACAAAACTTCTCCCATTACTTTCCCCAAGGGAAATCAACCAACCATGCAGCGGCCAGTCAAATGATCTCTCCTCAAGGAAAGGCCGCCGAGGTGGCGACACTAGCACCTCATATTTGGCATTTCGAGAAGAACAATCCATGTACTTTTTATTTGGTATACCTAACTCTTTATAATAATAATAATAATAATAATCTAATTTTCATGCACGTTTATAACATGCATGCATACCACGAAGACGACATCCATGGGACCGCATACACATGTGTAGGGTATTTATTTATTTATTTATTGATGAATTCCCACGTTGTCGTTTACTTTTTCCTCCTTGTTTTTTTTTCATTTCTTTATTGTCTTTAGCAATTAGCAGCCCCTTTAGAAAGGAAGCCCCTTCAATGGAAAAGATAAGGTTGCATCAACTCCATCATCATTGAGGTTCGACCAAGATGGGAGAAAATATTAGATGGTCCCGGCGCTTCACGTAGGTGTACCACACAAGGTGGTCCCTCTCTCATTAGCCCTGCACGTTAGGCTAGGCCTGCGCCCCCCTCTCTAGAGAAGGGGACGCAGGCCTAGCCTAGCGTGCAGGGCTAATGAGAGAGAAAGAGTATTATTTTTTGTGGCGTAAATTTCGCCAGCCCCACAGCGCCATGTGGATCCATGTGACGCTTCATGAATGGTCGGGGACCACGCCTACGTTGAGCGCCGGGACCACCTAATATTTTCTCCCGAGATGGCCATGAACTCAAGTTTGAAATTCAAAGAGATGGATCTACGGTTCCAACTCCTAACAAAAAATTGAATTGGTCGGCACCATGGTTTTGATAATTTAAACACGAATACTTGTCCAAGACGTTCAAGTTACCGTGAGACTTGTCATTTCGATGGGTCACTTATCGAACTTTCTTTCGAACTTATCTTGTGGAGTCAACTAATTTTAGATAATGGTAATCAAAACATTTATTGATGCGTTGCACACACATGTATCTTTGCAATATATGGAAATTGAAATTGGGTCATTTGCATGAAAAGGCCGGAGTTGCTTCTTAGTTGGCTATTGAAAGCACACGAAATCGACAACCATGGAAAAGTCTATCAAGTAATTGACCTTTGATTAGTCTATATAGAGCGCAGCACCTAGACTTAGGTATATCATAACTTTTCACGCGTAGCGTGGTGAGGCACGGATAAGGGGCTCGCCCAGTGAAGAGGGGTGCGCATGCAAAATCTGTAGCTTTAAACTAAACATTCTCCTGTGGGCGATTTATAGTTCGCCAACGCCGGATGCTCTCTTTTTTTTGCGTGAAATAAAAAAAAGTAGAACTTAATAGAAATAATGATTATCGAGTTGCAATGTAGAAATCATTTTTGATGCTTTGTTTCTACTGTGATTTAATATTTACTCCTTTTCGTTTCTAATTTACTACCTTGACGTCTCTTCTATCGTTATAAAGGATTGTCACAGTTGCAAACGGTGACTTTTGCATTACTTTCACTACAAAAATACATGTTTTTTCCGACGAAATTTTCAACGAAAAATTTGGAAAAATTCGTTGGAAAACGAATTTCCAACGAATTTTCCAACGAAAAAAAATTCGTTGGTAATAGGTCGTCGGAAATTTTTCCAACGAAAAATTTCAATTTTCGTTGGAAATTTGCGACGAATTTTATTTCGTTGGAAAAACTCGTGGCTAAATTCGTTGGAAAAATTACAAAAAAAATTTTTTGGTCGAAAAATCGTGGAAATTTTTTTTCCAACGAAAATTTTTTTTTGGTCGAAAAATCGCCCTCACCGCCAGCGAGGGCCAGCCTCGTCGCCGGCGCGGGCCGAGCTCGCCCAGATCTGGGCGAGCTCGGCCCTGGGCGAGCTCGACCCTCGCCATGGCCGGCGAGGCCCAGCCTCATCGCCGGCGAGGGCCGAGCTCGGCCCTCGCCGGCGACGAGCTCGAGCTCGCCCAGATCTGGGCGACCTCAAGCTCACCGGCGACGGCGATGAGGTGGTTGAGGCGGCGAGCAAGGTGGCGTCGGGGGCGCTGACCGCCGCGGGGGCCTGGCCCTGGATGGCCGCGGCGACGCCTTTGGGGAGGGAGCCGACGTCGCCCAGATCTGGGCGTGCAGGAGTTGAGGGCCCCGATCTTGGTGTCCATGGCGCTGGAGCCGGAGCCGGAGCCGGAGGAGGAGGGGGGCGGCGGGGGAGGAGGCGGAGGGGGAGGCGGAGGGAGAAGGTGAAGGCGAGCGATTGCAAAGGAGAGAGAGAGAGAGAGAGAGAGAGAGAGAGAGAGAGAGAGAGAGAGAGAGAGAGAGAGAGAGAGAGATGTGGAAATGTTACGGGAATTGAGCGCGAAAATATTGAATAAGGAAGAAGTAGGGTTTTCGTTGCAAAATTCGTGAGAAATTTCCCACGAATTTTGCAACGAAAATTGTACACATTAAAATAATTGCCCGGAAAATTGAAATTCGTTGGAAAATTCTTTGGAAATTTCCAACGAATTTTTCAACGAAAATTGTACACACTGAAATAATTGCCGGAAAATTGAAATTCATTGGAAAATTCGTTGGAAATTTCCAACGAATTTTCCAATGAATATAAAAAATGCCGAATAGTACCGGGTTTTTTTGAATTCGTTGGAAAATTCGTTAGAAATTTCCAACGAAAAAAATTCGTTGGAAATTTCCAACGAATTTTCCAACGAAAAGTATACATACTGAAATAATTGCCCGGAAAATTGAAATTTGTTGGAAATTTCCAACGAATTTTCCAACGAATGCCGAACAAGACCGATTTTTTTTGAATTCGTTGGAAAATTCGTTGGAAATTTCCAACGAAAAAAATTCGTTGGAAATTTCCAACGAATTTTCCAACGAAAATTTTACACACTGAAAAAATTCCCCGGAAAATTGAAATTCGTTGGAAATTTCCAACGAATTTTCCAACGAATATAAAAAATGCCGAACAATACCAGGTTTTTTTGAATTCGTCGCAAAATTCGTTGGAAATTTCCAACGAATTTTGCGACGAAAAATTTTTCATTGAAAATTTCCAACGAATTTTCCTTTTCGTTGGAAAATTTATCGCAAATTTTTCGTCGCAAATTTTCGTGGCAAAAATCCGATTTTTTTGTAGTGTTTTGTCTGTTTTTATACATGTATTGTTTGTGCCTATATAGTAAACATAGCTTGCGCCCACAAGCAACATGTCAAAATGGGTTTTTAACCTATATCTTAACCTACATTTGATAGGTTCAGTTGTTATAATTATTTTGATAAATAGGTTTAGAATTGTAAAACCCAGACTATTATAAGTGTTAAATGTTTTACAGCTTATTTAGACCCAACCCATCTCTTCACTCTCTCTTACTCTCACTCAATCTCGAAATCGGTCACTCCACGCTCTCACCTCAATTTTGATATGAATTTTCCAAGATTAGGTTAATTAGGGTTGGGTTAGATATGAAAATGGATCAAGTCAGGTACAAGTTGTTAGATTTGTATTACATGAAAATAGATCAATTTTGATCAAATTATTTTCGACTCGACTTAAACTCGACCCAACCTACTCGTTTTATGAGTCAATATAACAAGTACGAAGTTTTTATCTCTTGTTTCCAACTTCGTAAATTTTTTGGAATATCAAAGCTCGAAGACGAGAGTTCATATCCCGACCCTACCACATACTTTTCTTCATGCTACTTCGATTATTTGCCGTGCCCACATTTGTCTACCTTTTCCCTTTTGTCGTCACGTAATCCCCCTGATTTCCTAAATTGACGAATGAATGAGTCTAAAGAGGTACTTCGTAGGGAAGTTGACGCATTCTGTTTGTTGAGAAGATCGCCTAAAATTGGATAGTCGCTTGGGGGTAAATTATTTTGTAATCGTCGGTGCATTTGTTTCGCGAAACATTAATAATTTGAAAAATATTTTCCTAAAAAATGATTGCTTGTATCACTTACAAAAATAAATTGATGACATATATTTTCATAGTCCACGCAAATATTTAAACATTAATTATTATCGATGATGAAAATATATTTATTGACTAATTATTTCAGGCGATATAAGCAATCATCTTTAAGAAAATATTTTTTAAATTATTCATTTTCCACGAAAGAAACGGAGCTTATATACGTGCTCGATTGGTGCTATTGGTGTTTCTTTCCAAATCAATCGCCCTCGCGGTCGTGGCAATAGCAATCTGACTAGACTTCTTCAAAGTCAATGATTTAGTTGCGCTTACGCTAGGATTTATTTTTCCTTCAAAAATTTTGAAACCATATAGTTATATCTCTCTCTTCCATACAGGCTCTTGGGACCTCTATAGTAACGCCTAGATGGGAAGGTTGCTTTGGTCGCCTCTCCCGACCCTTTTTATTCTAAAAGAAATATTGACAAAATTGAAAACGGCTGGACAAATATCTGAACTTTTGTCCATTTTACTATCAAGTATCTAAACTTTTTCTTTGTTTCATCAGGTACCTCATTTATTCAAATTTGGCTTGATATAAATTATAAGGTCTCCATTAAATAAATCGCCATATCATGTGATTTAGCCCACATGACTCTTAGTTGATGAGGAAAGAGAGAAAGAGAATGTTACATGAACGATCTTATCCATCCAATTATATATTTCTGTTGACGCGATATCATTTCAAAAGGTCATATCATGTATACGATTAACGCCTATTTACCGGCGATATATCCAATCCACTTTTTCTGTTTTAGCGATTCTAACTTATGTCTCACGTTGACCCAAATTTGAGAAGTTGGGGTACTTGGTTGAATTAATAAATATTTTGGTACTCGATTGTAAAGTGAGCAAAAAAGTCAGTTATTTTGGTGCCATGGTATTTAATTACATAAAAGTCCTTAATACTGGCTTCTTTGATTTTGCATGGACAAATATATCTTTCATAAGTAATAACAGATTGTAACACTGAGATTACATATACATAAGTACTTCCACAATCCATTAATTAGGAGATACTATTCAAAGTAACATTAGTAAACTTCTTCCAAAATTCTGGTAAACTCGTCACCGCCTTGGTACGTCGAAACATGTACTCCTTTGGTGGTAGGCTGGCAGCATATAGGTTGTGTTTGGCACCGGCCTAAAAGGTCACCTAACAATGTAACATGATTGATCAAGATCTGACAGCGAAAAGCACTTGTGGATGGGAGAGGGTCCGGTGATCACGGGCCGGTAAGATGATCCCGCCCCCTACGAAGCCAGCCCGAACTTCGACAGTCAAGTCAACGGAACCAAATTTAGCGCCACGTGTCATCGATATTCCAAGAACTCCAAACGAAGCAACGAATCAAAAGTCTTCACCAAAAAAAAGGGACCAACGAGCATCCGAAGCATGTGACGAAAAGTGTGAACATGTTCGAACCGATGAGGATGATGAGCTTTGGGAGATCAATTATTGTTGGACGGTCGCGTGACAAAGATAGAGATTTCGAAGCACAAGCCATCCGAAAAATAGACATGATTTAAAGAAAATGCGATATTCATATATCTGAGTCTTGTACGATGCACTTCCGAGATTTGGTTATCAATCGAAAGTTCCTAGTCCTTGCTGGCGAAATCGGAACCGACGCCCCGGACCGAGTAGCGAGGTTGGGAGCACGTGTGGATGCAGTCTCGAGTTCGACACGCCCGTGTCGAGCAAACCTGTTAAAATGGGTCATAGATCCATTTGTTAATCCATATTTGATAGGATAAGTTGTTATATGGGTTAAATATATATTCAGTAAATTGATCGTAATTGGGTTTAAAATGATAAAACCAAAAATAATATAGGTATTAAATGGGTTCACAACTTAATTAGACCTAATCCATATTTATGAATCTCTCTTGCTCTCACTTGATCTCGTATTCGCTCACTCTGCACTTTCACCTCAGTTTGAGTATAAATTTCCTAAATTATGTTAAATATAGAAGTGTTTTATCATTATGAGTCAAGTCGGGTTTATGTCACTAATATTGAACGGGATTGGGTCGGACCATTTTCCAACCCAACCCACCCATTGGACGGATTTAGTGTCGCGCATTAGAAATCGGTGTGTTGGTGAAACCTCTACGGAATCCGAAATAAAAGGCTGGTTAGCTCAATCGTCCACTTAAAGCTTAGGTCATACACCCGATCCATGCTACCACTAACTTTTAGTTATCAGGAAGCGTATCGAATACATTCATATTCAAATTGGGTAAAAAAATTGATTCTTCCTGCACTGACAAACGAAAGATGCTTTCGCTGCAATACCTACTCGTGGAGCCACCAACGAAGCAGTCGATTCATGGTTCAGCATAGATTATTGCAACCATCAGTTCAGTTTTCATAGTACCTATTTTAATATGATTAAAAATATGATTAATTTAATTTATGTATAGTTCTGTAGCTATTGAGATATTTCGTGCCGGTGTTTTCTATTTTGAATACCGACTAAATCGCACCTTCGTTGGTCAAAGTTGCTACATAAAATATGTTTTTACATGTAATGTGGGGCAAATTCGATTGGCTTGAATGTTTGTAAAGATAATTTTATCGTAATTTCTAATTTATACATGTGAGGTGATGATAGTGGCCTTGGTTGAATAATAGAACGAGGGCAATGAAGATTGAGGGTGACGCTTTGAGGTTTCTATCTAAGTTTTCTTGCGAACAATTGGATGATAGTCTAACGAATTGTGATGTCAGCAATAATATGAATTTATTTTTATCGGTTTTCATACTATGCTGAGTTAATCGATTTGATGGGTATGCAAATTAAATTATTAGATGGGTGGAAAGTCACATGGTCCAAAACCACCACGCATATGCACATGTGATAAGATCAATTCGTGGAGGAATTCGACATGACTTGTCAAATTGCGTATGTTTGATCATAAACTAAACAGAACTCATCACGTTTTTTCATTGTGACATCAGGAAAAAGATTACCTACCCTCTGAATCTTATAATGGATTGAGCTGGAAATTGGGATGGTTTATTTTTCTTTATAGCTTTGATTGCTTGTGTTTGTGGATAAGAAAGACAAGACCAAGGATATAACTCTCCCATTGAAACTTTGACTTGTTGCACAGTCTATTATGATGGTAGAGCTAGAGATCATTCTTTACCTTACAATTATATTTTCTCGCCCTTCAATGCCGGGTCAAATCCCGATCTAACAGTTAGACGAAGGCGTCATGTAATATCTAAATGCTACAAAAACAAACAAAAAAAGAAGAATCATACCTGATCCAACGTGTACATGAGATTGGCTCTACATGTGCTAGAAATTGTATATATGTATATAAGTAGACCTGATGATAGAGCCTATTGTTTTCCTTAGAAACAAGCATTTTTCTCAGTTTGTAAAGGTCGAGCCTTCATCCAAGCTTAGTTGGAGATTGGTAAGTTACGAGTTATGGAAATTCACCTATCAGAGGCGTGGTTGGATGGAGTCCCTTTCGATCGGGGATTTGGAAATGCGGAGTCCTTTCATGAATGACCGAAGAAAGGGTTCGATGATAACCTTGCTACTATAAATCAAGGGGGGAAAAACCCTGGAAAGTTGCTCTAAAGCCCATGGGCCTTACAAGCCCAAGGAAGAAAGCTATTGGGCTCGGCTTGAATAGAATGGCCCAAATTCTTATCTCTAGCGGGGAGAAGAAAATTGGGGCCAGTTTCAATTTTACTTTTCCCTGTCGAAAGTATTTTGAATTTATTAGATATGTGAACTCATGAGTTAACATCAAATTTATTGATATATTGTGAAATTCCGAGTGTTTTGGATTAAGAAAAAGGCAAAATGCATGCGCCACATGATTTATATTAACTCAAACATATCGTAGAGGTCTGTCTATACATGTTTCCTATGTAATTTTTTTTTGACAAATCAATTGGAAAGTTCATCTTTTGTCTAAGATGGGGGCATCGGCACTCGTTTATGGCATGGATAATTACTCGAAGCTCACGAATTCGTGCTCCTTTGCCGATTTAAACTCAGGAAGTTAACTGGAAAAAATAAAAGGCATTACATTAGAGTAACTCCTCTGTGCCAATGTGGTTTGACTCTTAAAAATAGTACATCTGTTCCGCGAAAAATGAATGAATTAAAATGATCGCATGCATTGCTTATAATAATAAACGAACGAAAAATATTTTTCCCTCGTCCGCGAAAATGTTTAGACAATAATTATTGTCCATGATGTGAACTTTTTTTATTAATTAGCGATTATTTTTATAAAAATACTTTTTAAATTATTATTTTTTCGCGAATTATAGAAAACCTCACAAGCTCTCCCGAAAAACCAACTTACAAAATCCTCTGCTACACTGCTCACGAGCTCCCGAAATATGGTGGTCTGTTATTGCTTTGACCTTCAATAAAACCTGGAGCACTCAAGCTAGCCATATAGATCGTTAGCTCAGAAGTAAAACAATTCAATAAACGAGCAATCTGCTCTGATACCAATTGAAGTAGCTAACAAGGATTACCTAGAGGGAGGTGAATAGGTGATCTTAACCAATTTTAAATAATTTATGCGGAAATGAAAGATTACAGAAGAGTCTAAATAAAATTCAGATTCAAGCAGATTATATAGACAGTGCTCTTGATGTGCAGAATGTAAATAAAGAAATAAGGGATAGAAAATCTACACACAAGTTTATAGTGGTTCGGCTTATAGCAAGCCTATGTCCACTCTCCCACGCTTACAGCCTACCGGCTGGATTTCATTATGTAATCAAGAGCTATTTACAGATTCTGAGTGATAACACTCTAGTGTATGATAGGACTCTCTATCTCACACAATCACTTTTATAAAGTAACCCTCAAGATCTTAATTTTTGGCTCAGCAAGACAAGAAAAACGATCGGAGCGTTCTCAGACTTTGGACTTGTTGATTTTTTATTCTGTACTTCCTTCTGCTGCTCGTTGATCTCTTTAAATACTCCTCTATTTCCACACTAGCCGTTGGACAGCTATCAGAGGACCATCTTCCAATCTTCACCTTGGACAGATTTGTATAATAAGGATTGAGTAGCTGTTGGATGACAAATTCTGAATCTCGATGATTCTGGTCGCCCATACAATCAGAATCTTGGTTTCCATAAGTAGAGCTTTATCCGTTGTAATGCATGCTTGTCGTAATCTTTGATTGTCAATCAATTTGATTTAGATTGATATTAAAGCTTTTCTTTTGTGAAATCCATACCGGATCACTAGCTGTTATGTTTGGTTCTGAATTTTGTGTCTGCGTCTGAAGAAATTCTACGTCTGCATCTGAAGAACTTCTGCGTCTGCGTCTGCGTCTGAATAATTTCTTCATCTACATCTGACTAATTCAATATCTGAATTTCAGAACTAAGATTATGAGGGTCTTCAATAAGGTATTTGACATCTTGTAAAGTCTGAATAACTTCCTTCTGAGCTTCCAAGATATACATACCTGGAATAAATTTGTTCAGAATAAGTATCAGACTTATAATAACGTGGAAGGTTTTGTCAACTTCAAAATTAATAGGAGTTTTCCTCAACAATCTCCCCTTTTTTGATGGTGACAAAACTTTCCTGCAGATGCGGTGTGCCTATCTTCTTCATCCTTTCCTTTTCTGTCAATTTCTTTCCTTAATAGAGTACTGCGATGAAAAAAGCTCAATCTTCATCCAAGATTCCAAAGCACCAATTACGGGGTTACGAAAATCTGAGATCTCTCGAAAATTGCTCTCCTTATCCTGCAAATATTGAACAGAAATTTTTTTTAAAACTACTACCCCAATTAATTCAACAACAATCCAAGATCACCCGACAAAGGGAAAAAGTGCCAAAAAAGTCCTAAACCTTTTACATTAGTGCCAATTTAGTCCTAAACCTTTTTTTTGTACCAATTCAGTCATAAACCTTTTGCATTGGTGACAATTAAGTCATAAACCTTTTAAATTGGTGCCAATTCAGTCCTAAACTTTTTATTTTTGTGTCAATTTAGTCCTTCCAATCAATTTTGACTGGAATTTGCCGACGTGGATGCCTGCCGGCCGGCGACCGGTCACCGGCGCCGACGTGGACAACTTTAATAATATTTTAATATTTTTTTTGAAATTTTATTTTTTTTCCTTTTTTTCCACTTTTTTTTGTCCCCCCTCCTTCCTCTGGCCAGTCGTCGGTCCAGCGACCAGTCAGAGGCCGGCGAGCTCGACCTCGCCAGATCCGGCAAGGTCGAGCCTCGCCACAGCCTCCGACGAGGGCTCGAGCCTCGCCATGGTCGAGCGAGGCCCGACCTCGCCAGTGGCCGGCGAGGTCGAAATTGGCACCAATGACTGGCCGCCGACCTCACCATGATCCAGCGAGCCTCGCCAAGCGCCGGTGACCGGCCGTTGGCTGGCAGGCGTCCACGTCGTCAAATTCCAATCAAAATTGACCGAAAGAACTAAATTAGCACAAAAACAAAAGGTTTATGACTAAATTGGCACCAATTTAAAAGGTTTAGGACTTAATTGGCACCAAAAAAAGGTTTAGGACTAAATTGATACCAATGTAAAAGGTTTAGGACTGAATTGGCATCAAAAAAAGGTTTAGGACTGAATTGGCACTAATGCAAAAGGTTTATGACTTTTTTGGCACTTTTCCCCCGACAAAGAGATCTTCTGAATTCAAAATAATATATTAAGAGGTTTCATAAATTCTCTCTTTCACAGGCTAATTTGTATCAAGTTCTAATCAACATTTACTTCCCTAATACAGTTGTAATCCCAAGATTAACGCGGGCAAGCTGCTACCACCCCTAACACGATCCACAACCTTAATGTGATTTTCGAAGTCCTTGCTCTTCTGAAAATGTTCAAGTTCTTGTTATCCTGATAATTCTTTATCGAGGTGATTCTCACGCAAGTCCTCAGTGTGTTTTGTTGGACAAGTTTCATGACCACACGTGCAAATATGATTGGTATAGCTAGCTAGTACGAGATTGGTTTATGTTATAGGAGGTATTCCATATGCACGTGATATGCATTATTGTGGATATTTTGTTCTCACTTAATACATTGCTGTTGTTATGATTTACTTGAGGTCCATATGGAAGGTACACACGCGAAAGAGACTGACCATGATACAAATTAAGTTCATGAGGACGATTCCAGTGCAGATGTCCAAATCGTTGGAGTTGGATGGCGGGCATGATGATGCTAAGGAGGGTACTAACACCAAATCAGTCATTTGCCATATCTGAACCATACATTGGGATGGAATTTCAATCTGTAGAGGACGTTCGAAAGTACTACAATGACTATGCAAAATCTAGATGATTTGGCACTATGAGAAGTCTAACACATAAATCTCGAAAAACCAAACGGGTTATCGCTCAAGAGTTTGTTCGTTTTAAAGGGTGGATCGTGTTCGATGAAACGTTTGAAATAGGGAAATGTATCTATGCCTCGAGATGAAACTAAGAGAAGGATGCAAAGCCATGTGGATAGTTTCATTGAGAAATGGGAAATGGGTCGCCATGAAATTTTTTAAGGAGCATAATCACAATTTATTATTTTCACGAAGCATTATTGATACAAAAGCAAATCAATGTGCAGTGAGAGCTTGATTCATATTCTTGATGAATCGGGTGTCGGACAAGGTAAAGTTGTCTCGGTTTTGGCCAATGAATCTGGAGGTATTGATAATATGGGCATGGTGATGCACAAATGATGCTGAATAGTTTTCAAAGATTATCATAAAAGGGATCCTGGATTTTTCTATGCTATTCAGGCAGATGTTGATGGCCGTTCTACAAGTTGTTTCTGGATTGATGAATGTTCGCGGTGAAGGGATGGTCTTTGATCATACATATTTGACAAATAAGTACCATTCATTCAATTTTCGGGCTAATTCCAAAAAAATCACAAACTTGAGCGACAATTCTGACATTAAACTTTTTTTTTTTTCGTCTCGAGCTAACGCGTTTCAACTCGCCAGTGGAAGTGGAAGCTGCAGCTCTTCTTCTCGCATGCAAAGTTGCTCAATCCCTCGGCGTCAACAAAGCGGTTTTTGAAAGTGATTGTAAGGTGTTAATTGATGCTCTTCAACAAAAGGGCATTTGTCCTTGGTGTATTCATCCTTTCGTCTCGGACACTCTCTTTCTTCTCAGCAACAACCCAGAATGGAGTTTCAAGTGGATCAACAGATCTAGTAATGGTGCTGCTCATGAGCTTGCAAAATGGGCTTTTTATCATTTGGGAAATGCTTCGTCTTTCTTTTTTAATGATCTCCCACCTAGAGTCAAAAACTTAGTGTTAGCGGAGTCTTCCTTAATTTATCGTGTTGATGTAGGCTCTAACTCTTCTGTGTAATATTGTTCTTTTCTGATGCAGTGAAGGTTCGTTTTAGCAAAAAAAAACAAGCAAAAACAAATCAGTATTAAAACCCAATCACAAGTCAATGAGCTGATCAGAGAGAAAACGACTAAAGAGAGAAAAAACAAGAAAGACTAGCTTGCCCAAACCAAGATACCGTCTTGGCCATTTCTGGCTGAGCTTCCACGTTGGTAATAGCAGCCCCAGCGAACCGGCAATCCGACTCCTCAACCACCATTACCTCCTCCTGCAAAATCCCCGCAAAATTTTCACATTCCCGCTGTATCTTTCACACACGCCTCAGACTTCCCCCAAAATCAACAACAATGAAAAGCCCTTCCTTCTCCCTCCTCCATCGCTTCTCTCAGTACCCCAATCTCTCTCTCTCTCTCTCTCTCTCTCTCTCTCTCTCTCTCTCTGATAAGTCTCTCGCGGCCGCCGGAGACAATGCCGAGCAAGCGGAAATCTGGTGCCAGAGAAGCTTTTGCCCCTGACAAGAGGAGGGGGAAGACAGAGAAACTGAAGGAGGCGCCCGCGCAGGTGGAGGAGCAGCAGCTCAAAAGGGCGCGCCAAGTCATTGGCACGAGCCCTCGTCGATCGTGCCGATGACTTGGCGCGCCCTTTTGAGCTGCTGCACCTCCACCTCCGGGGGCGCGTCCTTAGGCTTCTCCGCCTTCCCCCTTCTCTTGGTGGAGGCGGAAGCTGCTCCAGCCCCAGATTTCCGCTTGCCCGGCATCGTCTCCGGTGGCCGCGAGAGGCTGAGAGAGAGGCGGAGGCGTTAGAGAGAGAGAGAAATTGGGTGGCGAGGGAAGCGATGCAGGCGGGAGAAGAAAGGGGTTTTTATCGTTCTCGAAAGACAGCGGGAAATTTGAAAATTTTTACTTAAACTTCCTTAAGCGAGCTTCTTATAATTATGGAAACTTAAGTGTAATCCAAAAAGGAATGCAATCCTAAGAGAATAAATCAAGCAATTATATAAAGGAAAAATACCACCAAAAACCCCAAACATATCATTTGTGACAAATTTATCCCAAACTTTTTTATGATACAAAAAACCCTAAATTATGCTACTTCTGGGTTTAATTTGTCACAAAAAACCCTCGCCCGATCCGGCGAGGGTTTTGTCGTGTCACAAAAAAAGTTCACAGTAAATTTGTCACAAGCGACATAGTTTAGGATTTTTCGTGTCATAAAAAAAATTCATGGTAAATTTATCACAAGTGACATAGTTTGGGGTTTTTGGTGATATTTTTCCTTATATAAATAAATATAAATTTCCCTAACTACACCCCTAGCCATATTTGCTATTTTTTTTTAAAATAGAGATGCAATCTAAAATGATTAATACCACGAGAAACCCCAAATTAATATATATATGACAAATTTACCCTCCGTTAGTTTTTATTAAATTTTACCGTCAAATTACTGAGTTGGATAACATGTGACAATTGACAGGTGTATCGATTTGGGATTTGACCCTCCGTTCATCACGTGTACAAATTTGTGATTTTTCCTAATATTAATCCAATTTAACGGAAAATAACTGAGGGAAAATTTATCACAAATATATCAATTGAGAGTTTTTTGTAGTCAAAAAATTAGAGGAGTAAATTTATCACAGGTGTACCAGTTTGGAGTTATTCGTGGTCAAAAAATTAGTTTGGATAAATTTGCCATAAGTATACCAATTTAGGATTTTTCGTAGTATTAACCTGATCTAAAATTACTAACATGCAAGGTGTTTAAAATCCCATATTTGGTATATTGCCTCCTAAAAAATGGTAAACAAAATGAGGGAAAGAGATTTCACCATTAATCTAGCATTTTTTAAATGTAAATTTTCATGTGGATTAGGCAAGTACGCATGTTGAACATGATACATAAATTGCCTGATATGGACACAAGTCAACTAAGAATCGCCTGGATTAAGCAGGTATCTAAATACGATCGATGAGGAATATTGCAAGCTCACACGTGATGACGTGAGATTGATTTATCGTCCATCATCTCCACCGTCATGAAAGAGCCAATCAGGGCATGAACATCATGCAGCGGTACACTTATTGAACCTAACCAGCAAATAATTTGTATCAATTCATGATCCAAGTCGTAATTCAAAGGGGGAAATTGCATGGAAATATGTCGTACGTGCATTAACAAATTTCAGTTCGGCGACATTGTCTCGTTTTCTCTCTCTATGTATCCGACTGTATATACATACATATAAATATTTATTTATATACGAGAATTCAAAATATTGGAATTGATTTGCACAGGTTGGGGAGAGGGGGAACGGATAGGTTTATAAGGAAAATCTCGAGCTCCTTTTTTGGCACCAAACTTGTGGCAGTTAGAGGTGAATTGCCAAAGAAATTCTTAAAAATTGATTATATTTATATGCATCTCCAATGTAACAAGGCAACTTCCATATTTATCATTAGATGAGTGGCAAGGTTGATTAAGTTATTTATATATAATTCAGAGATAAATATATATATATGTTATTTATAGCTGGTGTAATAGAAGAGGATTATTTATTAAGTTTAATATTATGAAAAACCCTAAACTGGTACATTTGTGAGAAATTTATCCAAAACTAATTTTTTTACCACCAAAAACCCCAAACTGGTATATTTGTAATAAATTTACCCTCCGCTAAATTAGATTAATACCACGAAAAATCACAAACTCTTACACCTGTGACAAACGGAGGTTAAAACCCCAAACTGGTACATCCATCAACTGTCATGTATCATTCAACTCAAAAAATTGACGATAAAATTTAACGAAAATTATGGAAGGTAAAATTTTCACGGATGTATCAGTTTGGAGCTTTAGTAGTCAAAAAATTAGTTTTGGTAAATTCATCACAGATATATCAATTTAAAATTTTTCGTGATATTAACCCTATTTACTACAGTCCTCTAGCAAAGAAAATCAACTGCTAATGCATCGCAATGTGTCCAGGGATTTTAACGTTTTCCAATGTCTGACGCGTTGTGCCTATCTTCTTCATTTCTTTTTTCCTTTTGTGTGAATTTCTTTCCTTAAATAGTTAATAGATTATATATACAATTTAAAAAAAAACAATCTTCATCCAAGATTCCAAAGCACCAACTACGGACTTAACGAAAATCTGATATATCTCAAAAATTGCTCTCCTTATTTTGCAAATCTTGAACTTGAAATTTTTTAAAAGAAACTACCTCCCCAACCAGCTAAATCATACGATTAACAAATAATTCAAACCGTTGAAAAATATCGCAACATTTTATAATTAGTAGCCAATAATTTTTTTCATCTATTTATTTTTATATAACTGTCCTCTTAGAATATTTCATAAGTATTTTCCTATTAGATATGTTAAAATTTTTTATGTAACCATATTGCAAACAAAAGGATGTGTCTTTGTTTTCTAAATAAAAAAGTATTGTCTAAACTAAATTTCTTTATTAAAAGGCTCTATATTTATTTTTTTAGCTAGATAATGAAGAAAAAAATAGACAAAGACGTCGAAGAAAGGGAAGAAAAGAGTGCTACAATAGGAAAATGAAACGAAAGCTCGGTTTGTTTCACGGAAAATGAATAATTTGGAAAGTATTTTCCAAAAAATAATCGATTGTATCACTTACAAAAATGAATGAATGAAAAATATTTCATTATCAATGAAACTGTTTAGACATAAATTATTGTCAATAATGAAAACATCTTCTATTAACTAATCATTTTAAACTATCCAAGCGATCATTTTTAGGAAAATATTTTTTAAATAATTCATTTTCCGCAAAAAAAATGAATCTGAAGTCTGCCTACGGCTTTGTTTGTTTTGGAAAAAAATGAATGATTTTTAAAACATTTTCCTAAAACCGATCACTTACAAGAATGAATGAATGAATGATATGTTCATCCTCCACAAAAATTTTTAGACATAAATTGTTGTTAATCATGGAAAATATGTTCCATTTAGATTATTTCAAGCGATACAATCAATTATTTTTAGGAAAATATTTTCTAAATCATTCATTTTTCACGAAACAAATAGAGCTTAAGATGTTGAAATTTAAACTCCTCATCATTTGAAAATAATTTGGCTGCTTGTTTTGTGATCATAAAACCAGTGACTCAATGTGAACTTTTTTTCTTAATCAATTACATTAATGATATAGAGATTAATTACATATACACTAGCGTTTGACAGTAACATTAAGATACATATATGTTCTATCCTAATTTTTTTTTCATTCTATTAGATTTGAGAAAAATGTATCATTTACTTGTATTTGGATTTGATTGCAATTATTTTGAGAAAAAATAGAATAGATAATAGAATAAAACACACATGAGTAAGTTAATTAGGAAATAAAAATTAAAAAGTATGATCATATGTACAACGATATGTTGAATAATAAAATGAGCAAATTAGTAAATTTCTCTTCAATTAAATTGAAAGAAAAAAGAAAAGAAAAAAAGCGGAAAAAAGAAAAATGATGCTAAAAAACGAACCTCACTTTTATTTAAAGCCGTATAGAGAAAACTGAAAATCGAAAAAAAATATATGGAAAGGATTCCAAAAAAAAGAGAAAAAAAAAAAAAGCCAACTGCATTGTATGTTGAGTGGGACGCACTTTTCACAAGTAATGCTCTTTAAAAGGGAGTAAGCAATTATTATTCTAAAAAAAAATTCACGGCATACCTTAGGATGTCTTCCCATAAAAATAGTGTCAAATATATCGGTATCTCTCTCTATGATTTGTACGACTTTCCCAATTTATTATTAGGATTAATATCACAAAAAACTCCAAACTAATATATATATGACAAATTTAGACTGCGTTAATTTTTGTTAAATTTTATTGTCAAATTGCTGAGTTAGTTGACACATGACAGTTGACGAATGTACCAGTTTGGGGTTTTACCCCCATTTGTCATAGGTCTATCAGTTTGTGATTTTTCATGATATTTTCAATTTAACAGAAACTAACAAATGGTAAATTTATCCTAAATGTACTAATTTGGAGTTTTTGATGGTCAAAAAATTAGTTTGAAGCAAATTTGTTACAGATGTATGAGTTTGAAGATTTTTGTGGTCAAATAAACAATTTATGGTAAATTTATTATAAATGTATCATTTTGAGATTTTTCGTGATATCAACCCTTATTATTAAGATAAACATTGTAATCATCTAACATTGCTCACACTCTTACGTACTTTTCGGTTCATGTTGATTTTTTTTTCCAAACATAAAAAATACTGACGCGACGTTATTTATCAGTGACAAGTTAGTGCTTTCATCACATTTGCATATAAAAAAGTTCTAGTACATGTGAGTACTTACATTAGGACCCATGAAAAACACATGTTCTCGTACAAGTTTTGTACTGTATTTAAATTTGCATAGAAAACCAAATATTCTTCAATGTTGAAGAAAATCCATTAAACACACACGTGTATATATATATATATATATATATATATATATGTTCTCTCAGGTTGAAAAACAAAATCGAAATTTTTATTGTACAACTAGCAAAAAAGACATAAACGTGTATAAATGTGCTAAAGATTGGAGAATATTAGATTTTCTGATACATGACAAAATGCAAATAAAAATGTTCAAGAAAGCAAGTTTTTAGTTGGACGAATCTTGAAAAATTGATTGTTCCCGGGTGCCTCTCTTTCTCTCTCTCTCTCACAGAGAGAATTCAAAGTACTGGAAATGATTTGGCAAGTTAGGGGAGGGGATCGGAGAGTTTTATAAGAAAAAACCGGAGCAAGTTTTTTTAAGGATCATGAAAAATCTTAAACTAGTACACATGTAACAAATTTACCTCAAATTATTTTTTTGACCACAGAAAACTTCAAACTGGTACACCTGTGATAATTTTACCATAAACTATTTTTTTTATCAACAAAAATCCCAAACTAGTGAACCTGTAACAAATTTACCCTCCGTTAGTTTCTGTTAAATTTTATTGTCAAATTGCTAAGTTTGATGACACGTGATAGTTGACGGGTATACCAGTTTGGGGTTTTACGTCTCTATTTGTCACAAGTTTACCAATTTATAGTTTTTCGCGATATTAATCTAATTTAACGGACACTAACAGAGGGTAAATTTATCACAAATGTATTAGTTTGAGATTTTTAGTGGTAAAAAAATTAATTTGAGGTAAAATTATCACAAGTGTACCGGTTTGGGCTTTTTAATAGTCAAAAAATTAGTTCGGGATAAAATTATCACATGTGTATCAATGCGCAGTTTTTGGTGATCAAAAAAATAGTTTAGGGTAAATTTGTCACATGTGTAAGTTTAGAATTTTTCGTAGTAAAAAAATTAATTCAGGATAAAATTGTCGCATCTTAATCAATTTGAAGTTTTTCATGATATTAATCATGTTTTTCAAATTGAAACCAAACGGCCGGCCGTTAGAGCCTTAGAGGTGTTTATGGTTAGGTGCATCACCGATGTAACAAAAGAACTCACACACTCACGCCAGATAAATGACGTGTGTGATTGAGTTAGTTTGACAATCGAATTCTTTCACGTGTCAATAATTCAACGGTAACATGTTAGCGGGCCTAAGAAAAAAGGATTATTTTATACGATGCTCCGACAGAGAAAATCAACCGTGGAAGCACCAGGCTCCACCACGTGTCCAGGTATTAACGTTGTCCATTAACGAAAGGGGCGTGCCCATTTTCTTCATTGTTTCCCTTTCCGTCAATTTCTCCTTATTTTGCAAATCTTGAATCGAAGAATTAGGATCTGTTTATATCACGAAAAATAAAAAAATTTAGAAAATTTTACCTAAAAAAGATTTCTTTTATCGGTTAAAAAATACAGGAACGAAGAATATTTTCATCGTGTACAAATATATGGACATAAATTATTGTTGATGGTGAAAATTTTTTCCATCGACTAATTATTTCAAGCTATACAAGTAATCACTTTTTCGAAATAATTTATTTTTCACGAAACAAACAGAATCTTAAAAAAATACCACCTTAACCAATTCAATAAAGATAATTGAAAAAGGAAAAAATATGGAAAGAATTCAAAAAAAAAATGAAAACGAAAGGCCGTGGAGTGGGACCCACTTTACGTGAGTAATGCTTTTTAAAAGGGGGGTAAGCAGCTATTATTCACAAAATTTATTCATGACATTCCATATGATGTCTTCACCTAAAAATAGTGTCGAATAAATTGATATCTCCGTCTAATTTCCCAATTCATTGTTAGATAGCGATTTTAATTATTTGATATTGTTCCCAGTTGTGCGTTTTCTTTTGTTCCCATTGATCATTTCATCAAACATTAAAAAAAATATTGACATGACATTTTTTGCTAGTGCCAAGTTTGGGTTTTGATCGAACCAATTATTAACATGAAATGAAAAGTATAGAAATTATTTCGATAGCTCAGATAAATAGATTGATTCGATGCGCACACACATCACGATCATGAATGGGACGTGATTGTGATCCTTGCCATTTCGGCCCCTGCGCCGCCTTTCCTTTTGTTGAATGTTGTTAATACCCATGCATGACGTCGACGTGACATCAAAAGGCAACTTACCGATCCTGTTAGCATTTTCGTTAGGATCAACACCAAAAGAAAAATCATATGATACGAGGATCAATGGAAAAAGTTTAGAGACAATATTAAATAATCAAAATTGAATGACGAGATGGTATATTTTTCTTCTTCTTTTATCGCTTCTTTACATATAACTTCATTAGACATATGACTTCCGTAAGTGCGGATGATGTTTAGAGCCATTGATAATGCGACGGAACCCTCAAGTCGCCCATGAAGGAATTTCTATATCACCTTTGTCGATGAATTAGGGATACCTGAATTTTGGCTCAATGTGTAATATTCTTTTAAACTTTTAATTTGTTTAGTATTGTCCTTGAACTTTAACCCTTGCAATGTCTTCAATGAACTTTTAATTTGTTTAATGTGATTCATGAATTTTTCATATAGTCTATGGACTGTATTGAACACGTATAAAAAGTTCAAGGACCACATCGAACAAATTAAAAGTATAGGAATGATATTGTGCTTTGTGCTAAAATTCAAAAACCATTTATGTCATTTTCTCACGTATTAAAGATGAAATGAAAGAATATGGTGTAACAAGGCTCCATTCGTTTCATGAAAAATAACTTCTAGGAAAAAGTTGTTCGGATTTTCTAGTATTCGGTGCTCGAAAAATAAACTTTTCAAGGAAAAAAAATTTCGTCAATGGAAAAAGCACCTTCAAAAGTAGAGAAAATGTTTTATGCTTTTTAGGATACGGAAAACGTTTTCCATCCTCTTTCTTTCACCTCTAGACCAAGCATTTTCTTCCACCAAAAACCTTTTAATTTTAATTTTAATTTTTTTTATTTTTTTAAATAAATCGAGTTTTTAATTATTTTTATTTTTGCTTTATTTTTCTTTATGATGCTTCCTTGGTCGGTCGCTGGCCACAGGCAAGCTTGAGTCTCGTCCAACTTGTCGGCCTATGGCAAGGCTCAAGCTCTCTTGTGGCCAATTGCCGACCATCGCCGTTGCCGGTGATCTGCTGTGGAAGAAGAAAAAAGAAAAATAAAGAAAAGGAATAAAGGAAAGAAAAATAAAAATACTTAAAAATTAAAAATTTGATTTTTTATAACTTTTTCCTGGAAAATTTAATTTCCCTACCAAATAACGAAAAATATTTTCTAGTTCATTTTCAGGTTTTAGTCGAACACCAGAAAACATTATTATTTTCCTGAACAATGGCTTCATAAAAAATGTCACATTTTCCGTGAAACAAACATAATTTAATTTTATTAGTGATTGAATGATTATAAAAGAATAATAGAAGCTCCCTAGTTCCTGCATCTGTGTTTGAACAAGTAAATTTCATGGGCATAAGCTCAAAAAAATAGGGTAAACATCACAAAAAACTCCAAACAATGTTTATTATGACACAAATATGCCAATTTTTTTTTATGTTGCAAAAAACCCTAAACTTATCCACTATGACACAAATATCTCTAATTTTTTTGTGTCACGAAAAAATTCAAACTTATATGTATTTGTCATGCTGGTATAAGTAAGTTCGAGCTTTTTTATGACACCAAAAAAGTTTGAGATATTTGCATTACGATGATTTAGGAATTTTAACAACATCAAAAAAAAAATTAGGGTATTGTGTCCCAATGAACATAATTTAGGTTTTTTTAGGTCTAATTCCAAACAAAAAAACATCAACTTTACTTTGAGTGACAATTCAATTTTCACTTAAGTTTCAAATCTGACTTGAACAATTTGAAAATTTTACATCACGGAGACCCGATTTGAGACTAGAGTGAAAATGGGTGCTTTTTATTAAGACAAAAAAAGTTCGGATCATAATTGTCACTCAAGGTAAAATTGATATTTTTTTTTGAAATTAGCTCTTTCTTTTAGTATTAACTGAAAATGGTTAACATCACAAAAAATCTCAAACTGGTACAACTATAATAAATTTACTCTCAATTATTTTTGTTAAATTTTATTGTCAAATTACTGAATTTGATAACACGTGGCAGTTTATAGATGTACCAGTTTAGGATTTTTACCCTTTAGTTTATAATTTTTCGTGATATTAATTTAATTTAACGGAGGGCATACGTGTCACAAGTATAATGATTTAAGATTTTTGATGACCAAATTTAAAGTTTTTTATAATATTAATTCAATTTAAAATGATAACAAAACGACAGCGAAGCAGATGAGATCTCGAAAACAACAAAGCCGACGCGCACTCGCACCACTCACGCTGGACTCCACCGTCAGCCGCTTGCGGCGCCAACCAAGGCCGCACGTGACGAGCCTGGCGCGTGAAGATCTCCCCCAAACTCTCTCCCGCTCCATAACGGGCAAAGATCAAAGCATGGAATCATACCGAGACCGACCAAAAGAACGGTCTCATATCAACTCCTGATCGGTCTCCATCCACCCCCGCCGGACTCCTGGTCAGACACTCTGACCCCCTCCTCCGCCTCCTCTTTGGACCTAATTCCCAAAAAACACCAATCTCACTTTAAATGTAATTCTAATTTTTTTTTATCTCAATAAAAATATACTAACTTTTATTGGAGTTCCAAATTTAATCTCCGTGATGTAAAATTTTCAAATTGTTCGGATCAGATTTGGAATTTAAGTGAGAGTTGGTGAATTTTTTATGAGACAAAAAAAATTTGAATCAAAATCCTCACTCAAAATGAAATTGATGTTTTGTTTTTGAAATTATGTCATGTGTCTGATAAAATTTGATGTTTTGTTTTTGAAATTAGGGATAAGTGCATTCAAAGTTCTAAAACTTATCACGAAAGTGCAATTGGATCCTAAAACTTTCAAAAATAAAAAAAATCTGCTGCTACTATCCAATTGTATAATGGGATGATAAGTGCAAAAAACTGAAGTAAGATGTGTTGTGCGAGCCTATTCAATAAACCTGCTGCTACTATGCTAGCAATGGTCTGAATTGTGTGGAAGGTTGATGATTCGGTTTCCACTGGTGGGCTGAAGGTCTGGTGGCATTGCTGGAGGCTGGAGATTGATGCAGGACACTTTGGTGTGTGCGTGTAGCACAACTTGGGGAGGGTTCATTAGTTTCATTTGTTAGTTTACTAGGACTAAGACTGCTGCGTGAGTTGGCAGCAAAAACAATGGGGATGATTCTCTCTCTGTTGATGAAATTTGATGTTCTTATTTGATGTTAACATACTACTTTTGTTAGTCTAGCTAGTGTGGTGATGTGTGTGTATTTTTTGCAGGGACATGCTTCCATTGTACCCACACCTGCGTCTGGTTAGTGCCTTTCTTCCTTCTTCTCTGCATCGAAGATATCAAAACGAAATTTAGACGATTTAATTACGGACAATCTACTGTCCCATTGTATAATGGGATGATAACCCTGCGTAGACATTCTTATTTTTCTCCACGGATAAGTGTTAATAATACTCTGAATGTAGAACATTTGCTTCCTTTTTCTTTTCTTCTTTTTCTTCCATAATATCCACTAAATTTTCTCGATAATTTATTTACAGATACTCATGAGCTCCACTCTCGATGCTGAACGATTCTCCCACTATTTTGGTTGCTGCCCAATTATTCATGTTCCGGGTTTCACTTATCCTGTAATGGCTACTATGATTTGCTTTCAATTTTCTCATTTTGGGTTTAGTAATCCTGTGAGACTGAATATGGGTATACTACTCTTTGCTTTTCAGGTCAGGAGTTTTTACTTGGAGGATGCACCGACAATGCTTAAATCAGTACAAGACAATCACCTGGATTCCACTGCATTTGGTGTTACTGATGAAAACCACATGCTGACAGAGGAAGATAAGGTCTCACCCAACTTGTCGGCCTATGGCGAGGCTCAAGCTCTCTTGTGGCAGATTGTCAACCGTCGCCGTTGTCGGTGATCGGCTGAGGAAGAAGAAAAAAGAAAAAGAAAGAAAAGGAATAAAGGAAAGAAAAAGAAAATACTTAAAAATTAAAAAATTGATTTTTTATAACTTTTTCCTGGAAAATTTAATTTCCCTACCAAATAGCGAAAAATAATTTTCTAGTTCTTTTTTAGGTTTTAGTCGAACACCAGAAAGCATTATTATTTTCCTGAAAAATGGCTTCTTAAAAAATGTCACATTTTCCATGAAACAAACATAATTTAAGTTTATTAGTGATTGAATGATTATAAAGGAATAATAGAAGCTCCCTAGTTCCTGCGTCTGTGTTTGTACAAGTAGATTTCATGGGCATAAGCTAAAAAAACAATATAAATACCACAAAAAACTCCAAACAATGTTCACTATGACACAAATATGCCAATTTTTTTTGTGTCTCAAAAAACCCTAAACTTGTCCACTATGACACAAATATCTCTAATTTTTTTGGTGTCACGAAAAAACTCAAACTTATATATATATTTGTCATGCTGGTATAAGTAAGTTCGAGCTTTTTTATGACACCAAAAAAGTTTGAGGTATTTGCATCACAATGATTTAGGAATTTTAACAACATAAAAAAAAATTAGGGTATTGTGTCCCAATGAACATAATTTAGGTTTTTTTAGGTCTAATTCCAAATAAAAAAACATCAACTTTACCTTGAGTGACAATTCAATTTTCACTTAAGTTTCAAATCTTGCTTAAACAATTTGAAAATTTTATATCACGGAGGCCAGATTTGAGACTAAAGTGAAAATGTGTGCTTTTTATTAAGACAAAAAAAGTTCGGATCATAATTGTAACTCAAGGTAAAGTTGATTTTTTTTTTTGAAATTAGCACTTTCTTTTTTAACATCACAAAAAATTCCAAACTGGTACAACTATGATAAAATTTTCTCTCAATTATTTTTTGTTAAATTTTATTGTCAAATTACTGAGTTTGATAATACGTGGCAGTTTATGGATGTACCAGTTTAGGATTTTTATCTTTTAATTTGTAGTTTTTCGGGGTATTAATCTAATTTAACGGAGGGTATACGTGTCACAAATATATTAATTTAATATTTTTGATGATTAAATTTGAGGCTTTTTCGTAATTTTAATTTACTTTAAAATGTTAATAAAACGACAGCGAAGCAGATGAGATCTCGAAAGCAACAAAGCCGACGCGCACTCGCACCACTCACGCTGGACTCCACCGTCAGCCGCTTTGCGGCGCCAACCAAGGCCGCACGTGACGAACCTGGCGCGTGAAGATCGCCCCAAGCTCTCTCCCGCTCCATAATGGGCAAAGATCAAAGCATGGAATCATACTGAGACGGACCAAAAGAACGGTGTCAGACCAACTCCTGATCAGTCTCCATCGACCCTCGCCGGATTCCTGGTCAGACACCCTGACTCCCTCCTTCGCCTCCTCTTTGGACCTATTTCCCAAAAAAACACCAAATCTTACTTTAAATGTAATTCTAAATTTCTTTTATATCAATAAAAGCCACTAACATTTATTGGAGCTCCAAATCTAATTTCCGTGACGTAAAATTTTTAAATTGTTCTGATTAGATTTGGAATTTAAGCGGTGTTTGGTGAATTTTTTACGAGACAAAAAAAAATTTGAGTCAAAATCTTCACTCAAAATGAAATTGATGTTTTGTTTTTGAAATTATGTCCGGTGTCTGAGATTGAACTCTACGCGCGGGGAGGGCACGCGCGTGGGATCTTTCGCCTGACCCCCCGGACCTCGAGATCTCCATCAGAAAGAGACCCGCAACAGGAAAGGGAACAAGTCCGAAACCCACCAAAACAAAGGTTTTTCGAGAGACTCTCTGCCTTCACTTCTCTCTCTCTCCCTAAGATGCTGCACGCTACGCGAGAGTCCGAGCGACCCACTGGACTCTTCCGGATCTAATGCGAAGGAATAGAGGGAGATTCCTTTGCTCTCCTCTGGTTCTTTCTCAGGCATTCTTGTTCTCTTTGTCATCTCCCCTTTTGCTGTTTTACATGGTCAATGCGTCATGCCATTCGATCCCTGGTTTAGGGCGTTGCCCGGTTTTGCCACCCGGAAATAGGGCCCCCCTGTGGTTGGATTTCGTCACCTTGATTTTGGGTTCCTGAGAAAGAACCCGGGAAGAGAGAAGAAGTATGATTTGTTCGTCGGTTTTGCCAGACAAACCATCCGTGGCGGTCACCGCTTGCAAGATGCTAAAACCCCCGCCGAAGCCATCGCCCCTTTGTGCCGGGCCTATCCTCTGTACTCAGAACAAGAACCCCATCACCATGAACAAGCCATCGAAGAAGCCGAAAGTGACCATCGCCAGCCCTGTCCTGGTGATCCCAAGTCGAGCGTCCGAGGGGAAAAACAGGGGATGCGAGGAAAGGAAGGATTTTCTTCCAGTGGGTGGTCGACAGATGGCGGGCTTGTGTGGTTTTGGTTATTGGGTTCAGGGCTTCAGGTGCTTCCCGTGGTTGGCTTTGAATTTCCACATGGCCCACAATCTCAAGCTGCCTCCATCCACCTTGCAGCTCGTGCAGAATTCTGGGAATCTGCCCATGGTGGCCAAGCCTCTGTATGGGATATTGTCTGATGCTATTTACGTTGGGGGTGCTCACAGGTTGCCATATCTTTCGGCAGGAGGTCTGTTGACACATTCCTCTGATTCTTAAATATGTCTTTCTCTATCTGAGTTGAACTACTGCATGTTCGTCTGCTGACAGTTTGTATTTGAAGGAAATTTGTAGTTTTTTAGAGTCTTGCATTGTTCTAATGGAATTTGGAGCTTCCTTTGCTGTTTTTCAATGCTTTAGTTCCTTATTTCTATTGACCTTTCCTGTGACGTTTTCCTGAAGTTGGTTGTTCTTTTCTTGCATTGGAAGACATGAATTGTATGTCGCCTTAAGATTAAGTTCTCCAGAAGTCTTTTCATAACTAGGGCTAGATAGCAAGTTATTGTCATATGTTTGTAGATTTTTGATATGTTATCGTAATATGGAATGGTATTAGCATACGTTGTATATTAATGTTTGGAGGTCGATATTAGAGATTCATTCTATCACTTGTTACTGAAACACATTATTCACTTTGGCCATTCTCCTTAATTCTCTAGAATCTCGCCAACTGTTATTGAGTATATCAATCTGTGGACAGCTTTAACATGGTCGTATCTTCAGTGCTTCTACAGGTTCTGTCTTGGGGACCATTGGCATTGATCCCTCTTGCTCGTGAATCTCTTCCAAACCTCGTGGCATGTGTTCTTCTCAGCAATATAGGTGCATCTATTAGTGAAGTTGCTATGGATGCTCTTGTTGCGGAGTATGCTCAGAAACACAACTTACGTGGTCTCCAGTCTTACGCATTCATGGCTTCAGCAGCTGGTGGAATCCTTGGAAACTTGCTAGGCGGATATATTCTTCTTAGAACACCACCAAAAGACATGTTCTTCATATTTACGTGCCTCCTTTCACTTCAGTTTGCCATGTCATTGATGACAAAAGAAGCATCTCTTGGAGTATCTCAGCCGTCAGTTAACACTCTAAAAAAGAAGTCGATCTTGCTTAGCATTAGAAATCAACTCTCAGATTTGTTAAGGGCGGTTCGTGAAGAGAGCATCTCCGGCCCTCTTGCTTGGATCGTGCTTTCTATCACGATGGTGCCGATTCTGTCTGGTTCGATTTTCTGCTTTCAAACTCAATGTCTACATCTTGATCCTCCAGTTATCGGGATGTCACGCGTAATAGGCCAGTTGCTCCTGCTTTTCACGTCAGTACTCTTTGACCGGTATTGGAAAAATATTTCGATGAGGAGATTAATTGGAGTGGTGCAGGTTTTGTACGCGTGCTCGCTTCTTCTAGACCTAGTTCTGGTGAGGCAGATCAATCTGAAGTTGGGAATTCCCAATGATGTGTTCTCCCTTTGTTTTTCTGGTCTAGCAGAGACAATTGCACAGTTTAAGCTCCTTCCGTTTTCAGTGCTGTTTGCTAATTTATGTCCACAGGGTTGTGAAGGATCTCTGACATCTTTCTTAGCATCGGCCTTGTGTTTGTCGTCAATATTTAGTGGGTTTCTGGGTGTTGGATTAGCATCACTTATCAGGATCATCTCTGGTGATTACTCAAGCCTGCCTGTGGGGATTCTGATACAGTTTATGGTGGCTTTGCTGCCCATGGCGTGGATTCATCTTTTGCCTGTGTCACTAAATACTGTTGAGAAGGACAGAAAAAGAGGCTTGAGTAAACGAAGACGAAGAAACAGAAGAGTGGGACGAGTGGTGTTTGGCTCAGTAATATCTTACCGGCGTGAGAGAGAGTCTGAGACACCAAGATAGAAATCACCATGAGATGTCTTTGCACTTTTGGAATCGGTAATAGAAGTGCACACGCGATTACCAGTACTCGGCATCTGTTGTCCGGTGAAGGAACTCAGATTGGATGGCCATTTTAGACTCTGAAAACGATTGCTTCTCAGCCCAAAAACTTCGATAACTTTCCTTCTCCTTCATCACTTCAAAGCTGTTATCAGGAAAAAAGGGAGGTTTCTGGATGTTCTAACAATTGCATTATTTCTCTGTGATCCTTAATTTCGTGAAGGTATTTGGTTCCCTAATAAAGAAGGCTTGAGGATTTTTTAGTGGGGGGTGCTGGACTCGACAGATGAGTCCTGACATCAGTATAAAGTGAGATCCTGAGGCTTTATCCTCCCACGAGGAGCTCAAATTTTTGTTGATGTAAATAGTTTTCGGACTTATAGGAGGTTATGGACGGTGATTTTGGAGTTGAAAAGGAATTGCAGCTTTTGTAGCTTCCATCCATTTCTGGCATTAGCTTCTTCAACCAAACATCTTTTGGCAGAACCCAGTCGAAGAAAATGATCTCTGGAGTCATCATGCTACTGATAGAGGACACAAGTCTTCAAGATGTTACAGTTCTGCCAATAAGCTTTAGTTTTTACTTTGTTACCATTTAAAATCTACTCGTTCTTCTCGTTTTTTTTGCACGAGTCTTTTCTTTTGGTCGAATTAATGAATGAAATTGGTTGGAGGGATATGGCTCTGCGCTGCTGCTGAATCCTAGCGATATTAACTACAAACTGTGGTTGTGTTTTCAGGGTGTCCCTTTTGCTGATCTTTTCCGATGTGTCGAGGCAAATCTTGAATCATTCACAAGAAAGTTTTTTGTTGGGATTGTCGAGTGTTGATGCATCATACTTCATCTCCAATGAGTTCTTTAGGGAAACCCTAAGACGAGGTCTTTTCTGTTTCTGTAAATAGTAGAATGAAAGCAAGATAAGCATGATGTGTTCGACGTTGTTCCGGAAAAGCACGACCCAACTTGATGTCAAAAGGGAAAAGGAAAGGGTGTGGCTATTTTCACCCTCAATGTAGCATGACCAAAGTACCTTCTCCCTCTCTCTTCCTCCAAACATGCTTCGACTCTTTTACTCGCTTGCGTCTCTCTCGAGCTCCTCTGCCTCGTGCCCCCAGATTTGCTTCTCCGTTGCCACCGCCGTGCCGCACTGGCGCCACCACCCACCTCTGTCGCTGATCATCACTTTTCAGCCCTCCGCTCGCTCTCTCTCTCCCTCTCTATCACACACGCTTGGTCATCTCCTTGAACTTGTCTCTGCACTTCACAATGAAGTCAAAACATTTCAAAAAAATGCAATGTCTCGAGCATTTTGAAATCCCTGCAATCAAGTCCTAACTTTCAAACCATTTAGAGTTCTCGCAAAATACAATAACCTCTTAGATGACTTCAAATATTATCGTTAAATAAGTTCTCTCTTCTCTCATCTCACGTCTCATATTATAAATATTACTAACACTTTGTATATAGACATTGTGAGGGTTAATTAATAACTAGTTACCGTCCAAGAAGTAGGGAAAGAACTCTCCGCTGACTTTGGATGAATGGGTTTACCTCATTTTTCAAAAAACACGTATAGAATTGAGCGGTCATTTAGCGAAAACTAGTCATTGACCCGACCCGACCCGGGCATGCACGGATATGTTGTATCAAACATACTATAGAAAAAATTTATTCTTTTTATCAATGTTTTTGTTTTGCATTGCATGCATGAAAATGATTTATCCAAAGAGGTTTTCCAAAGTAAGTGGTCTCGTGGCTTCTTTAGTATGTGAAAATTCTTAATACTAAGAGGCGCCGATTCTTAAAAGGCGGAGGTTCTGGTCATTTAATTTTGGTTAAAATGAAGGGTTAGTACTACAAAAACTTTACACTGGTACACTTATAATAAATTTATCCCAAACTAATTTTTTAACCACTAAAAACCCAAAACTAGTATATTTATGATAATTTTACTCTCTGATAGTTTCTGTTAAATAACTATTAAATTTCTGAGTTTGATGATATGTAACAGTTGATAAGTATATCAATTTATGGTTTTACCCTCCATTTGTTATATGTATACCAGTTTGAAATTTTTCATAATATTAATTCAATTTAAGGAAAAGTAAATTTGTCACAAATACATCAGTTTGAGATTTTTGGTAGTCAAAATATTAATTTAAGGTAAATTTATCACAGGTGTACTGGTTTGGAACTTTTCGTGCTCAAAAAATTAGTTTGGGATAAATTTGTCACAGGTATACCAGTTTGGGGTTTTTCGTGGTATTAATCCTAAAATGAATTGCAGCGATAAAGCATGAATAAAGCGGTGAACTCTCCTGCAACGCTCGAATAGCCATAACACTACTCATAAGATTAAGACAAATAATTTGCTAGCTTATCATTACACAACGAAATATAGTATACATAACACATGTAAAGAAGTTCTCAAGAACTAGACGAAATATTAAATGAAGGCTGAGAATATAAGTACTGTCGTATTACGGATGCGATCATAGGCTAGCCGTTGGAAAATGGAAAATTAGAGCATACACCGCCTATGTAAACCGCCAGTGTAAGAAAACTTTACACATTCTGTCTTATCGACCCTTGATCTAAGGGTCAGTGAGAGGGTGGGTTGTTAAAACCCTCAAATCAAGCGCGGACAACGTCGCCTGTGTAAGAGGGAGAGATGCATCTTGTGGGTGAACTTCAAAACATTGCTTTATCCCAGTACTCAAATCTTGTACTCCTGTGTGCAAATTGACGAGACCAAGTAGAGCCTCAGGTAAATTAACAGTATGAGGTTAGAACTTTTGGTTTGTTTGCCATTCGGCAACGCCGTCACTAGAGCAATTGCTGGTCGAGCCGCAGTCGGTTCTCCTCTCGGGGTTCACAACCCCAGTGTTCAACATTTCGTACTGGAGACTGAAGAAATCCTAGGATGCGAATGTGTCTGAAAACTTTATTATGGGATAGCAACAGAGAAATTTTAGGAGCTTTACTCACCAGGAACTGCTAGTAGCACCCGGAAATTTCAATGAGAGCAAACCTTAGTTAAGGTGGATATTGTATGGGTCAACAAAGGATGCCTGTGTGATGGATCTTTACTGCCAATAAAACACACTAAGCAGATCTCAGAGCATGGTTTGCCACAACTCTGAGCAGAGATACAGGTCAGCGATGTAGCCTTGTATCGGAATCTGCTTCAAGTTGCTGGCTCTGGTGTGGCAACTTAACAGCAGGAACCTTGGCTTGTATACCCATTAATAGTCCACGGAAGAGTGGCTTCTCATTTACGTAATCGCCCTAATCGCAGCCTCCTCTCAATTGGAGCACCTGGAAGCACATAACACTGGGAATAGCAAGAGGGTTATCGTATCTTCATCAAAATGCAGTCTTTGGAAAATTCAGCAATCATGTTGTTGGACACAAATTTTAACCTTCCTACCTGTATTGGCAAAATTTGCCGTCATACATTGAATTCGGTCCAACGAGGCAGGATTGGGACAGCATCGTCCTCTGGATGATGTCGTAGCAGAAAGTTGTTCTGAAGGTATTGACTTTGATTGAATTAGTTCAGGCAGTACACCAGGCCATATTGCTACAGAGTACCTCCATAAGGTGTGCCCGGTGAAGAATGATGTGCATGCATATGGGATCATGGTCCTTCAAATCATCCGTGGTTGCAGCTTTATTGATCTCTGGCAGCTTATGAAAGGAATCGACATCGCATCATTCATCGGGATGGTCAGTTGCTTTATTATAAACAGTTATAAAAACTCATTTATCCCAGTACGCAGGGAGACCATGGCGAGAATGAGGCAGAAGAGATGATCAAACTGGCTCTCTTATGCACCCACTATTCCTCAGCAAAACAATCCAGCATGCAGGAGGTGGCAGCGGAGGTTGAAGGCTGTAGCTTAGAAGAAAGATAAGCCTCAGAGAAGATACGGTTATCGTCATCAAACTCCCTTCTAGAAGTACAAATAATAAGACCTTTGATGGCTTCACTCTTTCCTCCAGGCCACTTCTCGAGTATGGAGAAGATTTATCCTGTCCAAGATAGCAGTATTGAGCTGGCATTCTCAGTTGCAACACATTTCATATAAAAACTCATAAGTGAAGGCAAGTGCTTACATCTGCTCGACGATAAAAATAAAACCTTGTGATAAATCATGACCTGGAAACTAGAACTACATTCCTGAATGTTACCAGAAGAATTTGCTACTACCAGCACTTAACGAAACCTATTTCTAGTACAGATACTTCCAGTCAGTCGCTTTCAAATTGTAAAATATTAAAGATACTTCTGTGAACTAGGAGATAAATCACTTGTAAAGACATTTTAGTACACTATGATTTTAGCACTTGTATCCAGTTTAGCAATGCAGATCTGCAAGAAAAGGATTTGTTTCCAAGCTCAAACATTTGTTCACAAATTGCTATCGCTACAGATGGAAAGTTGAATCAGAATCTCATGCTGCGATAGATAGGACAATCCTTTCGTCATTCCTACAGATTGCTTCAAATTGCTGATTAGCACACAGGAAGTGTGATTTGGCATAAAAGATGACTTTAAGTTACAGCCAATCAACTGTAAAGATATATCAATAACTCAAATATATATACTTTAACGAAATATACATACTTTCATGATAATTAATTTCAACCACAGCTGTGTGACAAAGAATATATAGCGGTCTTAAAACCGTATAATTGGCTCCAAAAGAACCAGAAGGTTACAGATTTAAGAACCTACAAGTTCAGAGGAATGGCATTAAGTACACTTTATTAGAGAGTTCTAAGTGTGGAACAGGAGAATTTCATAAAGATATTTGAGGGATTGATATTACCTTAAACCATACCTCAAATCAAAAGTCCCTTTTGTAGTATGGACTTCTCTTCAGCTGAGAATCCCTTCAGCATAGATCATTAACTACGAAATGCTGAAAGATCTATATCGGATTCTCGTTGTCAGCATAATTAACAATTCCTTTCATTACCACCAAAAGGCTATCCAGCATCTCATAGATGGAATGAGAAGCAGAATGTACCTTATCAGCGACATAGAAGCAATTAGTCCTACCATTAATAACAATCCAACTGCATCCAGGTTCCTTCCTGAAACCCTTTTCGTGCATCATTTTCCTCACTCCAGCTACCACATCCCACTTTCTTGAGGAAGCGTATAGATTAGATAGGAATACATAATTCGAAGGGTTCTCAGGTTCCATACGAACAAGGAAGCTATAAGCCAAGTCTCTCATCTCATGGTTCCCATGCATTACAGAAGCATTGACAAGAGCCCCCCAAACACTCGGACCAGCTTCCACATGCATATTGCCGATAAACTGTAGTGCTCGGTCAAGCTGGTTTGACCGACCTAATATGTCAACAACACAAGCGCAGATCTCCACTGTTGGTTCAATCCCATAATCATTTATTGCTGAGCTATATATGTTAAGGCCATAGTTGACCATTCCTGATCGACCACAGGCAGCAAGAACCCCAACTACCGTTATCATGTCAGGCTTGATTCGTAAATGTAGCATCTCATTGTACAGAAGCACGGCTTCCTCACCCTTCCCATGAAGTCCATATCCAGAAATCATGGAACTCCAAGAGACAGCATCCTTAAAACAAGCACCATCAAATATTCTCCTTGCAGAAATTAAGCCCCCCGACTTGCAGTATGCATCTATTAAAGCATTAGAAAATGAGACACCGTGATCTATTTTCTTTCTGATGGCAAAACTGTGAATCTCTCTCACAGCTGATAAACCAGCATGCGTTACACAAGCAGGGAGAATGCTTACCAGAGATATGTCATTGGGTTCTATATCATGCATGACCATCATTTCCCTAAAAAGAGAGAGGGCTCCCTCTGAATCTCCAAATATAACATAACCATTGATCATTGCTGTCCAAGAAAATACATTTTTAGACTTCACACGTTCAAATACCCTTCTACCAGCATCTGCCTTGTTATTCTTGGAGTACATGTCTATCAAGCAACAACCCAAGTGAACATCTGCATCCGGAAGAAGCTCCAACTCATTCCTCAACATATAACCATGAAGCTCCTTCCCATGATTATATTTCTCAGAATCACCAATGCACAAAGGCAAAAGACTCGACACCGTGAACGCATCCGGTTTTAAGCCGATGTTCAGCATGTTTTGTACAACGTCCCATACTTCCTTACCCTTATTATCATCATTTAAACTCGCATACCCTGTTATCAGAACATTCCAAGAAGCAATGCTTCTATCGGGCATTTCATCGAACAGTTTCTTCGCTTCATCTAATTCTCCGCATTTACAGTACATCGACATTAGAGAATTGGCGACAACAACATCCGAGACAAACCCAATCCTCGCGCTCTTCGCATGAACGACTTTCCCAGCAGCCAAGTCCCCACACTCGCCCGCAACTTTCGACAATGTCGCGAGCGTGTAATCGTCGGGAACCACGTTCCCTAGACACATTCGATCAAACAGCTCAAAAGCAACCTCGTACGCACGGCTCTTCGCATACCCATTAATCAGCGTGTTCCATAAGTAGACGTTCTTGTCCTCAAACGAGTCAAAAACCAATCTTGAATCCCGCACGCTCCTGCAGGCGGCGTATGCGGACATGAGCTTGGCTCCCAGGTAAGTGTTCCAAGCGAAGCCATTGACGAGGACTCGCGCGTGGGACTGCCGGGTCAGTCTCAGAGATTGCTCCTCGGCGCAGAGCTGAATGAAATGGAGGAGGGTGGAGGCAGAGCAAGGAGAATCGGCTAGAGCGGCTTTTGAGCAGCATCGGAAGGTTATGCTTCTGAATGTTTCCCGTCCGGAGAAGGAGATCATGAGACAAACGAACTTCGCACGCTGAAGGCGCCGGCTAGAGAGCTGCGAGTGCGACTTTGGGAGCGGACGGAGATGGCAGACATGGAGGAAGCATGTGTGTTCTGTTCTTTTTGATTGGTACCACGCGATTCCTAGGTTCTTGATTTTTATGCTGAGGAGGACAAAATAGAAATCTTGATTTTTCCAAATTTTACGAATCAAAATACATTGCCTTAGAAGTTTTAAAAAATAAAATCGTACTGAAAATTCTAAAACTTGTCAATTGAATATTAAAACTTTCAAAAAGTGCAATTGAATCTTAAAACTCAAATCCTTCCATTAACTATATCCAACTTGACAAATAAAACATGCTAACGAGTTTTAAAATTTGATTACACAAACTTGACAAATTTTAGAGCTTCATTACACTTTTTGAAAGTTTAAGGACTCAATTGCACTTTTGTGACAAGTTTTAGACTTAGATTGCACTTTTTAAAAAAACTTATGACTCAATTGCGAATGCACTTATCCCAAAAAATAATTAAAAGATACAATAAAGTTTTGAGTGTTCAACATCAATAAACTGTATCGTAGGCCACACTCACTGGTCCCTAATGGTGCCTTGCTATGGCTACTGCTATGGGTCCTTTGTTGTTCTTCCTTGTGCTGGAAAGCTCGCAACAAGTTGCTCCAGTCCTTGATCATTCTCCAACCAAGCTTTGCTAGTTATGCTTCATTAAAGTCCCCATCTTTTCTGAAATCTAGCCCTCCTTGTCTTTTGGAGAGTTCATAATAGGGGTGAGCAATTTTAAGTTCCGTACAAGTTTCACTTGGAACCTACTCATGAGAACATGTTTATCATTTTTTGGAATCTGGAATCTATCCTATATATCTCAGAACCTGGAACCTATCCTGTAATAAGTTCTAGGGTTAGTTCCAAGGTTTACCTAGGTTCCACATGTATTATTAATGAATCATTACATTTAATGACTATTATTTGCTTCTATAATTCACCAACCACAACTTATATTTAGACATACGAAAAATATGAAAAATTAACAAGTCTTAAAATAAAAGCCCAGATTAGTGGTTCCACGTTATATACTCATCATCTAATGCCACGGGATACCGCAAGATCACGTGAAGACATAAACTAAGAAAAAACACAAAAAACTTATTTAAGGTTTCAAGTTCCAAGTTCTAGGTTCCACCTACTTGGAATCTGGAATCTACCCGTGGAAACAGGTTTTCTAATTTTTGAAACCTGAAACCTACAGTTTTCCACCGGTCAAGTTATTAGGTTCTACCCGGAACCATGCTCACTCCTAGTTCAGAGACCATCCAAGTTTTTCAAGGCCAAGCAACGTTATTTATCGTCTCCTACTTCTCACCAAAAGGGTCAGATAATCGCGTTGAGGTTGTCGACAATTCTTTCCAGGAACTATTCTCGCCAGTCGAGTAGATAGGGATATTTTGGACAGACATGACCAATTAGTGTGGCTCGTCCTGCCCAGGCAAGAGGAAAGAGTTCTCCTTTTTCCACAGTTCCATATTGTCACCCATTCTCTCCGCGAGGAAATTGAAGTCCCGCCAGCCTCTGTCAGTACCGCCACGCATGGCTCATATGACAAGGAATCTTGAACTGTCTCTCTGGACGTTCCCGTGGCGTCTTCCTGGAGAAGAAAATGAAGGATTTTCCTGTGTTAACAACTTGGCCTGTGCAGCAGTACGAGTCTAGGCAATGGCAGTAATCTTTGTAACGTCGGCTTTGGAGAACAGAAGAAGATCGTCCGTAAACATCAAATGGTTCATTACAGGGCTTAGTCTCCCCAGTTTAATTTCTTCAACAAATCTTATCTGCTCAGCTCTTTGCAGAATACTGGAAAGGGTCCGAGTATATTACGAAAATATATATGAGGAGACAATGATTCACCTTGCTGAAGCCCTTGCGAGAGTGCGAAGGTGCCTGCGACCCAGCCATTAAGGAGAAGGGTATAGCAACAGTAGAAATACACTGCTCAATTAAATTGCAGAAAGGTTTCGCAGCCCATTAGCTCTCAAGATAGCAGTGAGTATACTCCGTTCGACCCTATAATAGGTTGTCAACATATCAACCTTAAAAGGGTGCAATAACCTCCCTCTTCTTCTTTTCTGCATACAATCCATAACTTCCTATGCATTGGTTGAATTTTCAAAGAAATATCTATTCGTTACAAAGCAGATTGATGAGGCGAAATAATTCTGTCTAGGTATCAGTTCAAAGGATCAGGTGATGATCTTGAAAAATTTTGTAACACTCACAAAAAAAAGTATAGGTCGAGCACGACATTCCCGTTTGAAAGAAATGTTGAACAGAATTTATTGCCTGATTTAAAATCTCCTAGAGTTCTGTGTAAAATAGAGCAGGGAAGCCATCTGGGCCCGGTGCTTCAAGCGGTGCCACAGCTTTAAGACATGAATCTCAGTTGGGGTAGGGAGAACCGTAGGATTCGCATTCTCTTCTTGTGAAACTCAAGTGTAAGAGATCCTGGATGATGGTGTTTGGAATTAGTACCTGCGAAAACAAGGCGTCGTATTTCTGAAGAAAATAACTCTTCACCCCTTCCATTTTCGTTATCCGACGACCCTCATAATTTTTGGCAGCTAATAACATGCTTCTATCGGAGACAAATGCTAGTGGACAAGTGGAAGAACTTGGCACTTCTGTTCCCTTCCCTCATCCAAGTTTGCCGAGATTTTTGCCACCAAATGGTTTCCTCTCTCACCCCATTGTTCATTCAGCTGCTCTTCCAACTCCTTGATCTGGGCCTACGAAGATTCGGCAGGTTGAGCTTGTTGTATTGCATCTAGCTATTCAAGTATATCTTGCAGGCATCGGTTAACAAATCCCAAAGTATTCTCTGTTCCATCGCTTAAGTTCCAATACCAGCGTAGTCTCATAGCAAGTTGCTGCATAGGCCTCTGTCCAGTTTTCCAGACATCTTTGATGACTTTCGAAGTCAGCATCTCGAAACCAAGCTGCTTCGAGTTTGAATGGTCGGGGCGATCCACCCTCCAAGGCGAACAGATTAAGCCGCAAGAGAACATGATCTGAGAAAAGTGTTCATACCATTCTGTGGAGCAAGTGACCCTGTCTCCACAAGGGGACATTGGCCAAACCATGGCGACCATTACACCAATTGAAAGACCACCCCTTAACGCCAAGCTCAGCACAGTTGAAAGTGTCCATATAAAGTTCGCTAGGAATTGACATGAGGTGTTGGGTCACTGCTCTTTAAAATCACCGATTCCTAGCCAAGCCCAAAGCATCGTTTGTCTCTAGCTCTGCATTGCATCCTACAAGTTATTTTACAGTTGGTAACTAGGGGGGAGCATACACTGATCGTTGATAGCCACCAATCTTGTTCATGCAAATTCGGCGCGAATCTATGAAAGAGAATTTCTACGTTCCAGTCATTCGTCCAAAAACCGCAATCCCATCTGCATGATGAAGTTCGTGTTCACAATTGTGTCTGTAGTTTTAATTAATCAGAACCCTTTGTATTACTTAAACCAGCCCTAATCAATAAAGAAACTGAAATTGAATCGACCAATCCCCAAGATCATTTGCTAAAATGATCGGTTGATTCAGAAAAATGACTAGAAAGAGAGAGGTCAAACGGTTTAATTGGCTAAGATAAATAATAGTGTACGTCACTTATGCTGTACAACTCTGGATTCATAGAAATGGATTTGGCTAACCACTAGCTGTCGCGCCACGTGTCCTCGTATTACCCTACTGGTCATGTAACGTGGCCCAACCGGTATGTCCTAGGAAAAATTACCCTCGGATGGCAAGTTGAGTCGAGCATACCCACCGACCAAACTGCCACTTTAACCTCATTCTATTGAAAAAGATAACGGTATTACCACCGTTAGAAGACCATGTTCTTGCCAATCTGTAAGACGGTTTGACCACCACTTATCATGACGGGTGAGTATGGGCCCCTGGATACGTGGCAATCATCAATGTATTCAATTTCTTCACAAAGTGTTTTAACGATTCGACAATTTTGTTGAACAGGTCATCCCTTGTCTTTTCCCGGTTTCCGTGTGTCCAACAATTCTGTTCATGTGAAAAGCAAAGAGCAACCGGATCGACGATGGGAGGGAAAACTCACCACGGCACGGGTATCTGCGTGGCTGATATCAGCGGCTACCATGGGAGTATTTGTAGCATCGTACATATGAAGAACACAGATGAGCGTGCTGATCTTCATCCACACCGCCATAGGCTGCCCAATCCCTCCATCGACTCCCAAGATCACGACATTAAATCCCAGCGCCACGCACCGGCCACTTCAGCTATTTCAATTACACATCGTTTTTGGGCGATCCTCATCTATGTCATCCTTACTCGGGTCCAAATGGATGTCTAACTGCATTCTTAATTAGAGATTTAAATGAGAAAATTTACATGGCACAATCCAAGGGTTTTTTTTCCTCCTAGAAATAAAAGGGAAAGTATGTAAATTGATTAAATCTTTTTATGGGCTTAAGCAAGCTCCTTATGAGCTTAAGCAAGCTCTTAAGCAGTGGCATGAAAAATTACATTCAGTCATATGTCTATTGGTTTTAAGCATAATAGTGTTGATAAATGTATTTATTCTAAGTTCACTAAAGACTATGGTGTTTTAGTTTGCTTATACGTTGATGATATACTCATATTTGGAACTAGTATGACCCGGATCATTGAGAGTAAAAAGTATCTACCTTCCATGTTTAAAATGAAAGATTGGGTAAAGTTGATACTATCTTGGGTATTAAAGTAAAAAAAACATAGTGGGGTTACTTTTTGAGCCATTGCATTGAAAAAAATGTTAAATAAATTTAAACATCTTGGTTTCAAAGAAGTGAGTACTCTATTTGATTTTAGTATTAAATTGAATTATAATACCCTTAGAGCGGTGGCATAACTTGAAAATGCAAGTGTTATAGAGTCTTTAATGCATGCAATGCATTGTACTAGACTTGATATTGCATTTTATGTGCGTAAATTGAGTAGATAAACAAGAATCCAATTATTGAACATTGGAATGTTGTAACCAAAAATTTTTGTTATAAGAAAACTAAAAATTTGGGATTGTTCTATAATGATTATCTAGCTATATTAGAAGGATACACTGATGCTAGTTAGATTGCAAGTGAGAGTGATAAATATTTCACTTTTGGATGAATTTTCACATTAGGTGGAGGTGTTGTTTCTTGGGAAAGCAAGAAACAAACATGTGTAACTCACTCAACAATGGAATATGAACTCATTCCTTTAGCAGCAATTGGGAAAGAGGTCGAATGGATTAGAAATTTGTTGTTGAACATTAAATTGTGGCCTAGTGCAATGCCTCCCATTTCTATTCATTGTGATAATCTGTCTACTTTGATAAGAGCTCAGAGTAGCACTTATAATGGCAAGTCTAAACATATTAGTCTAAGACATGAGTACATGAGACAATTGATTCAAACTGGTACTATAACAATTGTCTATGTGAGGTCAAGCAAAAATCTGACTTATCCATTTACAAATGATTTACCAAGAGAAGTAGTAAAGATGACTTCAAAAGAAATAGGGCCAAAACCTTTGACTAAAATCACCAGTAATGGTAACTCAACCTAATACTAGTAAATCACTAGTTATAAGGTTTAATGGGTAAAAACAAGTTATTGAAATTCATCATTTGATATTGATATTAGCCTAGACATGAGAAGTCAGTATCATCTGTTACGTTTTGTAAGCTAAATTATATTCTTAATAAAGTATAATACAAATTAATAACGTGTTACTAATAACGGAAACACATGGCCAATACTTCACCTATATGGCTTTGAAGTGGTGCCGCTTCTTACAAAAGTTAAGGTTGCTTTCTAAAGAGCTCATGAAACAGGTACAAGCACAAGGCCATAATAATGCTAAGTAAATTATAGAACTTCTTGTTGAAACAAGTGGTCAGTATGTGTGCGGTATATCCAATACTACTATTAAAGTGGCAAGTTTAAAGCATAGCTACTTGAAACTTTAGGAGAGAATTGGCCGTCGTATAATGGATTTAGAACTTTTTTGAACAATTGTCTTAATTTGTCACATATATACCGGTTTAAAATTTTTGTGATACAAAAATTAGTTTATGGTATGTGTGATTATTTCTTTGTGACACGAAAACTAGTTTTGGGTGAAAATGTCCTAAGTATACTAGTTTGGGACTTTTTATGATGTTGTCCCTAAAATGCTTTCTATTTGAGTATTTATGCACAGATATTTGTCAAACACATTCATAAAAATAACATAAGTGGCACATTCTCGATATTATAAGTCACAACAGTTATATGCTAAAACGAATATAAATAACATGTAAAAGTATCAATGTATGATACTTTGCGCAGAAGGATCCGCACCTAGTGACGATCTAATTGCTTTTCGTCCTTTCAAAAGTAGCCACCGCGGACACGTATCGTTTGGAAAATCTCTTTGGCTTGTCCTGTGAACATTAGTTTTGTTATTATTATAGAGTAGAAACAAAAGCATGTAGTTTGAGATTGAATAAGATTCGGGTGTCCTTTCATAATTTTCCAGTAGTAGAAAGCATTAGTCGCCACTCGCCGATGTCCACATATCTGTTCTTTTGTAGAGAATGGAATCCGACACCATGAATCAAGAACCTGATAAATGGACAAAATTCTGGGAAACTTCTGCAGAATGTCAAAAATACTTGCTTTTTAATTAAAGGGATAAGTGCATTGAAAGTCCCAAAATTTATTATAAAAGTGAAATTAAGTCCTAAAACTTGTCAGTAAAGTGTAATTGTGTTCTAAAACTTTCAAAAAATTCAATCAAGTCATAAAACTTATTAAATTAGTCCAATCAAATCCTTCCATTGGTTACATTTTTCGAAAGTTTTGGGATTTGATTGCACTTTTGTGATAAATTTGCATTTTTTTGAAAATTTTAGGACTCGATTGCATTTTCATGACAAGATTTAGGACTTGATTATACTTTTTGAAAGTTTTGGGACTCAATTATATTTTCATGACAAGTTTTAGGATTGCTAGTGCACTTATTCCTTAATTAAATGTCAATGTTCGCCAAAAAAAAATTAATGCTCATGAACTTCCAAAAAGGATGAGTGAACTTTAGGTTTGTCACTTTCTAAGGGAACATAAGCATAATTAAAGAATCATGAGAACAGATGACTTGGGAATATCAACGTTAATTTTCAAGTGTGTTGTACTCACAAAACCTCTGCTTTTATATGCTAATTAGCATAATGGTATAATTTCCAAGTTAGAATCAAAGAAAAACATAAAATAATGGATATTTCAAGACACTTACAGTAAAAGAAATTTAACATTTTTTATACACTGTTTTTGTCATATTATATTTCAAATGTTAGCAGATGTATTTAACAAGTGCCATGAGAATACATGTCACCAAGATTCTCGAAAAAATAGCAAATCCATGCTCTTTTTGCACGGAAATCATTCTATATATTTGATAGCCAACTCTTTCTTTTTTTGACCTTTTTTGTCATTGCAGACATCTAATGAAGGTAGCTTCCTAGGCAGGTATCATTTGCGCTGTCCCTTTATATTAAGGGATAATAACACAAATGATATTTGAATTTTGGCTCAATGTGCAATATGATCCTTAAATTTTATATTTGTTCAATGTAGTCCCAGGACTTTTGGTATATGTTCAATTTAGTTCATGAACTGTATGAAAATATTTAATATTGTCCTTCCATTAATTCAAGTTCAAGAATAACATTGAACATTTTATACAGATCGAGACTAAATTGAACATACATCAAAAGTCCAGGGATCAGATTAAATAAATTAAAAGTTCAGAAATGACATTGCACATCATGCTAAAATTTAGGGACTGCATTGAACAAATTTAAAGTTCATGGACCACAAGACATTATGCCAAAGTTTAAAGATTATTTATGTCATTTACCCTTATATTCTTCATATTATGAAGGCAGAGGATTCTATCCGAATAAGAAAACTACACCTTCCCGAAAAAGATTGCTCAAAATGCTCCTGGCAAAAATTTGATACTATATTTTGGACAGGTCACAAAATTATGCTCAAATCTTTATAACAGTTCGGACAACAAAACATAAAGCTCCAGCTTTAGAGCCTTTCCCATATGTGGCCAAATTAGTACTTCGATGGAAATTTAATTGATGACCACAGCAAAATAAGAAAGATTCTCAACAGAAGGGAGCGACCAAATTGTGCATAGTGGCTTTTCCTGTTGCATACGGAGCACCACAGTTGATTCCGTGCACATCTTCCATGCTCCACAAGCCATCCCACAAGATATCCTCATTTGTTGATGTTGATGATGAGGCCTCAGGAAGAGAAGCATTATTGGCATTGGAAACAGAGTAGAACAAGCACTGGTCATAGACGGAGTTATTGGGGTATGCCTCCGCAATCTCGGGCCTGATTGGGGGCGCATACAGGACTCTGTGGTGGTCGGTTTCTTCAAGCAGGGACAGGATGCTCTTCATGTCAACCGGAGTCAGTTGCAATTGCTGTTGCTGTTGGGGCAGCTGCTGTTGTTGCTGCTGTTGCATTTGCTGATGTTGCTGTTGCTGATGATGATGAAACTGTTGGCGACGCAGAAGACGCGCCGCTTTCGATCTCTCAGGGTTGCTCGGAGAGGCCTTGGCCTTGTTCTTGAAATGCGTCCTCCAGTAGTTCTTGATCTCATTGTCTGTTCTTCCTGGCAAGCTTCTTGCAATCGTTGACCATCTGTTTTTCATTTTTCATTTTCATTCGACCAGTTTTTATAGGAAGATCTTACTACTATTGAAAAACTTAATACAGAAAACTTTCAATATTTTGAGTAATTAAATTTACCTGTTTCCCCACCTAGCGTGGAGCTCTAGGATGATGCTCTCCTCATGTGGGGTTATCTGGCCTCTCTTGAGGTCAGGCCTCAAGTAATTCACCCACCTCAATCTACAGCTCTTCCCATTCCTCTTGAGCCCTGCACAAACAAAACATATGAGACACCAAAATAATTTCCTTTCACTTCCCATAATCTCAAAATTCAACTCCATGTTTTTCCTTCCCTTGATGCAAAAGTCTAGTGATAAAAGCTCATGCCATTAGAAACAGGAAGAATTTAAGAAAGCTTGTATGGTTTGTAGCCCCTCAAAAGCAACAAAAGGAGACTTTTTGATAGGTTTTTGTGGGGGATATCTAAGTAGTAACAAGAACCAATAATGCATAAACAAGAAGGCAATTAAGAGGAGAGGCTTATGTGGGCATCCTAAGTATTAACAGTGCATAAACATGAAGCAACTAACTAAAAGAAAACATACATAAGATCCAAAGATGAAGAGGTTTATCATGTGGAGATGCTGATTGATTGAGTACTAATTGATAATTAAAAACATGCATATTTATATGTTACCTGTGAGCCTAGCCACAGAGTTCCATCTTCCCTCCGCATGCAACTTCACATACTCAATGAGCAACTTGTCTTCCTCAGCAGTCCAAGGACCTTTCCTCCACCTCTTCCATGGAGTTTGAGCCCCACCCAAAGTTCCCTGTCATTGCTACCCAAGACATGTAGCTCTAAAGGGCTAAAAGAGAGAAAGGGAAGCAAAATATTCTAGCTTAACGGGAGAGAGGTGGTTCCTATATTGCGACTCTTTTGGTTTGGTTGGGTGTAATTCCTTTCCAAAGATCTGTGGCAATTTGAGTTGGCGTGCATCCCATATTTATATTGGCACTTGAGCAATGTGTTTCATGGCATCACCAAATTTGCTGTCGCTATCGAATCATCCCTATCCTTTCCACTGTTCAAGGTACGGGGTGATCTCTTGATAAATATAATCTATCCACAATGACCCTTTTAACCCCTCTTCATCTTAGGTTAGTTTGGTTCATTTGCTGAGGCATTAGATAATAGGGAGGAGCTGGATTTACTTCATTTCGCAACGTGCGATAATGATTCAAGCCCTTTGTTCATATAATTAGAGTTAAGTCATAAATTTGGAGCTATGTGAATATTGAACTACGGGGTTTACTTTAGGAGTTGTTTTAACTGTACAATTTTATGAAAATGACAAGCTAGGACGCTGTGGAGCATAGGGTTTGACGGAAATTGATTTGGAGTTTTACTTTAGTTGGAACGAATTTTTAAAATTTCATGTGCAAGCTCCGCATAGCGGAAATATTTGAATATTTGCTTTGAGCAAGCGTTTTGTTGATGCATAGAAATCGTTTTATCAACAATTAAACTCGGTTTAGTCAGATGACTTTTTCTCAAGTTCAATCGAAAGGACATAGGGGCCGATTTCTGCAAGACGAAGGGCAGTAGGAGAATTCATTCACCTGTTGAGGCATTGGGTGACATGCCTTGTCAGGATCACTCATATCTGATTTTTTACATATATTTTTTATGATGCTAAAGCAAGACAAAGTGAAGGAGTAATCTCATGGCAAGAGGCCACGTATGATCTAGAAATTATGCATCTAGACACACTAGGAGCTAATTTAATCAATTGATTAAGATTTTTCCAAGCAAAAGCCTGAGGAAAGCTAGTGCACAAAAGAATACTAGGTGGAGGGAAATTTTTTAATACTGAAAGCCACCAGACCACCAATGTCTCTTGACCAGCTGGTGCCCTTATATACTAATTAAAGAGATTTTTTTTTTGGTAAGGACTAATTAAAGAGATTGATCCCTGTAATCTACAATAAATCTATTATTTTATTGTATTGTTGGATGCCAGATTGGGTTTTGTGGGCATTAAAATAATGAGGAATTGATGGAGTTTAGTTGCATCAGCAGGGACAGGTGGTGCATTCTGGGTGATTTCTTGTGCTTCTGGAAACTAGGAGGCCATGTTTTTTGCTTTCCTTTTAGTTTCCGTGGACACCATGCTTCTTTGGTAATGAGCTCACACCCTATTGGTTTCTACGCTTGACTTTGAGACTTGACGGTCATGCCAAGCTCTATTTTACCCCTAGGATTCTCACAATTAAATTTAAGCAGCTAGGGTTTGAAGTTTCCCAAAATTGAGAGATTTAGAAGGATAATATCATGTCACTTTGAAATTAAAAATTGAGAAAATTGCACGGTTCGTTAAATAACTGCTGCCATGAACATTGATAACACCTTTATATGTCGAGCGGCACAAGGTATTTTGCTTGATGAAATAATTAATTAGATTTAATAATTTTCTAAGTCATCTATAGCATATCTTTTTTAGTATTCTCTTTTTGATATGTAAATAGGTTTCATTGCAAAAGGACATGCTTAGGGAGAGTTGAATCTCTTGCAAGCTCAAAGAAACATCTCCTAGTATATGACCAACAAAACAGAACAGAATCACTCTCCTATACCAGTAAGATTCCTAGATAAGTAATCCTGTCAGCCTTAACTAAAGTTGTATCAATCAAAACTAAACAAGACACACGTCAATCTATACAGATCTCCATCAATTGCAAAGACTTCCAACACCATCTTTTGAAGCACGTGGGAAAGAAAAATTGAAAAAAAAAGAATCTCATAATTTTTAATATTCTCCTCCTATTAAACTTCACAAATATTTCAAAAAAAAAAAATCTTTTCCCCCCATTTTCTCCAGTTCCCCGGACAGAGCATTAATCAAATGATTTTACTAAACAATTAGTAAGTAAGTATCATTGATATGTTTAACTATGAGTGCTCCTAATAAATTGGGCATCCGAATAAATCTATAGTCGATACTAAAAAACTTATCGAATTCCTAAAGCTTGTGTGCCCTACAAAGTACCACGTTATGGATGCAGAGACAAAAGAGCACTAATTGTTTGCGTGGTGATGTAATGGACAAAATCTTGTACGGATGTACCTTATTCTTTTTTTTTCCTTTGCCCAGGATGTCTTGTCAAGATTCATCATAATATAATGTATGAATATGTAGATATTGCGGGGATTATAAAAGGATTATAGTTACTTTATCTTCTGTCTTTTCAAGCCATAAAAGAAAAAAATCTTAATCCAAAACTATTGTGTTTTAAAAATCAATATTTTTTCAACGATTAATACCGCATACGTCCATAAAGTTACATAAATAGCCGTAAAATAGAAATTCTCATTTACTAATAAAGTAATAAAGTTATCAAAATTGAGAATTGTATACACGTCGGCATCTAAATTTGGCCTCTACTTATGTATGGTGATGCACTGTCCGGATATCAGCAAGAGTCCGCTTTTGCGATGGTACCGAGTTAGCTCTTCCTAACATTATTAAAATAATTCTAGAGAGCACCTCTTCCTAACATTATTAAAATAATCCTAGAGAGCACCGAAAGTTGCTGCCCTTTCAGTCCTTCTTCGAAGTTACAAATCTTGATCCGATTTCTCGTATCTGATATAAAGTTTATTTGTTTTGGCCGGATATGTCATCATAAAGTAAGTCAGAGATTAGCCCATGAAAGTTTGAAGCAGATACCTAAACGGATAGTTTTCTTCATGCTTTTCTTTTTTTGGCTTTTTGTGATGAATTCTGGATTTTTAATTGTTCTAACTTTTCGCGATGAAATTTTCATGGCCTTATTTTAAAGGGTAATACCATGAAAAACCTCAAACCGGTATATCCGTGAGAAATTTATCCCAAACCAATTTTTTAACCACCAAAAATCCCAAATTGATACATATGTGATAAATTTACCCCAAACTAATTTTTTGACTACCAAAAATCTCAAATTAGTACATTTGTGACAAATTTACTCTTCGTTAAATTGGATTAATACTGTGAAAAATCATAAATTGGTAAATCTGTGATAAACAGAGGGATAAAACCCTAAACTAGTACATCCGTCAACTGGCACATGTCATCCAACTTAGCAATTTGACAGTAAAAGTTAACAGAAACTAACGGAGAGTAAATTTGTCATATGTATACCAGTTTGGGATTTTTTGTGGTAAAAAAAATAGTTTGGGGTAAATTTGTCACAGGTATATCGATTTGGGGTTTTTGTGGTATTAGCCCTATTTTAAAGTTCATATGCTGATAAACTCATGATTTCTGCACGATGATACTAACAACAAAATCATTAATTCCACCATTTTTGTAATATCAAAAGTTGTATCATTAATAATCTTTTAATGTACATCTAAGAGGGAAAAATGATAAATATCTATGAATCATGATTATATCATTTTTGCCCGCAAATGTTTGATACTTTGCAACAATCTGTCATTAAGATATACGTCTTTTTTGTCTCTATTAACGAGATAAGTAGATACACATTGAGCTATGTTCTTTTTCTTTAATCATTTAGCACAAATTTTTTCAATAGTTGAGACATAAAAAAGAAGTTCAAAGTACCACCTGTTTAATATGATAATTTACATATCAAAAGTAGCAAGCTAATAACCTACTTTTATAAAATTAAAAAAAAGCAATTTTATTACGCAATAAGTTTAGAAGCATATAGATAACTTGATAGACAACAAACGAACATAAGAATTAGCTGATAATTTTGATGCCAATACAATGATTAAGGAACGCTCTTTGTTAGTTATACGTCAAGAAATTAACAACACATGCGCATCTGATAAAAGTCAAATTAAGTGTGAAATCACATACCAACTTTAATGTATTAAAATATGTAACTTCTTGTGACCGTGAATTTCGTATTTTAAAGAATACGGTATGACCCTTTTTTACTTAAATAATTGGTCAATAGCTCCAATTTTAACTCAAACAAGCTGAGAGAGCCCCTTCAATTATTTCTTTTGGAAGTTTCCATTTTACTGACTTTCATATCCCGAAAAATAGAAAACACAATTTAGTCATTTATTAAGATGCATGTATGAGGGTCTTAGCAAAATAAGTCTTACATCGGATATGTAGAGTGACATAGACCAATTAATAATATTTCATTGTTGGCATAAAACTCATCAACTTAAGTTTTTACATAAAAATTGATCCAATTAGCTCGGATTTAGATTTTCTCTTGATAATCTCTGCAAAAAAAGAGGTATCGGGCTTTCTGCCGCACATTTCAACAATTATCTTTTGCTAAACAAACAAGGAAATCTTGGTATCATGCATCTACAAGAAACTTAGACACTAGTAGATCCAGAAACCAAATAAACTTGTTAAAAAAGAAAGCCATCTCCGATTCTCATTTGAACAAACGATTCGACATACTAATCAAAGCATGCCGGGATATTTCTCGGAGAACTAATATTTTATAAGTCAGTGGAGCTACAAATATTAAAATTTTGCGATATGGTTGCCGGTGGGACCATGCGAATATTTGCATGTAATTGATTAATAGATTGAATGCCAAAATTAGAATGATTACAAGATCTTTTAAGTATACTAACATGTGTAACTTTCTAAAGTGAAAGAACAGACAAAAACATCTAACTACAAGGCTAGCATGCGTAGAAGTTAAGGATGTGTCTTTACAGAAATTAAACATTACGTATGGAAAATTATTAACTTTACAGCAGCGGTGGTTGATATGTCTGATCTCATGGGATTTGCCTGGCTTATTTTATTGGAAAAGTTAAGAAAATAGTTTAATTTTTTGAGTTATGTGACAAATTTAACCAAAACTAATTTTTTGACTACAAAAAAGCCCAAATTAGTACATCCGTGACAAATTTACCATCCGTCAATTTTCGTTAAATTTTACCATCAAATTTCTGAATTAAATAATATGTGGCAGTTGACGGGTGTACCGGTTTGGGGTTTTACCCTCCATTTGTCATGGTGTAACAGTTTGTGGTTTTTTATAGTATTAATTCAATTTAATTGAGGGTAAATTTGTCACAAATGTACCATTTTAGGGTTTTTTGCAGTAAAAAAATTAGTTTGGGGTAAATTTGTCATAAATGTACAAATTTAGGGTTTTTCGTGGTATTAACCCTAATTTTTTGTGAAGTGTACCTATTTTTCTGTGTAAATATCAACACATTTATATTCCGGTGATTTCATTTATCACCACTTAGGTGATAATTTGGCCCCCCTGTCGCTGTGGTATTACTAGATTCATATAGTATTGACACCACATCAGATGTTGTGGTACTAGTATCAAATTCATCAAGTGCTCTTAGTGCGTTCACTTACCATCGAACGTAAGCTTCCTACATAGCATATAGTTCATCAAGTTCATTTTGTAAGAAATTTGATGGCTAGCGGAGGCGATGCGGGGCACCATCAGCCATCTAGATTCACAATTCATGATTAATTGCACCATGACATCCCAAATCTCACATCGGTCGTGATATCATTCATAAAAAGATAGACCCTTCACTAATGAGACGAAAATGGACAACGGGTTTGAAGAAACCAGACAGGATATTGATAACCCTATAGGGTTTTGGACTTTATAGTCGGCAAATCCTATGGCTGAACCCCACATTCATAGCTATTGAACACTCTTTGGGATTTTTTAAGTCGTTTTTATTCTATTTAAACTGTCGAAGTTACATAGTCATAAAAGCTTGCGAACGCTAAGAATCAAGTTCTGATAATATAACATTTTTCATGACAGTCATCATTTCACACCTAACTTTTAATTATTGTTAAACCTATGATTTTATGATCGTTGATCTAAAAAAATTTTCATCTTACTTACAGACTCCACTAATTTATACTTGGATATTTGCAATGTATGAGTTTCAAATAAATAATTGCGTTTGCAAATTTGGGTTGTTCATCATATGTTAAACATAAAATTAGTGTTTATTACAAAATCTTATGGTGAGTGGTAGGAATATTGATGGGAACGCAAGTACTTTGGTGAGATGAGTTTGGGCTATCATATCAAATTCCGCTTTGGGATGGTTTTGGGGAGTAATAAGAAGTTAATGAGACGAGTTTTTGGGATGATGTTAGCTATTCTAAACATGTCTCACTTCAATTCCTAGTCTTGTGTGATTATTTTGTATACTCCTTTTGGAGAATTAGTCTACATGGAATGGACTAGGTTCTATTAATAGTAATGGAGCATAAGCTCTCTAGTAAATGTTGCTAACGAAGTAGGCCCAAGGGCCATTCAATGAGGGTGGGAAAAGATGTTGAGGTGAAAGGGTGTGGATAGGAGTGGCTCCTAATAAACTTTAAAAAAACCGAACGGTAGGGAATAGATCATATTGCATATCAAATAGGCGTAGTAATTCGGGACAATACTGGCCAATGCTAATGAGAGCATCAATCCTTTAAGTTAGGGAGGTTGTGACATCTCAAGTCTCCCATTGATGATATTCACCTTTCAAAAAAGTCCATATAAATTAGAGACTTGGCTAGCATGGAACGAACAAGTCGGATCATTATACTTGCATGGCTGTTTGAAGCATGTATTATACGTAGATAACCATACGCTGTATATCATATACCGAATATAAATTAGACTAATGCTTAGCGCCCTAAATCAAGGTAAACCATGTTGGTTAATTATGCATAAACTCTGTAAAGCACACCCAAGAACGGTCAATGGCAGGATTGAATTGGGTGTCATTTTGAAAGTTTGGGTTGGAATTAGTGGCGTCAACCTATGATATGGGACATTACTTCTTTCTTTCGTTCGATACGGTAGAGCTAGGACAATTGTTTTATGAGGCGGGTGTTTTCAACTTTGGCATTCCCTTTCATGGCATGTCCATGACCAGATAGAAACAAAGCAAGAAAAAAAGAAAAAGAAAAGGAAATCCTAGTAGCGTGAGCAGTCAAAAAAGTAAGCAATTCGCTACCCGCGCACTGAGCTTGTCTACGACATGTCCATGGCCAAAAAGATAAAAACGAAACGTGCGTACGTGCTTAAGTTTTAGAAAATTAATGTCTAGAGAACTCTCTCGGGGGCCGACCACTGGTCCAACTTTTGTGTCCACATAGTGCTTGCGGTAGCACTTTTATTGGTTGCTTAGTCATAAAATAGTGCGATTGAGATTCATTCAAAGGCGTGTCTTGTGTCGATCCAGTATGGCGACTGTGATCAACGTTGTCATGCCTTGATGCGGCTCTTGGATGAGACGACAATGGACGTTAACTAAGAGTAAATATGAATGACGTCCGTATATCTTGATTGGAAATAGAGAAACAATGGCATAACTTAAAAAATCACTATTCATATCGATCTCGAAAGGTTTCATGTTTTCTTTCATTCTTGATTGAAGGGATTGGTGCGTTACAAATATGGATGTTACCTGCATGCTAACTTAGCTGAGAGTAAATATGAATGACGTCTGTATATCTTTAACTCATTAGTGAGGATTGATGGAGGGCAGTTTTCTCTAATTAGAGATTGAGAAATATATGACTCGTTAACAAATGGGCCATGTTTTCCTACATTCTTCCTCCAACTAGACCTTTGATTCGTGGGTTACAGAGATGGACATCACCAATGACCCTCGTGCAAATTTAACTAAAAATAAATGTGGGATCTATCCATGTTGGCAATCCACCAATCAAAATGGTGGGTGAAAAGTTTCCTCTAATTAGATATGGAGGAAAATATGACTCTATTATATATGTAGATAAAACGAGAAATGAAACTTAATAGGTATGCACAAATTTCACGGCAAATGAAGCGTTCGAAGAATGGATTTGGCAACAATTTATCGAGAAAAAAATTCTAATAAAACTGTGACATGAAGAGGAAGAATTAATTGAGATTTACAATTCATAAGAAGTCTAGGGATGCGTTGATCCTTTTAAATGACTATTTTGTGTTCCTTATTTGTTAGTACATAGAACTATCATTCCTCTTGAAAATTATTCAAAAATATCTGGAGATTTTCTTAGGCTGAAGAGCCGCTTTTGGGTTCGCTCCATATTGCAGAGATGATGGAGAATATGATAATGAAAAAAGTGAGCCGATGAGCTAAGCATGTTTTACACAAGAATGGATTGATGATTTAATAATTTATTTTGGTCATAAGAATGGATTGATGATTGAATGCCAGCTTTTTGGTACCGAAAGAGATGGAATCTGATGACTCTTATCACCGTCTTTTGTGCGCTTGACAGAATGAATATTTTATATTATTATTGTAGATCGGGTAGGTTAGCTGGCCTCAGGGTTGAACCAAGTTTGACCGGTGAATGCGGAGTTGACGGTACCTATCAAGGCAGGCGTAAAAGGGTGCTTCGAGTCAATAAGCTAAAAAACCACTCGAAGGTCCAAATTCATTTGCGTGTGTAAACCTCGAAAACCAGTCTTGAATTTGGGTCAATCTCTTTGACTTTCCTAATGTACCTGTTTTTCCCATAATGAAATTTCATTAGCAAGTGGTCCAAAGAGACAGCTTGGAATCCTTAGTTTGCATCATCTGCCAAATAGTTAATGGTTTATCAATTTATTAATTTATGGGTGTTTTTTCCCCTCTTTTAATCCGTGCCTTTATATTGAAGCTTTTTTTTTTATAACGAGTCTCTTAGAGGCACTTGTTAAGCATACGCGTAAGTAAAATTTATTATTTCCAAGGGTACATTTATTTCGCCAAAAATAAATGATTTGAAAAATATTTTTCTAAAGATAATTGCTTGAATGAAAAGAAAATATTTCATTGTTCACGAGAGTGTTAAATATAAATTTTTATAGATAATGAAAATATTTTGCATTAACTAATTTTTTGAAGCGATCTAGGCAATCATATTTTAGGAAAATATTTTTCAATTTATTCATTTTTCCCGAAATAAACGGAGCCTAAAACACAATTTCTTTTCCTATTCCACACATCAATATACTGAAAAAGAAAATATTTTTCTATTAGATATGATTAATCTGCACTTTAGAGATATTCTTTAACAGTACCCTTTAAGCCAATGCATCAACAAAGACTGACACCGAAATGTCCATTATCTTTTTGAGATTATCCTTGCATGATGATTTATATGTAGAGTTTTCATCAAGCATTAAGCATATGTGCTCACTAGCCGGCCTACCTAGCTAGTGATGGCTAGTGATAGACCCTTTTATGTTATTTTTGACATGGAATTTTGTGGTCATATATTCCTTCCTAATTGATAAGTCTATTTAATATTTGCTCCCAAGGACCTGCATCGTTCTGTAGCCATTTGCTGTTTATTTATTATTTTTAGTTTTCCCATTTATTAGGCTCGTTTTTTCGAGTTTGCTAGGGTTTGGGGAGCATATTTTTGTTATGTGCTTTCACAGAAGATAAGCTTTTGCCTCTGTTGATGAAAGGAAGTTGAAAGAAATTCCATTATTTTTATTATTGATAAATGAAGATCCGTGGAATATCCTCGAAAAATTATGAATTGGTTGAGTTCAGACTTTTGACTTGTGCAAATGGTCCAACTTAGAGCAATTTGCATGTAATTGCAAGTTTTGACCATGAGCTAATTCGATTTCACAAACTTATATATGCTTTTGTTATAATCAACAAATGCAGTCGACTTGGCTATCGAGAAACCCACTGAACAATTGTAAGCACCATGAACAGGTTTAACATGTACAGATGACCATGATCTAGAATAGATGGCATATAGTTAATGGATTCGAATAAACAACTGCCAACTCTTGAGTTGGAAATCCCTAATGAAGAAGAAATGGGTGTGAACAGTAAATTGGTGATGTGCCTTCTGGAGGCATTTACAAGGATTTTTCAATTGTTTCTCTCAATTTCCCACTTTACTACTTTTCACCCAACCTAGAATAACTATATTTTTGGGAAAACATTGAAAAATATATTAAATAAAGTGGATTCAAATAGTAAGGAAAAGATAAGGCATGTTGAGGATTTTTTTATTGTTTGATTTCCTTTTTCTAATTTCACGCATTACTTTTTACATTCTTAGTTATGTATGTACTGTCAGATAATTTGCTATTTATTCAAAGAAACTTTATATATTAGATGAATTTGAATAGTACAAAAGTTATCTTACCTCTTGATCAAGATTTCATAGAGCTTTGATGCCTGTCCTATTTTACGTACACTCTTTAACTAGTATGTGAATACCCTTACCATTTTTAACCTAAATTTCTATTCCAAAGCATGTTACAACAAATTAATTTCAACTAAGATGGAATGGGGAATATGAATCGCATTTTGTTGGAGCGGTCTTTCTAAAATCATGGGTTGATTTTTTTTATTTCAATTTGGAAAATGAGAAAGTAAATATCATTTTTTTTCTCATGGCGGAATCCAAATAGTAATCGGAAGCCTACCCGACTACTAAGCAAGGTAAAAGATAATTGATGTAATTGGAAGCCTGCCACATAAGATCTCTAGCTTTAATTACATATACATCTTTCTCTTTTTTATGTACATATTACTCTACAATAAGGAGGCTGCATTATGCCCATCTTATTATATTTTGATATATCACCTTACCTAAGTCAACCACTTATGATATTCTTCATCATAAACTTTACGATTTTGGCTTTGTATTATATAAGTACAATTCATTAAACATGATCAATTACGAGTCAACTTGCACTTTATTATTATCTATATAAAGGGTTTCCAGAAAAATAATTCAAACACAACTTAACCAATGAAGGCAACATTTGTTTAATCAATCGCTTTTTATATATGAGTAGACAATTCTGTTATTATTCGATCAAAAAAAAAAAAGACAATTCTGTTTTAGCTTGGTAAAGATTCTCAAGATAAAATGTTTACAAGTATAGGTTTTGCCTGATTGATTATACATTCTTTTGATCAAAATGTAACAAAAAAGCATAGATGGATTTGTTATTTTTTTTAGAAAAATCTTGATTTTTCACAATAACCAGATCATTGGGTTTTTTTAATATGTCTAATATATGTGATATATCCTTATTTTCACTGCTGTCTTTCCATAGTGTAGGCACTTCTAATTTACCCTCTCCTCTCACCATCACATACTTTCTGCCGCGTACATGTACCACTTCCATCACTTTATCTCCCAAACCTTCTCTCACTCTCTCCTCTTCTCCTCTTCTCTCTCTCTACTTTGTGTTGAGCTGACATTGATGGAACTGATGTCCCCTCGAACATGGACAGCGTGGGGGGAAGAAAGGAAAAGCTTCTGATTGTATACCAATTCACGTCCGAAACCGCTGAAGATAAACTAATTTAATGCACGGCTTTCACCGAAAAAACAAAAGAAGAATTTGAAGCAATTGAGCGAACTCAAAAGGGCATTCGATTCTTATCCCATTACCTCAAAACTTTGACTCCAATCCGAACTTGCTGCACTTTTTCAAAGCTTAGCTTTTTGACCCACGTGTGCGAAGCCAGAGGACTCTCTCAAAGGCTGGTCAACCGGTCAACTCTCTCGCCTCTCTGGAACACGCTTGGAGGGGCTCCTGTTTCGGTAGGCATCCATTGCTGTCAGCGTCCTCGCGAGAACCCACCACCATCGGTTGCTGAACCGTGGTCAGGAGTGGGAGCTGTGCACCGTCATTGATCACTTCCCTTTAGTTTATTTGGTTATCCGCTTAGCTTTTTTGAAGGAGAAGCACTTCTCAATGTTCTCATGATTGCTGAAATCTCAGAGGATACAGTGGATCTGTTGATGTAAGGAGGTGAGCATGGCCCCGCTTTTGACTGTTTCTCCATGCACTTTTGGCTGTCATGATCGATGACGGGCAACGAATGCACGATGAGGGGAAAGTCTACTCGGGAATGGATTCGTCAATAACATCGTGAAAAATATCTTGCGTCCAAGGTTTGGGTCATGTCGATGGAATAGTTCTGCAATTGTTTTTTAAGCTCGGACCAGAAAATATCATCGAGAAGAAGTATATTTAAAAAATTGGTTTAGTTTGAGAGTGCTTCTGTATTCTCCAGAAGAAATATTTAGAGAATTGATAATCGTGGGATCACAATGTAGCAGGTTTCACTCGTCGATTCAAGATTTTTCGGGTTTCTACTTATTGCAATGATACTTTTCAAAATTATAATGAACTACACATGATTACAATGATATACTATAAGGGTGATTGGTTCCATATCAAGAACTTGAAATCTATTCTGTAAGAGTTGCTTCTCGATTTTTGACATCGAGATTCAAACCATAATGGTTAAGACAGTAATGGATTTCCTAGCCTTCTTAGGCTTGAAAGTCTTCTCCAACATATCTATCTTTATTTTATGAGAAAGTAAAACAAAAAACAAAAAAACCATTTTCGCTTGAGAATATAAAATTGGAAATCGAATTGGTCAAGATCGGTTTTGTATTTTTTTTTTACCAAAGAACCTACCCAGTCCCTGTGTGAACCAACCCTGAACCGATTGGACAAGGTCTGTTCTATTTGGTTCGGTTCGCTTCTCAGGTTGAATTAGCCCAGTTGCTCTACCCTAGTTTATGATCAAGGGATTGGCTACTCAAGGAATTATATCAAGAATCGGGCTTGGCTTAATGGTTAATAATAAGAATTTTACGCGAGGATTTGATGCACGGCATGGTATCCATTTCCTCACTAGCTAGTGCAACATAATCTCATGTTTGAGACATCAATTTAAATTTTGACTTGCATCTTACTTGGTTCATGTGATCAATAGGCTAGTTTCCAAGTGTAAGTTGGCAATTCTATCCCTAACATCAATAATAGTACATAACAATTACTCCCCGTCTAGAAGATATCCACTTTTGAGTTTGTCAAAATTACACTGGAGGTCACTCAATTCAATTAATTTTCCAAATAGCCCAACTGTAATTTTGCTTTCAATAAGGTTTCCCTGGTCATAGGCCCCACCAACAGCTCATTACAAATTTGACAACTCGTGAACCTTATTTTACCATTAATCTATAAGGTGCATTCGGTAACATTTCTATTTTCGAAAACAATTTGTTTTCAGAAATAGTTTTTTCTATTTCTATTCCCTGAGCGAGTTTCTAAGAAGAAGAATGCATTTAGTAATTGTATGAAATTTCACATGAAAGCATTTGGTATGATCCTAAAAATTTTTGTGCCGTGAAATTTTTTTTAGTTTATTAATAATTTTCTGAGATTTTTCTAATTTTTTTTATTTTCTTTTTTTCCTTCCTTCTTCTTCCTCCTCTAGCCGATCACTGTGCCTTGACAATGGCTGGCAACCAGGCAGAGACGAGGACCTCCCTGGCCAAAAAAAGAAAACGACCTTGTTCCAAAAATTTTCCCAAGAACAAAGAAGTAGATTTTTTTTACTTCTTGTTTATGTTCCAAATCTATTCCCTCGCCACTTTTCTATTCCGAGGTATAAAATAATTAACTAATGTTACCAAACGGATTTCTGTTATTTTTCTGTTCCGGGAAATAAAAGAACAAAAGAATAAGAGAAATAGGAGTGTTACCAAACAAACCCTTGAATACAATATTACTAATTAGAAGGGTCTTCAACAAACCGTGGATCGCACAAAGTTGCATGGCGTGTAGTATGCTTACCCAAAAAGGAAGGAGGGTTAGGATTGCCTGATTTGAACTTATGGAACAAAGTGTTATCAGGGCGCACAATGTGGAATCTTATCAATCATCCATCTTCTTCGCTTTGGAGCTCCTGGGTCCATAGTACAAAATGCAAAGGAACCCCATTTTTGCAGATGGACATGAAGGGTAGTATGACCTGGAGTTGGCGATGTTTCCTCAAACTACGTCATGTCCTAACCCCAGTCATGTCTAATCCAAGATATTGCTGTCATGATGTCTTGGATGAACTTAGACACGAGAGTCCGACTGTGGAGTTGTATAACTTAATATGGAGTAGCGGCGTTAGCAAACACAATTTTATTGGTTGGTTAATATGTAGAGATAGGCTTCTGACAGTAGGGATCATATCACGGTGGATGACCTCAGTCGATGTCCAATGTACCTTATGTAGGGCAAGTATAGAGAACATGACTCACCTTTTCTTTCAATGTGAATGGACAGGTAGCATCTGGCGCAATATTCTTGCGCAACATGGGATTAGGCGTAATATATGGGGTTGGAATGAGGAGCTTCAATGGATGGTTAGAGCAACAAGAGGCAAAGATTTGGTAGCGAAACTCCTCAAAGTATCTTTCCTAGCGACTGTATATTACATTTGGATGGAGCGCAACCATAGGCGGTTTCAAAACAATCCAACTGATATTCAGATTATTTTGGCGAAGGTGTGGAAAAATGTAAGACGTAGAGTTTCGCTATACCAAAAAATCAATCCTTCGCAAGCTAACTTTGTTTTAGCTACTTTATGGAGATTTCCTACCTCCATTTTCTCGAATTATTAGTACTAGTTGTAATGTCGGGGTATGCCCCTAAGCTGCTGTACATCATCTGTTATATACTACTTACATTTAACACAAAAAAAAAAATTACTAATTAGAATGCAAGAAAAATTGAGTGATCTATAGTAAAAATTATCCAAATTTAAGTGAAGGTTATTTGAAACCTGATCTACGACGTATTTGTCATAGAGTCAAATACGTTAGCAAGGGCTTTTAGACGTCCAAGTATGACTAAACTAGCCCATGCAAGTCATCTACGCTTTAGGGGGGGTTGTTTGAGTAATCGATCATGCGGTCTGAATGTGGCGAATCCTCTCATCGAGTCGTAAGTTTTCCTCACTTAATCAGAGCGACGACCATATGGCGCTACGACGGCAGCGGTGCGATGCTAATGCCCGTCGCAGTCAAGAGAACGCTGCTATGAAATCTAAAACAGTCTGCAGACACAAGGCACAAGCCACGTACAATTTGAGATGCACTTCAGAACATCGTAGTTGTACTAGCTGCTTGTGTCTATCAGTTGAGAATAGCTAAACAAATGCAGAGTACAATCTCTAGTAACCAGGGCAGACACCCAGGAGACATAATTTTAGGCTCATATCCATGGTGAACTGATGCTAAACTCTAAACGATTCATCACTGTTTAAGTGAGGCTTGCACAGTTATACTTGGTGCCTGGCAGAACGAGTGCTTCGCATTAACCACAAAATCCAAGCTGAAGTTCAGAAACCAATTTTAGTCGCAAAAGAGCGCTATAGAGTTAACAGTGAAGATACATGTACAAACTGATACCAGTTTGAAATCTGAAGTTCGACGTACTCCCGCTTTTATCAAAGGCAAACAGGATCAAACTATAAATACATGAAGGACGCAAAAAAAACAGTCAAAACCGTAGTTTTCTTCGCGATCAGACTGCTTGAAGATGAGTTTAAGATCAGTAAGTGCAAGAGCCATTAAGCTAGTAGCATCTCTATCAGGTCTGAAACAGAAGGTTGCAAGTTCAATGGCTGAAAGTGCATCTTGCATTGCATCACAATGACCAGCCTTTTCTATTACAGTTCCCTTGTATCCCACTACCTTAAACAAGCCAACAAACACATTTTTGTTCCCCTCAAATAATCAAATGAGTCTGCTTCTTTGTTCATCTTTCTTTGCCGTTATTTTCTCAAATGGAGTTTATGATGACTAGATGTTTGTTATCTCAGATTGGTGACTGATGAGGTTTGCTCGGCATAAATCAGAACTGCATGACTCTGATGCCAACTTTCGCTTGCGCCGATTAACATTCTCCAATCTGAACATGTTTCGCTCTGCAATTGGTCTAAGAAGCATACACGCGTTTATTTACTCAGCATCGCAGAACACCCGCCAGCTAATAAACAGAGCCATCAATTAAGCCACCCATGTTAAAGATGGATGATGTTAAGGAGGAGTCATCCCTTGCTCAACTATCAAGTTCGAAGTAACGCTTGATCGAATTAGGCTGCACGTCCAGGAAGTAAAACTGTAGAAGATTCTTCCAGTTCAGATATGAAGACCAGGTTCTTCCTTTTAGCATATCAGCAATCAAACACCGAGTTATTCACTTCGCTAAGTAGATATCAATGAAAGACCCACTTTAGTAAGTATCTAACAGCATTAGCATATACAAAACCTTAGCCAAACACAGAATGAACACTCTCAGTCATGTGGCCTTCGATGCTCAAATCTTTCTGTTTAAATAGTCAAATCTGAATCCGAGCTTTCTGCATCACCAAAATCGACAAAGTCGAACATACTTAGCAAATTCTTTCTTCTATATATCCCTTCGAAGTAGAATGAAAAAACGAAAAAACACTTGATCGTATTGAGGGACAGAGAAGTGACACTATACGAGGAAATATTGTAAACTTTTATTCCATGTCGTGATATACTAAAAATTGCATTATCTAAATATGACGATGCCATCAAATTGTGTTAGAAAAATCATCGAACAGTTGTGCAAAACGTCATAAATTATCGAAAATTAAGATATTTACACATATGATGTTTTATACTAGGTTACGATATATTCTATCTAATCTTTTCCGATATATGTTACCTTTTCACTCTACTCTTTATCTAAATCATGGCACTTTGCCTTCTAAATCTGTTAAAAAGAGGACAACTGAAAAAATTGTGCAATTAGTGCAAATAGTTGACTATCACACAACTTAAGAATTCATAGTGCTGCAACTAAAGTTGAGCAAAGTCATTCCCAGTTTTACCTAAAAAGAGGAAAAGTCCGCTGAACTCGAACATGGACCTATCCGTGCTAGAAGATTTGCTTAATGACATGCACAGTAGGTCAACAACGTTAAACCCTTATTATTGGATTTGCAAGAATAAGCTGGTATCACTAGTAACTTCACCACTCACCCCTTTTTGACCATCTTGGCTTGAAGGTGGAATTTCGTTGAATCTAATCGAAAACTAACAAAGACGTGCATAATCGCCACAATGTCTTTTTGAGTTCCTGTAACTTTGTCATAATTAAGGAGTTGATCACTGAAAAATACCTACCTATCTAAAGTTAATCAGTAGACTAAATTAAGCTTACATCTGACAACGGCCCTTCATAAAGTTTCACTATCCTTTCGTTTACTTTCGCTAGTCACTTCGAGAAAGTAAATTGATGTATAATCACCGTATCACGTGACCTACTAACTTGATGTTATCGATCGATTGAGCCCATTTTCCATCTCAATGTCAACGTGAAAGTCCTGTGATTCTGACGAGATCTCCCAGTCAACCAGCATCAAAGCAAGAGCTTCCCCCGGGGAGCCGAATTGGATCTTTTCTTTCTCGGGTGCAATAAAGAGAGAGAAGCTTGGCTGCCGAAATGGAGTGAATCCTATCTCATATTTATCGGTAAAAGTTAGCATATGACGTGATATATATAACAATAAAGAAAGAACAACAGTCTCAAGAAGAAAAGTACTCCTGCTAATGAAATCTGGCTTGCTTCATAATATGCGGATTCGGAATGCGTTTTTTAAGTCTTCATACCGTAGTCCGACACAATACTTGATAAACCAAATCGATCGTATATGAATTTATTAATGGCTCGAGGATTGTTGGTTTCGAGATAAGCCTCGGGGCCGGCCCGAAGCTCTATTTTATTTATATTCTGTTGCCTACCTTTGGGGGCTGAAATGAAGAACATCGCTTTCGATAACTTTTGTGATGCTGATCGAAACCCAACCGCGCTTTCTCTTTTTTTATCCATCCGCATGATCTCACGAGCGATCGTGGTCTATCCAGTGCAATTATTCAGAAGAAAAGGAAGAGAAAGCAAAGAAAAAGGAGTTGAATAAAGGCATGACTCGGGCCGCATGAATCGAAGGTTGGTTCATCACTTTCCATTTATTCTACTTCGTGGGGCCTGCATCTATAGATTAGACCCGAGCTGACGGGTGATTCTGTCTAATTTCAAGTTATCCCAGATATAAGGAGCCCAGAAGCACAAAAATTAAGGACTAAAAGTGAAAGTTATGGGAATTAGAAAGCCCAAGCGGCATAAATTACTTGCAATCTTCTTCATTTCCTAATTAACAAAATAGTTGGCTCACCTGTATCCATCTTCATTGGTTATCGTGGCTTAGTTTTGGACCTTACTTATTATGAATGGGGTTAATACCATTAAATATAAAATATAGTCCTTTTGCGATATTGACTTTAAACTAAAGGTGTATTTGTTACACTTAAAACTTAATGATATAGAAAAATGTTTAATTTGTGGTTTAGGAAAAGTGATTTCTTGCTAGAAGGGGAAATTGTTTTTCCCAATCTAGTTTACTGTTACAAAAAATCAGTCTGTCTCAAACCAATGCCTCTTATTCAAATCTACTATCCATTAATCCAATATCCTATTAAAATGCTAAGGTGTAAATAAAAAAAATGCTATAAGAAGTGCTAGGGAAAATTATCCAAAAAATCGTAGATTTGCTTTTATCAATTTAGTCATAAACATTTTAATTTTGCTAATTGAGTCCAAAATCTTTTCATGTTTTGCCAATTGAGTCCATTTGATCAATTTTGGCTAGAAATCGCTGACGTGGACACTAATCGTCCCATGTGACATGGCCGGTGCTGATGTGGATAATTTTAAATAATATTTTAATGTTTTTTCGATTTTTAAATATTTTTTTTTCTTCTCTTCTCCTTCTTTTAGTTTTTTTTTTCCTTTTTCCCTTGTTCTCTTCTTTTATTTTCTTTTTCTTCTTTCTTCTTCCCTTTTTCCCTCCTCTGACCACTGCTGAGCCTGGCCGACGGAGGTAGCCAAGCCGACATCAAGCGATGGCTGCCCTTACCGGTCTCGAGCAATGGATGCCTAGGCCTAGGTTGGCGAGGGCCGCCCTCACCCGAGATGGAGGAGCCACGGTTGAGGGACGAAGGCAGCAGATCACAAGCAAGGGCGCTAGATAGGGACCTCGGATTGGAGCCAAAGTGAATCACCAATTAATGGGCGTTGAAACGAAGGTGATTGCTGGTGCAGAGAGTGTAGGTGGAGCCATTCTCGTAGGAGTGTTTGAGCATTTCTGAAAAGTCTCCCTTTCCCTTGGCGACAGTGGCCCACGCTCACCCAACGGCCCTCGCCTAGGTGAGGGCGGACTAGCCTGAGGCTGGCGACCTCTATTGGCTAGGGACAGCGGCCCACGCTCACCCAGCGGCCCTCGCCCAGGTGAGGGCGGTCTAGCCTGAGGCTAGCGACCTCTGCTAACGAGGGCCGGCAATGGCTGGTAAGAGGGAAAAAGGGAAAAAGAAAGAAGAAAAACAGAAGGAAAAGAAAAAAAAAATATTAACATATCATTAAAATAAGCCGGCCATATGATTTCCAATCCGAAAGTGTAATAGTCAAGCCGGCCATATGAATTCCAGCAAAAGCATAATAAATTTTGGACTTTTTTTACAGTTTTCTCGAAGTGCCATGAACACACAAATTTAGAAAATATATTAACCCTTGGACTCCTTGGATTATTTTTTAAAATATTAGACTCCTTGGGTTATTTGCATCTAGAGGTTTAACAGCGGACTCCTAATACTCGAATTCTTTGCAGAGAAATGTTAAGAGGGAACTCATATCGAATTTGGCTTTGGTAATTATAATTCCAACTTCGATTTGAACTTCTCAGCACCATTCGAACTTTTCGGGAACATATGCGATCTATAAATGTGCATTTATTTTTCCTCACTTTTTCATCCCTCATTGAAGAAACTAACTCCGATCCACAACTGAACAATAAACCGACAAAGAATACAGACACATGCATAACATGATCGTGAAGTTGGATCCATAGTGATAGGATTAAAACAATGGAACTTACAACACACAAGTCGCACATTTACCAGAAAATCCAAATTACAAATAGACCCTTATATTATAAGTTATTTATCTAACTCTTGGACCCTACACCCGAGCTCCGGTCCTGCCGCCGCCGCCCTGATGCTCGATGCCGCCACTGTAGGGAGTGTCTCGGTAGCCCGGCCCATATTGACTGCTGAAGTGATCCGAATGTAGCGCCAGGACGTACAAGAACTGCATGATCGTCACGATGATCACGAAAGCTTCCAACACTCTCAGCCTCCAGCTTCTGTACCCTCCCACTTTTATCTCTTTCCATGCCAACCTAGACATGCCAACACGAAAACAAAAATTGGACATTCTATGTATGATTCTCACAAAAATTTATTTGCTCTTTATTGATCTTTTACCATCTACTAACTTCTAAATTGGACATTCTAACATGATGGGCCCATTTGGTTCGGCTTTTCAAATGCTACTTGGGGGAATGCAAATACCTTTAGGTAAAAGTCACTTGGGAAAATGTAAATGGTGTTTGGTAAAAAAAGATTTGTGAAGTTACTTTGGCCTAAATAGTATTAAATTTTTTTTTTGCAAAGGGCTTTAGCAATTTTTATTTTTAATATTCCGATTTTGCCCTTAATACTGTTCATCTTCTTCACCGTGAGGGTGGCCGGCGAGGTGGCGCGACCCAGGTGACGGCCGCCTGGGGTCGGGCGACCGCCCAGGCGCCGTCACCTAGGTCGCGCGACCTCGGCGGTTGACACCTGAGGTTGCGCGACCCAGGCGACCATCGCCTGGGTTGCGCGACCTAGGCGACGGTGCCTGGGCGGTCGCCCCACCCCAAGCGGCCGTCGCCTGGGTCGGGCAACCTCATCGGCCCTTCGCCGGCCACTCTCACAGTGAAGAAGATGAACAGTAACAAGGGCAAAACCGGAATAAAGAAATTTGAGTGAGGGCAATTTGGGAAGGGAAAAATAGGCTTCAGCATTCCAAATACTAACTTTTGGCTTTCCGTTCCCCAAATGCTGAACCAAACGGGGCCGATATCACAACATGTCACATGTCATTCTTAGTTCAACTTACACATAAAATGGTGGGCCAAATTACCCCAGGATTTACACACTCTGTATGTACATGTTGTGTACCTTTATCTATAAACTTTAACCTTTGTATTGGACTTTTCTAACATACGTAATTTTAATAGCGATGCTTCAAAGTCTGAAAATTAGTTTGCCTATTGATGTGGCTTGTCAAACCGTCAAATCTTATTCAAACTTAAATTTTCTTTTTAAGCCCATATAATCTGTTTTCCTTAGCCCCAACTTTATCTCAATCAATTTGTGTATTGGTCTTGTTCAGACTTATACCTTTCTTTTTCAAATTGAAACAAAAAGGAAATCTAGCTTTATATCTGGAGCCAAATAAGTTAAATCTCGTTTTTCTAAATAAAAAAGAATTGGAACTTAAATTAGGCTAAAGAATTTAGCCAAAGGCAAAGAGCGGCGGTGGCGAATGCCACCACCGAAGTAGTAGCAGCCGCAGCCAAATTGTCGGCCCGCGATGCCCTAACATGAAGGGTGTCCTGCAACTTCGAGACTCTTAAATATGTCTTGAATTTTATGTACTCGGTTCAGTTTATGACCCGATTTGACATATATTATTTGTGTGACCTGAAAGTGGAGGAAATTAAGGGTGCGAATGGTAACCATTCTGCTCCAGAAATCAAATTCTTACTAGAAATTGATTTCTGGAATTCATGCCAGAAATTGATTTCTAGAGGAGAAATCTGTTTGGTAAAACATGACCAATTCTGCTCCAGAAATTGATTTCTGGAACAGAAATCTATTTTTATTTTTTTATTTTTTTGGGCACCTCAAAAAAAAATAAATTTCACTCAAAGTGGGTGCCCAAAGATATTCTAAACCATTTTGTGAAGTTTTGAAATTTTTGATTTTTTGTTTTTTTTGGGCACCTCAAAAAAATTAAATTTCACTCAAAGTGGATGCCCAAAGGTATTCTAAGCCATTTTGTGAAGTTTTGAAATTTTTTATTTTTTTGGGCACCTCAAAAAAATTAAATTTCACTCAAAGTGGGTGGCCAAAGGTATTCTAAGCCATTTTGTGAAGTTTTGAAATTTTTTTGATTTTTTTATTTTTTTGAGCACCTCAAAAAAATTAAATTTCACTCAAAGTGGGTGCCCAAAGGTATTCTAAATCATTTTGCGAAGTTTTGAAATTTTTGATTTTTTTTATTTTTTTGAGCATCTCAAAAAAAATTAAATTTCACTCAAAGTGGGTACCCAAAGATATGCTAAATCATTTTGTGAAGTTTTGAAATTTTTTATTATTTTTTATTTTTTTGGGCACCTCAAAAAAATTAAATTTCACTCAAAGTAACCCAAAGGCATTCTAAGCCATTCTGTGAAATTTTGAAATTTTTAATTTTTTAATTTTTTTGAGCACCTCAAAAAAATTAAATTTCACTCAAAGTGGGTGCCCAAAGGTATTCTAAATCATTTTGCGAAGTTTTGAAATTTTTGATTTTTTTTATTTTTTTGAGCATCTCAAAAAAAATTAAATTTCACTCAAAGTGGGTGCCCAAAGATATGCTAAATCATTTTGTGAAGTTTTGAAATTTTTTATTTTTTTTATTTTTTTGGGCACCTCAAAAAAATTAAATTTCACTCAAAGTAGGTACCCAAAGGTATTCTAAGCCATTCTGTGAAATTTTGAAAATTTTGATTTTTTTATATTTTTTAAAAAAAAATTCACCAAATTTCCTATTTTCTCAAAATCTTGACTTTTTTTATTTTCTAGAAATTTTTATGAATTTTTCTGGAATTTTTCAATTTTTATGCATTTTCTGAAAAAAAAATTTAGTAAGAAAAAGGAAGAAAATAGGGAGAATGCATTCTGGAAGAGAGAAGCTATAAAAAGTAGCTTCTCTTTTTCTTGCCCAAAACTCATTCTGAAATCAAAAATGTATTCTGGAATCAAGAATGGATTCCGGAATAGAAATGCGTTTGTTAAAAAATTTCTGGAATGCATTTTAGGGAGCACTTTTTATACTGCGGTTAGGTTTTTCCATTGATGTAGAGAATTTTCTATTTTCAAAGAGTTTTGTGAGCCGTGAGCTTTTGTCGTTGTTTTGACTTCTGAAAACTGTGCTCTCTTTGATTATAGTAGAATTTTGTCTTGCCTCTCCCGTGGAAGTAGATCACTTTGTGATCGAACCACGTAAATTTCTGTGTTCTGTATTTGTTTTTTGCGTCCGTTTCCAACAGAGACTATCCCGACCACACCCGCTGAGAGCGCGAACACGAGGAAGAGCATGGTCGCACCATTTCCCCCGACACCTGCCCTTTGTCTCTCCAGGTTAAAATGGGGAAAAACAACAAGAGACATTATAATCTAAGCTACTCATTTCCTGGACATGGAGGATCATTCATCCATTTCCGTGGTTTAACCTGTGTACCATCTTTTCGTTACAAGAGATTATCTAGAAAATAGTCGTAGTTATCTACATATAGAACTAAATCAAGTCAGAAAAATTAAGAGACGCCCTCGTCTTAAAAGAATGATGCTTTCCGAAAGATTTTGTCATAATTCAAAATTTTCCCTCTCTTTTCCCTTTGTCTTTAAAGCTTTCCCGGAGGAGTTTCAGCTGTGACAATGTGTGCTTTTAGCTTTACCTGGATGAGCGGATTGGCCGTTGATGTAGCGGTTGATGCACCAGCTAGCGAAGCCCACCACAATGCAGTACAGCACCAGGTTGAGGAACAGCAATTGCCCCGCCATGTTCCTCACCATTTCTCCTCTCCTTCCCCACTTACACCAAAACTTCACAAGAACTCGAAAAAGCTTGAAAACCCTCTCTCAACTCGCGGAAACGCATGAAGATCGCTTGATATCATCTGCACAGGTCCTATATAGAGGACGAACAAGAGGATGCTTTGGCATGAGACCCACCTAGGGGCTCTCTGCATGCAAAGGGCACTGAACAGGTGTCGCCCTTCTGGGCTCTGCAAGTGTTATCTTCACTTGCAGGTGTCGTGGTTACTTGTCGAGCGTCTGTCGAATGTGGCTTGAGCTTTTATTCTTGTTTTGCTTTCTTTCCCGACGAAGTACGTGTAGTTTATGAAAGGACAGCGCGCTTATCTTGAGAACGTGAACCCGGCTCGTACCGACCGTATTATACGGTATCTATTCTCCATTCGCGTAATAATTTCTCTTGAGAATGATTTGGCCCGACGTAACATATGAAGAGGGGCCGACAGGATCGGCGGTTTGTGTTTGCAAAACCGAACCAAGTTTGTGTTTTAGGTCCATTTGTTTGAAAGAAAATTGTTTTCCGAAAAAATTAATTGATTTACAAAAAATGTTCTTCACTAATTGAAAATAACGAATTTAGAAATGAGGAAAACGACTTCTTTAAGTAACAAGAAAATCACTTTTTTTACCACTAAATATGATTTTCATAGAAAATATTTTCTTTTATCACAAAATTTTTGGTGAAACAAGCGCAGTCTCTTAGATAACTACGTTTTGATTTTGAGGACCTTGACTGATAGGGAAAATTCATAGAACAAACGCCCAGGGTAGAGCCCCCGATATGCATTTACGTTGAAGGGATAAAGAACTTGTGGTACCGCTATAATGTTCCGTATGAATGTACAAAAAAATTAAAAACATACTTAGCTTAGAGGAAATTGACGTTGGCAGGAGTAATTCACTAATTAGTAAACGAAAGAGAAAATAATTATTACCCAATAGAGGAGGAGGTACCTTTTGTGACAAATACATAACGTGATAGTGACGCGTGGCATAATCGATCAATCAAAAATGAGATTCATACACGTATGTCGATAAGTACGATGAGATTCATAACACATAAACGATGGTGATTGATCGGTTACACCACGTCAGCACTGTTACATTATATGAAAACACATTCTCCTGAAGACCAACAATAGGTTGAGTTATCGCAAAAATGATTGTATAGGGAATGGAAATGATGGTGGCAAGTGACGGAGTTTGAAGGGCGCAGAGTTTTTTTTTTTTTTGGTCGGAAAAAAAAAGTAGGTTTGAGATTGAGGGGATCAACACACAATTCACGTAAATAGTAGGTTTTCATGTGTCAACATTTGATGCGTGTGAGACACTATATTAATACAAAGAAAAAGAAAAGACTGGCGATCCATATCCTTTCGAAACAAACCAACTTCACTATAGCAAATCCAACATGCTTTCATGTGGGCACTACCTTCGGAATCTCTTACCATCTTACTTGAGAACCAACAAAAGAAACAAGTTGAGGACTGATCATCCAAATTGATCAAATATTATCAAATGAATTTGAACATTTTTGTTATGAATCTAATTCTCCGAAATTGATTAGTTTTTTCCATATCGTTTACATATGGAAAATTAACCAGATTCCTTCACATGACATTATCACAGGTTCACGGTTCTTCTATGTATGAAACTGCATGTTCCCACCTTATTATTAGGGATGTGCAAAAGAATCAGGACTCGCCCGGAACCTCCCAGAACCGGGTTGGAACCGGTGGTTCCCAAGGGAACCGGTCCGGTTCCCGGTTCCAAAAAATTGGAACTGGTACTGTTTGGGCTAGTTCCGAGTTCCTGGTGTGGAACCGCCCACCCAATAAATTTTATTTTTAAAATTTTTAATTAAAAAATTTGACCAAAAAAAATTTAAAAAAGAAGAAAATTTGTTATCATGTCTAAAGCTCTTGTGTAATTGGGATATCTTGATCATTTTTCCCAATAATTAATGGGTACCCACTTGATTTATGGATAATGTGGTTAATATAATCGATCATAGTGTAGAAATTGTATGAAAAGTTATATTCTTTTCCTTTTGTTCTGTTAATCCGATGTTGGTCCATAGATTTTTTTTTATTTGTCTAGGAAAACTTGTTGAGACCGGTTCCATGGACCCGGCCAAGAACCGGACCGGACAGGTGGTCCGGTTCTCGGGTGGGTCCATGGAACCGATAGGCGGTTCTCGGTTTCAATTTTTGGAACCGGTCCTGTAGCGGGTGGTCCACGGTTCCGGGGTGGGAACCGCCAGCCCGGACCATGCACACCCCTACTTATTATTAAGTGCAATTATCCATATTTTTCTTCATTTCAAGCACAAAAAAAGAGACTAGTATTCTTCCATTAGAATTCCCACTACCTCCTATTGCTATATGGCAGTGCTCAGCGACAAATTCTTAACAAATTCAACAGTGTCTCGTTTCTCACGTTTTGAAGAACGTTGATAAAGTCCTACTTAGTGTGTGGGCTTGGCGGGCTCGAACCGGGCTGGGTCTTGTTTCTACTTCAGCCCAAAAGGGAGCTATATGATGCCAAGCCCGGCCTGGCCAATTTGTTTGCCTAGGTTTTCATTTTTATCCAATTTCACCCCACTTAGAATGGCAATTGAGAGCAACCGAACGGGTGATAATTAATCACTCCACTTAGAATGACAATTAAGCTCGTCTCCAATTATGAAAATTACTATATGTGAATCTCCATGCTAATATGAGAGTATCGCGAAAGTTTCAGGAGTTTCGAATTTGAGAAAAAGTTAAAGCGCGTAAGTCATAAGAATTAAATTAAGCAAAAAAAATAAAAGTAAAAATCACTTCAGACATGAGCGTAAAAAAACCCGTGTCAGAAACAGATATGAACCTGTAAAAACTAATTCTTGAACTTGAAAATGAAATTAAAGTAATCTGCTTCAAAAATACCAAATGATTTCTTAGTTGTAACTTTTAAATAAGTATATTCGAAAAGAGATTTCTCAAAAGCAAATGGTTTGAAAGAACTATGACATATTCCAAAATCTAGGTCCATTCATATCGTGAAGAATGAATGATTTAAAAATCATTTTCCTAAAAATGATCATTTGTATCGCTTGAAGTGATTAGTCAATAGAATATATTTTTATTATCGACAACAATAATATCTAAATATTTTTGTGAATGATGAAAATATTTTTCGTTTGTTAATTCTTTTTTTTGGTAAGGTAAGATGTATATAACTTTTTAACGCACCAATTACAAAGATGAGAGATCATACTCAAAAGCCTCGTACCCGAGGGAACAAGGAAGGTGTTCCAACGGGTACAAGGTGTATGATTATAGAAGGCTAGAACGCCACAAGTGCGATATTAACAAGCCAACCATGCCGGCCAAAAGAAAACTATACAACAGTAAGGCGAAACTAAGAATCAAAGATTGTGGCAGAGATGCCCCAATTGGCTTAGATTCTTCGGTTGCGAGGACTATCTTCAACAGGTTTAAAGGATAAACCTCTATCTTTCGTCACCTTAATAAGATGGTTGCGAATGGCCGGCAAAAAGTGTGTCTCACTCCTAAAGAGGATGTCATTTCGTTCCGACCAAATGATATGGCATAGAGCGCTGAAGAAGAAACGAGCAATGCGTTGATGGAAACTTTGGCCTCCAATGACCCGCCTGGCCCATCGGAGGTTGTCATGCCACGAGCCATTCCGCCAAAACAGATTACACTTGGACGCCCAAAAGTTGGCAAGGGTGCTAGTGATGTTACAGTCGAAGAAAAGATGGTTAATGGAGTCCGGTCTACGGCGGCAGAAGACACACGCCCCTTCCGTAATCCTATTATGCCTCAATAAACGCTCCTGCGTAGGAAGCCTATCAAGAGTGATGAGCCATAATAGAAATCCGTACCTGGGGGCAATAGAAGGGTCCCATATGAAAGAGCTCCAGTTAACTTTCTGGCCCTTATTCCTTATGAATTCCCATGCCTTGGATGAAGAGAACTCGCCCGTGGGGTGGCTGAGCCAAGTGAGGCAGTCATTGGCTCCCGGTTCAAGAGAAACAATTAGCAGCCAAGAGTGAAATGTGTCTAGAATCGCGGATTGGGGCCATTCGGAGGAGAAAAACTTACTCACCGAGGAATTCCTCGGAATACTGGAGCGGTAGATATCCCTATCCACAAAAAATTTATAAAGAGGGCCCTTAGCATGCCAATTGTCAAACCATAATGAGGTATTTTCTCCGTTGCCAATACGCCAGAAGAATTGAAGGTGGAATTCATGGCGGAGGTCTAAGATTTTTTTCCAAGCCCAGGAACACACCATTGGCTTGGGCATAGACCAGAAGTTCTTGTTTTTCAAGAAAATAGAGTGTATCCATTTGCACCATAGTGATTGTTTATCTGTGAAGAGAATCCATATGTGCTTGAGCAAAGCCGCCCGATTGCAGTCAAAGAGTCTACGAATTCTCAATCCACCCTCATCCTTAGGAAGGCATACTTCATTCCAAGGCACTTTTGCCCCCCCCCCCTCCCCCCAACTCCCAATTCCGATCCTTTCCAGAGAAATTGCCGCAGTATCAGTTCTATGCTGGAAAGCACAGATCGAGGTAAGGGGAAAACAGAAGTCCAATAGACATGGGTAGCATGAAGAACGGATTTTATAAGCTAGAGCTGACCCGCAAAAGAGAGGAATCGATGCGACCAAGAATGAGTACGAGTAGTAATGGCATTTACGAGGGAAATGCAGTCTGTCTTACTCAATCTAGACGCAATGATAGGGACGCCAAGGTATCTAAAGGGAAGGGAACCTTCGTTGAAGCCAAACAAGAGCCGGATTTGGGTTCGAACTTCTTCAAACCCGCCAGAGAAAAATAACTCGCTTTTGTTGGCATTTGGGTACAGCCCTGACCAGGACGAAAATAATTGGAGGCCTTCCTTCAAGAGTGTAGCCTACGCAAGATTTGCCTCCACAGAAATGAGCACGTTATCGGCAAAGAATAAGTGAGTAAGACGAGAAGGCTTACAACGCCAATAGAACTTGAAGGCTGAGAGCCTAGCCTTGGAATTAAGGATCCCGGAAAATACTTCCATCACCAAAGTGAAGAGGTACGGGGACAGAGGGTCACCTTGTCGGATGTCCCTTCCACTTGAAAAGTAACCACGAAATTCTCCATTGATGGCAATAGAAAACTTAGGGGAAGTAACACACTCCATAACAAGCTTAATGAACATTTGAGGAAAGGAGAAGGAGTGCAAAACCTTTTCCAAAAACTTCCAGTCCACCATGTCATAAGCTTTCTGAAAGTCTACTTTGATAGCACATTTGGGTGAATATGGGTTATGGTGAAACCTGGCACATTTTGTTTGTTAATTTTTGTAAGCTATACAAGCAATAATTGTTTTAAAAAAATTCTAAATTATTTATTTTTCATGAAACAAACGTAGAGTCAAAATTGCATCGCGTGAGGGCCATGATGTGGACATGTGGATGATATGTGAATGCAAGGACGTGTTATTTTGATCAATGGATAAATGCAAGAACAACCTATCGTGATGCTTGCATGGTATTATACTGCATGAATTCTTGAAGTGTGGGATATGATGTAAACACGTGGATAATGAGGCAGTGACATATAATGGCGATCTACGTGTACATAAAGTGTAATTTGAAATGCCTACATTGTGGGAGATATATTTAGGCGATTTTTCATATCTCCCTTGATATTTCATATACACTTAGATTGTGCATACATCTAGCTTGATTGTGCATATTCTGATTGATTATAATTGATATTTTAATATTTTATTACCGATGATAGCAGCATTTAAAGCATGTAAATAACTAGGAAAACTGTCCAAAAAGTCCTGAACCTATTGTAGGTAGTCAATTCACTCCTAAACATTTCGATTGTGCTAATGTAGTTCTAAACCTTTTGACAACTTTTCAATTTAGTTCTAAAACTGTTAACAACTTATTAATTGAATCCTAAACCTTTTGAGGATTTGTCAATTTAGTCTTTTCTGGCCAATTTTAACCGAAAATCACTGTTGTTGTGGTTTAATCAGTGCCGGCTATCCTACATGACATAGGTGGGGTTAATGTGACATTCTGAATTTCGGCCCATTTTTAAGATTTATAAAACATGTAATTTGTCAATGCGTTTATAATAAAATCTTGTCCGGAACTGATCACTCTTGGGTTATTTTTTTTTTAATTAGAGATTTTACTAGAATCGCACTCAATCGAATTTGGCCGTTATTTAGAGCCCGAATTTTGATGTCGAATTTCTCGGAATTTCGTGACGAATTTAATTGGACGATATCGATATTATTGTAGCCAGTGTCAGTATTGTCCGGGATAAGTGAAAAGTGAAATTTAGACCGGGTACGAATTTGGACTAGTAGACCTCCCTCATAGTGTGTTTTAATTATTATCTTTTGGTCTTTTGCCTAATTTATAATTAGGATTTTTCGTGGGTCGTTAGAACGTTTTCAGATTTAAACGAGGATCATTGGATCACACTCAAGTGCGTTTGACTTTCTCTCTCTTCTCTCTCTCCTCCCCCACTTCGCCGCTGCCCCACGCTGCTGACTTCCTCCCCTTTCCCTGTTGCCCTCCTCCACGTTATTGACTCCTCATCTCACGCTGCTCCGCCCATGCTTCTGCTTTGATGACCACTGACCATGTTGCTGCTGTCCATGCCTCTACTGCTGCTGCCCATGATGCTTCACATGGCTGCCGCTGACTTCTTCTTCCTTCTCTTCTTTTCTTTGCTGTTTTGTTGTTGTTGCTGCTGCTGCTTGCTTCCTCTGGCTTTTGCTGCTTCCCATTCCAGCTGACCATACCAGCTGCTCATCAACCACCATAGCCTCGCCTTCCCAGCCGCCGGAGACATGCCGGAGCCGTAGATCGCAGCTACTGGTCCTCGCGCCAAACACCCCACCGAGACGCTTTCTCCCCCTTTTCCCTCTCGCCATCACCACCACTCGGCCATCACCACCACCCACGATCACCCTCACACCATCACCAACCACCTGAGCTACCATCTGCTATCCGCCCTCGCTGTTACTTTGCCGGAGTAGCCGTTGTCGTGCTAAGGCTCTTGTTTGCTCCCTTGCTAGGTTGTCTTATTTAGGCTCTCTTGTAAGTGGCTTCCTAACCCTTGACTAGGCTAAGGGGTGACTAATGAACATGTTAGGGATGGTTTAAAGGCTGTGGATAGTTGGTTTAGTGGTTTTATAAGCTTGATTTGCTTAATGGTGCAAGTTTAATGATTATTAGATTTCTGGTTATTACTGTACCTCGGTGTTTTGTTAATTTTTTTTGTGATCATTGTGGGCCAATTCTGAGGAAGTTTTCTACATGGAATTTGTTCCCAACATCTTTAAGTATAACATACTTTAAATTCATAATTTTTGGAAGTTTTTTGGGGTCATTCGGAAGTCGGTTTTCAAACCGTCACAAAACTGCCCGATTTACTGTTCACTCGACCTTCTTGTCTTTCCGAATTTTTATAAAATTTTCCAGACCTTATTTCAACAAAATTCCTTCACAAAAATTGTTAAAAACACTTGTTTCTATAACATATAAAAATTTTAGAGCTTTCCAATGTGATTTGGGTATTGAATGAGTTGTATGTTTGATGATCTGAGGGGCTGTCCGAGCGAACCAGGTTATGTCCTGCTTTGAGTGTCAAAACGAGATGTTTACGATTGGAACTGGGTTTCAAGTTCTTCACGGAAAATGTTTATCAAGATGTTTTATACAACATATCCAAATTTCAGAATTTTTGGAGTTGATTTACTATTTATTTCAAATAGATTTCTATCACTGCGCAACTGTCCAGTTTGGACCCAATTTTGTATATTCTCGATTTTTCTCTCTCTCGAGAATTATTCGGTGTTATCATGGCGTTTTAATGGATTTAGTTGACAATGGGCTAATTTATAAAGATAAGAATTGATAATGATTGCTGAGGTGTGTGCATGGTCACGACACGTTCCGTCTAGGCGGGGGTTCTAGATGATGCCCGACGGGGGTTCGGGTGCCGTCTAGGTGGGCGTTCTAGATGTTGCCGATCGCGGTAGAGGCCGGATCGATGCTTATTTGTGGAATGCCGTTTGGGTGGGGCTTTCGAACATTGCCGTCGCCAAAGTAGCGGGACGATGCCTGGTTACGCCAGAAGACTGACGAGAGTTCAGTGGCCCAAGGGGTCGTTAATAATCTGGACTTAATGAGTACGATTTGCATTGGGGAATGCTTTGCCTGAGTTAATTGATGAGCACGTTTGGATTATTAACCATGTTATGCTTGATCATGCCATGATTTGCTTTGCGTATGCTTGATGGGCAATTAGCCATGTTATGGTGATATTTTAACGTGTAGGGCTTGTGTATGCACCAAGGCGAGGTAGGGACGCCTGTGATTGTTTATGGCACGTCGATTGTTTGAATCGCATGTTTAGAATTGTTCGGAAGTACACTTTGGCCTAAGCGAGGCTTAGGTAGTTGCTTATTGAGAAGTGTTCTCATGGTTGCATAACCAAACCATTTCAATCCCGCAATCGTGATTGATCCGGAGACGCTGCCAGGATACTAAGGGGATTGAGGATTGGTCGAGTTACTCCATCTTTTGAGTGCACCTTTTTGTAGAGGAATTAAGCTTAACAACCACCTGATCCTTGTTGTCGTACGTGGTTCGTAGATAGTGGCCTTGTAGAAGGTATGCAAATGTATGTGTTGTAATCAACGTTATGTTTATGAAAGTGTTTTGTTTATGTGTATTCTTTGTCTCTCTACTATCCCATTATTTATATGTTCTACGGAGAGCTCGAGGTTGCTTCCGCAAGTGTTACTCGTTAGTGTTTTGATTGGGTCGACGACAAATCCTGAGATGTCGCGTACATTACGACCACAAAGGGATGATCGCGCGCTCGTAGGGTTCGGGGCGTGACAGTTAAAGTAGACAATTTTTGCAATTTTTTTATCTTCTGTTTCTTTTCTTTTTTTCTTTTTCCTCTACTGGCCTCAGGTGAGGGCAGTCCTCACCTGAGATTGGCGACGAGGCTCAACAATGGCCAGCGGAGGGAAAAATAAAAAGAAAAAGAAAAAGAAAGGACATGAGAAAAAGAAAAAAAATCATCAAATAAAAAAAATATAAAATTATCTAAATTAGTGCCAGTCATGCCATGCAGGACAACCAGAATTGACTAGACCACAATATCAGTGATTTCCGACCAAAATTGACTGAAAGGACTAAATTGATAAATCGTTAAAAGGTTTGGACTAAATTGATACAATTAAAAGATCTATGACTAAAAATTGACAATTTGTCAAAAGGTTTAGCATTATATTGGCACAATTAAAGGGTTTGGTATTGAATTGGCCGTTATACAATAGGTTTATGACTTTTTGGACAATTCACATACTCTGCATTATTACCGACTTAATGGTTTCTCCAAATTCGAGTTGATTTATTCAATGTCACTTTGAATTTGAGGGGACCTTAGATATGAGATTCTCCATATCTCTCAAGATTGTACATACATTCTCTTTAATTGTGCATATCTGTGATTGATTATAATTGATATTGTAATATTATGTTACTTTAGATAATCGTCTTTAAAACCTATAATTACCTCATGTAGTACACAATTTTATTTTCTGCATATTCTTATCTTGGTATCAAAGTTGGGTGATCTTGAGAAGATTTTGAGTCGCACCAACACAATTCTATCTTTTGCTTATTCTTATCTTGGTATAAGAGCTAAGTGATTGCACTAGATGCACTCAAAACTTGGTGCGACTCAAAGAATTTCTTAAATATTTGTCTTTATTGAGCATGAATATCTTGTCAAATGAAAGGACGGGCCTGGCCTAAAAAATGAAAGGACGGGCTCTCTTTTGCGGGATCTCTTTTTGTATTTTTCGGATCGAATTCTGGTCATCCTTTGACCATTTTCTACAAGAATTGTAATTATGAATATTCGATATGCTTTTCATGTAATTCCATCTCTTTATGAATTTCCATTTTTTCCTTGCATATGCATATACATCCATACAAGTGTTTTCTTTTCTTTCTTTCTTTTTTTGGCAAAACATGGAAAAAGAAAAGGCGAGGAGTTACTTGGGCAAAAATGCCTAAAGTGGAAAAGAATAGTTGACAACTTTGTGAAATTAGGAAATTTTTATTGCTTAGTCCTTTTCTTCTATCGTCAATTTTTCCACAAAGATCCCTCCTGGTTCTATATCTAAAAATTGACATCAAATTAATTGGACTGAGGTCAAACCCACAATTCGTGGGTCGATGACTAATTAAAGGCATTGAATTGAATGTACGAAATTCAAGAAAAAAAATCATCTCCGTGGGGTAACATCGACACGGAGAAATGATGTCTATGCTTGTAATTCCCTAATTGAAGACTTTCCTCCTATTGGTGATGGAGAAAACATAATTCTTCTTCTTCTATCTAATGTCCTATATAACTATGGGTTGTTTGCATCTTCCAAAAGTTCCATGCTCTATGAGATATGCTTATTACAAAAATTTAATGAAGATCATGAAATTTCTTGATGACACTAATGTTGGGAGGGCAAATAGGTCCGTTTAATCCAATAATAGGATTTGTTGATTTGGTTTTGAGTGGGATTTGAAAATATTATTACCCTTTGGGTTAATATCACAAAAAACCGTAAACTAATACACTTATGACAAATTTACTCAAAACAAATTTTTTGATTAATAAAAATCCCAAACTAGTACACCTGTGATAAATTAACCCCAAATTAATTTTTTGATCACAAAAAACCCCAAACTGGTACAATTGTGACAAATTTAACCTTCGTTAGTTTCCGTTAAATTTGATTAATACCACGAAAAATCATAAACTGATATAGTTGTGCGGAAAAACCCCAAACTTATTATACCCGTCAACTTCTATGTGTCATCCAACTCATCAATTTGACGGTAAAATTTTACCGAAACTAATGGAGGATAAATTTATCATAGATATATCAGTTTGGGATTTTTTTATAGTAAAAAAAACCTAAAAAATTTGAAATTAAAGAAGCGTAAATTAGTAAGATAAACTGTACTGGAAAATCATGAAAATGTTTAAAACTAATTTAGGTAGGGAAATTCTTATGTGGACATTCAGTTAGCGTCGCTCGTCCTATTTGACATAGCCAACGTATGATATGGATAGAAAACGACATAGTTTGACTTTTGAGTTTATTTTCCCAAATTTCCTTTTTTTCATTTTTTTAGGACTATTTTTTTTGGTCAAATTTTTTTTTTAGGACTATGGGAGGTAGTTTTATGGACTCTTTTCCCTCTCTATCCACTAGCTTTAACTAGTTATCCATCATCTCCTTCCTAGGAAAGTAAGTTGGAAAAAATGAAAAAAATGAAATTATCTAAGGCGTGTAATGATTGTTTTTAAGGATAATTTCACCCCTCGAAGTACAAAACTCGATGCGGCTATCTTCCCATGATACAATAGATTTTCCTCTATAGTTCACACTGATTAAATAGAGGGAACATGAACAAAAAGAGAATTTCTTATTTTTGATATGTTTTTAGTGTGATTTAGAGATTCTCTCTATAGGTAAATAAAGGATAGAGTTAATAAAGAAATAAATCAAATCAAACGTGACAAAGCTGTTACAAATTGATTGCAATCATAATTTCCATTAAGGCCATTACAAAACAATAGCTTTGAATATTTCAAAATCGTTCACTTCTAACCCCTTCTCTAGAGTTAATAAAGAAATAAATCAAATCAAACGTGACAAAGCCGTTACAAATTAATTGCAATCATAACTTCCATTATGGCCTTTACAAAACAATAACTTTGGATATTTCAAAACGTTGAAATATCCAACATTTGTAACCCCCTCTCTCTTTTGTAGGAATAATTATCCAAAAAGTCATAAACATATTGTATGACAGCCAATTTAGTCATAAACCTTTCAATTGTGCCAATTTAGTAATAAATCTTTTGACGATTTGCCAATTTAGTCTAACCATTTCTTTTATCAATTTATCCTAAACCTTTTGAAAATTTGCCAATTTAGTTCTAAACCTATTATTTGAATATTTGACAAGAATGACTACATTGACAAATCGTCAAAAGGTTTAGGCATAAATTGACAAATTATCAAAATGTTTATGACTAAATTTGGTGTAATTGAAAGGCTTATGACTAAATTGGCAAATCATCACAAAGTTTATGACTAAATTGGCACAAATGAAAGGTTTATGACTGAATTGGTCTCTGTACAATAAGTTTATGACTCTTTGGATAATTTTCGCCTCTTTTGTACATTCATTCTTCCTATTGTATTATCAAAATCTCTTCTTTAATTTATAGAATTCATCATACTCTAGTGTTTTTTTCTTGGTTAAATTACAGATAAATGCCTGAATTGCCCTCATTTTCTCAAATAAGGTCCTAAAATGGATTTTGTTTCAAAAAAATGTCTGAAGTGACTATGTGGTTTCAAAGAATGGCCTGGCTTTCCGGATGGTCAATGGAATTTTTTTTTACCTTAATGTTGATTTTTGCCCCTTTCCTTTTCTGTTTTCCTTTTTTAAGTTTTTTCTTTTGGCCACTGGCGACCACTTGAGAGGGTTGGGCGAGGATTGCCCTCGACAGCCACAACCCTCACCCTGGGCGAGGCCAACCCTTGCTAGATTTGGGCGAGGGTTGCCTCGCCAACAACCAATGATTCACGAGAGAGGGTCGCCTTGTTGAGGCGAGGTTGTCTCTTTCCGGTCGCTGGCGAGGCAACCCAGGCCCAAATCTGGAGAGGATTGGCCTCGCCTGTGGCCAGAGAAGGTGGCCCTTGCTAGATCGGGTGAGGGCAACCCTCGTCTAGCCCTCTCAGGGTGGTCGGTCAAGCCACCAACGAAACCATGAAAAGGAAAAAAAGAAAGAAAAAATAATTTAGAATTAAAATTGTCTTTTGATGAAAATGCCCTTGAGCGACCAGAACATTAAGCTAGTTGGCAACCCTAAGGTCAGGTCCTTATTTGAAACTGTCATGAACACTTTATGTCTTTATTTGAAAAAATGATAGCACTTCATATCTTTATTTGGAATTTTTACTTTTTATTGCATTTACTATGGCGAATGATTTTGTCTTTTTTGCACACTCGACGCATACGCATCAACTCTACTATGTCTAAAGTAAATTATCTTACTTTGACTAGCAAATTTTTGGTATCCAATGATTTGATAGGAAACGATTCAATTAAGTTCAAGATCTTAACAATCTATATCTACTAAGTGAATCTATAGAACACTAAATCACAAGAAAATTTATTGTTTAATTCAGAATTTTCTAATTTAATATGAATTTTCAATTCTACCATTCCCGTAACAACCTATCAAATTATGTATTTTTTTCCATATAAACTCTGTAATTTATAATGGAAATGCTGATAAATGGTTGCATATTTGGTTATTTATGTTTAAATGTGATATATTTGTTAAGAAAAGCAATGTTTTCCAATATCTTGTTAACTTAAGACATACTCAAACAGCCATAGTACTTGAAATTAAGATATCTTTACTTTCTATCATGAGTGAATGAATTTAACTCAAGTTTCCATTTTTTTAAAATATCTTACTTTACTTGCAGTTTTCTACGTTGAGAAAAAAACTAATTTTATGAATTTTACTAAATCTTTTGTTTTTTATTCGATTTTTCCTTCCCGATTCAAATAATATGTATTTTGTTTTATGCTTCATATAAATCGTATTTTTGACATCTACCGAAAAGTATACTCTTAATTGAAGATAAATTATAGAATAAAAAATCATAATAATAAAAGTAGCCAAGATAACTAGAGTGTATTCCTATAATTGTTTTGGACATCCAATTTACATCTCCCTCATCTTATGACTATTCAAACTTTAAAGAATTGTGACAAAAAAAAAACTCCAAAGAATTGAGATCCAAAAAAATTCTTCTCGTTATTTATGCATTTAAACTATTTTCCCTTCTTTTGGTGCCCAACACTAGGAATGCGCTTGTGTCATGGGTCGGTCGTCTCTCGGCCGTGACATTTGCACGTCTATTTTGACATTTTGAAAGAAAGAAAGTATTTTTTTTGGCTTTCCGATCAAACTTAAAATATTATGTAAAACTTCAAAAAAACATGAAAATTTTAATGGGAATTTACATATCAACATTTATATATCATGAAAATTTTAAGGTTTTTCGGGTAAGAAAAATTCAAATTACGAAAATTGATACTTATAAAAATAAAAAAGTTAAAAAAGTGAAAGTCGTTTAATACATTAGAATATGAAAGACTACATTTTATTTCAAAAACATATTTTAGCCAGTTTTCTTTTTTCTTTTCTACTAAAGTATTGTCATTTTATTTCTGTTATGCTGCCTGCACATCGATGCTCGTGATTGTATAATTTTGTTGTCAATTATCATATGTACAAGTATAATTAAGAAGGCTACTCACATCATGTACAGGTCAATTTAGTTGACTTTACCAGAAAAAATATATATATATTAAAATGGTTGTTCATATTTGACATCCATATTTTTTTTAGTCATGATGAATAATGCGATAAAAGGTCGTTATCACTTCATAAATTGAAGAAACGGCAATTTTATTTTTCCATTGTATTATGAATAATAGGATAAAAGGTCGTTATCGCTTCATAAATTGAAAAGACGGTAAATTTTCACAATTTTCCCTTAAAATTTTATAAATAAATCACATAAATGTAATCATATATAACATAAGAACAATATTTTTCCTACTCATGAGGTGAGAAAAGCTAAAATTTTAATATAAATTTACGAAAATAATAATATTTCCACCAATAAAGTTATTGTGTTCCTCGTCAATGTCCCGTCGCTATTACATTTTTTTTTTCAAAATGTCACTATTTCATTGAGTACTAAGAAATGACAAAGGCTTTCATCCTCATCAATGACTTCGATAATCAATATATTTTTTATAGAAAGATACTCATTCTTTTTTCTAATGTCAACTTCGTCAATATAAAGTTATTTTACTGCACATCAATGACGTGTTGCCGTAGAAGTCGAGTGTAGTAAAATAACTATTCATAGTCAAAATATATTTCTATAAATAAATTATTCATTCGAATCCACTTGACTTTTTTTTCTCATATAGAGTTATTTCATCCATCACCATAAGTGTTGGGTCGCTCGCTATCGAAGTTGAGTATTGTTAAATCAAAAATATTTTTTTAATGGTTATTTTTTTTGTCGAGGGTAATGATTTCATTACTCATCAATTACATGTCACCATCAAAGATTAGACGAAAAGCAAAATATAGAATTTTCAATTAACCTCTTGAAGCGGGCTTGTTCTCGTAAAGGACCCCATGAATAATTTGAGCTTTATATCACATCACATGACCCTATACTTGATGAGCGTGTATCAATGCATGCCCGATGCTAATGGCCGTCGGAAAAAGAAATTGGCCGGCTGACGCGGAGGAGAAGGCCGGACCTCGGCGGTGGCGGCAACGGCACCACCCAGGCACCGGCGAAGGCGGGTCCCTCGCGGGGCTCACGTGGACGGGCCGCCGCTTCCTTCGAGCTCGCCGCCTCGTTCCGCGTTTCTCGTCCAGATTCCCCTGCATTTCCGCGCCCACCACCTCATAATTCCGCCGGCTTCGCTATCTCGCCGTGTCATCTCTCTTTCTTTCTCTCCCCTCCGCTGCGGCGAACAAACCGCGAGTGAGAGGAGAGAAGAGGTCAAGACGCTGGGGATAAAAAGTGGGACCGACGAAATTACCATGGCCTTACGGGCCACCCCGAGACGTATGGAGTTCTGGCATGGCGTTTAGGAGGCATCATGAAATGCTGGAAAATGGAGTTAAATGTGGAATATGCAGGCTGTGTTTATTTTTTTTTAAGGAGAAATTACCAAAAAAGTCATAAAATGTATCTTATCTGTACCAATTCAGTCTAAAATTTTCAATTAGATCAATTCAGTCATAATCCTTTTTTACGATTTGCCAATTTAGTTATTTCGCCTAATTTTGACTGGAAATTGCTGACGTGGACATCAGCAGTGCTTATAGGACTATCATAGCTGATGTGGATAATTTTTATAATTTTTTTGAAAATTTTTGATTTTATCTTTTTTTTTCTTTCTTTCTTTTCCTTTTTCTTTTTTATTATATGAAGTTCGGCGAGGCCTACAAAGCCCTCGTCGACGGTGAGTGAGGGTCATGGCCCTTGCCTAAACGGCCACTAGGCAAGGCCCTGTGACCAGAGAGGCCAACCCTCGCCGGCCAATCCTCACCGGCCAGTGGGTGAGGGCTGCGAAGCCTTTGTTGGCTGTGGCGAGGGTCGCACCCTTGCCCAAACAGCCACTCAGCGACCTTCCCCGGGCAAGGACAACAAGAAAAAGAAAAAAAACAAGAGAAAAAAGAGAGGATAAATTTTAGAAATTCAGAATCTTCGAAAAAATATATATTAAAAAAATCTATATATGTGCCGGCCGTGCCACATGAGATGGCCGATGTCCACATCATCGATTTTTTATCGAAATTTGCCGAAAGTACTAAATTGAAAGGGTTAAATTGAATTGATACAAATACAACAAAATTTAGGTAATTTTCCTGCTTTCGTGGGATCAAATACTGACTAGTTTTCGAAAGTTTCCAAATTGCTTTTCCTGGGTTCGAACTTGGATCGTGAGATTTGGATTCGATGGACGAGAGCAAACCATCTGAACGTATCGCTGCCCCGAACGAGATCTCTCTCTCGATTTTTTTCCTAGGAGAGGACAGCTTTGCGGTTTAAAGCTACCGAACTGCCTCAGCAATCATTACTTATCGAAGATGGGGAGCAAAATGGAAATCCCAAGAAACATTGGAAATCCATTAAGTCTATTATTCCCTTCCCCCCCATCAATGAAAGCTGATGCCACTTCGACCGGAGCCAAACTCAGCGATATGCTTCTCTATCTTCGCAAGAGCGCCGACGGCGGAGAACATCCGCCTGGAGGTCGGCCTAGGGATACAGGACCTTGTCGGTTCCTGGTGGGCGTCGCCACCATTGTGGCTATCCGACCTTCCCTACTCTCTGCTTCTCTCTCTCGAAACGATATTGTATATTGGACTAATGTTAAGGAATCACATTGAATAAATTAAAAAATTCAGAGACGGTATTGCACGTTAGGTCAAAGTTCTAAATGACAATTTCTTATGATTTTTAGACAAAATTACCCTTCGAGATGCACTTATGTGCCAGTTGATCATTTTTTCGTGAGAGCACACGCACAAGATAAATTTCGAGGCCATTTGAGATGAAACTCCAATTCAAGAGTGCTTTTCAAGAAGGAGACTACCTCAAGGGGGTTATTCGATATTTTTCTCCAATAAAGTTATTCCATCTCTCAGCAATGACTTGTCACCAATCGAATTTCTTTCTATGGCCGAAAAAAAAGATGATTATTCCCATTCCATTTCATTTTCTTCCGCCTTTTTTCCTCCGGAGGCCAGAGGAAAAATGGTTACTTTATTCCTCAACAATGACGTCTAATCTAATTATATAATTCGAAATACCCGTCTCATTTCATTCCATTCCATTCCATTCCATTTTACAGGGGCATCCTTAGCTGGCGCCCACCTACACCTACCGAAAAACATATTATAATAATGATTAGCTTGCTCTCATATCCCGCAAGCACCATGTCCTACCAAAAAATTTCAAATTCAAAATGAAGGCCCGTCCATGTCCCAACCTAGAAATTCAACAACAGAAAAGAAAAGAAAAGGAAAAAACAAGACACCATGGGGGCGAGGGGCAAATGCGTCAATTCACAGAGGACATTAATCTCATTTTCCTAAGTAACAAGAGCCACCCCCTGTCCAAAAAAAATTCATCCATCTCTCTCTCTCTCTCTCTCTCTTCAGAATCCGCCATTGATCTAGCTCCAAGCCTCCCTCTTTCTCTCTCTCTCCCTCTATCTCTCCTTCCGTAACAGACAAACGAAATCTCTCCTGACTGAATCAAAACTCTACCCATCCTAGATTGTATTGTACCCGAGGAACACACCTCACTCCCACCATTCCTCCGTCTCTGTCTTTCTGTCTCTCTCTCTCTCTCTCCTCGAAATGGGTTCTCTGGTTCCGTTCCAAGACCTCAACCTGCTGCCGGACCCGCCCATGTCCGCCACCGTCACTCCCAAGATCGAGCCAAAGCTCGAGCCTTTCGACGAACCCGCTCGGACCCATGTCGCCAGCCGCCGCCACCACCACCCCCCGCAGCAGCGGCCCCAGCCGCTGCAGGACCCGGGGCTTCCCGATCCCGCCGCCCCCCCTGAATTCCTGCTCAGTCCCCCGAGCACCCAGCTGACCCCCTCCCCGGACGGCGGCGACCATCTCTTCACCGAGTTCCATCGCGTCTCCGAGCTCTTCCGCAGCGCGTTCGCCAGGAGGTGCCGCCGCGGCCGGGGCGGCGGGGGGGACGTGGACGTGTTGGATCCCAAGACGCGGGCCATCGTCCCGGTGAAGAACGAGGAGGCGCGGCTCGCGCCCTTCGAGGCCTCGCCGAGCAGCGGTGGCGGCCGGCGCCACCAGCTGCAGCCGCGGTCGTCGGAGCTCGTGAGGGTCGCCAATCTCGGCGACGACGACAAGAGGTACTTTCGCGAGGAGGTGCGCACTGCCCGCCTGATTTACGATAGCCTGCGTGTTTTTTATATGTCGCATGAGGAGGGTCTTGATGGTAGGATGAGGAGGGGTGATTTGGCGGCTGCTTCCATGATGAGAGGTTGTGGGTTGTGGGTGAATCGTGATAAGAGAATCGTGGGACCTTTACCCGGCGTAGAGATAGGCGATGTCTTCTTTTATAGGATGGAGTTGTGTGTTGTTGGTCTGCATGGTCAGCCGCAAGCCGGCATTGATTATTTGACTGCTAGCCAGAGCTCAAATGGCGAGCCGATTGCGACCAGTGTCATTGTGTCTGGAGGGTATGAGGATGATGAGGATGCGGGGGATGTGATTATATATACCGGTCATGGTGGGCAGGATAAGCTCAATAAGCAGTGTAACCACCAGAAGTTGGAGGGTGGTAATTTGGCTATGGAAAGGAGCATGCACTATGGAATTGAAGTTCGGGTTATAAGGGGGATAAGATACGGGGGTGGTGCGACACCCAGGATATATGTGTATGATGGGTTGTATAGGATTCTTGAGTGTTGGTTTGATGTTGGGAGGTCTGGTTTCGGGGTATACAAGTATAAGTTGGTGAGAATTGAAGGGCAACCGGAAATGGGTAGTGCTATCATGAGGTTTGCTCAGACCCTTAGGACAAGGCCGCTGACAGTTAGGCCAAGGGGGTATCTCAGTCTTGACATGTCGGCGAGGAAGGAATGCATGCCTGTTTTTCTGTTTAATGACATTGATTCTGATAGCACTCCCCTGCATTATGAGTACTTAGCCAGGACTGCGTTTCCTCCGTATTTGATGCTTCAAAATGCCAACGGCAGCGGGTGTGAATGTGTTCTGAGTTGTGGAAGCAATTGCTTTTGTGCTTCGAGAAATGGGGGTGAGTTTGCCTATGATCACAATGGGTTACTTATGAGGGGAAAGCCAATAATTTTTGAATGTGGGCCATTTTGTAAGTGTCCTCCGACTTGCCGTAATCGTGTGACACAGAAAGGTTTAAGTAGTAAGTTGGAGATTTTTAGATCGAAGGAGACCAATTGGGGTGTTAGGACCTTAGAGTTGATACAAGCTGGTGCTTTTATCTGTGAATATGCAGGAGTTGTACTCACGAGAGACCAAGCCCAGATTTTCAGCATGAGTGGCGATCCATTGGTCTACCCGGGCAGGTTTACTGCTAAATGGACCAAGTGGGGAGATTTATCCAAAGTTTTTCCGGATTATGCACGCCCTGCCTATCCATCAATTCCTCCTTTGGATTTTGCAATGGATGTCTCAAAAATGAGGAATGTTGCTTGTTATATTAGCCACAGCTCAACTTCTAATGTAATGGTGCAGTATGTATTGTATGATCACAATAATGTTTCGTTTCCTCACATAATGTTGTTTGCAATGGAGAATATTCCTCCTCTGAGGGAGCTCAGCCTTGACTATGGTGCTGCGGATGAATGGACTGGGAAGCCTCCTCTTCTCTGTAACTGAATTGTCTTGTAAGGTTCGAGGATGGTGTCCATATCCTATAACTAAATTGGAGAAGTGACGCATTTCGAAAGTGATGCAGTGCAGCATTACAAGGGCTGAGGTAAACTTAATTTTTTGTTCTGCAAGCTTTAAGAAATTACGGAATTATGTAGAACCATTATTTTCGTCTTTGGAGATGGATTCTTTGGGTTTCATTCATTTGCTTTAAATATGTAGCTATGTTTGAGATTCTTACTTCTTGTCTTGTTTGATCAATTGTTCTATCTTTTCTGCATCTAGATCAGTTGCTGACAATTAACTCTCTGGTGGAAATTGTTGATGACTAGAATTTTTTGGCTGTGGTCAAATTATTTATGACGATGGTGATGATTATACCTATTACCATTTGAGAAATGATGGCTACATAAGTACTTAGTTTCATGTTCCTTCACGGGGAGCTATTATTGCTTTTGCATGTAGGAAGATCTTAATGAGTTGTTCTCGTTTCTCTCTGTCCCTTTGGATTGTTGAATATGCTCCAATCAATTCCTTGATCAGGTGAATTTGTCTCATGTAATGCTCCTGCAATGGAAGAAGTTTCATCTCGAGAAAAACGAGGAAGCCGCGACATTGTTTTTAATAGTCCCAAAAAAGGTCATGAAAGTCTGATCCTATTTCTAATCGATAGTGGTGTTTGAAAGATTGGATCTTGTGATCAGATCTAAGATCATAACGTTGTATGTCTTATATGACATATATATAAACACCTGTGTAAAAATGAACGAATGTTTTTAATAGACCAGAACTTCAAAGAACTGGTATTGCTGAGACCTATATGATCTCTAAAATTATAACAATAAGTCTTTTCCCCCTTACGCAAAAATCTCGAAATGTAGAAACTTTTATGAAAACTGAATCAGTAGAATCGCGCCAACCTATGATCTATTCAATCAAAATTAGGAATCTCCAAATATCCTGACAAATTAAAGATCAGGTCGTTCTTTGATATTCTGTATTGTAAAACCACAAGATACATCATCAAGATTGGAATTTTGACAACTACGCTCTCGCATGGGTCATAATTGATATTGTTTAAGAGTTACTACTTTTTTAAAGAACCTCAATCAACTTTTTTTTATTATGTAAACTGATGTCACTGCTTGATGCAACGGAGAATGCAATGCTTTAATTACCTTTCGTTATTTCCTCTGTTACTCGGACTGGTCTTTAACACCCATGCTACCATCGACATGACCTTGGTGTGGGTAGGAAATCTATGTTGGACTCCTCCAAAAGAATTTGGACTCCTCTTTGGAGGATGCTCAACAAAGTTTGAAACTTCTCATTCCAAACCTCCATCTACTTTCATATATGTGCCTTTTAGCATGAGGTCCTAACCACATTGTTATGTGTAAATTCTCTTTTTGGCCTCTTGAGATGTGGAATTCAGGTAAGGATTTTATTTCCCTGTTTTTGCATTTTGCGATGAGGAGACTTAAAGCAGCATGACAGGTAAATTGAATTGGAGGTCTCGTTTAGTTGTAAGGAATGGAAGTGAGACGTAATGAAATAAGATTGGTGTTGAATTCGAATAAAGTTAGAATTGGACAAGCATCATACCTTTGGTTTATAGGTGCGACATTTAAAACCGCTAGATTTTTGGTTTTTCCCTCTTCTACTAGTTGGCTATAGAAGTAGTGATAAAAATTCTTATACATCTTTGGAATTGTCCACACATTAAACTTGATTAGGCCTAACAACTACAGGTGGTTTTTTTTTTTGTCGAAACCACTACAAGGGTTATTGAAGCCAAAATCCTGTCAAAACTGTACACTCCATGCATCGACATTTCATAGCCATCATTTTCATCATTGAACCTTCTCTGTTCGTGTTGCACAACTCTTTGTAATAATGAGGGGCACTGCATTTGGGTTTTCAAATAATAAAATTTTTGGAAAGGGTTAAAAAAGAAAGTACGTATCTTTTTTCCTGCGGAACAGGAGAGCAATATTTAATTTTGCTTTTCCAAGGTGTTAAACAAAAAAAGTACTTTATCTAGCAGGACAATAGAGTGATATTTGATTTTCTTTTGTAGGGCATATATCACGATACGAATGAGTCTAGTTGTTAAGTGGTGGGATGAGAATGTGAGAGCATGGAATTGCCTCTCTCTTGTTTTTAATGTTCCATCCACATTGTTCCAGCCACCTTTGATGGGATCATTCAATAATCACCTCGTTGAATGCTGATTCCTGTCTATCAAATATGGAATTATATCTTTTGGCAGTCATTTTTCATTTGTTGCATGTATGATTGGTTATGGGCTTTCAAAAAAATTAGCCGGTGTTTATGAGTTTAAAGTACCAGTGGGATTGATTTCTGTAGAATGGCGGTCTCTTCTTAATCTATATGATTTAGAGGTGTCAGACCATGTGAGGATGAATACATCTGTACAGCTTACGTAAATTGTGCTCAAAGTTTGTACTTTCCACTTTAGTAAGATATATGTTGTGAGAGATTTGGTGGGATCATTGCCAACTGTTTTAAAAGCTTAAGCTATTAAATGAAGGCATGGTTTAATATTTAATTATTCTAACACTTCCCCTCTCGCTTATTCTGGTCTTTTTATCTAGTACTAAGCGTAGACATATTTAATTGGGGAGGCAAATGAGATCCGGAAAGACTTGAACTTGGGATCTCTTGGCTCTAATACCACGAGAGATTTGGTGCGACCACTATCAACTGATCTAAAAGCTTAAGGTATTGGATGAAAGCGTGGTTTAATATTTAATTATTCTAACACATTGTATTTTTTCTTAGAAGATAGGCCCCTAATATTCAAGGATTCTGTGAAATTGTATTTTTTGGTGCCAAGAATGAGTTAAATGGAATACTGCAAGTGAAGGAGCTAGGAGAGTGGGGCAGCCGATGATTATTTGGCCGATTGAACTATTCTTTCAATTAATACAGGATCCTATTAAATAGATGAACCTAATTAAATGTGTTGTCGTGAAGCATATGCTTTATGATGTGTCTTGAATAATGACAAGATTAATATCATCCTGAACTAAGGGAAATGACCATAGTTTACCGTTTTGAGGTTTTTGCTTGACGTACTTCTAGGTGAGGAGGTTGAAAGTAGCTTGCAAGACTTTTCTTATGTTAGCAAGGAGACAACTTCCATTTGTAGCAGCTTGTGCTTTGAGCCTTTGCGTCTTGCTTTTTATGTTGGTATCTATAGATATGTTATAAGATATAGGCAATCTTCCCAGTTTTATCATATCAAATCATCAGCTGTCATGGATGAGGTAATTCAGTCTTTGTCAATTCAAATTTGTGGTTTACTGTCACCAGACATACTGGTTCGTCTCATCTGGTCCCAGCTGAATTTTGTATTGTTGGTTTCAGCTATTAGAATACAGTGACAATGTATTAGAATTAACTCATATTTATTATGTGTCTAATATGGTATAGGTTCAGCTATAGATATGATGTCTCCATATGGTAAATTTAGCTTAAGCCGGTTGAACTTAAGAGGAAAATTTAGTTGTTTCCTTTTCTGCCACAGTCAGTAACCGTACTCATGCCTGAAAATGGCTTAGGGAATGGATGTGGAATATAATTAATGGGGTTCTCAATTTATGCAGTTGGCATCATTTATGTGGATCTAATCTTACACTGTTCCGTCATTTTAACTGCACGCCAAATCCTAATTTAGATGTTCCCGTCGGTGTTGACATAGGGCCATTAGCAGCCTTGGTTCATATTTCCGTGGATGGACAATGTTTTGGTCGGCTGTATGGAACTGAGCTGATTAAATGGGTCTTCATGAAGTTTCATGAGATATGATCAGGAGGATATTAAGAGGAACTATGGAAGCTTCTTCATTATTTTGTTTGTCCAGAATAGCCAAGATATGAAGTTGATCAAAGGGAATGTCGGAATGGAATAGGCACGTTGCTTAATATTTTGAAGTGCTAGGTTTTATGAAATAACCGTATTGACGTATAGAATATCTCTGCAGATACTATGCTCCTCTTTCTCCTGTAAACTCATGATTTGACCTTCATTATGTGATTCACCTCCATTTTGTCTTGACCCACAAAAAAAGGAGATAAATCTCATGTTTTTATTTTGTGGATCAGATATCGAAACACTTAATTCTTGTTGTTTCTGGTAGAAGTCTTGCTATGACTATGAGCAGTGTAAAGTTTCTGCGAGTTTTTTTTTTCCTTCCAATTGAATCGGGGTTTCTCTTTAGTTCAGCAAGTTGTAATTCACTGTCTGTGTGTTGTCCACTGAAACTTCAAAGCCATATTAACTCAATGGACACGAACATTTTTTAAAGTCGATGGTATGAGTTTGTTTTGTGGTGTGCAAATTACTTGATTTATTCACCACACGCGGTATTGCTTGTGAGTGGGATGTGGCTCTAAAGATTACTAGCAATCTTCTTGGTCATATCCTGCAGTTGCATTTCATTTTGATTTCTGCTCTTCCTGTGGCACAAAGTTTTGGTTTGTTTCTTTGAGAAGATTAAAGCATTCACGTCTGATGACAGCATTACTCACCTTTATAATTTCTTACATGCAGATTTTGGTTGGATCTTTTGTGGGCATCTGTCTGCGGATGCCGCTTCCCAGTTCTGTCCCCATTTTTTATATGCGAGCTGATGCTGCTGGTGAACGTATTAGAAACAACAAAACTGGCGGTCCATCAAATTTTTGGATGTGATAACCTTTTAGGAGAAATTTTTGCCTAGGACTAGAACTCACGCAGATCAGCTGCCGGCCGAAGTACTGATAGCTGTTTTTGCTGACAGTCTACCTTTTTTGTACTTGTAGGATAAGGCCGCTTCACACGCTGTTTGGAATTGTCGAATACTGACATCGGTCGTACACATAAACCCATAAATCCCAAAATCTGTTGTACGGTTAACTTGTATATAAAGTTCGCATTGCACCATGGCTGTGCAGTTAACATATCTTTCGTGCAGACGTAGTAGGAAGTCCATCTCTCTCTCTCTGTCTCTGTGGCTAAATCGTTCCTCGGTTTCCTTGTATTCTTCTTCTATTCTGAAACTTTTGTTTGAGGACTTATGCTCGATCAATGTACTACCGACATAGCATCGGATAACAGGGGCATGACATTTAATTCATTTGCATCTCTGAACTGATTGAGAGGTGTGAAACGAGATGGAAATGTGTTATACCATTTGTTGCCATGTTAATCAGGGGAAGCTTATCAAGAAGTGCTCGCAATGTTGCTTGCGAGGGTAATGAGTTTATTCATTGCGGAAGAAAAATGGCAGTGTGAGCAAGATGCAGCATGTGAAGGAAGAATCAAGACTTTTAAAGAGAATGGTTCACAGGAATTGGCAGGGTTCCTGACTTATTGAAGACAGAGATGCATCAGAGAGATGTGGAATTGCTGTCACAAGAACTAGTTCTTGATCTCTCTGTACGAATCTTTCCTCTTCTTGTTTTGGGTTGGGTGGGAGGGGAGAGCCGCTTTGCATGAGGTGGAAAGCTTTCAAGTGCTTTGGGCATTGAATGAAAAATGATGGGGTCCTGAAAAGCAGAAGATGTTGTAGTAATGGAGAGATGCTTCGGAAAATTTTCCCTAATGCAGAAGATTTAGCTAAATCCTCATGCAAACTGGGCTTGAGCTAATGCTTTTGTTGGTTTACCTTTCATTTTTTTTTTTTATTTTGATTCAATCCATTTCCCTGTGCTTCTGGTTCTGCCGTTGCTAGGAGAACGTATTAGTCCCTGTAGTTTGGTTTCTAGATGAATGAATACAGGCTCATTTCCCACCCAAAAGAACAGTCAGAGGCATGTGGACTTTTGCAAGGATCTTCAAAGGTCCCTTCCAGTCTTTTAATATGTGGGCTTGTGGGTTGGCCTGTGCTTGTGTGTTGTTTTTGCCCTTTCAGTCGTTGGATATATTCTTTTTGAGCAGTGACTGATAAAATACATATTGGAATACACATCAGTAAGCATTTCACCTCCAATGGTGTGCTTGTTTCGCAAAAAACTCAATGATTAAGGAAAATGATTTCTCGGAAAGCATTTTTTAGAAATATAATTAGTTTTCCTTTAGTTGGTGATATATAATTAAAATATTTTTTTGATGTTTAGATTTCATTGGAAAATGATTTCAATATCATTACTTTATCTCAGAAAAAAAAAATCAAACTTTTAATAATTTTTATTTTTATTTTGAAAAAACGAATTTTTAATTTTTTAAAAATTTTCTTTTCTTTCTAAAAAATCTATTTTTTAATTTTTTAATTTTTTTTTCTCTTTTCTTTGCTTTCCTTTTCTTTCTCCTCTTTCCTCCACCGCGATCGACTGGCGACAGCCACAGGCGAGCACAAGCTCACTAGCCTTGACCTCAATCGAGATCACCTCGATGTGGCAAGCCGCAAGCTCGCCAGCCTCGGCCGAGCTCGGTTCGCCTAAATCTTTTAAAAATAATGAAAAAATATGATTTTTTGAAAATAAAATTATTAATTTTTTTAAATGTTTTATAAGAATAATTCCATTAATCAAGGACCTGCGCACTGTCTTTGTGGACTTGTGCCTAAGGGTTGGGGCTAGATCTCGAGCATTGGGATTGAGCATAGCCTTTGTGGACCTAAGTTCGAGTACCGAAGCATCAAGTACAAGCACAAGGGGTTCGAGCTCGGCCTTGATGGTCCTAGGCGTGGGCATCAGGGGCCTAGGCCCGAGCACGATGGTCCTGGGTTGGCCTCGATGAACTTGGGCTTGGCCGCCAACGACTTGGTCCTTGATGTCGGGACACCAAGAACTAAGGTCGAGGTTTTCGTGGTCAAGCATATAGTTTTAGATCCAAGTGCTGATACCTAGTCCGATTTTTTCAAAGAGAAAATCATTTCCTGAATGTAAGCTTTAGTAAGAAAGCCTTTTTTCATTGACTAGGAAAACATTTCTTTGTTGATTCGTTTTCCTAAGTGAGCCAAACGCTAGAAAATGAGGAAAATATTTTCCTCGAAACAAACGGACACTAAGGGTGCACTCGTTTCTCAGAAAATGAGCAATTCGTAAAACATTTTCTGAAAAATGATTACTTATATCGTTTAGAAAAATAGATAAATGAAAATTTTTTCATTGCCCACGAAAATAATTTGGCATAGATCATTATTGATGATGAATATACTTTCCGTTGACTAATTTTTCCAAACGATATAAATAATTATTTTTCAAAAAATGTTTTCTGAATAACTCATTTTTTGTGAAACGAGCACACTCACGAGGGCCCTTTTGGTTGATGCATTTTTCAGATTTCCTTTCTTGTGAAAAGGGAAAATTTCAAATCTGTACCCAAAGTGGGCTCATTTATCAAAAAGGGGTTCAAAGTGAATATGGTGCCAAATAAGGGCCTCAAGTAGAGATGGCCACGGGCCGGTTTTGGCCCGGAACCGGACCGGAACCGGGCCGGTCAAACCCGGGCCCGGCCCGTTGACCGGGCCCGCGGTTCGGAACTGGCCCGGAATCGCCGATTCTGGGCCTGGTTTCAAAAAAAAAAAAAAGCTGTAGCTGTGCAGCAGACCGGTGAGGGCTCGACCTCGCCCGACGTCGGCGAGGTCGAGGCCTCGCCCACCCCAGGCGAGGGCGGCCCTCGCCCGACGTCGACAAGGCCGGCCTCACCTAAGGCCGGTGGCCGGCCACCTCTGCAAACTGCAAACTGCAATGGGAAAATTTTAAAAAAAAAAAATACTGCCCCCGCAGCGGGCTTGCGGCCCATTGCCAAACGGGCAAAATTGCAACGGAAGCCCCAACGGGCAAAAAGTAAAAAAAAAAAAAAAGATAACCATTGCAAAATTGCAACGGTTATCTTCTGTTTTTTTTAATTCTAAAATTTCTTCTCAATTTTTTCTTATAAATTCTCTCAAATTCTCTCAATACTCACACAATTCTCTCAAATTCTCTTAAATTCTCTTCTCTCAAGTCTCAAATTTTCTCAATACTCGAAATTCTCTCCAATTGCCAATTCTCTTAAATTCTCTCAATTTTCTCAATTCACGCAATTCTTTCTTAATTCTCCCAATTAATCCGCTCAATTCTCTCAATCCACTCGAAAAATGGCAAGTGAAAGTCGAGTGCCAACTGGCAATATCGCGACGAAATCCCATCATTCTTTTGATCCTCGTGAATATGCAGATTTTCAAGATGATCAAATTAACATTTTTCCCGATGTGGAGCGCGTCCCGACTCAAGAAAGTTTTCATCCTCCTGGCGAAATATCTACAACAAAGGAAGCGGAACGGGAATTTACATCTGACATTTGGAATCACTTCACGAAAATTGAAAGGTTTGATATTGGTCAAAAAAGGTATGATATAATTTGTAAATATTGTGGGAAAATATATAAATATACAGGTGGACAAGGATATGGAACATTTAAACGACATCTTAGGAGCAAACATCCAACCGAAACGGGAATCGATATCGAGCAACAACAAATTTCCGGGTACGTCAATCCTAACACTTCCCCTTTATTTTGTTTTAATGACAAAACTTATAAGGAAGAATTAGGCAAATTTATTTCCGTTGAGCATTTAGCATTTAATTTTGGAGAAAGATTTGGTTTTAATGAATTTGTACAAAAAGCATGTGCTCCACAGGCAAAACGTGTTCCTAGAAATTCAACTAAACGAGTAATTAAAGATCTTTACAAAAATGGAAAAAAAATTTACAAAACTTTTTTATGCAATTTAATGGATACGTGCATATAGGTAGTGATATTTGGAGTGATCATTGGCAAAATCATTCTTACATGGGCATAACATGTCATTAGATAGATGACGAGTGGAGTATTTAAAAAAGAGTTATTGCACTTAGAGTTTTCGATGATAATCATACTGCAAATAATATTTATAGAATAATTAGACAAATTTTAGAAGAATATTATTTGCTTAACAAAATTTTTTCAATTGGTTTTGATAATGCCGCAGCAAATACCGCTTCAATTACCGATTTAGAAAATATTTGTAAACTCGCTTTTGACGAAAATTTTTTTCATGTTAGATGTGCTTGTCATGTTTTAAATTTATGTGTACAAGATGATTTGAAAACTCTTGATATTTTTCTTCAACCAATAAAAACGGCGATTCAATTTTTATGGAAACATTCCCAAAAAATGAAAGAATGGGGTAGATTTTGTAGAGAAAATGGCAAAAAGCCAAAAAGATTTCCAAGAGATGTTCCAACTCGTTGAAATTCTACTTTCCACTTGCTTAATGAATCTTTAACATATAAAGATTTATTATGTGCACTCGTTTCTAATTATATACCTCAGATTAATTTATACCCACAAGAGTGGAATATTTGCCAAAAAATTTTAGATGTTTTAAAGGTTTTTAATGATGTAACTTATACTTTGTCTGGTGTTTATTATCCTACTGCACATTTATTTTTAGTAGAGTGTACTAATATTGTCGGAATTTTTGATGAATGTGAAAATGATATTGAATTACAACATACTATAGTTGCAATGAAAATGAAGTGGCTACATTATTATAGAGAATTCCCATTATTTATTTAGTTGCTTGTGTTTTTGATTCGCGTTGCAAATTGGATGGCTTAAATGAATTTTTGCGTACGTATTATCAATGTTTACATTATGATGAGATAAATGTTACAGCCATAGTACGTGATGTTAAAAATATAGTAATAGAATTATATAATGAATTTTATACTAAATATAATTTAGGTGATATTATTGGATCTTCCCAATCTACGAAGATACAAAATGACAATACAGGTAAAATTAGTAGAGGGTACCAACTTTTATTACATAGACAAAAAAAATAAAAGGGAGCAATAGGAAATATTTCTGAATTAGAGACTTATCTAACTGTTTCATTTGAGTTTACTGAATCCGAAGGTGGTACAGATTTTTTAATTTTGGATTGGTGGAAGAGGCACGCAAGCCAATACCCAATCCTTTCTCTTATTGCAAAACAGATTTTTTCAACCCCTTGTTCCACAGTTGCGATCGAACAAGCATTCAGTGCCGGAGGTAATATTTTGGACGAACATCATTCAAGATTAGCTCCAGAATCAGTGGAGATGCAAGCTTGTGTTGCTGATTGGACGAAGGCTTAATACCGGCAACAAGAGATAGATCGGAATAATGAATCCGAATTCTTTAACGACGGAGATACTATCGCTACCGGTACTGGAACGGGTAGTGACGATTGAGGGTAAAAGAACTATTGGAGTTGGCAAATATTTCGGGAACCCTTATTTCTCATACCGGGTACGCCCACGTGAGCTTAGGGAAACCGAAGTATAATCCGACGACATGTGACATTTGGTCCCCTGCGCACGAAATACTTATGTTTTGGGATCATTTTAGGGCATATATATTGTACTCTTTTTTTTATAGATCGTTGTAACGAATTGTAACGTGCTTAATGATAATTTATTAAGTTCAAGCCCTCTCTTTCTCTCTTGTCTTTTTATCCCCAAATTTAATTACAATTTACATTTTAATTACAATTTATATTGAATAATGTTCCGTCACCAGAATAGTAATTTTTAAATTTTTTTTATTATTTTCTTTTCTGTTTTTTTTTCTTTTTCCTTTTTTTTTTCTTCATACTTCCTCCGCCGGCCCTAGCCGGGGCCGGCGGAGGAAGAAAAGAAAAAAAAGAAAAGGAAAAAGAAAAAAAAACAGATAAGTAAAATTCGGAACCGGCCCGGAACCGGTTCCAAACCGACCGGTTCAGAACCGAAACCGGCCCGGAACTGGCCGGTTCATACTTGGCCACGAACCGGAACCATCGGTTCCGAACCGTGGCCACCTCTAGCCTCAAGTGCCCAATTAGTCTCAAATAGGGGCCCGAAGTACTCAATTAGTCTCAAGTAAGGGCTTGAGTTCGTCGGCCGGTTAAATGCTCACCAGTTGGCAAGCATGTCATTGTTCCAGCGACCGGAACAAGGTCAATTTTGTCTTTTACTTTTTAATTTTTTTGATTCTTTTTTCCTTTTTTTGTTTATTTCTTTTCCTTTTCTTTTTCTTCTTCTTTTTGTTTTTTCCTCTTTTCCCGACGCCGGCAACCTTCGCCGGCCCTGGCTATGGCCGACGGAGGGAAAAGAGAAAAAAAAAGAAGAAGAAAAGGAAAAGGAAAAGAAATAAACTAAAAAAGGAAAAGAGAAACAAAAAAAAATTAAAAAGTAAAAGACGAAATTGCTCTTATTCTGATCGCCGGAATAGTGACGTGCTTGCCGGCTAGTGAGCATGTGACCGGCCGGTGAACTCAGGCTCTTACTTGAGACTAATTAGGCATTGCGGGCCCTTATTTGATATTGATTTGGCACTTTATTCTATTATTTGGTATTATGTCCACTTTGAATCCTTTTTTGAGAAAATGAGCTTATTTTGAGTACCGACTTGAAATTTTCTCCTGTGAAAATGAAGAAGAAAAAAATAATTTTTGATTTTTAATTTATTGGCTTAGAAGGCTTAGAAGGTAAAAGCGGAAACCTTTTTCCAATAAACTCCAGTGAGAAAAAGAAAGGGACAGTGAAAAAATCCCCAAAGAAAAATTAAACAAAAACTTGGTGACGTGAACACCACCCTGAGCCCTGAGAGGACACCTGGACATCAAGAACTGTTTCGTGTCAAAGTTCTCATGGAGAGTCACCGGTCACGCAGGCGTAATGATTAGGTCTTACTGTTTACTGGTGTCACCAGTACAATTAGAAACCCAAAAACTAGGAAAAACAAAGACAGAGACGTAAGAACTATGTCGCAGGGGGAGGTTACGGTGGCTGCAAGTGGAAGGAGGGCATGCATCTTTTACAGGTTGATGGTGGGCTCCCTCATCCATGAGAAGCAACTGGTAATCTTTGAACTGATCATCGTCACTCACCAGTCACCATGCTTGTTTTTGTGTCCTCTGCTTCTCAAGAAATGAACCCCACGCAAGCATTCCCTTGAGCAGAGGAATCTGTTCATGGCTGATTTTTCTTTTCTTTTCTTTTTCTTTAAGCATATTGAGTAAAAGAAATGACATTGGAGAAAAGATCATGCTGGTGAATGGTCACCTTGTTAAAGAACTGAAATTTTTCTGGGTCGAATGGTTAGGCAGCTGTTTCATGAATTTGAAAATGCTGGGAAAGGTCGAATGAGAGGCGACTGAACTTTGAGCCGTACGAATGGAAGGCCAAAAGTTGGGTCTTTTGACCCAATTAGTTGAACCCAACTTCCCGCAAAAGTTTGTCCCGGTACGAGCCGAGTTAGAGAATGACCCAATTTCACTTAAGATATCAATTGCATTTTTAATGTGGATTCTCTCTTTCATTCAGTGAGTGAAGAAGGGTCTCCAAGGGCTAATTTGGCCAATGTACTTATGTAGCATGTGGGCAGCTGTTTTAATCTGTTCCTTATACTTGCTAACGTTCTCCGTACTTATGGGGTTTATGAACTTCACTGGTAATTGAGCATCGGCATTTTGGCCCTCTGGTAATGATCAATTCAAGGAAGGATGCCACTAAATTTCTTTCAATCTGCAGGGGATTCCAAAAAAGTTTGCTCGGAAATATGGGGACGAACTTTCTGACGTCGTGAGGCTCGTCCCTTCCGATTCTAGTATCTGGTTAGTCGAGTTAAGAAAACATAACCGCAGATTATGGTTCCATGATGGTTGGCAGAGATTCCTGGAGCACCATTCCATTCATTCCGGTCAGTTTCTGATTTTCAAGTATGAAGGGGACTCCACATTTCATGTTTACATATATAATCTGACTGCTTCCTGGGAGAAGAATTCTCTCAATCCTCTTGGTAGCAAAGAATTTATTTCGAGTAAGCAATTTCCAACGCATAGGAAGAAAAATCAAGACATTGGCGATGTTGTCGAAATTAGAGACCTTTGCTGTGCATGCCCGATTTGTAGCTGTTCAAAGGACAAGTGTTTCCATGAATATCGGGGTCAGCAAATGACAAACAGGATTCATGTTGGTGTCAACATCATTAAGCCCGAGCCCAAAACTGATTGGGAGGTCTTCCATTGGGACAAGGGGGTACAAGTCAATGGAGTTGAGCTCCAAAGTACATTCGATGGAGTCGGGATAGATTGGTTGTCTCAGAGAAACAGATACCTGAAAAGGAGAAAGCAAATAAATGAATCTAGTAAGCACCATAATCTTGATACCTATGTCATTGCTTTATCCTATTTACTTTCTCTTTTCACATATGATGAAGGTGCAGATGAAAGTGAGCCGTCAGTGTTGAGGAAAAATGGTGATGAACTGCCTCCGGTTAAGTCATCCTATGGAAAATCTTCGAGGGAGTGGAATGCTGCAATCACTGAGGCAAGAGGCATGGCTATCCGTGCATCTCACATGTATGAGCCCAGTAATCCTTTCTTCCGAGTAATCATGCGACCATCTTATGTGAGAGGGAAATTTCTTGTGGTAAGTCCTCTCTGCTATGGTTTATTCTGATTTTTCCTTTTCAATTTAATCATTTGCAAAAAGAACATGACTAGCAAGACAACAACTATGCCTACATCCTCCATTATATCCACAGACAGGATTTCGTTATAATTTCAGTTCATGTTCACTGTGATACATACTGATCCTAAAAAAGCTCTTTTTCCCCCCTCATGAACAGACTGTGCCAACCTCTTTCGTTGGGATGCATCTAAAGGGAGACTCCAGAGACATCACTCTTCAGGTTTCTGATGGGAAGAAGCGGCGCGTTCGATGCCTTCTCTTCGATGGCAAAGGCAAGCTAAGCAGAGGTTGGCGTGAGTTTGTGGCGGACAATAAGCTGGAGATAGGAGATGTCTGCATCTTCGAAATGGTTCGTAGAGAAGACATTGTGCTTAAAGTAACCATATTTCGGGTTCCTGAGATTGGGTTGGGGCCTACTGTCGCACATCCTATTCAGTAGGAAGCTCTTCAGGGAAGCTGATGTTTAATAGTTCACAGGTAAATGAATTCCAGAAACTCGGTGAGCATCTCCTGGTTTCTGTGTTCCATTAGTTAATTTCTTCCATAAGACTGAAATTCGTATTGGTATATTGGAAGTGCTATGGGTAACGTATTCAAGCTTCTCCAACAAAACGAGGTTTTCAACCCCTGAAAGAGCCATATTAACTTTTGCCTGCATCGGCAGGTCATTCAGGCTTAGGTCAAGGAAAACTTGCCGGTTCTTATATTAATGGTTGAGAGACTTTGATTGATCCGTTTCAATTAGAATGCACAAATGCATGCCAGATTCCAATACCTTATTACTTGTCTTAGCAAAAGGAAAAAAAATGAACTATTTGCAAGAGCTCATTATTCTGACTTTGACCTTAATAATTGCCCAGTAAATATATATCGCTTCTTCAACGAATTAGAGGGTGAGCAATGCAATTCCCACTAAATCATTTTACAAGCATTGTGAGGTAAAGTTCCTTGTTTTGTCATGGGGATGCTAATGTCTGTGTTTTTGTACAGGAGTCGGCTGAATGTCTATGCTTCTAAGACACTTTCGGAGCCAGATTTTGACAAACCTTTTATGTACAGCGGGACTAATTTTTGGTAGTTAAAGTGGATGGCAATGCTCTGCTTGTCGACTGCGGTTGGCACTCAATGCCCTCGGGGAGTATTGCATTTTGTAGCGTGTAACGGCAGTACGTTCCATGGACCAAACTCAGCTGTGATTTTCTGGTCAAGAACGCTTGGGTTGTGGATGTCTGCAATGGCATTGTGCATAGAATGGCTGTTAAACATGTCTAGCTTCCTCCATCGCACAACGCTGGCTGTTGTAATTTTCATATAGCACGTGACGAACTGATTATGTGTTTTGCTAAGACGATTGGACGGCCGGTGGCGCTTGATCCTGTGTTCTTGTATGCTGCTGCTTGGAGAACGAACAAGAGTTCTCTAGTTTATATGGATCAGTTCTCTAGTTTATATGGATCGACCGTGCCGAGAGATTCTCCTTGCGGTCGGAGCAATGTCAGTTTAAGCCCGCACTAGCCGATCATAGGTTGGAGACATATGAACTTGCGTCTGTTCATCGGACTATGATTATGTCACACGCTAACAAGACATGCAATTCGAAATAGTTGTGGAACAAAACTTTTGGGCCGAGGAAATATCACTTCTCATTTTCTAATCTTGTTTTTTAAAATTTATTTTAGGATTTTCGCTCTACTTTTAAGTCATAAACCTTCGATTCTTTTTTTGGTTACAAGATGAGGCCAAAGCTTATGGAAAAACTAAAGTAGACTAAGGCTCCGTTCGTTTGCCGGAAAATATTTTCTTTTTGGAAAATATTTTCTCGGAAGTCATTTTCCTGAAAAATGTTTTCCTGGAACATAATTTTCTGGTGTTCAGCTAAAATTTGAAAAAGTTTTTGAAAATATTTTCTGGTGTTCGGCGATCGCCGATCCGGCGGCGGGTGGCGGCGGCGAGTGGCGGCGGCGGCGGGCGACCGGTGGCCGATGGCGGTGACTGGCGATGAACTTCCTCTTTCACGGAAAATATTTTCCCTTCTATGGGCAACTTTGCCTTGACTTTGGGGGAGAATGACTTTCTCTTTGTGAAAAGAGGAAGTTATTTTCCTCAAAATAATGAAGGATTTGGGGGTGGGGAAGGAAAATATTTTTCCACGGAAAACATTTTCCGCCCTCGAACACCGGAAAATGCGGAAAATGTTTTCCGGAAAAATATTTTTCCGGAAACGAACGGAGCCTAAAGTAGACGAGAAATAACACTACAATTTTACAAATGTACGATTATCAGTTAGTATATACATAATCATAGGATGAGAAAAGATATTAACAATGCGTGTTTCACTTTAAAATTATTAAATGTGCTTTTCTTATCATCCTTTCAAAAATTTTGAAATGTATTCGATGCGAATCATGGGATTGAAAACTAGTTAAAAAGTTGGGATTCAAGTCATTAAAAATATATTTCAATTGTCGCGACTTTCTGCCGTTGCGATCTTGAAGTTTTAATTGGGAGCGTAATTTTTTCCCAAAATTCAAAAGATCTGAATTATTCCTCATATTCTTTCGTCTTGTTTATTAATTTTGAAAGAACTTTTTTTGTAATTGTCAAGAGGATGGTAGGTGTTGCCAATCTGATTTTTTTTTTGTCGAAAAGAAATACTTAGCATTTACCGAACGACCAGAACATAATAAATCCCAAAAAACTTGAAGGGGATAAAAGGTCCAATTGCTAGGTAGGCTTCTATTTCTTTGGGCCTTGGCCACCCAATCTGCAAATTTGTTTGGCTCCCTACTGCAATGAGCCACACTAATATTTGAAAAGCTGGCTGACCGATCTAGCCCTTTACTAATAAGAGCGTCCACTTCCCAGGTCGACTGATCTAAGTGATAAGGGCGCTATTGCCAATCTGATTTGAATAACCATAAAATATGGAAAGTAGCTGTATTCCTTATATTGATAGGTGTTGGTCATTTATTCAAATAAGAGTTCGTCACTCACTCAAATATAGATGGGTATATTTAAATAGAAATTGAGATTTAAAATAAGAATTGATAACTTACTCAGTTGACGATCGTTAGGAGTAAGTAATTTACTCCGACATAAGTTCGTAGAGTTCGAAACTAAATTTTGGTCGTTTAAGATGATTTAGTAACTTATTCAAATATAAGTGCACAGCTAAATATTGAATATGAGCTGGTAACTTTACTCAAATAATAGTTGGCACTTTAATAGGAATTGATAACTTACTCAAATAAGGGTGAGCTCCGATAAGAGTTAATACTTTAATAGGAGTTGATAATTTTACTAAAATAAAAAGTGGTTATTTTAATAAGAGCCGATAAGCTACTCAAATGAAAATCGATAATAGCACTTTAGTACTCCATAACAACCGATTCTTGGGATGAAGGCTTGAGAAGTCGACAATTTACCCAGCTTGAAGCAAGACAAGTCATATTGAACATGCTTAGAGCAGCAGTCCAACGTACGGATCATGAATGCTTTTTAATAGTCATGTTCATTACAATGTTGTCTCATGGGTTCTCTATCCATTCAAGAGTAGTTTAGGTCTGTTCATTCCAATTACAGCCCAAAATTTTCAACTTGAATGCCCTAAACACCATACCAGTAAAATTTACAAAGATGGTGCTTAAATCAGAAAGTCTTCGCTATATATTTGCTCATTTTTGAGTGGACTGTTCTGCATTATATATACATTTACACACAGTATGCATCATACAACCAGTCCTCGTATACATTAATGTTAAATACTTCAAGACAGGCGATTGCGTGCGGTTTACAAAGTATCGCTACAAACATTTGACTGTCGTCGGAATTTTGCATCAAGCTTGGAAGGCAGCAGTTCCATTCCTTTCCAACTCCCGCTTTCTCGCTCTTTCCATCTTCCTCTTACGCCATTCCTCCAGAGCTATCATATAGACATCATATATTGGCGAAATGTTCTAGTCAGAGACGTTGATTTATGATAACAGAATATCATAGAAACCCTCAAAGATGTCGATATTCTATACCAGGAAAAGAAACTGATGGTTTCTGGAATTAACTAGATAGACTGGTATTGTTTCAAGGATTTAGATGCTCGCAAGGTGGAGGTAGAGAATTATGAAAGCAATTTGATAGGACTTTACAGAAAGCACATGCATATTAAAAAAAAACAGAATTAGACTGTATGCTGCATGACTACTATGGACCAGGGGCAGCAATATGTAGCAGGAAATCCGAAGTGAATATAATCACGCCGGGCTTGGGATAGCAAGATTAAATAACTATGATCCCACTGTAACCAACATGACCCACGAGGTTCAAAATGCACTTATGTCCCATTCAATCTCTTTCAAGAAGTTTCTCCTCAAGAAATGACCAATTATAAGATGCATGTACTTGTACAATTTGCCCCCCTCAAAACCACAACATATGTGGTTAATTTACATTTGTTGATGGATGACGTAGATCTTCAGTTTTAAGAGAGAGATTAGTAGCTCACAGTTTAAGATTAGATATTTTAGAAAATAAAGGACAAATACAACAAAATATGTTAAAAATAATAAGATCAACTGAGTTAATCACCATCAGATCAACTGGTATGCATGATAGAGAGCATTATGAGACCAGCGCACACAAGGAGAAATTTGATGCCAGCGAAAAATTGTAAACTGAATGGCAAACAAAAAGAACAATGGTAAACTTAAACTTAAACTATATCACCGATTCCAACATATTACTTAAACTTAAACTATATCACCGATTCCAACATATTGGGTGCATGCATGTACGAGAGAGAGAGAGAGAGAGAGAGAGAGAGAGAGAGAGAGAGAGAGAGAGAGAGAGAGATTCATCTACCTTTCACACTGGAAGCATCATTAAATGAACGGAAATCCTTTAACCGTTTGGAAAGATCAAGAGCAGCAGTCTGCTTTGGCTGGACCGTTTCGGGTTCAGTATAAGCTTCTTGCTGAATTTCTTTCACCTGAAAATGGAAACAGATGAATCTCAAACAAGGACCATTCAGTCAACTTGGAAAAACAATATGTATGCTTAACTACAATTAATTCAATTGCACAAACTGAAAATTCCGAAGTCAACTGACTGACAGCTCACATGTTTAAAGATGATCTCTAATCTGATTGCACTACAGAATAGAATGAACCATAAAACTTTGGATAGGAGTAGTAAAATTTAGCATTTCAATAATGAACATTACGTAGGAGAAAAGTACAGTTAGGGGGAAAAATCTTACTCTTTTTATCAATTCCAACGGCTGCATAGAAAGACGAATTTCTTCACATTCCTTTATATACCGGAGCATGGCTGTAAATCAGAGTATTAAATAATCAGCAGAAAAGCCACATCAGACTGATGAGTGTTCCACAAAAGGGAAAAAAAAACAGAAAAAGAGTGCCAAAACCAACATATATTGACAATCTGTTGTTCATGGTCCTGAATGTCGTGCTGAAAAAAAGATACATGCTAGTATAAGAAAACTGTTCCCTGGATTTGTAATATTTCATGCCATTTACACAACTACAGTTCCATTTTACAACCACCAAATGATTGCGGATTATTCGCTAATTGCCATTGCAACATCTAGAAAATCTAGTGATATTGAATTATAGACCATGGCTGCACAGATTGAGCGAAGCATGCCCTCCACGGGAAGTTTACACTCCACTGCCTAGAAAATCAGATAAAAAAATTGGAAAGAATCAAAGCACTAGCCAGAAGTTTGCTTAGGGAAAGATGATCTTCACGATTTAAGAGATCGAAAGACGGTAAATTAAACTGTACACAACAGTCTTGAGACAGCAAACATTGTAAGATCTTTCTCAAACTGAAAAGAAAATCCTTTTTAAATAAGCATCAACATTCAATACAGAGCAATCTACATGTAAATTCTGCTTGACATATAAAAAAATACATGCTGTGCATTCGAGACAAAAGCTACAGCTACTTCGATCTTTTCTTGTATTTGGGTCTACAGATTAAAGTAAAAATGCAGGAGCTGTGAGCAAAGCGATGGGAAAATCCGGCCATCGCATCTTTTTTGCGCCCACAGAGTAAGAGCCCCTGTATAAGGGCTTTGGGCTAAACATGCCTTTTGTCCAAGACAAGCACAAGAAAGAGATTCAAGGATCCCAGAAAAATTTCAGTGAACACTGAGCTCCTACTGAGTGCTATGAACATATAAATCAAAGACCCACATGCAATAGCACATCTTTTGCAACAGCGACGAGGCACAGACTGATAATGGTACGTACAAAAAGGGCAACCAATATCGAACAAGAGGCATAATCTTAATCGCCCCTCAAACAACAAACGAAGACCCGAGCTTACACTGATCAAATCGAGTCCCTTCGTCACAACAATTCAAAGCAAAACATCTAATCGAGCGCAGAGAGAGAGAGAGAGAGAGAGAGAGAGAGAGAGAGAGAGAGAGAGGGATAGGGACCAGAATTAGATCGAGCCGATCGCGAGGAAGCAGAGAAGGAGGTGAAGAAGCCCTGGAGCAAGAAGAGAGCGGCGACGACGTTGAGGAAGCAGACGAACAGGGTGGCGTTCCTGAAGGAGAATCTCATCCTCCACGGTTGCTGCATCTCCATATCACCCCGCCCCCTCTCTCCCTCCCTCTTAATAACCCATCAACGGCGCGACGACGAGGGTCCAAGAATCGCGCAAATCACGCCTCGGAACGGAGGTCAAACCTTGGAACTGCCCTCTGGCGTTTCGTGGAAGGAAGTGGCGTGGCGGAGGAGGAGGAGGAGGAGGGAAGAGGAGAGACGGAGACTACTTGGAAAGAGACGAGGCAGGGGTCAAAAAGTCAAGACAAGAGGACGAGATCATAGGCCTTTTTCATTCGAGCCATTATATCAAGTGCACACCTATTGCGCATACGAGCCTAGAACCATTTGGTAATGTTGCTATGTATGAATTGTTGGCATTGCTTTAGAGAGAGAGAGAGAGAGAGAGAGAGAGAGAGAGAGAGAGAGAGAGAGAGAGAGAGAGAGAGAGAGAGAGAGAGAGAGAGAGAGAGAGAGAGAGAGAGAGAGAGAGAGAGAGAGAGAGAGAGAGAGAGAGGGTCCGGTGCACTTAATTGTTTACACAAGCCGATATCATCGCCGTCGCCGCCGGTCCTGACTCTTTCGCTGCTGCACCCAGTTGGAGATTTCAATGGCAGGACCGGCGTAAATTTCTACCGGTGTCGGTTGAATAAGGGCCGATAGCATAGATGAATCCCGAACTTTGGTTAAATATGCAACGTCACCCCCTGAACTTTTAATTTGTTCGAAGTGATCCTTGAATTATAGGTAAATACTTAATGTAGCTCTTGAACTATATGGCAATATTTAAAATTTCAGGGATCACGTTAAATTTCGGACCAAAGTTCAAGAACCACATTAAATAAATTAAAAGTCCAAGGATCATATTGCATATTGGACTATAGTTTTAGGGACAACATTGAACAAATAAAAAGTTTAGGGAAACATTGCACATTTTGGCCAAAGTTCACGGGCCATATATGTCATTTTTCCATTGAATAAAAGCAACCACGTACAATAATACACAAGCAAGTGTTGCGAGCACAATGTATTTCACAAACCCGACTCCCAAAAATGTGCAAAACTACAGAAGACGAAATTAAGGACGAGGAATATAGCCACCGGGATACATCGTCGAGCAAGTCCTCATATAACAGTCTCTACAGCTTCTTGAGCCACCGCGCGACCTGGCCATCTTGCCATTGCCGCTCCCCGGCATCTAAAAGCACCGATCGAATGGTCTCGACGACGTCCTCAAGACTGTGGAGCACATTGCTGGTGCTGCGGAGTAGTTGGACCTTTTGATAGGTGACGGAACCGGCTAGCTTTGGTATTTCGGTAGCGAGGGCCAAAAACATTGGAACTGTTATGTTCATTGGGCGAATGTTAAACATCATTTTTGTTAAAGTAACTTTGAAACGTACGTACTATTACGTTAAAAATTTAATTATTTTGTTGTTGTGAGAATCGTATTACAAACCAGTAAAATTCGTAGTTTTGTTTTTTAAATATCACGCATAACAATTGAATATTATTTCACCTCGTGCTATCTAATGATAAACTAAAAGAATATCATATTTGTTTACATGGACATGAAGTGAGGTAGTTATATTTGCGAAATCTGGAATAAATGTTATAATTGACAGGTCAAACATATATTTGACTCACAAAAATGTATAAAATGAGTGAAAAAAGGAATTGTTTTCCTAAATACAATACGAAATGTGTATTATGCATGTACAATCCGTCTTACTCCAAAAGAATGAGTATTTTATCTTAAGTTCAACAGACGTGCGGGAGACAAAAGTTTTATTGAAAACCACATTCTTGATCTAATTAAGTGCCATGGAGCCTTATGGGAAGTTGACATATGGCCCATTAGATAGTTGCCAACTCACCTCACTTTGCGATTATTTGTTATTTCTTTTTTCCTTTCCATTTCTGAAAAATAACTTACTGTCAATATCATATTAGAAAGGTATTTACTATTTAGAATGCTCCTAAGCGATAGTGTTTTCGCGTACGTTGCCATAATGATAGTTAAGTTTTTTCATCTTCACAAACAAAAGCAAAGATACAAGCCATTCTTCAGTCGGAACTATGTGTGTATTCAAATGATAAGTACGGAATGCACAATCTTTTCCCAATCTACACCACTTTCTGTTTGGCACCTCTCTACCATAACAGGACACACAACGATTCTCAATTGCTTCAAGCAGGTGAGGAGGTGCATCCCATCAGGCAAATACGTTGAATCTAGGTAGTCAATAATATGAATTACTTGGAGCAGAGAGAAGAAATTGCCAATTCAGTCCCCAAACTCTTTACATTCTCATAGCGTGCAGCCACAAGAGCATATAGAGTGCTAACATGTTGAATCCCTTCGGGTAATGCCACTAGCTTCAGAAGTTTTAAGATAGTAAGATACAGAGTTTTGCAAGGGATCACCACTAGGTGCTGTGCTCATCATTGTGGCTCGACAAATTGAGTTATTTACATGCAAAAATCTCAAGGTATTGGAGCGAGGACAAGAGAGACTCCTTGGGTCGTCGCAACCACCGATACCCATGTTTTCAAGATTTCTATATAATGGAAGTAAAGTCTTGAGAATCGACTGCTTCATCTCCAATAAATTAAGAAGCCCCGGTACCTTTAATTTGGTGAGAGGGATTAATGTGGATATTGCTCTACTTCTGATGGACAATTTGGAACGGCCTTCACTTCTTGTTCATACAGCTTTGTGCTAACTCCATATAAGATCAAGTTTTCTATCCAACAACTTCGTGCTTTTGATTATGAAGTTTTGTGAGGGATCACCAGTAGGTGCCGTGCTCATCATCGTGGCTCGACAAATTGAGTTCTTTACTAGCAAAAATCTCGAGGTATTGAAGCAAGGACAGGTACTGCATGCCACGAGAGACCTCTTAGGTTGTCGTAGCTGCCAATGCCCATGTTTTCAAGATTACAATAGAATGGAGGTAAAGTCTTGAGAATCAAGTGCTCCATCTCCAATAGATTAAGAAGCCCCAGTTCCTTTAATTTAGAGGGAGGGATTAATATGGATACCAGTGCTGTTTCCAATGGACAATTTGGAATGGCCATCACTTGTTGTTCCAACAACTTCGTGCTAAATCCATTTAAGATAAAGTCTTCTATCCAAGGGAAAAGTGGCATAGAATTCAGGAGAGGACAATCCTCTGAATGCACAATTGGAAATGATGATTATGAACCATACCATGGATGATTGTGATCTGCTCCCATGAGTTGCCTTCTTCCCCACCATTCTTTTAGGTTGCGACAATTGAATAGGGATAGTGTCTCTGCATATGAGAAGGGGTATTCAATATTAGATTGCTTCAGGTCACTAGTCTTTTGAATGAACTCCAACTCATCCAAGTTTGCAAGAATCAACTTCCTTAGGAAAGGGATTTCACTCGGGAGTGGCAGGTACGTCCTTCCTCTGCATGCATTCAGTTAGAGTCCAACACTTAACAATGCCTAAACTTGGAAAAAATATCATGATATTCATTTGGAGATGGGTTCTATAAAGATGTTTTGCTCTTCAAAGAGAAAAATGTTCGAAGATTGGTATTTTCAAGTGGAGAGGTCACTTCTTATAGCGAGGATTGTTGTGAAGTAAATGATGCATGTTGAATTTCTCCTCCGATACTGCAACAAGTGGGCTTAGTTAAGAAAAGGAAGTTAGGCCCAAGTGCAAGTCTAAGCCCAAAGCCCTCAGCCCTCAGCCCACCCATCGTCGGCCCACATTCAAGCTTCTTTCTTCTTCATCGTGGAGAGTTGATCGTAAAAAAAAGAGGAGAAAGGGTTTCGTCACATGCAAGCACTAAGCGTCTCGATGAGTTGGATGGGCAATGGTTTCACTACATGCAAGCACTACGCATCTCGACGAGTTGGATTCCCTCCGTTTTCCAAAGCCCGGTAAGTGTTCACACCCTTTATTTATCTAATCAGAGAAATTCTTCAAACCAAGCCCCATTTTTGGATCCTTGTGAATTCTAAGTTGGTAGGTTAAATCTAGGAGTTGTTATGCTGAAAAATTATGAGGGATTAATAGTTTAAAATGTTGTGGAGCTATTCCACATTGTCTTTAATTTTTTATATTTTTTTCATTTCTTTTTTTATTGTCCATCAGAAATGCCATAATTTTCATACGACGCTTATTTTGGTTCCAAAACTTTTCGCTGGATTATTTAAGTACCAAATTGGAGAAAAATGATTACTTTAAGTGCCTCCAATGACAAATTCTGGCAAAAAGTCCTATGTGACTTTTTCAATAAAATCTTAATTCATAGGTGGCTTTTTTTTATAAGAAAAACAAGTCCAACTTGGACTATGACATGGCTTTCTATACTTAAATGACTTCGTATCCTCTTTAGATTGAATCTCTCTATCAAAATAAACAAATCTCTCTCTGTCATCGCTTCTTCTTCCTCACCCTTCCTTCCCTCATCTGCAAGCTCTTCGGCTTTGGCGTTGACCTCTCTTCTGCTCCCTACCATCAACACTGTCCCCGGCTCCAATGACCCCAACCTCACCTTCTGCAAGCACTAAGTGTCTCGATGAGTTGGAGGGGCAAGGGTTTCGTTACATGCAAGCACTAAGCGTCTCGACGAGTTGGATTCCTTCCGTTTTGCATAGCCCAATAAGTGTTCACACCCTTCATTCATCTAATCAGAGAAATTCTTCAAACTAAACCCCATTTTCGGTTCCTTGCGAATTCTAAGTTGGTGGGTTAAATCTAGGAGTTGTTAAGCTGAAAAATTATAGGAGATTAATAGTTTAAATTGTTGTGGAGCTGTTCTAAATTGACTTTAATTTTTTAATTTTTTTATTGTCCATAAGAAGTGCTATAATTTTCATACGATGCTTACTTTGATTCCAAAATTTTTCGTTGAATCACTTAAGTGTCAAATCGGAGAAAAACGATCACTTTAAGTGCCTCCAATGACAAATTTCGGCAAAAAGTCCTACGTGACCTTTTTACCAAAATCTTAACTCATACATGGCTTCTTTTTATAAAAAAAAACAAGTCCAACTTGGACTATGACACGGCCTTTCTATACCTAAACGACGCCGTATCCTCTTTAGATTGAATCTCTCTCTTAAAATAAACAAATCTCTTTCTATTATCACTTTTTCTTCCTCGCCATTCCTTCCATCACCTGCAAGCTCTTCGGCTTTGGTGTTGACTTCGCTCCCTCTCCCTACCATCGACACCATTCTCGGCTCCAATGACCCCGACCACGCCTCCTAGGTGTTCAGCCTCTTCGCCACTAATGTTGCCCTCATGAGATCGATTTTTGCTGTCGATCAGCTCAGCCTTGTGAAGTTCGTGCTCTCGAATGAGCGGCTGCTCGAGCAGGCTCGCTTCTTGCTTGACAACACCAAGGATGGCCGCGTGTTGGCTGAATGCTCTCTGTAGTCAAACCAAATTGCCTTCCCAATTAGAGTTGGAAGAATTTGGGGAAATTGCTTGATTTGTTCGAATTAAGGTTTATATTTGGGAAAATAATGTTGAACGATGCCGGTTAGGGCTATCAATACTGATTTAGAGCATAGGTTGAGCCATGTCAGCCAAAAAAATTGAAAAAATATTACCATGTCGAATTTCCAGCGTCCCAAATTAGCAATGGTAGTTAAATGATCTATCTTTTTAAAAGTGGCACTTAAAGTGATCTAACAAAAAATTTTGATACCAAAGTGAGTACCGTATCAAAGTTATAACACTTCTAGTATCCTTTACCCCAACTATTGATGATGTGGAAATAGCTCCACTCTCTATCAATCTTGCAACTTTTTTTTATCCTTCTTTCTCCTTCAAACCTCCTTCTCTATTCCCACGCCATTGCCTTCCTCTGCCATCGTTGCTCTGTCGTCATAGCCAACTTTTATCTCAGCAGTACGACACCACCACTTGTGTCACCCATTTCTCTCTCTCTAATCCTTTGATCTAAGGTTGATCTCAAATTTGAGGTCTTGATCTGAATTGATCTCTTAGACCTATCAAACGGGTGAGTTGGGTTGGGTTTGGATCGAGTCATAAATGGTCTAACCTAAATCGATCCATTAACCCGTTTATGACCCATTTATCGTAATGTAAGTTTCTCGACCTATGTTTGACCCATTTTGCCGAAACACTTTCATATTTAATCCAATCTAAGAAAACTTATTTCTTATGCTTCGTTTGTTTTGCAGAAAATGTTTTTCAGGAAATCATTTTCCAAATTGATAATATTTTCTGGTTTTTGGCTGAAACTTGAAATGAATTAGACAATATTTTCTGCCGTTTGTTATAGAAAATCTGATTTGATTTTTCTCTGTGCACTCCTTTTAATAATTTTTATTTTTTTAAAAATCAAAATTTTAAGCATTTTTATTTTTATTTTTCTTTTCTTTCTTTTTGTTTTCCCTTCTTCTTCGGCTGGTCTTCGACCATGGTGACGGCCGGCGATTGGCGATAGGCGAGCTCAAGCCTCGCCATAGGCCTATGAGGTTCAAGCTCACTCGATTTTGGTGAGCTGAGCCTCGCCAGCCTTGGGCAAGGCTCCACCTCGCCAGATTCGACGAGGTCGAGCTCACTTGAGGCTGGTGAGCTTGAGTCCTGCTAGCGATAGACATCGATAGCCTCGCCAGTTGTCGGTTGTCACCGTGGCTAGCTACCGGCTGAGGAAGAAGGAAAAAGAAAAAGAAAGAAAAGAAAAAAAAGGGAAGAAAAAAAAGAAAACAAAAGGAAAAATAAAAAAAGGAAAAGAAAAAGATTTATAATTTCTATTTTAAAAAAAAATTGTAAGGGTGAAGAGGGAGAGAGAGTGTGTGTGAGCCTAGTCGGTTGGAAATAATTTTTAAACTTGACCTATTTAGACCCATTTATTTCAGGTTTTAAATTTTAAAACCCATTTAATGTAGGCTTTTTAAATTGAAGTGACCCATATTGTAACGCCTTGAATCTACACTGTGTAATATTGTTCGCTTTGGGTCCACTGACCATCACGGCTTTAAAACGCGTTACACAGATTTAAAACCCCAAGCGGTATAAGCTAGCCTGGAACTTCTCCCTTAGGCTACGTGGGACAAGAGAGGTACCCCACTTTTTTGTGCACATTCGGTGTAGCGGCGCGAACGCACCGCCATCCCTCCCTCCCTCCTCCCCGTGCTCTGCCGCTTAGCTTGGGCCGTCACACTCCCCACCCCTTATGAGCACAGTGCCCTCGCTGTGGGCCCACATACGGTCGGGAGTCGGCTCTGATACCACTTGTAACACCTCGGGTATACATTGTATAATATTATCTACTTTGGGCTCACTGACCCTCACGGCTTTAAAACGCGTTACACAGATATAGATACCCAAGCCTTATAAGTTAGCCCGGAACCTTCCCCCTAGGCGATGTGGGACAAGAGAGGTACCCCACTTTCCTGCGCACGTTCGGGGTAGTGGCGCAAACGCACTGCCATCCCTCCTCCCCGCGCTCCGCCGCTTGGCTATGGCCGTCACACATATATGACCCGTTTATTTTTTAAAGGGATCATATATGGGTTTAAGACCCATTTTGTTCAGTCTACGATCTACAATCTATCTCGATAGTCTATATAATTAGGAATTGGAATGGAACCTATCTTTTATCACATCTGACTATGTTTCATAGAAAAATTGAGTTGAGAATTACACGGAGTAGATTATTTAAGCATATTTTCAGATAAATTTACCAGCGTAAAATTTTCATTTTTTTCTTTGTTTGATAAACGTGTCATTTCTATGTATAATCTACCTTATTTTAAAGACAATTAAGGATTAGATTGACAAATTATTAGGTTAAGTTGTCCATCAACAAAATACAACAGCAATCCCAATCAAAGTAACTTGAAAAAACCATACATACACGACCCACGTGAACTAATAAAAACACATGAGAATAAAACATTATAATAGTGGATGATCAGTGAAGATGATTGATGGGAATGAGGAACTTAAGAAAATATTACAAAAGTTAATGTAAAGAATTGCAAAAGACGAGAAGAAGAAGAGGAGTGTAGCCATAATCTCCTTGCTACTGCAAGAGAAGTAAAATATATCTATATAAAGTTGCAAAGATAATAAAAAAGAAGCCAAGTCACCACAAGAAAGAAGGTGGCATACTTGATGTGATTTTCTTCAAAAGCATGATGCAAATGACAGAGGACTTGGTTAAGAGAGAAAGAGCTGATCTTCAGACCGGGCTCGTTTTGCGCGTCAGATGTTGGTCATTCCCGCATATCGACAGGGGAATACAGATCCCGGAAAGGATGGCATTTCATTCCCGTTCCCTGGTAATATGTGCTGCCACATAACCGGATCGATCGTAATTAATGACTCATTCTCGTTCCCTTCCTAGACTTCCCTTACCAAACAAGGTCTAACGTTGCCTCAGGTTGCGCGCAGAGAGAGAGAGAGAGAGAGAGAGAGAGAGAGAGGTTATGGGGTCCTAGGATTTTGAGGTGACTAGACAAGGTCCAAGGATCTCTATCGTTTTGCAATGCGTGGTGACTTTCTATCTGGTACCTATCCTCATGGATGGATCTTCTGTATATGTAGTGTGGAGACAACGAAGCGTCATTTATGCTCCTTAAAGCCAAAAAAAAGATAAATAATAAGGGAAATGAAGAAAACACAAACAACAACCATAAAGCCTAATACTACATGCGGAGCATAATTTTGTATGTCAACGTGCGCAAACAAACATAGATCAAGACAGCCTCATATTACCTGTCACCTTCCCCTCATCTCTTCCCCCCCACCCACAAAAAAAGCACTCCTTCAATCTCGTTGTGGCAGTTTCTTGTTGCGTTATTGATGAAATTAGCAGCAGCAGCCGACGACCGCCACCATGGAAGTTGGTCCCCCGACGACGGCCCCACGGAAAATAATGGTGGTCGCAGACCCCACCCACGAGTCTGCTGCAGCGCTCCAATACACCCTGTCACATGGCTTGGTCGAGCGTGATGAGCTGATCCTCCTCCATGTCGAAAACCCTAGTTCATGGAGGACCACGCTCTCGACGCTCTTCAAGAGGCCGAGCTATGTGGCCACAGGGAATAGCCAAAGGGGCAGCAGTCGCGGGGCATCAATGGATCAGAATGTACGCGGCGGTGATGGTGGCGGAGCTGGGGGATTGGAGGTGGATTTTCTTGAAGAAATGAAGCATGCGTGCGAGGCGGTGCAGCCGAACATTGGGGTGCGCACAGCAAGAGTAGAACTGGAAGGTAATAAGGATAAGGCTTCAGCTATTCTCTCACAATGCACATCACATGAGATTGACGTTCTCATCGTTGGGCAGCGCCGGAGTTTATCCACAGCAATTTTAGGGTAAGATCAGTTGTCTCTCTCTTTCGGACATGTTATTGTTAGGGTACTTTCAAGATTGAGCAGATACCGAGACGATTTTGATGATGATAATGTGCAATTTGCGTGTGCTCGTACCTTCTTTACAATTTCATATTGAGTTTGGTTAAGGACATGAATTCCGATTTCTTTTAGGCTCTTGTTGCATGTTAATTAGACCTTTTCTATGGAGTCATTGACCCATTGCTCTTTCAAACCATATTTCCAAAAGCTGATACAATGTTATCGTGAAGTATGAAGATTCTTGCATCAATATGTCCGTTTCACACATTCAGTGATTGGAAAAGCCATCCACTAGTTGTTAAAACAATTTATTGTATTGTACTTTACCTCTTGAGTCTGTTGCATTATTGCAATTTATTTGAAGAAATGATCTTTACAGCTAGGGTTAAATTTATTGTGTGATTTCTGAGGTGGAAAGTGCAATGGATATTTAGTCGATCTAGTAAACGTCATGACTCAAAAAGAGTTTAATCAGGGCAAATATCGCTTTCAGATTTAAATAAGCTGTTCTGCCTCAAATTGCAATTGGAGTTTGCTGTCTGAGTAATTGATCCTGTTTTGTCTATAAGATAAACAACTTAAGCTCATATACTTCTTTTACAACACGAGTTATACCCTTTACTCGAATAATGCACGCAAACTGTTTAGCCATAGATAGAAAGATAATGCTTATGTATTAAATATGTTCTATATATACAAGACGTCACGACCATAATGGAACAACAATGTGGAGCTCATACGTATCCACTTTCTTCAAGCTCCTTGTTCTTTTTGGGTTTGTTTTTCACTTCATTTCTCTTGATGTGGACACACTGGGTTAATAAATTCACATTCAGAGCTTAATTCATCTTTAAAGATTCTGGCTCATTAATAATTGCATAAATTTCATCTATATGTCTGCAAAATCCACATGCTTTGAACATTCAAATGCAAGCACAAGATATGTCGAGCTTATCGCTAAAGATGTGATTACCAGTGATGTCATTATTATGGTCCCTGCTGTTATTGCTTGTTCTGTTGCCTTTTGAAGCTCCTCTAATTCGAACAGATATGTAGGAGACGCGGAGGGTCAATGATAGGCACTAGAATGACAGACATGGCAGAGTATTTGATAGAGAACAGCAAGTGCACCTGTGTTGCGGTTCAAAAGAAGGGTCAAAATGGAGGTTACCTTCTCAACACCAAGACATACAGAAACTTCTGGCTCTTGGCATGATGATGATGATCCACCTGTGCTTTTGTGTTCACAAAGTGTCTCTTGCTTCAACCAAATGATCGCATTCAAGAGCCTAAGAAACCACAATTCAAGCCTTCCAACCCAAATCTGCCTTGTAGCCCCTTGAGCTGAAAGGAAATCTTTTTGGCATACCAGTGGAGATCAGAAATGTTAGAGCAATCTCCAAACAACTTCCTTGTAGTAGTGAAAACTTTGTGAAATTGTGTATTTCTCCGCCTGATTCCACCACCTCATTACTGCTGTAAATACCAGAGACATGGCTGGCTCCTAGGGAACCAGTCTTTTTAATAAAGAAAACCGCAGATTTTCTTTCTTTTGATCATACGCTTTCGCGGAGGAATTTGTCGCTGGGAAGAAATACTACTAATTTTCTTCACAAGCGATAGAAAGAAAGTAATAAAAGTGACCGTGGAGTGATATCCTAGACATGGTCTTTGCTTTGAACAGAGACTAATTTCCTTCGGTTCTTCCATATTAGGGATTCGGGACAAACCATGATTGCTGAGTATAGTCTGAAATTCTCTGTCACTCTAAAAAAAAATGTTAGTCAATTATTGAAACAGTCAATACTTTTTTTAAGTGTCGGTAATTTCACATAAAAGACGGTCAACTCGTTGGTAGGATCCTAAAATAGATGCTGGTAAACAGAATAACTGGTATTTTTAAACAAATAAACATTGGTACATGGACTTGGAAAAGAGTTGTGATTTTATATAACATTTGGTAACTTCAACAGCGTTAATAAGCTGTTCAAATAAACATTGGTAAATTGTTTAAAACAATTGGTAATTTTGAAATAGTCAAATAAAGGTTGGTAACTGATTCAAATGAGAGTTGATAAGTTTATTTAGAAGATGTGGTAATTTTGAAAAGGATTGCAATTTCTCATAAAAGTCAATAATTTAATCCCCTAGCAAGCTCCCAAACATGATGATGGTAAACTGCACAAATAGATGTTATCAACTGACTCGAATAAGAGTCAGTTATTTCATAACGGCAACATAAGCAAATAATTATTCGTATATTATTGAAACAGTCAGTAATTTTGAAACATTCAAATGAAAGTTAATAAGTGAAATAAAAAAGAGTTGGTAATTTCAAATAACATTTAGTGACTATAACACGCTGGTAAGATATCTATAAAAATGATTGTTAAGTTATTGGAATAGTTGGTAATTTCAAAACAATGAATAAAAGTTATTAAGTGGGTAAACTCATATAAAAATTGGTAACTTAAGTTTCACAAATAAATTTTGACAAATTATTGCACTAATTGAAAAGATTGTAATTTTGTATCACAATTAGTAAATTTAATGCATTAGAAAGAATATTGATAAATTATTGTAAAAGTTGGTACTTTTCAAACAATCAAATAAATGTTAGTCACAAAAAGTTGGTAATTTTATATAAGAGCTACTACGTTAGTACCGCTTAGTTTCGAAAATAAGCATTGTAGATTATTTGAATAGTTAATAAGAGTTGGTAATTTGGTTTAAGCATTAATTATGACATCCAGAAATTTCTACATTAATGAATAGTATGTAGGAAATGTATGTGATAAATATCAACGGTTGGAAATTCTAGTCAGATTTTAACATGGTTGCAGCTGAAGACCGCCATTGCATTTTCCATGTCCGTAGATTTCAGAAAGTGATTCCCTTCGTGTCACGTCCCGAACTCCACGGCACGCGACATCCCTACCTCGGTCGATAAACTGCGACGTCCCAAGAATCGTCGCCGACCCACGCCCATTAGAGATCAAGCACAAGCGGAAGTAATAAATAAACCAACCCAGACAACTACCATTATGAGCCAAGGATAGCCATACATCAAACACTTACGTAGAAAATAATTACACATTTATATTACTATTAAAAACTATTTGTACAATATTTACAAGTACAAACAAAAAGGCACACACGATCAATAGCCACTTGGTCAAAAAGGGATAAGTGGCTAGGGAGGTCAGGCTAAAACTTGGGAAGAGGGCTACAGTCCAAAAAGTAGCGGCTCTCACTACTAGCTAAGGACACTGGACGACCCTATGGCTCCCAGTCAGGATCGGACGACTCGGTGGAATCGTCTGACAACTCCTCGGAGGCGTTCTCACTAGACCCTGACTCCTCCGAATCCATGGCCTGTGCTCGCTCATCCTCGGAGTCCGGCTCCAACTCTGGATCTAAGTAGAGTCCTAACCCGTCATTTACTCCTATTTCCTCATCGGACCCTACCTCAGCGACCTCTCCAATTTCTTCCTCATCGTCTATGTCCATGTCCTCAAACTCCTCTTTTTCGTCTTCGAGCTGATCAGGATCTTCGGCGATTACTTGAGGCTCCCCCTGCATGGGCTCATCCACGCCATTTACGTCATACAGATCCTGAGAATTGATTATCTCACCATCAGCCATTCGTGGAATCATCAATCCATCTTGGTTAATCGGCACATCAAAAGTCTTAAGGGGTTGTTCGAGGTTGCTGTCTGCGTCTCGCAAGCACCAGGCCACGTACTCCTGGGTCTGATGAAAATACTCTCCTACGTTTACGAACACCACGGATCTATATCTCACATAGGATTCCCCATTTCCTACGGGGTATGTACTGGTATACTGGTGTATCTGTACAGATATTCCAAAAAGCGGCGGATTCGGCATCTTTATAGCTGGGGGTCTGAAAAGTTTCGGTTTACACAACCGTGAGACGAATCTCAGTGAGTTCAACCCCTAAATCTAGGCTAGGCTAGCATGCAATCTCCTGACCGGAAATAAATATTTAAAACCATAATGCAACAACAATCAAATAATTCTCTGACCCTGCAAGTTAGACAGTTCAATATATAATAATCACGACATATACGTGGCATACATTATCACACGTACGCCAATCACATGCTCATGCACCGGGTCTCACACACTCTCATGCCAATCTATGCATGTTTATGCATGCAAATGTCGTCGACATATCACGTGCATTACCCGGCCCACTGGCCCACACTGGCACATTGGCAATCGCCCAATTTATTATTTATTACGACTCGAGTCAACAACATTCACGGCCCGGTGCGTCTAGCCTGCTTCAAAGTACATGAGGCGTAGCAACCGATCTGGCCCAGTATCTTTAGCCTGCTTCAAAGTGCATGAGGCGCAACACTGATTTCCTTATGAACCAGAGCCTGCTTCAAAGTGCATGAGGATAGTCGTCTTTCGGACGTACCGGGCATCGTCCTGCTTCAAAGTGCATGAGGACGGTATCGACCCGAAGGTCACGACCCGAAGGTCACGACCCGAAGGTCCTTAGGTGATCACACAACTCATTATTATCTGAACCTAGTGTAAAATGCTTTAGGTTATTTTAGGTTATCACAAGCTCATGGCAGGCACGCATTCTCGCACAATTTCATTACATGCCTCACTCTTGGCATACACAATGCGTGTCCATGTTATGCAATGTAATGCACCACGAGTGTCACGCCCCGAACCCCCATCGAGCTCGCGACATCCCCTGCTCCGGTCGAATTTGTGCGACGTCCCAGGAACGTCGCCAACCCAACCCAAACATCAGTGCCACAAGCGGAAGCAAACAACAAAACCCCGGACAAATAATGACGACAACGGGGTAGAACAACAGAACAATCCAGCAACTACATATTCATACAACACCAAATATATAAACATCATATTACAGACATATACAGCAAACCAACATCCGAAATCACCGTCATAAAAAAACATCAGGGTCTGGTTAACTTAACTTCCCTATGGGTCAACCCGATTTACACAACCCCTAAAATACCCTAGAGAAAAACCTAAGGATCGACTTCTTCCATTCTGCTTCTGAATCTCTGGCTTGAACCTTCGGAACTCACCTACAGCTCTACTAGGCACCAAAGTCAGCTTCCCGGGTTTACGACTGGGGGTCTGAAAGTGGCGGTTATACAGCCGTGAGACGAATCTTAATAAGTGTACAACCCCAAACCCCACGTAGGTTCTCACGTACCGCTAGACGAAACATGCATAACACACAACAATCAACCAAACTAGCAACCACACGCGACCCTACCTGGAATCCATCATGCACGTCCATGCACGTTAGTCAACCACACAGCCAGTATACCATAGAAATACATCACAGCCACGCGCGTGCCCCGATTATAGAGCAAAATTCACTTGGGCACGTCCCATACCATGCCTAGCAGTTTTTATCCCATAATCGAGTATCACACCACGCGATACAAACACACTCGCACCCCAACTCACACCACACGTCACTTTCTTAATTTCACTCGTCCCGCCAATTCTTGCTCATTCTCAACCTTTCCACCACTACCGTGCCCGCGTAAAACGTATCAGGCCAACGGGCTTCTGACCTCGTCAGGCATCGTCACCCTGTCGGGCCGGGCATCGTTACCTCGTCAAGGACGGCATCGTCCCGCGTAAACGAACACGCCTCAGGACGGAATCCTACACACTTTCCTTCTACTGTGCCCGCGTAAAACGCATCAGGCTAACAGTCTTCTGACCACGTCAGGCATCGACACCTCGTCAGGCCGGGCATCGTCATCTCGTCAGGGACGGCATCGTCCCGCGTAAACGTACATGCCTCAGGACGGATCCTTTCCAACCAATCCTACATTTCCGTATCCTCATTCCACTCAAACCATATTTACACATGGCCAACAAACGCACGGCCAAACATGCACACCTCACACACACATTTCACAATTTCACATTCTCGTCACACGAACACATCACCCAATCACATTCTTGGCACGCGAATTCAATGCGCAATCACCCACCACACCTCACAGCCACACAATCACACATATAAGCTCATTCAAGCATCAAACTACCCGTCAAAATGCCACGATAACACCGAATAATTCTCGAGAGAGAAAAACCGAGAATATGTAAAATCGGGTCTAAACTGGGCAGTTTACACAGTGACCGAAATCCCAACAAAATAAATAGTAAACGAACTCCAAAAATTCTAAATTTTGGATATGTCATAAAAAACATCTTGATCAACATTTCTTATGAGAACACGAAATCCGGTTCAATCTGCAACCATGCCTTTTTGTTCCTCGAAGTCATACCAAAATCTGTTTGCTCTAACAGACTGTTTTGTCCTCAAAATACATTTATTTCAACACCCAAATCACCTTGAAAATATTTGAAATTTTTATATGTTATAGCCATAAATGTCCCCAACAATTTTCGTGAGGGAAGTATTTTTAAAATAGGTCTGGAAAAATTTATAAAAATTCGAACAGACCCGAAGGTCGGGTGAACAGTAAATTGGGCAGTTTTATTTTGGTCCAAAGATGGACTTCCGAATGGCATCAAATGATTTCCAAAAATTTCAAAATTAAATTATGTTATACTTCAAGATGTTGGAAACAACTTTGATGAAGAACACTTCCTTAAATTCGGGCCACACAAGTCATAGTAAAAATAACAAAAACCAGCGACGCAGCAGCAACCTAACTGGAAATCAGCCAACACACACTACCGAGCAAACCAGCCACTAAATTCACCCTAAACCGAGCCCTAAACAAGCCTAACAATACCCGAGGTCCTAGGTGACATTTGGGGAGGTCACTTACCTAAGAAAGGCGAGAAGAACGGGCTGAAACGGGCGGAACAGCAGCAGCCGCAGTGATGGGAGGAACAAAGATGAAGAGAGAGAGAGAGAGAGAGAGAGAGAGAGAGAGAGAGAGGAGGCTGATCGTGAGGGTTCTGGCCAGAATGAGGGGGAGGAGAGAGAGAGGGGTCAGAAATAGTGGGCTGGTGGGGACACGTGTCGGTGATCCGTGATTTTTCCCAAAATACCCTTGATCCAATGGTCATTGTTTGTCTTTATCCAATAATTCAAGGGCAAAGTGGTAATTCAATAATTTCAATTTCTTTTTCACTTATTTTAGTCATCAATTATTGCTCAAAATTGTCCAAAATTCGGAATTACCAATACAGGGTCCAGAGGTAAAATGGTAATTTTCCGGTCCCGGGGCGAAATTCCAATTTTCGCACATACGGGTTCCATATGTGCGTGGCCAACATAATGTGGTGTCGGAATCGCGAAATTCATCACGCAAGCCCTTGAAAATTGACGGCAAAGTTCCGAGAATAAAATAATATTATTTTTTCAATTTTTGTCGAAATTCCAATTTTTGACTGAAACCACTCTAAATGTCCGTGGCCACCCCAAAATGGCATCGGCCTCGAAAAATAACCTCAAACGACCTCAGAATCGACATCGGGGTCTAGAGGGGCAAAATCGTAATTTTTCCGATCCCAAACCAAAATCCATTTTTTTGCAGAAATGGGTAGCCCCAAGGTTGGCCAAGCCAAAAACATCATCGACCGCTTAAAATTGTCACCTTCAAAATTCTCGATTCCCGGACCCGAATTCCAAGAAATGACTAAAATTGAGCAATCGCGACTTTAGCTTATCTCTGGCTAACGGGTGGCTCATTGGAATTACGCGCTCTCGACCCGTGACCGACACTAAGTCAAATCACGTTTAAGTTTGCTCAAACCAAGGCGATTTCGATTGTCATATAATTGCGAGGGTCTGTCACTAGTGCTCTTTGGACACTATCAATCAAATAGATCGGTCTCGGTTGGCTCAAAATATTCCCTCGTCAATCGATATGGTCGAAGATCGAACCAATGTCAAGTTCTTTGGTCGTGCGAACTCAATCCCGTATTGGCCTTACCCCTAAGGTTAGCATCCCGAGAATGCGCGGGTCTCGGGTGAGATCTCACTATAGTGCATTGATCAATTTCATTTTTTAAATCTCGGGAAAAGGATCGAAAATTCAGACTATTACAACGAGCACCAATATCATTCAAACACTCAATATCACAACACATGCTCAATTGGCCCAATTAATACCGTGTGGCCTAACGTGCGAATCACAAATCAACAATTAATTTCAAACCAATCATTGGCCAATTGCACTCCACATAATTCAGCCACACGACATGCGACATGGCAGTACGAAATCAATCACAATTAAGCACAAATTACGTACAACCAGTCAACCCGGACATACACGGTAATTTCACCAACAAGTTCCTAAATTGGTCATTCAACCCTATTAATCTCCCCAATTAAATTCTCATTGGTCCACTACATTTTTCCCGATAATAATTTCTATAAGTCGGTACACTAATTTTATTTTCTGCCAGTACTAGCATTCCTAAACCAGTCTAGAAAAATGCACTATCAGTCCTAATCCGGGTTTAGGAATTTTACTCACTTAATCCAAGGTCACGATGACGAGGAACGGTGGCCGATTACTGGTGAACAGTAGAACCGGCGGCAGCGTTCCTGGCGACGGCGTACGGACGACGTATGGTCAGCTGTACGGTACACCGTACGGACACTATGCGGCCGGCGACATACGACGACATACGAACAGGCTGGAGGTCACAGTGGCAGCAACTGGGCCGATCGAGCTCCGGCGTGGCGGCGGTGGTAAGGCTCCGGCGCGGCGGCGGTCCTATTCCGGGAGAGAAAAAGGGAGAGAAAGAGAGAGAAAGGGAGAGACAAAAGGGTCGGACAGGGGCAAGGCTGAGGCTAGGGGCTGAGGTGGTCGACGGGGCGGCGGCGCTTCGGTGGCCGGCGGCGCTTCGGTGGCCGGCGGCTTGCTTCGGCAAGGCCAAACCAAGAGAGAAAATGAGAGAGGGAGTGATCTACGGGAGGGAGAGGGGCTGTTCTGGCCAAATGAGGGTGAGAGGAGAGAGAGAGAGTCTTATCTTGATCAAACACTAGGGGCTAGGGGTGCCAAGTGTCAAAGATCTAGCAAAAATGATCATTTTACCCCTCATCCAAGGGCCACCATTAAACCTTATCCAATAATTCAAGGGCATTTTGGTCCTTTGCTGCAATAATTAGGATAAGTCCAATTTTAATTAATTTCCTTAATTATCCCCCAAAATTCGGAATCAAAAATAGCCCAAGGGCAAAACCGTCATTTTTTCGGTCCCGGGGCGAACTTCCATTTTTCACCCGTACCAACCCTCCATATGCGTGGCCAACATAATGTGGTGTCGGAATCGCGAAATTCATCGCGCAAGCCCTCGAAAATCCGCGTCAAAGTTTGACGGGCAAAATCGTAAATTTTTCCAATTTTTGTCGAAATTCCAATTTTTGGCCATAACCACTCCTGGTATGTGTGGCCACCCAAAAATGGCGTCGACCTCGAAAAATAACCTCATTTGGTCTCTAAAAGCAACGCGGGCGTTTCGAGGGGCAAAATCGTAATTTTTCACCCCCGGACCGAAATTTTAATTTTTATTCGTACTAACTCCAAACGTGTGTGGTCAGCGTAATATGACATCAGATTCCCAAAAACAGTCTCTTAAGCCTTCGAAAATAGACATAGAAATCCGGGCCCAATTCCGTGAACAAGACTCGCTAAACTTTCAATTTCAGAGTCTCTCACTAACGGGCGGCAGTTTAGAGGTTACGCATATCGACCTAGGGCTATCTGTATCCTAATGGTCTCGATTATTGAGAGAATGAGAAATTATCACTAGTTCCAGAGGTCACGATCGTTCGATTCAAGTTCAGGACTGGTTGGTCACGTGTACTTTCGGTCTTGCAGAATCACCTGCGTCCCTATTGTACATCGTAGGCTTTGGCCAAACCAAATCCATTACCTTTTCCTACGATCGGCCCACGTTGGCCCAAAATATTCCTCAGCATCTCTCGTGATTGGTGTCTGTTTCACGATAGGGTCCCCGGTCTACGTACCGTTTTCTAGTTAGCCATACCCCATTGGTTAGTATCCTGAGAGTGATCAGCTTTGGGCGAGACTTACTAAAATGAAATGCGAAATAATATTAGTTTTATTTATCCCGGAATTACATCGAAATTCGGGTTGTTACACTTCGGGTTAAATTAATGAATATTTATTTTTGGGTTGATTATCTAGAGTAGTGATAAAGCATGTAACACCACATTGGTTATTAACAGAGACTGATACGCTCCAAGTTTACATATCGGATAAGTGGTAGTTGGGGAATTTACTGAGTTGAGTCCCTCCTAACGTTCAGTAATTTTTGCTGAACATTTTGGTTGTTTCAAAATATTTTTCTGACTTATCAGTGTTTAAGATGGATACGGATTTTTTTGTTTACGTACGAATTTCCTAGATATTTTGGCAACTTATCAAAATATCTACTTTGGAACCATAAAGTTGAGCCATTTGTCACCTTCTAAATTGACTGATTCAATTTCAACCAAGTATTTTTAAACCAAGTAATTATTACTTTTAACCCTTGGTTAATTGTTCTAATCCTTTTGTACTTCATGTAAGTTCTAAATATATCCCCCTTGGTCTTGTAGTTTCATCTCCGAAATGCTTCAAGTCTTCAATCTCTCTCTCTCTCTCTCTCTCTCTCTCTCTCTCTCTCTCTCTCTCTCGACTTTCCAAATCTTTCTAGTTAAAGCATGAGTCTCACGTTAATATTTCTAAAGCTTCTAGTTCGATATTTCAAGAGTTTACCAAGTGAATTTTTGGGCTTCCTCTTCCATTTTATCAAACTAGTTTTGTTAAAAGATTTATAGCTAATAATCTTTGTTCTTGTTTAATTTGCTTTGAAGGTAATTAAACCTTTGATTTTTGCTTAAGCCTTTTATTCGAGGTGAGTGAAACTCTAGAGATGAAGTTAGATTGATATACCTGGTGCTTCGGACTTGGTTGTTTGATGGTTGTTAGTTTTAGTACGATCTTTGACGTTAAGTGTGAGAAAGTTTCGTTGATTTCATGTTGATTTGTCATGCTTATTTGACTTGAATTGACTTCCCAAAAGACATGGCAATATATTGGGTGAGAAAAGGGTAAAGACATAGAATTTGGACTTGAGACAGATACTCATGAAATTCTAACTAAGTGTTGCTCGACTAAATTAAATTGTTGTCAATTCTTCGATTTTTATCGAGATACCAAATTCTGTTTTAAGTTGTTGATTTTCCAACTATTGTGTAAAATTTACCTTTTACTGATTCATGTTATTCCATTGATTTCGATCACCTCACTGATTTTAAATATTTTACTGATTTCTCATGCCAAACCGGTTTTTTGACCAATTTATCAATATTAACAAATTGACTAATTATCAAGATGTTGATTTTCAAAAGGTCGTTCCCAAAGTGGTCGATTTTCGAATACTTGTTGATTTCTAACTTGTCTTTTTCTAACGATAACACTAAGTTATCAATTTACTAGTTAAGTGTTGTCGATTAATCTTGTGAATCAATTCTTCGAGTTGTTGATGTTCACGTCGTCGATTATTTGGTTTGTTGATGTTCACATTGCTAATTCTTTGGGTATGTTATCATTGCTTACATGAGAAATGAGAAGAGTGTGTTCTTATTCTTATGTAAATGATGCATGGAAAAGACGTGGCGTTTGTATTTCGGTAATGATTTACATAAGATGATGTCGCGTACTGAATATTGATTTTGAGAATGGTTATGAAATAATAATAAATGGGTGTTGAATTCATTGTTGATATCGGAAGATCCCAAGATTTGAATGTGCACTATTGTTATGTGATTATATATGAAGAGTATTATGCCATGTTCCGTCGCCCATGTATTAGTGGGGGACGATGCCTCGGAGTTGAGGAGTCCCATGTGTTGGGATGCCCGGAAGTGTTCCCAATGCCTTAGAGTAGACATGACCCTATGTGTTGGGATGCCTTGGGAGTGTTCGAGACACCTTAGAGTGGAAATACCCCGTGTGTCAAGATTCCCAAAGTTGGGATGCCCCGGGAGTTGGGATGAAATGAGATGAAATAATGCATATGATGCTTGACTATGTGCACACGTGTCTATTAACGAACCAAATGTTGGTAACAATGGATCACAATACCTTATGCCATCCGCTTGCAATGAAGTGAATACTCTTATGCAGTATTGTTCATCGATTTCATTGGCATATGTGATAGGAAGAATAGTGCATTTATTCTTTCAATTGCCTCCTGGAATTGTTTTGTTCTAGTCTTGATTTAACATTGCTTGTGTTTACCAGGTTGAGCAGTGATGTGATCTTCAACCTTAGACTTAGAGATTTCAGTTACTGAGCTATGGCTTACCCTTTATTTTCAGATTTGTTGGATGGATCACTCTCCTTCACTGTAGTTTGGAGTTACTGTCGAGGTGTGTACCTAAATCGGCGATAGTATATGCTAAGCGTAGTCCCACTGTATGAGTCAACGGGGAGTTTGTTGGACTACTTAGGGATTTCGATGGTCCCCTTGGTTTCGATGGCCATTTGTTGGACTACTTAGGGATTTCGATGGTCCTCTTGGTTTCGATGGCAATGGTTTGTCGATGGGTGAGGTTATTGATCTATAGCAAATAACTTGACCTTTGTACAGACACGTTTTTGGGTGTAGGAGGTTGATAGGCGACCCTGACCTTTCCCAAGACTTATGTATTTTGTGTCTTGCTTAGATGTTGTATAAAGATAGTGTCTACTAATGTTTTATAAAGAAGAAGAATTTGTAATACTTATTAAATTCATGTGATTTCGTGTAAGGGATATTGTGAAAATTTTTGAGCTTCCGCATGCTATTAATAACTAGAAAGATAAAATTAGAAAGGCATGTGTCGCACATGATGTTATGAGGTGTCACATTAATTACTCGAACACGTTGGTAATCTTTGCATATACACAATTGTAAGTTACTGGAATAGTTTTCAAAATAACTGAATGGAAGTTAGTAAGGACTCAATTAAGGGTTTGTATAGCTAAAATTAGTTGGTAACTCAATCGGAGCTAAGTTGGTAAAATACTCAAATTACAATTGGTAAATTTGCATGAGAGTTAGTAACTTTCACACATTGGCACAATCCGAAAATAAATAGTGCTAAATTGTGACAACGGTTAGTAATTTAAAATAATCAAAGAAAAGTTGATAATTGACTCAAATAATATTTTCCGAGTTAAAATTAGTTGGTAACTTAGCATGAAAAAAGTTTGTAAATCATTCAAATTAAGATTGGTACATTCATAAAAAGTTAATAATTGTGACGTGGTGGCATGTCACTCAAGTAAATATGAAACGATATGAAACCAGCTGGTAATATTAGAAGTATAAATAGATGTAGGTACTTATCAAAACCTATTGGTAACTTACTAGCAATTATGCCAATTATGATACTTATGGTATGCCAATTTCATCTCTTTAAATCCTAAGGCTTGCACAAGACATACCATTAAGGATATCGTTAATTCTGCCAATTTCCCTTCAACGGAAAGTTTACATGGGAAACTTTTTTACTAACTTTTCTACCCTGTGATGTAAACGTTTTTACTAACTTTTCTACCCTGTAGCATCACATATAAAAAGGCTGAAAATTTTCTAAATATAAAGGACCTGAAAGTTTAAAGGACAAAGGCTGAAAATTTTCTAAATAAAAAGGACTTGAAAGTTTAAAGGACAAAAGGAGAGAGAGAGAGAGAGAGAGAGAGAGAGAGAGAGAGAGAGAGAGAGAGAGAGAGAGAGAGAGAGAGAGAGAGAGAGAGAGAGAGAGAGAGAGAGAGAGAGAGAGAGAGAGAGAGAGAGAGAGAGAGAGAGAGAGAGAGAGAGAGAGAGAGAGAGAGAGAGATAAGACAGTGTGGCCCCTGAGCAGAGAGAGAGAGAGAGAGAGAGAGAGAGAGAGAGAGAGGGACATCTTGGAGTGATGGGTTTCGGGAGAGAGAGAGAGAGAGAGAGAGAGAGAGAGAGAGAGAGAGAGAGGGACATCTTGGAGTGATGGGTTTCGGGAGAGAGAGAGAAAAAGAAGTAGAGAGAGAGAGAGAGAGAGAGAGAGAGAGAGAGAGAGAGAGAGAGGACATCTTGGAGTGATGGGTTTCGGGTTGGACGATTCCCAACCTAAAATGGAGAACCGTATGTAATCCTCGTATTGACACCTAAGGTTTTGTCCAAAGAACTTCACATTTCATAAGTGGACCAAGGTGATTTTCGGCAAACTCTACTTTGCTTGAATTTGATTGGTGGACTAAGTATGATAAGTTAGTAAATATCATACTTATTATTTGCCAATTATGTATGTCTCGAAGATTTTTATTCACATTTTATAAAATTAAGGTATCAAATTTGTCGATATAGTTGGAGTTTTTTCCTTGACAAAAAATTTATGTTGCATTTTTGCATTTCGCATTTAGGAGATATGTTGGAATATTGTTTTAGAGTTGCATTGCAATCAACACGTCTCTATATTAGAGATGCATTCGCTCGCATTATATGACATTAGCATCTCATAATAAGCTCCATTCACATGTTACTATCTATTTAGATGTTTACTACAGTCATGAGCACGATGTCTTATTGACCAGGCATATGAGAAGATTATGCACACCCGAGAGATCCTAGGCACGCTAGGGAAGCGAAAATTAGGAGAATATATCGAGAGACAAAGGGGGTCACAAGCATTGAAAAACCTTCATTGTTGAACCTTCAACATCCACTATATTTGGTCTTTCTCATGATCGTTGCGCCTAATTTATCCATAAAGGATTTAACCACCATCTGTCGTTTCATTCTAAGAGAAAGTCTTGCCAAAATCACGGCAACCTTGGAAAGAGGGAGCAGGTTCCATGAGAAATCAAGAGGGTGGCTGAATGTTGGGGGATTTATGGGTTGGTTTCAATGGACTAATAGAGGAATTGAAAAGAAAAAGGAAGAAAGGATGGAAGTCGCGGACAATGAAAGAGGGAAAGAGAGAGAAATTGACTCGCGTTTTGGAAAGTAAAGAGAGAGAGTCAGGTCCGATGGAGAGATTTCGGGGAAAGAATAAACGGACGATTGGACCAAGGTTGAAAAAGAATGGAACAAGAGAAATCTGGTCATAGAAAGACTCAGCAAGGTGCGCCTCTCGCTTTGGCATGGTAAGGGAGAGTTTTCGCAATCATCAGTCACCACCATCTCTACTGCACATGCACGCACGGCCGTCTGACAAAGAGGGGGAGAGCCTCGCGAACGAGCATTCGGCCATAGACACGCGGATTCTCATGCAGCATGTGTGAGTGGCTGGAAAAAAAGAGAGAAAGTAGTCGGTGGTTGCTAAGTGCCACGTCATAGGCTGACATGGCATGCAAATTCTTTTTAAACCCAATCATAAATTAACACGTGACAATGACATGGACAAATAAAAAAAAATTAAAAATATTTCCGGATTTTTCCCTCGCTTCCTCTCCTCCTCCATTCACGGCGAGCTCTCCTTCAGCCACAACCGCGCGTTCACACACATCGCCGGCTGCCGTGGACCTCCAACGACCTGCCTCTGCTTTTTTCATTTATTTATGCCTTTTGAGTAGAGGTGGCCACGGTTCGGAACCAGCGGTTCCGGTTCGTGGCCAAGTATGAACCGGAACCGCCGGCCGGTTCCGGTTCAGGTTCGGAACCGGTTCCGGTTCATAATTTTACTTTTTTTTTCCTTTTCTTTTTTTTTCTTTTCTTGCTCCGTCGGCCCCGGCTAGGGCCGGCGGAGGTGGCCGGCCTCAGGCGAGGCCGCCCTCGCCGGCGTCGGGCGAGGGCGGCCTCGCCTGAGGCCGGCCACCTCCGCCGGCCGGCTATGGTCGGCGGAGGAAGTTTGAACTTTTGAAGAAAATAAAAAAAAAAAGAAAAGGAAAAATAAAAAAAAATAGAAAAGAAAAAACAGAAAAGAAAAAATTAAAAAAATTAATGTTTCGGTGACGGAACATTATTCAATATAAATTGTAATTAAAATGTAAATTGTAATTAAATTTGGAGACAAAAAGACAAGAGAGAAAGAGAGGGCTTGAACTTAATAAATTATCATTAAGCACGTTACAATTCGTTACAACGATCTATAAAAAAAAGGAACACAATATATATGCCCTAAAATGATCCCAAAACCTAAGCATTCCGTGCGCAGGGGACCAGAGGTCACATGTCGTCGGATTATACTTCGGTTTTCCTAAGCTCACGTGGGCGTACCCGGTATGAGAAACAAGGGTTCCCGAAATATTTGCCAACTCCAATAGTTCTTTTACCCTTAATTGTCACTACCCGTTCCAGTACCGGTAGCGGTAGTATCTCCGTCGTTAAAGAATTCGGATTCATTATTCCGATCTATCTCTTGTTGCCGGTATTGAGCCTTCGTCCAATCAGTAACACAAGCTTGAATCTCCATTGATTCTGGAGCTAATCTTGAACGATGTTCGTCCAAAATATTACCTCCGGCACTGAATGCTTGTTCGACCGCAATTATGGAACAAGGGGTTGAAAAAATCTGTTTTGCAATAAGAGAAAGGATTGGGTATTGGCTTGCGTGTCTCTTCCACCAATCCAAAATTAAAAAATCTGTACCACCTTCGGATTCAGTAAACTCAAATGAAACGGTTAGATAAATCTCTAATTCAGAAATATTTCCTATTACTCCTTTTTTTTTTTGTCTATGTAATAAAAGTTGGTACCCTCTACTAATTTTACCTGTACTGTCATTTTATATCTCCGTAGATTGAGAAGATCCAATAATATCACCTAAATTATATTTAGTATAAAATTCATTATATAATTCTATTACTACGTTTTTAACATCACGTACTATGGTTGTAATATTTATCTCATCATAATGTAAACATTGATAATACGTACGCAAAAATTCATTTAAGCCATCCAATTTGCAACGTGGATAAAAAACATAAGCAACTAAATAAATAATGGGAATTTCTCTATAATAATGTAGCCACTTCATTTTCATTGCAACTATAGTATGTTGTAATTCAACATCATTTTCACATTCATAAAAAATTCCGACAATATAAGTACACTCTAAACAACTAAATAAATAATGGGAATTTGCAATGCGGATAAAAAACATAAGCAATTAAATAAATAATGGGAATTTCTCTATAATAATATAGCCACTTCATTTTCATTGCAACTATAGTATGTTGTAATTCAACATCATTTTCACATTCATCAAAAATTCCGACAATATAAGTACACTCTACTAAAAATAAATGTGTAGTAGGATAATAAATACTGGACAAAGTATAAGTTGCATCATTAAAAACCTTTAAAACATCTAAAATTTTTTGGCAAATATCCCACTCTTGCGGGTGTAAATTAATCTGAGGTATATTATTAGAAATGAATGCACATAATAAATCTTTATATGCTAAAGATTCATTAAGCAAGTGGAAAGTAGAATTCCAACGAGTTGGAACATCTCTTGGAAATCTTTTTGGCTTTTTGCCTTTTTCTCTACGGAATCTACCCAATTCTTTCATTTTTTGGGGATGTTTCCATAAAAATTGAATCGCCGTTTTTATTGGTTGAAGAAAAATATCAAGAGTTTTCAAACCATCTTGTACACATAAATTTAAAACATGACAAGCACATCTAACGTGAAAAGATTTTCCACCAAAAGCGGGTTTACAAATATTTTCTAAATCGGTAATTGAAGCGGTATTTGCTGCGGCATTATCAAAATCAATTGAAAAAATTTTGTTAAGCAAATAATATTCTTCTAAAATTTGCCTAATTATTCTATAAATATTATTTTCCGTATGATTATCATCGAAAACTCTAAATGCAATAACTCTTTTTTGAATACTCCACTCGTCATCTATCCAATGACATGTTATGCCCATGTAAGAATGATTTTTCCAATGATCACTCCAAATATCACTACCTATATGCACGTATCCATTAAATTGCATAAAAAATTTTTGTAAATCTTTTTTTCCATTTTTGTAAAGATCTTTAATTACTCGTTTAATTGAATTTCTAGGAACACGTTTTGCTTGTGGAGCACATGCTTTTTGTACAAATTCATTAAAATCAAATCTTTCTCCAAAATTAAATGCTAAATGCTCAACGGAAATAAATTTGCCTAATTCTTCCTTATAAGTTTTGTCATTAAAACGAAATAAAGGGGAAGTGTTAGGATTGACGTACCCGGAAATTTGTTGTTGCCCGATATCGATTCCCGTTTCGGTTGGATGTTTGCTCCTAAAATGTCGTTTAAATGTTCCATATCCTTGTCCACCTGTATATTTATATATATTTTTCACAATATTTACAAATTATATCATACCTTTTTTTACCAATATCAAACCTTTCAATTTTCATGAAGTGATTCCAAATGTCAGATGTAAATTCCCGTTCCGCTTCCTTTGTTGTAGATATTTCGGCAGGAGGATGAAAACTTTCTTGAGTCGGGACGCGCTCCACATCGGGAAAAATGTTGATTTCATCATCTTGAAAATTTGCATATTCACGAGGATCAAAATAATGATGGGATTCCGTCGCGATATTCTTACATTTGCCAGTTGGCACTCGACTTTCACTTGCCATTTTTCGAGTGGATTGAGAGAATTGAGCGGATTAATTGGGAGAATTAAGAAAGAATTGCGTGGATTGAGAAAATTGAGAGAATTTAAGAGAATTTGAGAGAATTTCGAGTATTAAGAAAATTTGAGACTTGAGAGAAGAGAATTTGAGAGAATTTGAGAGAATTGTGAGTATTGAGAGAATTTGAGAGAATTTATAAGAAAAAATTGAGAAAAAATTTAGAATTAAAAAAAAAAGAAAAGATAACCGTTGCAATTTTGCAACGGTTATCTTTTTTTTTTTTTTTGCCCGTTTGGGGCGTTGGCCGTTGCCAGGGGAGCCTTTAGGCTGCCCTAGCAACGGGCCGCAAGCCCGCTGCGGCGCTGCCCGTAGCAGGGCCTGCAGACATGCTGGCCCTGCTGCGGGGGCATTTTTTTTTTTAAAATTTTCCCGTTGCGGAGGTCGCCAGCCAGGCCTCAGGCGAGGCCGCCCTCGCCGGCGTCGGGCGAGGGCCGCCCTCGCCTGGGCTGGGCGAGGCTGGCCTCGCCAGATCGGGCGAGGGCTCGACCTCGCCGGCGTTGGGCAAGGCCGACCTCGCCTGCAACTAACACCAGCGAGGTCGAGCCTCGCCAGATCTGGCGAGGGTTCGACCTCGCCGGCGTCGGGCGAGGCCGGCGAGGTCGAACCCTCGCCACTCGCCAGATTTGGCGAGGCTTGACCTCGCCGGCGTTGGGCGAGGCCGTCCTCGCCAGTTGCTGGCGAGGTCGAGCCCTCGCCGGTCTGCTACACAGCTGTAGCTTTTTTTTTTTGTGTGGAACCGGGCCCATAGGCCACGAGCCAGTTCCGGTTCCGAACCGCGGGCCCGGTCAACGGGCCGGGCCCAGATTTGACCGGGCCAGTTCTGGTCCGGTTCCGGGCCAAAACCGGCCCGTGGCCACCTCTACTTTTTAGCATCCAGTCTCCGGCAGCGATGGACCACTGGCGAGCAGCCTCCATTGTTTTTCTTTTTTGCTTTTTAAGGCCATGGACGACAAAGGCTTGCGGCCGTGGACAGCAGCGTCACCGGCCATGGACGAGCCAGTCTCACAAGCGATGCCGACGCTCGTCCATGGGTGTAGTTCGGCTAGATCTGGAGCAGCGCGCAGATACAGTTCTGGAAATCTAGGCGCTCGCGGCCAAGCTTCCGTCGTCGGCGTCATCTAGATCTGAAATCTTGGCCGTGAACCAAGGTTGGTTTTACTCTCCATAGATCTGGAAATCGTCGACGATCGTCTATTGACGCCGACAGCGGAGCCTTGGCCGCGAGCGAAGGCCGCTTTACTCTTCGTGGACGAAGGCTGCTTCATGCAGTGGGAAGCTTTACTGCAACCGCTGCCCTTACCACAAAAGGTAAACCGCTTCGAATCCTTGAGCCCACAAGAGGTACAAACAAATTGAAGACCAGCAAAACAGTATCATGCTTTTCAACAAGGAAGACGACGAGTTTGAGAGCCCTAGATGAATTCGGCGGTGGGGGACCGAGCGCACCATTGTGGATGGAGGAGAGCTCGCCGTGAATGGAGGAGGAGAGGAAGAGAGAGAAAAAAATCTAGATAAATTTTTATTTTTTTACATTTATCCACGTCACTATCCCGTGTCAATTTATGATTGGGTTTTGCCAAAAATGCACGCAACGTCAACTTATGATGTGGCACTTAGCAACCACAGAATACTTTCTTGGACAAATACGGAAAAAGAATCATGGCGTTTTGGGGTTCTTTTTTTCAGTGTTTGACATATTTTCCTCGTGTGGAACCCACTTGGCAAGATAGCGCCATGTGTGCTTGAAGTGCATTAATAAATGCCATGTCACCATTTTTCGCCACTCAAATGAGATGGAATTAACATATATACTTGATTGTACCAATTAGTTAAGTATTATAATTCAATTGTATTTTTTGAAAATTTTATGATTTGATTATACTTTCACTACAAGTTTTAAATACTGATACACTTATCCTTTTTGTTATCTTAAATATAACCAAATATCATAATATTAGAAATCTTTCGAGCACAAATTTTTCTAATGTTGTAGATTTTATGATTTCCAATTTTTACATGGATATTAATGCAAACAGGAACCACTAGGAACTATAGACCACACACAAGCATCACATCGAAAATAATCTCTAAACCAAACATATATATTAAAGTAGTGAGACTCCCTAGGCCATTGCATGATGCAAAAAAGTGACATCAAAAAGTCTAGGATGGAAGCTAAAACTCTAGAATCACGGCTCCGGTAAATTGTTGTATATTTGGACTTTAGTTTCGATCAAACTACTTTTGGAGCTAGCATGTCGGAAGACAAGAACAATTATGAACACTAGAGGTGGCAAATTGTTGGGTTGGATTGGATTTGGATGGGTCATAAATGAATTCAGCCCAAACCCATCCGTTTAAATAATTTAGATGGCTTCAAGACAGTGGTTCAAGTGTTGCCTCAATATGCCATGTCTATTTTTAAAATCCCAATATCGATTTGCCAAGCCATTGAAAGGCGAATAGCTTCATTTTGGTGGAAAAATAGTCAATCAAAAACAGGACTACATTGGAGAAAATGGGAATTACTGAAACAACGAAAAGACTCAGGAGGAATGGGATTTAGAGATCTTACATCCTACAATAGAGCTATGCTTGGTAAACAAGCATGGAGACTTTCACAGAATACATCTTCTTTATGGTGTAAGATTCTAAAAGGAATCTACTTCCCTCATGGCTCATTTTGGAATGCTGAAAACGGATCCCGACCCTCTTGGGGTTGGCAAAGCATCCTATTGGGTAGAGAAACTATTTCACCTTCAGTAATGTGGTCAGTGGGTAATGGAGAGAGTATTAATATAAGAGAAGACAAATGGCTTAAGAGAGGAATCATTGGCGGACCCGCGAATTGTGGTGAACCCACACGAGTTTCTGAACTGATTCTAAAAGAGGAAGATAAATGGGATGAACAATCTCTTCGTAGACTGTTTGATGAACAAATTGTTAGCAAAATTCTAGCAACTCCTTTGAAAAGCCAAGACACACGAGACAAGTTGGTGTGGACAGGTTCAGAAAATGGTCATTTCACAGTTAAGAGTGCCTATAACAAGGATCGACAAGTTGTTTTGCAGAATACAGGAGAGCGTTCATCAACATCGTTTCAGCCACCCCGGGAGTTGTGGAACAGAATTTGGCATATGAAAACCCCCTCGGAAGTCAGAATCTTTTTGTGGAGTTTATGTCAAAATGCAATCTCAACCAAGGCAAATTTATGTAGAAGGAATATATTACCTGAAGATTTATGCCCATTTTGCAAATCTGAACCTGAGACGATAGAGCATTTGTTTTTGCTTTCACCCTGGACCTTACAGATCTGGGCGAATCCTGTATTAAAAATTAAAATCTCATGAGTAGGCTTGTCAAGAATTGAAGAGTGGTTACTGAAATTCAGAGACAGAGTAGAAAACAAACCGTCCTTTGAGATTGTTGCAGGAGTCCTCTAGTTTATATGGAGGGCAAGAAACGATTTCATTTTTCGGAACCGACGCCCAAATCCAGAATTTCTCGTGGAATCAGCACAGAATATGCTCAGTAATTGGTGGAAATGGAACGGCAAAGAAAAGGAACCCATAGCAGGAGAAGAAGCCCTACCTCGACGCTGGACGCCTCCAAAGATCGGAACTTTAAAGGCAAATGTTGACGGATCCTTCGTCGAGGGGTCGAATGTAGGAGCTTTCGCCTGTGTCGTCCGAGACGTGACTGGAATTTTGGTGGATGGAGTAGCGGATCTGGCCCCGGTATCGTCTGCAATACACGCCGAAACCCTAGGGCTGCTTGCAGCTCTCTCTCCTCGAAGTGAAAAGAGACGAAGAGATTGTACTAGAGTCTGACTGTTTGACTTTAGTTAACTCAGTGAATAGTTCAGATCATGGAATTTGGGAAGTAGACGCACTTATCTTAGAAGTCAGGCAGGTCATGGGCCAGTTCAAGAATATCACTTTAGCCCACTGTACTAGAGAGTCTAATAGAGTAGCTGACTGGATTAGCAAAGCTCATAGATTGAATGTTCTACCTTCTAATTGGGTAGCCCAACCTCCCCATCTCCTTTGGGATTTACTCTGTTTTGATGCCTCTGTAGTGGGCCATGGAAATTGAGACTTTCGGTTTCAATAAAATTTTGTTTCGACCAAAAAAAAAAAACTTAGATGGCTCGTATCCAATCGAATCCATACCCAACGCAAACCCACCCATATAACTCGTAATTTTTTTTTAACTATACCAATTAAGCTTTTAACAAATTTAAAATAATAAAAATTGATAAAAAGTAAAGATGCAATCCACCCTTCCTCCGTCAGCTAAGGAATGAGCATCGCCTCCGCCTCTTTCTCCGCCGCTGGCACCATCACAGCACCCTAGCCACCACCCCCTTCGTCTGCAGGTACGTGAAGGCGTCCCTCCCAACGAACTCCCACTTCTCATCACCTTGAACCAACGCTCCGGCCGGAACTCCAACGAGTCTTTTCCCTTTCCCCACATCTCCTTCAGCCTCCCCGTCATGTACGGATGGTACTGTCATCCACCGCGCAAGGCAAAAGAAGCGTCGAAGGGTAAGGCTGAGGGGGTGAGCTGGAGGCGTCCTAAGCTAGGTTAGAGGAAGAGAAGACGGCGAGCGCAGGGAACAAAGAGGGAGAGAGAAGAGAAGTTTGAACCATATTTTAAATGGGTTCATTTTAGAACCCATTTATTTTAGGCTTTTCATTTTAGAACCCATTCTTATTAGGCTCTTCAAATTTAAGGTCCACGTATGATCCATTCAAACTATTTTGGGTGATAAATGGGTTTAAGACCAATTCAGAAAAGTGCGCTGTTCAATTGTAGGGGCGTTATGTTTACAGTTTCCAATAAGAAGGGAAAAAGGTGTGATTATACCATTTTAATTTGAGTAGTATCTTACTTTTTCGGATTATAGAATTTTAAGTTTGCTTCTCTTAGCAAGAGGACATATTATTAACTAGATTAGTCTATATAAGAGATGATTGGTAATATATATTGTGATTTAAGTCATTCTAAGTTAAATTTCGTTACTTTTCAAGTTCTGGTACGAATCAACCTCTAATCTCTTTGACCAAATTCGTTCATGAATATTTTCATCTTCGAGGAAAAAACAAAAGAGAAAAGGATGAGATAGTAGTGTAAATTTGCTATCTCAACAACCACAAAAACTATAGAGAGAGAATCACGGAACAAAATTGGAAAATGCACGTAGTGTTGCTTAATTAAAATATAGGCATCTAAGACAAAAGAAAATTTTTTTCTTTACAGGGTTGTGTATGCAGCCACTTATGGGGTGGACACACCTCCACCTTTCTCAATTCACTTGCTCTTTTAAAAACGATAGATGGTTTGGTTGGTTATAACATTTTGTTGTGTATAGGTTATAGTTTCTCGGAGTGATATGGCATTTCTAGTCTATTTTCCCTTGTGAAAAAAATGAAGAGAATGAAATTCTGGAACTGAAAGAAACAAATAAAGTAGGTTTAGTATTCTCATTTACATTCTTATTTCCCGCCATATGTAAAGTTAAATAATTTCGCAAAAAGAATTCAACGCCTCATTCGGCAATCTATTTGGAATCGTGGAGAATACATTTATAAAAAGAAGAAAGAAAATACAGATCAGGCAAGATTGAAAGTAGGAAAGTTTTTTTCTTTTTATTTTACTCGTAGATTTATAGTGAGTTAGGAACGCAAATTACAGAAAGGAGATTGACCAAAAACAAAAAAAGTACAGAAAGGGGATCGAACCGTTAAGACCTCGAAACCAGTTTATAATCCACTAGATCATTAGCAAAGGCCTCCACCTTTCCCTTTTCCATGAGTGGGTTATTCGCAAAGAACATAGGCTAAAGCGAGTTAATTAGATGGAGAAACGTTATCCACGGAAGCGAGTTGCTAGAAGAGTATAGAACCCAGAACGCCAAGCGAAAGGAGATCCAAGCTTAAGACAACGGGACCATGTTATTAATCGCTCAACCATTTCACTATCTTTGATGTGGGACTTCTCTTTTCTTGAACTCGGTCTTTGACTTGTGCACCTTCTCAATTTGAAAATAATCACTCATAAAAAGATGTTTAGAACCACATTCTATTTGTCAAGCATGTTTAATTAAAAATATTAAAATCGTAGAACGGGAATAACAATGCATTCAAAACTTGGGACACTCGTCAATAAAATGCTTACAAATTTTATCACCATGCAAACAAGTCTGGGAGCATCATCTTCTACAGCTAAATACACAGCAAACTCAACAAATTCAAAATTCAATAGAGTACCAGCTAAATGCTAGAGGATGGCCCATTGGCCTCCATTGATCGTAACTATCAGACAGCCGAGGAAAGCTCAGCAGGGGCGACCTGAAAACACTTCCAACACAATGCAAAGTGACAGCACATTGGAAGTCGATGCACAAGCTCGATGTGATCTCATGTCGCTCCTGTGGGGCTATACTCTGGTAAATACATCATGCATTGACACTGTGCTTTTGCATTTGTGAATCCTTTGGACTTCAAATGGCACGGAGCTGAATGATCTAGTACTATACCAAAATGTACTTGAAACTTGAGTACCGGCGATTCCCACGCTTGTAGCGGGCAAACGTGGACTCTGAGTACAACATTGTAATGGAAAGTCAACTAGCTTTCTTATGGGAAAAATGCAAGAAATTGAACTATTGCATTACTATGCGGAGATTTTCTTTCCTTGTTTGAATCCCGTGTTGATTTTATTCTATTTTATAAGATGTGGGTAGTGCCTCCCTGGAAAATCGGGGTCCAAGAAGTGCTACATTGGGGAAAATTTTGAAAACTGGGGTTTGGAAAATAAAACCAACATAATGGAATCGTCACCAATCATTTTATAAACAAAACTAGGATGATTCGAAAACCTAGGTGCTTGTGCTGTCAGAGATATAGAAAATGAACGGAAATATATTAAATATCTCTGACACGTGTGAAAAAAATTGGTTATTTTGTGAGAAAACCAAAGAAATGTGGTACGGGGACTCGATTTTGTGTAAGAGAGGGGTTACCGTCCTCTCAACACCCTTTTGATATCATATTTTTCAATTAATTCCTTTAAGTTCAACTATCTAACAACTTCCGAAAATTAAAAATGCAAATTTGATTTATCCAAAGACGTAATCAAGCGAAATCCATATCGCCTCAAACCCCGGCATGACTTCGTGTGCCGGGCGAGTTTTGTGTTTTCGAAAATATACTAAATGACGTGCAAAAATATGTATTAGTGTGAGTGTATGCAATAGCAATCTACTAAATGACATTTGTTTCAAATTGCATGCTTAATTTTAAAATTGTTGGAGCAATGTTATTATTAGCCTTTTTTTGTCAAAATTATTAGCCTATATTTTTCTCATTTGGACATATATATAATTTAGGGTTTTGAAAGAAGAAAATATTTTTGGGAAAATAATTATAGGTTTGAAGAAGTATCGAGAAAATCTTCACATGCACGAGAACTTAGTTCGCGATCGGGAGACCATAACCCCTCCGATGTTACATCCATCGGGATGTATTCCCTTTGTATGTTGACCTATGGATTAGTTACGTGCAAAGAATTTTTCAAAATAAGGTAATTAAAAATGCAATAAGGAAAAATTCTAAAAAGGGGTCTAAAGTAGAGTTGTTTTCTCAAATAAGTGTCTAAAGTGGATTTTGTCTCAAATAAGGATTTGAAGTGCTCTCATTTTTTCAATTAAGGGCCTAAAGTAGCTATATAGTCTCAAATAAGGACATGACCTCACCAGCCAAAGGGCATTTTCGTCTTTTACTTTTTTTTATTTCTTTTTTCCTTTATCTGTTATTCTTTTCCTTTTCCTTTTCTTTTTTTTTTTTCCTCTCTTCCCTCTATCGGCCTCAGGCGGAGGCCACCTTCGTCTAGGCTGGTTGCCCTTGCCGAATTTGGCGAGGGTCGCCCTCATTCGCCAACCCAAGTGAGGTGACCCTCGCTCGATGCCAACAAGGGCAACCTAGGAGAGGGCAAGGGCGAGGGCGACCCTCACCAGATCCAGCGAGGGCAACCCTTGCCCTCGCCCACTCAGCCCATGTGAGGCGATCCTCGCCCAACGTAGGCTGGTCGGGCGAGGGAGAGAGTTACCTTCATCTGATCTGGCGAGGGTCGCCATAGTCCACCCAGCCTAGGCGAGGCAACCCTTGCTCGAGCGGGCTAGGTGGCCCTTGCCCGACGACGACGACCTTAGCCATCACTACGTCTATCCAGCGACCTCCGCTGGCAACAAGCAAGGGCGGCCCTGGCTTGAGGTTGGCAAAGGTCGCTTGTCAGGCATAGTGATGGCTGGGGAGGGAAGAAACAAAAAGGGAAAAATAAAAAATAAAAAATAAAAAGGAAAAGAAAGTAAAACAAAAATAAAAAAATATATACTTATAAATTTTTTTGACTAAAATACCCATTTTCCGGCGATGGAATAGTCATTGGCCAGCCAAAGGTCCTTATTTGAGACGATTTAGCTACTTCAAGCCCTTATTTGAAACGATTTGGCCACTTTAGGCCTTTATTTGAGACAATATCCACTTTAGGCCCTTATTTGAGAAAATAACTCCACTTTGGACCTCTTTTTGGAATTTTCCCATCTAATAATAACAAGTTACACATGCAACTTAACAAAAAATGTTGTCTATTCAACTACTTGGCTCCCCTAAAAAGGCTTCTCTCGGAAAGAATATTTCACTTAATTTTCAATTACATCACTAAGAGAGTCTTTGTTTACTTAAAATAAATTAATATCACGGGTTATGTTCAATGTCATGGTGCGAGAAACTCAAATCATGGAATAGATCCTTAGGTTTAATTGCTCCATGTGACCTAGCAAACTTACCATGAAAATTATTAAATAACTATCAACTAAATGATGCAATTCTAATTCATTTTCCGCATTTCTTTTTATGTTAATGAACTCTATGCATGAGATGCAATTATTAGCCAAAACTATCTATGTGAAATGATTGCTAAAATTAATTCTTGATGACGTGCATTATATGATAAGCATGTTATGAGACGAATTAATTTTAAATCTATATGCAATTTAAATGAAATTCAAATGACACTATTTAGTTGTTTTTATTTTATATTAATGAAAACTATAGATTACCCTAAATCTAGATGCATCATCCGTGGCCCTAAATATGAAAATCCTAAAAATATGAACCATGAATGCGCTCTATACTCTAACCATGAGATATATGCATGATGGTCATTAAAATTCCTGTGGCATCAAAACGTACATCTTACTCAAAGTTTATTGCTATAATTTGAACACATATCGTATAGAAACACGCACATTATAAACTAGTGGTTTATACTCATCAAGATTGTCCCCAATGTTATCAACGATGTCCTCAACTAAAATGTTACCTTGACTAGTTGAAGATGTAAAGCAATCATCTCTCGACGTAGAGGTCACAAATTCATCAAAAAGCATATGGAGCCTTTCTCGAATGCTCCGTACATATTCCACATGATCATCCATGTCTAACTTCGAATAACAAAATTCTAACAAGTGTAACTTATAGCGAGGATCTAATATTGCAGCAAAAGATAAGGCAACACTATAACACTTCCAATATTTTTCAAACTTCTTTAGCATTGCTATAGCCATAGATCTAATAGCTACATCCTCACTACTCTTCGCCTTTATCAAATGAAACTGGATCTGCCATACTCCATAGAAATTCAAATTTGCCGTGGGATATCTAACTCCAAAGAAGAGAGTGAAAATATCATAAAAAGGTTGTAGCAAGAATGCAATTTTCTTGGCTCTAACCCAATCCTCAGGTGATGGACACGTGAGAAAGTTACAATCAATTAACTTCAAATGGGAAAATACATGTTCGAAGACCAAAACACCTTCAAGCATTAGATACGTAGAGTTCCATCTAGTAGCCACATCTTGACGTACCTTTTTACCCGTCTCCAAGCATGATTGTGATATACATTCAACAAATTTTACTCTTCTACCTTGTGTAGATCTCACATATTTGACAGAATCTCTAATATTTTGTAATGCTCTATCAATCACCTTTAGACCTTCTTGTACAATGAGATTCAAAATATGCGCACCACAACGCACATGAAAAAACTGTCCATCACATAACAAAGAGGATCTCATAGAAGGCGTATTTTTCCAAATATCAACCCTACTGTCATTATATGATGCATTATCTAACGTAATACTGAAAATCTTCCTTTCAATGCCCCAATCTCTCAACAAAGTCAGAAATTTTTCCAGTAGAATGGCGCCACTATATGGAGGTGGCACATAAGAGAAGCACAAAACCTTTGCATGTAATTCCCAATTCTCATCAATGTAATGGGCAGTGACAGTCATATAATGATCCGTTATGATATAAGTCCACATATCAGAAGTCAAACATATTCTGCTCGAAAGTGACACTAAATTTGATTTCAAATTTCTCTTCTCTTTCTCATAAACTTTTACCACATCACTTCTTGCTGTATTTCTTGATAGGTGCTTCACATTGGGGTTGAGGTAACTAAGCAACTCTCTAGTAGCCTCATGCTCTACAAAAGAGTAGGTGTAATTATGTTTGATTATCGCTCTTGCGAGCTTACCTCTAAACACAGCTTGATCAAATTGTTCCGTGAAATTATCAACATTGGCCTCTCGATTGGGACAAGTACTTAAATGACGCAACAAATTTTTTGTCCCATGGCTAGCCATGTAAGTTAGTTCGCACCACTTACACTTGGCCTTTTCCTTGCCATCCTCATCTATGAACTTTTCGAATTCAGACCATACCACAGACGTGCATCTTTTCGATCGTTTAGAGCAAATAGAGTTATTTTCCTCATCCTCATGAACTAAGGATGCAACTCTACGTCTCTTGGATTGTTCTGTAGTTGAATATTCTTCTTGTTCCTCGTTAGATCTCGACATGTCAACTAATTGGACAAAACCTGAATACAAGAAAAAGAACATTATTCTCATCAGGTCATCACCCTCAACAAACCAAAAACAAAAGATGAGAAAAAGAATGAAGTGGAAAATGAATACCAAAACAACATCCATACGAAAGTATTTCCAAAGAGACGTAGAGTTTATGCAACCTTTATCTTTGTAAATGAAAACATGTTAATAAATAACAAAAGCAAGACAACATGCCAAAAGGTATTCACCATCATTGGTTAAGTTGTCCTCTTCGTTCTACCGACATTTGTTAAAAGGTTTGCACTGCCAATTCTACTCTAATCATAGTCCTGATCGCTGCTTTTCTTCCAAAAGTGTGACCTCTGTATTTTCTGAGCAATTTAAAAATTTGCAATTGTAGTTTGAAATCCACACATTATGTGTAGGAGAATGGGTTAGAAAGGAAGGACCTCTCTATTGCTATGTGACATACAAACATAAAGAATGAAGAGATTTGGAAGAAGAGCATGCATCGAAGAGTTTGTTCAGCTTCCTTTTGTGACAAAATGCACAAGTAAACTACATCAAAACCCTTCATCACGGCTACAAACTAAGGAATGATCACAATCTCAACAATGATGAGAAAACACCCAGTAGCAGACAAGCCATTCAAAATTTTCAGTTGTAGATATTAACAGGATGTTACAAGAGTTCCTCTTGCCAATGAGCCAAAAAAATCACTTGCCACCAAGAGATATAGGCAGTCCTGTTAACGTCACAATCTAATTATGTGATGATGACACGAGTTCCCCAACCAATGTTACAGTATGATAGCCAGGAGCAGCCAACAGTAAAGTTGGAAACTCTTAAAGCCAATTTGAAGGCTACCAAGTCCACAATTAGGAGCATCGCAACACCCAAAACAAGTTGCACAAATTGACCAACATCTTCAGGCTCAGATTACCAAAATGGGACTATGGGCTTTTACTATTATGTCTACCCTATTGCAAAAAAAAAAAAACCTTAATATTCAGCAAATCAACATTAATCAAGTAAATGATAACCATATCGTTTCATGTAATTCCATATCCCCGATCATTTCATTCTATTCCCTCTTCAGCACATCAACCCCAACCCACTCCACTGCTGGAAACACAATTCTGCAAATAACATATGCATTGGACATTTCATTCCATTCCTACCACCGCCACCACCACCAATAACATAGTGGACCTCAAAGAAAAGAGGGACCAAAAACATATTTGAAAAATTATTAAGACAATTCACTTTCTTTGGAAAGCAAAGTTCCAAAGAACGAAAAAACAAGGATCTTGAAGAAACTTCCCCTGCAAATGAAAGGAGGTTAGCTTTTCAATTATCTTTTTCCAAGCTCCCGCATCGAAAACGGCACAATCCTAGTAAGCAACCTCTCAAATCAAACAGATTGGACAGGCTAAAACAATCGTGGGTAAGCAGTGAGCCATTTTACATGCCACTTAAATTCATCTTCAACAGAACAGCATCAGAATTTTCAAGAAAACAAAAAGAGCAAAAGAACTGCGATTCACCTCAGCGAGCTTGTCGCCTTGAGACTGAAACGATCGGGCCAATTGCTGGTGATCAGGCGACGATGACGGGCCGTCCTCGTCCAAAGCTGGGGCTTTTGACGCGGGTCGTTCTCGACTCCCCGAGACGCTGGCGCCTTCCCGGTCTTCGCCCGGTGGGTCATCTTGTTCGTCGAAAGGGAGATTTGGGTACTTGGAAATAACAGGAACACTGACGAGCGGCGAAGCGCGGCGAGCGACGAGCGGCGAAGGCGACGAACGACGAGCGGCCAAGGCGACGAACGACGAGCGGCAAAGCGCGGTGAGTGGTGGCAAAGTGCGGCAAGCGGCCAAGGCGGCAAGCGACGAGCGGTGAAGGAAGCGCGGCTAGCGGCAAACAAGAAGCGTAGGTTGGGAGCGAAGCGTCGTTCGTGGATGGGCCCTTGAGCACTGAGCAGGTAACGCGGATCATGGGTTTAGAAAATATGGGTTAAAATATTGGTCAGCTGGTAACTCATATTTTAACCCATTTTTTGGGCATTATATATTTTCTAACCCATTTGAGCTCATTTTTGAGAAAAGTGAGTTACCCAAATAAATATGGGCTTCCTAAAAATGAGTTATAAAATGGGTACGTGACCCATTTTGCCGGCCCTAGTGTGAACCCATCCATCCAGACTGGATCAATTTTTTTTAATTCTTATATTCCAAATTTCCGAACCTAATTCTCATTTTTTTCTCGCTCAGACTCAGTCACACATGTTCGTCTTGATGCCTCTCAGACTAGGTTCTTGATGATCATAGCTATTTGTTTTATTAACATCAACTGTGTAGTAGTTTAGACTATGCAACAACAATTGCAATCTTGCGGGGAATATGATTTAAAATGGAGATACGGCGAGTTCTTGGACACACCCGGGAACTAGACCGAACTGGTGGGTGGGTCCAGGACCAGGTGGGTCGATTCCCCGTTCCAAGGTGGGAAACGGTCCGCCTTAGAACCGATCGCCCCTTGTTAGAATAACCTAAGGCTTAACTATTGAATAACATGCATTTTAAACTATATACTAAGATTGCACCCACCCTAGCGTACCTTAAATTTGGATTTGCCAAAGTTGATCACAAGATTGCAGGCGACGTAAGGAATTCCAGCGAGGACAAGGGTCAGCCAAGGAGGGATGAGGCGCCGGCGATGGTGGGGATCGACGGGAACGCTGTAGTGACACCTAGTAACTGGCCTGATTGCAATAATTCGACTGAAAATGCTGTTGAAGGGCTGTCGGAGCTTCTACATCAATGGATTTGTTGGAAAATTATCAGATAATACGAAGAAAAAGAAATTGATGGAAATCTGTTGAAAAAGATGAAAATTTAAGATTAAAATATCTTAGGCATGCAAACACTATCCTTCAAGATAATTTCACCTCTCGGAGTACGAAAATTGGTGTCATAGGCTTTAGCGACTATTTTCCCAAGATACAATAGACTTTCTTCTTTATTCCGCACAAAATAATAGAAGGAATATGAACAGCATCATGTGTATAAGCTAACAAATAAAGGAAAGATATGAGAAGGAAAGAAAAATCTTTTTTAATTCGGTGTATTTTAAATGGTTGTGGTTTGAAGAACAATTTTCTATTCAAACGAAAGATAGAGCTATTAAGAAACTGTTATAAAACAATTGGTAATTATTAAAATAATCACCCTTTGGCCCTCCCATGTGCATAGCACATGCAAATTTTCAGCCACAAAGATATTCAATGGGCTTGACTGAATTTCATGCTCTTGCTGGCTTAATCCGAATAATTTAATTAAGCTTAGAATCCCATGCTTAAACCCATCTAGCGTTAGGCCGAATAAATACTATTAAATGCTCATAATATGCAATGGCATTAAGATGCATTATGTATATATGTTGCATAGCCTCCACAATTTGAGGTTAATCTACTCCTAACATGGTTTTGAAACACTTCGACTTCAGTTTGATCACATCAATAAAACAAAGGAAGCCTTGGATATGCTTGTCACCGATATTCTCCTCCAAACATTGCCCATCAATATCAGCTGTTAGGAAATCTGCAATGTATAAGGAGACAACTTAATCCATCAGTAATTTTTTATCTAGGATCAATTAGTATTATTTTAGCCGCAATGGGAAGCAGATTTTGATACTAAAAAATTTGTTGAAAGTCTCGATCATATGCTTGTTTTGCAATTTCTGATGGCACTTCACCGTGAGTTTAAATTTGTGCAAGCTTCACTTATCCAAAGATATCCTTTACCTCGTCTTGAGGAAGTTGTCTCGGAATTGTTGCTTGAGAAGACTTGACTTGCTACTTTGAAGCCGCATCGCAGTACCTTGTCCGTCTCGGAGTTGTTTTGGATGAGAGACTTAGATTTGAAGAGTGCATATAACGTCCAAAAATATTTACGGGCTTAGATATGTTTACGGTCTGCCTCGATTATTTTACTGTGAAGTTCAGGACAAGAACGATGAAGAATAGTACCGTTTTGAGATAGGATTCTAAGAAACTCTTTTTATGATTAATACCACGAAAAACCCTAAATTGGTATGTATGTGACAAATTTATCCCGAACTAATTTTTTTACCACAAAAAACCCCAAATTGATACACATGTAACGAATTAACCACAAATTAATTTTTTGATCACTAAAACCTCCGAATTGGTACACTTGTGACAAATTTATCCTCTGTTAATTTGGATCAATACCACGAAAAGCCATAAATTGGTAAATATGTGACAAATAGATGGGTAAAACCCCAAACTGGAATATCCTTGAACTACCACGTGTCATCAAACTCAGCAATTTAACGACAAAATTTAACAGAAATTAACGAAAGGTAAATTTGTCACACGTATACCAGTTTGAGGTTTTTGATGGTCGAAAAATTAGTTTTGGGTAAATTTGTCACATGCGTACCAGTTTAGGGTTTTCGTGGTATTAACCCCTCTTTTTATTATATTTCATGACATTATCAGTACGAAATATCTTGATATCTTCGGAATATTGTATTTTTATCATGCCAATAAAATCTCGGTGGATATCAGTAAGTTCATTTAGATTGTTTTCCATAAGATGAAACCATATATAAATAGCTCTTCTTATCTCTCCGAAACTTCTTCGATCGACTGTGCTGAACAAATAGATTTTTGTTTGAGAGTTATAAAATGGAGTTCTTCCACCAATATTTCGTCCTATTGCGAATATGTTCAAATAAAAAAGCCAATCATGACCCACAATGTCCATGATTCCACAATCTTTTTTTTTTTTGTTAAAATCTTCGCGAGAGAGAGAGAGCAATTCAAACCGAAGTAAGTTACCAAAAAAAAAAAATCTCTCTCTCCCGGTATTGCTCCCTTCGCAATTGCAAATTCGTATGATAGTGGGAACGATGAAGTAGGACCTTTTTTTCAAAGTCATCCTCATACTATTGCATATTTGGAGTGGTGTCATCATTCGACGACGTCTTTAGAATTTCCTTTTATTCGATTGCAACTCTAAAATTTCTAAAATCCATTCAATGCGATCCTCCATCCGCGTCGACACACACGATGGCTTTAGCTGACATGGTAGGTCATGCCGTCAAATTCTCATTAAGTATGCATGTAGTCTTCGAGTGTCTTTTTTAGATGGGCCAACATCGGCGAACACAAAATCAAAGATGAAGATGCTTTCATGTCTCTCCCTCTCTCGTTTCTATTTTCCTTATTTTCACTCAAATTTTGCTGTTTTTGAATATTTGAGTAATATTAAATTACTATATGTCCTCCATGTTAAGGTGCTATTTAACAACAGCTTAACAGTCTCATCAGTGTATGCCTTGCTATTTTTAGCAAAGGGTATGTTTCAGAGTCATTAAGGAATATATATATATATATATATATATATATATATATATAAAATCTTTTGATATTCCCAGAAGATCTTGTGACATCAGATCACTCCCTTCCTGGCATTCTACTTCTTCTCGAAGGTCAGTTGATAATATTCCAAATATACCTTTAAATACTCCTGGAGAAACATCTGCAAATGCTCCTCCTTTTTCCAAACATCAGTGGTATAGATAACAGGTCAGGAATTTTGAATAATCGGTTGAGGAATTCGGTTTTCCAATTCCCACTGATCAGGAAGGGTAATTTGATTCCAGGGAATTGTCCTCGGAATGGTGATATTTGCTTTAGAAATGTCTGTTTGTAACAAAAGGGTTTCTCTATTGGAATTTAATTTAAATGCTTTGCTGCCAAAAGCAGAATTCATAACTTTATAATAAACTCTGTAAATAAGGGCTATTGGAATAGATCCTTCAGCTATAGAATAATTATGAGTCTTTATTTGAAGAGTAAGGGATTTCAAAATATTTTTATCTTTGAGGGAAACGGTAAGACCAGGATGACTGTCAAAATGAATTGGTCCGCTGCAAAGACTTGTTTCTACGGCTCCAAGAATAGATTCATCGTATTTCAAAAGTCTTGCATCTCTCAAAACAAGAAGTAAGGAAGTATCTAATTCTTCTTTGGTAAGGGGTTTTGCACCAACCTGTACTAAACCTATGTGCATATAATTCCATTTCTGGGAGTGTTTCTTTATTGAATCTTTATTTAAAAGTTGTATTGAAGCAAAAGAATCAGAAAGAGGAATATCTCTTTCTTCAGTAACAATGACATAGTCATTATTTCCAAAGAGTTTAAATTTAGAATGCTCATAAATTTTATCCAACTTGACCTTTGGAATAAACCAAGACTTATTGAAATCTTCTATATTTATTTCTTCTCTATTTATCGGTCCTTGATCAGAGGACATTTGTGATAAAGAACTAGAAGAAGACTCAGATCTTCTTAATAAATTCATTGCATAAGACTACTTTTTTCTTTTCAATAGATTTCGGCGAAGCTTACCAACGGACTTACTACCCCACTGGGTTTTACTGCCTGGAACACTTCCAAAGATCTCTGTGAAAAGACCCCACGAAGGGAATCGTCTTAATTACGGATGAAACTATAAAGAATACCTTTATCTTCCCCTTGGCTTTGATACCATAAGCGCCCTAGGATCTGGGGATCTATAAATAGAAGAGATATAAATGAAGAAGATATCTTCTAAGTATATTTAGAATTTGATTTATTCCACGAAGTCGCCAATAATAATCATTTATAAAAGAGTCTAAACAAACAGAAATATTATTCAAATCAATAGGAGTAGAAAAGGCTCTATGGAATGCAAGAATGAATAGCAAGATAGTATATATATATTCGACACAGAAAGATATTATATAAATTAGATTAAATAAAATGGCGCGCATTAATGATAATAAAAAGGCCGTAAGCAAGATAAAGGATAACAAAGAGAACAATTAGAAATTCTAAACCAACCATATAGGTGGTGTTACTATGTATGCAGAAAATTAAAGTACAAGAATTTAAAGTGTAGACCTTCCACAGGCGGTTCGACCAGCCGTTTGTGGGGTATGTAAAAGTAAATGCAGAAGAGAAAGTAGAAAATGACTGATACATAGATGCAAAAGAGTATTACAGTAACAGTATGGAAAGATTACACAATGTAGGAACTGAAATACAAGTGCAGAATAAAGAAAATTCTTTGGTAGAAATTCTCCCATTGCTCAGACTATTGTAGTCTAGAACGACAAGATTTTCTACTTTTTATAAAAGACTTCTAGAAAGACCAAGACTTTAGCTAGGACCAAGAGCTTACTTGGACTAGAAAGGGTTTAGAAAAATCTGGTCTGGCTTGTCTGGTAGTTTAGAAAATATAGAAAAGCTAGAAAGGGACTTGGAAGACTTTCAGAAGAGCTGAGAAAGTGAGGGGTTGAGAGAATTTTTGCTGAGTTTTTCCGAATGTCCTGCCCAGAGAATGAGAGTTCTCTTTTATAAGCAGATGGGATTCCTGTAGAAATTGTTCACGGGTAGTACTGTGGCAAACAGTATTAAGTGCACAGTGTTACAGTGAACAGTGATTCAAATGTAATTATGAAAATTCTTGAAGAAAGAAAAAGCACGCGGACTTCTTTCGGCTCAGAAATGATGAAGACATCAGGAATCTTTCTTTCGGCGCCTTTTTTCCCTTAGGAAAATCTGGAGAGATCTTCCACTGGTTCGGGCTCTTCCTCTTCTTCTTCATCTTTTACACTAGCCCAATTACGAAGGATAGGACTTATTCCGGGGATGCCATAGCAGTCATCCTCATTGGAATTTCCATTGTGGTGAGATTGTGAAGATCCTGCTTCTTCCAAATCTGAAAGTGCTTGCTTCAGCATTCCTGTCAGTTGTTGAAGGGATTGGGCAGAAGCTAGCCTAGAAAGTACAAATCCTTTGTCATGCAGAAAGGGGGTAATTTCTTCATTGGTGATAGGCTTATTACCCCTAGCAATCAACCATTCTGCCAGTGCTGTTCTGGTGGCCTTATGAAAGAATTTGAAACCATCCCACCATTTGACTTTGAATCGTCTAATGAGGATTGGAATATTGGTTTCATTGGATTTTCTGTATTCAAAATACCATCCGGTGACCCATGATAGGCCGAAGTAATAAAAAAAGAGCATCAATTTAGGGAAATTTTTCTCATATGGAAGTGGAGAGAATCTTTCTAGAAAGAGTTCGTAGTTGGGTTGGAGTTTTGGGTGGATGATTTCGTCGATGGGTCCCAAATGTTCCCACCAACGAATGAACCAGTAAGGGATATTCTGAATATTAAAATCTTCAAAATAGAATAGCCAAGTATGGGTATTGTTGGCATTCTTTATCCAAAAGGTATTCCACCAAGCCCGTTGGTAATCAAAATATGAAAAGGATGTTCGGTACAGAAGGGCTTCATTTGTTTTGATATTGAACTTGGTTAATCCCAGGGGATCAGGTTTCCATTGAGAAGGGTGGATGACCCTGTGGATTATGGCTTTGGAATAATTTATGTGCCCTTGGCTAGAAAAATGTTTGAAAGTAACAGATTTGGTTTCCTCCAAAATCTTTTCATAAAATTCCCTTGTTTTGTAAATAACATGAGGTGTATAAAGAAAATTTTCAGAAAACATGTTTTTAGCAAAAACATAAGGATCTGCATTATAAAAACCATTTTCAGTGTTGCAAACATTTTGAAATATGGTTTTATGAGAAAACTTTGATTTTGGAGGGGTATTTTGGGTTGATTGAATTACCACCTCGCTTGAGATTGTTTTTCCCTTAGCCATGGCTATGGGAGAGGGATCTGAACTTACCATTGCCAGAGAAGGCTGTGGCTGACTATTAAAAGCTTGCTGGAGGAGTCGTAACGCCTCTTCCTTAGAAAGTTGTGTTATATCAAATTGTGAGGATTATGGGGTAGGCTGTTTAGTAAGAGAAATAGGCTCTTCTTTAGCCTGGTTAGAAATGGTAGTAATATTCTACGATGGTTGCGTGGCCTGGAGCCAGGTTCTGATATTTGTCAATCCGGGGGATTTTTTCTCAGAAGAGGGTTCTGCAATTTGTTTGCCTTTGTCTCTTCTGGTGGGTTTATTGGAAGGTTTTGGAGGCATTTTCCCTGCAAAAATTCTCGAGTGAGAAAGTCTGGGAGAGAATTTGAAGATCCATTAATAAATTCTATATTAAAATCAAAAACTGATAAAATGGCTTGCCATCTAGCAAAAATCTGTTTAGAAGCAATGTTTTGGACATCTTTCTGCAAAACATCTTTTGCAGATTTGCAATCAATTCTTAATAGAAATTTTTGATTGAAAAGATCTCCTTGAAATTTAGAAATAGAAAGTACAATAGCAAGAATTTCTTTTTTGATTGTGGAGTAATTCTTTTGACAATCGTTCCAATGTTTGGAGATAAATTGAACAATTTGTTCTTTATTGTCTTTCGATTGCTTTAATATTCCTCCATAACCAATATCAGAAGCATCAGTTTCAATAATTTTAAAAGCATGAGGATCAGCGAGATGTAAGCAAGGAATTTCCTTGACAGTTCACTTGATTTGTCTCACTATATCTGTATGAACCTAAGTCCACGGTGGAGGATCCTTTTTGAGCCTCTGATGGAGTGGTTTACAGATTATATTGATGCGAGGAAAGAAATCAATAATGTAATTCAAACTTCCAAGAAATCTTTGCAATTGATTTTTGTCTCTGATTTCATCAGGAAATTTTTCAGAAAATATTATTGACCTTTCAATTGGAATGATGGTTCCTTGGTGAATATAATGTCCTAGAAACCGTATTCTGGTTTTAAAAAGGGAAATTTTGGTAGGCGAAACTACCAAGCCATTTTTCTTTACAACATTTATGAAATGATTGATATGTTTGAAATGTTTTTCTATGGAGGTAGAAAATATTAAAACATCATCAATGTAAACAATAATATAATCAGAACAATGATTAAAAATATCATTCATGATCCTTTGAAATTCAGAAGGAGCATTTTTTAATCCAAAAGGCATGACGTTCCATTCATATTGGCCAAAAGGAACAGTAAAAGCTGTTTTGTATCGATCTTTTTCACTGATTTGGATCTGCCAAAATCCTGATTTCATATCAAATTTTGAAAAGATTTTTGCATCATAAAGTCTATTTAATAAATCCTTCTTGTTAGGAATCGGATATCTTATCCATTTTAAAGCCATATTCAAAGGTTTGTAATTTATTACCAATCTTGGGACTCCTCTTTCTAGTTCAGCATTCTTGTTGACATAGAAAGCAGAGCAACTCCAAGGTGATTGGCTTTTCCTAATAAGCTTCTTCTCAAGAAGTTCCTGTATTTCCTTTTGGCAGAAATTCAAAACTTCATGACTCATTTGAGAAGGTCTAGCTTTAGTAGGAATATCTTTTTCAGAAAATTCTGGCTCATAAGGAAGATCAACAATGTGACTTTTGCGAGACCAAAAAGCATTAGGAATATTAGAACATATGGAATTTTTGATTTGGTCTTCAATGTCAGAAATCCTTTTCTGAAGACCTTTTTCGGAAAGGTTTTTGTCAATCCTTTTGTATTCAAGATCTTCTTTTAAAAATTGAAGATGAGCTTCTTTGCTTTGGATTATACAATTAATTTCAGAAATAGAGTGCTCCTGAAGAGTATTCAAATTTCTGGTATGAGGTTTTGAAATAAAATCAAAGCAAATGCTTTTGCCTAAGGTTTTAGTTTCAATTCCTCGCTCAATGACTTTAAAAGGTTGGAGTAAATTAATGAAAGGTGATCCCAAAATAACATTTTGTTTAATATTTTTGACAAGAAGAAAAGGAGTTTTAAAAGAGACTTGATCTTTCACGATTTCGGCTTCGGGAATTTTGAAGTTTATTTTTAACTTATCTCCAGAAGCCGATTTAAGGGATTGGTAGGTTTTCTCAAAATATTTGGTTGGTATAAGACCTTCTTTTATGCAATTAAGATCTGCACCAGTATCAAAAAGGGCTGTCGTTTCAAGGATAAATTCATCCTGGATTTTGATAGAAATATTGATAATCGATTTTCTGGTAGTGATTTCAGAAAGTAATAAAAGAAAGTTTGTATTAGAAGAGGAGGGAAGTTGAGGAACATCTTCTTTTGTTTCCGATTCTTCTTCCTTTTGTTTTCCTCTTAAATTTTTCATTTTAATATCCAAAATATCTTTTTGCATGATTATCTAGGCAGCTTTAAGATCTTGAATTTCTTGTTTCTGCCTGTTAATCTCATGAGTAAGATCACTTATAGAAACGGGTTTGAGACTTGCCTTTTTGGTTTTGCCAAGAATAGTAGAAATATTATAGGGATTGTCAGTTTGAAGAGTAGGTTTAGAAACTGATTTATAGTTCTGGAAATTATTTAAATATTTAATTTTTGTTTCGGGATCAGTAATTTGGTCAAAAGTTTGTAAAAGAATTTCATCTTCTTTAGTCAAAACGTTTATTTCAAAATTGTTTTCTTCTCCATCATCCTCGCTATATGATGCTGAAGATGAAGAGGTTTCTAAATCACAAATCTGTAAACCCTTTTCAAAACTAGATTCATCTGAAGAACTACTGTCAGCCTCAGCCATTAATTGGTTGAGCTGGTCGATAGTTTCTTCGTCTAGATCTAATTCATTAACTTTCTTACTGATTTTGCAAAATCGAGAAGTGTGGCCTTTCTTACCACAATTATAGCAAGTAACATTTTTAAAATTTTTCTTTGGTTTTTTGGGTTTTTCAACATTGTCATTTTCTTTCCTAAAAGATATATATATATATACACACACACACATCTCTAGTATCTGAATCTTCGTCTGTACCTTCAATTTTCATAATAAATATAACGATTTTGGAGTTCTCTCAACATGAAAAAGAAAGTAACTCTTCCTATTTAGGTTTGAGTATGGCATTGGTTTCTAGCAACAATTTGATCATGCGCACATCATCAAATTGAAACTATAGAGAGAGACACACATTGGATGTTACCTCGTCGACAAGTATATATGACGTTTCAAATTAAATTCATATTACTCGGTGTAGTATATTTGCAATAAATTATGTGCTTCCTCCCTGACCTGCGATCTAAAAAGGTTACGTCAGGTTACAAGTGAACTTTATGACGTCACACTTCCTAAAGTGTGTCTTTACAAAATAAAATTTGTCAACTTGGGGATACTTGACAGGTGTTTTATCTTATTTGAAGGGAAAAAGGAAATTACAAAAAGGGAAAAATCGAGCTGAGAGAGAGAGAGATCGCCGTCGAATTTGTCCCCAGTCTTTGTTCATGCCCGTTTTTGCTCACACGCATCATGCGCAAGCGAGCATTTGCGGTGCCTGTCAATGGATATAATCATTCGTCAACACGATCTAGTAATATGAGAATCCCACAGGTTTTCTACATGATCTCGTTATGTGTTATATTAAATATGCCTCATCTAATAATAAATCCCGATTTTATTGTGGCCAACGAGGGCCGACAACCACTGGGCAAGGGTCGCAACCCTCACCCTTTGCCGGCAATGGCCGGCGAGAGTCAATGAAAAAAAGAAAAGAAAAGAAAAGAGAAAAAATATATGCTAAAAATTCAGAATTTTTTTTTGAAATTACAAAATATAATTGTCATTGTCAGCATTTGCCTTTTTGGACGTGTCACGTAGGACGACTGGCGTTCACATTAGCAATTTTCGGCCAAAATTGATGATGTGTAAAATGAGAATAACTATTCTGCTTCTAGTGTTTCTTAGTAAGAGTTTGTCGCCTCTCTCGCAATTCATGTTATGCATTCCCTAATCGGTGAAATTATACGAAGCTCTCAATCTCCATGATGCTCCTTTTACTACGGTTATTATTTTTTCGTAAATGTAATTTAGCCTTTATTTGCGCCAAAAAAAAAAAATTGGCGTATAACTTACCTGTTAGCTGCTGAAAGCACCAATCAGACGACATAAAGCCATATGAGGACAAGACTGCAATAAACCAATCCCTGGAATACGAAATTAGACCACAAAGATAATATTACATAGAAAAGCATCAGCATCAGGAGATTTTAGACAAAAGAGAACCTCATTGATATGCTTCTAGACATGATCGAAGCAAGAGTTCGAAGCCATCTCGTTTATTTTCTTTGTTAGATCTCTGCCTTTAGGCTGGTTCAACCATCTAAGCTCGTCACATGCAGACATTGCATTTCTTTTAGCAAATTGAACTATACCCCTTTGAAAATACACATTCAACAAATATATAACAATGCGACTCCTCGTAACCTTCGACAAAAGTTAAAGAACTTAAAATGAGGTCTTAGATTATCTACCTAGACATCCATCTTTGAATAAGCAAGGGCAATGATCTGATGTTTTGTGGAGGCAAAACTTGCAGAATCTACGGTTGAGTTCAGAAAAAAGCTCTTTTATCATAGCTCTATCAAGTTCTTTAACTGTAAAATGTTCTGTCCTCTTGTTTGATCATGCAAAGTTGCTAGCAAAAACAGATAATCTATGATAAAAATTTTCAATTTAAAGTGCAATCATTAGAGATAGTTCATATCAGCACCAATAGATGATTGATTCAGCAGCAGTCATCGTTGCAATTCCCTCACTTACCGAATTTGAAGGGTATATCATGGTGATAAAGGATGAACTATGACCGGTAGACCCCGGACAATATATAAACTGCTGAGAGGAAGCCGTCACTTTTTTTTTTATTACAATTGAAGACTCAAATATCCGACCAAAAAAAAAAGACTCAAATAATACCCAATTTCCACTTAGAGGATGGTCTCGTTTATTGTGAATGACATTCCAATCTGGAGCAATAGAGTCCCTTAATCTTCTTCATTGGCTCATTCGGCTCGTGTCTCCACTAGGCGTAAGAGATAGATGATGTAGATCATCAACACAAAACTAGTTGAGTAGACATCTGTTTTGGGTCTAGAATGAAAGCAAGAGTACGCTTGTCTTATAGTATACTAATAAGTAGTATTAATGTAAGAAAACCATTTACATCAATATTCACACAGAAAGGAAAATTAGATAACAATATCTATGCTTTTTTTCATCATAGGATTGTGGAATGATGAAAGTACAAGCCAACAAGCTAATTATCACTTTATTTCTGCCCCCAACTGCTTCTTAATTGAACTTAACCGAAATTGGACTCCTAACAGAGTATTTCTTGGAATCTCACCTCAAATATCCCTGGGCAATATTGGCGACCTCGTGAGTGGAATTGGCACGGCTGAGTGTGATTGAATATGTTGCTTTCTGGTTCAATCTTGAGAAGTTGAGTTTGTCAGGCTTCACGGTGACATACACGCCCTGTGGGGAAATGATCGTGACAACATAAGGCAAATAGTCTATTCCAACATTAGTCACAATCCTGGTAAATGTCTGTGAAGGTCCAAGGGTGATCAAAAATGAGGGGTAGTTCAGCTCTCCCTCAGGAATGCTAGATACTCCCAGGCATTTCACTAGTTTGTGAGCAATTGCAGCCACCTGCATGTCGGTGTATCCCAGACCACAGAGATAAGGAATGTAATGGTCAGGCTGAATGTCATAAATGAATCTAGGGTCAATGGCCTTTACAGGATCGACATGGCCTATTCCGATGGCAAAGACATCCGCGGCTTGAAGCCTTTTGTCCAGGATCGGGTTTTGATTGATGTTCAGCTGCTTAGCTGAAGTCATGATAGTCGATTTGATCGCTGCTGCAGACCAGTCCGAATGAACACCCTTTATCAAAGCCATGATGCCACTGAGGTGAGAGCAAGACATGGAAGTGCCAAAAAGGATGTCGAAGTAATACTTCGCTTTTGTATCAGTTCTGATGGGAAATGACCATGCTGCTAATATGTTCACACCAGGACCGATAATGTCTGGCTTCAGAATTCCGGGGGTAACCAAGCTCAGGCCTCTTGAAGAGAAAGAAGTAACCACAGGCGTGGTTGGGTTTCCAAACACCGAATGCAGGGTGGTTTGGCGTTACACCCATATTGATAACGCAAATGATAATTCCCTTTCCCATAGTTGAACATTAAAAGATCCCTGATGCATTGATAAGCCCAAGAACTGGGGGCTGTGCGTTGTCTGGAGGCTGTATATCTGCTCTGGGTGAGCCGCCACAAATCCAGGCTTATCCTGCATTGCGGCGATTTCATCAGGAGTCAGCCTTGCTGCAATGCCGGTCATCACATTTTGTTAAGAGTAAAGAACGCGCCTCCGGTTCTCTAAGTCGGTAGAATTTGTGGGCAAAAAACGAGTAATACCAGGATTCGAGATCCTCCAATTCAAAAAGGTGCTGGCCATCAGGGGGAGTCACGTGGACAATGTAGGTTTGCAATTCACTGCTCTGTGATTGAGCCGGAGATGACTGGCCATTGGCAAGAGAGAAGTTGACACTGCAAAACAAAACAATTAGGCAGAGGAGATGAATAAAAGCCATAGGTGGTCTTAGTCTAGAATGCAGATACAAGCATTGGAAAATAGTGTGGTTTGTGTTCAGCGACTAATCAGAGCGTCTATTTATACAGAAGCTGGAATGAAGATATGGCCAGCTTGTGCATATCCGGTCAGCTAAGTTCTACAACATCTCGGTCGGGCCCCTAGAATAATTTGTTGGAAGTGGCTTCTGTATCTAATTCTCGGAGTTACTTTGAGAGCATTATCACTTGACCATCTAAACGAAGGAGCTGCGGCAAGCATTGGCGTGAAAGAGTTGCTTTTAATAGGATGATTTAATTCTCAGTGTTTTTCTACTCTTGATAGTTTGCATATGGTGGAGGTTGTTGCGTCGATGAGTGTATGGAGAGCAGGACCATCATGTTACTTGTAGCTTTTGAACTTGTTCCTCGTAGGTATTTCGCCATCAGATATGCCTTGTAAATCAGGATTTTAAACAGAATGGCCTGAAGAACCGCCAAAGATTGATCAAAGTGAAGCTTATCACTTTTCGCCCATTGCTAACTAATCCTCGTACTAGTTACAGCACTCATTTGACATTTCTCCAATGAGACCGCAAAAAATGTTTTCGATACAAGTTTGTAAAATCTGAAGATGGTTTAGAAAATTACCAATAAATTACCCCTAATCTAATGAATGAAGGAATGTCAGCTCGATGCCGTCATTTGCCTCATGAGGTTGGAGCAATGAATTTTTTGTCTCGATGCAGTTAGGTTTCGTGCCAATTCACTTTAATCTAGTAACAGGCGGTTTCGAAGAAGTACGTGCTCAGTACCATAAGCAGAAAAATTTGTTGTTACCAATCGGTATCAAGTGCAAGTGCAATTATGAGTCAGGAAGACATCAGTTGATGCTTTAAATGCTGAAGCCTAGTCATGTGAATATCGTGGTCTCGTTTGGGGAAGGAAAAATGACTATAACTCAACCAAAATGGACATTTCCCAAAAATCAATGCTTTGTTAACAAGAAGACTTGGAAGCGAATGGCAAGAACCGTAACAACTGGACATCTGGATACGTCGAATCAACTCGCTTCGAAGTGCTCAGTAAGAATTCCAAACCTTGATTTCTTAGTAAAGCTGTAATTTGGGATTGCATTGCATATCGATGTAGCATGTGAGGGGGAAAAGTCCTCGACTGTCTTAAAAGCAATAAACACAGGCAACAGACTAGTCGGTACACAGATATATAAAGCATAAGTAACAAAAAGGTTGTTGGACGAACTTTAGTCCGAAGGTTTGACATCAATGTTGCTAACCTTCCTTACATAAAATGAAAGAGACTATCTAGGGTGGAGGAATGAAGGATTGTTGTACTCAGGAAATATTTGCAGCAGACTGCAGTATTTTGAGATTATCCTTTGACGTTCTTCTCTATGAATCAACATGTTTATTCATCTTTTGTTGTATTATGCATTTGTTATCTTACTCAAAGATCGCAATCCTCCCTTCACGATAAAAGTAGCCATTACATTTATTGACCTTGTTGATAACACAAGCTCTGTTTCCTTGGAAATGTTAGATACTAGTGGTTATCTCTTGAAAATTAACTTCAGCTTGTTTCTCTCCAACAGTACACGATGCAGATAACCAACGCAAACAGAAAAGAATGATGAATAACCCAAAAGGTAAGGATGCTGGTCAACAGGTGATGCTCATTCAAAAATTTGAATTCACCTGTAGCCAGTCTCGGTGATGGCCGGCCACCGGTGAGGGCCACACTCACCCAGATACAGGTGAGGGTGTCGAGGTCTGACGATGGTCGCCCTCGCTAGATTTGCGAGACTGTTGCGACTCTTGCCGGCCCGGCCACATGCAAAAAGGAAAATAAAGTTCAGGACTTTCTAGACAATTTTCCTCCCAAACAAACGTTGGAAAAATGATTTGAGCAGTTGGAACTTTTGGAACAATCAAATAAGCATTGATAACTGGACTAAAATAGAAGTCGGTAATTTTGTACAAGAGTTGGTAGTTTTATATGCTAGTAAGTTACATAGATAACTCTGTGTAGAATATTGAAACAGTTGGCAATTTGGAAACAGTTAAATATATGTTGATAACAAACTTAAATCTATGACAACCTGGTGTCGAAAAGAAACGAAGTAAGAATTTTTTCATGTGCCAACACAAGCGTGAAAATTGCTCCTAGAAAAGATAGTTCATCAGAATTTCAAACCATAATGAAAGTGAATGGAGAGAGCACTAGTCCCTCTTCTTAAAATGCAGCGTAGCCTCAACCGTAACATCATTTTATCAAGAGCAGTTGCAACAGTATCCAAATTCGTACTGAAACTGATGCCTTTAAATTATCATGGTCAACATCACTGTTTGGCATGGGTATACTTTGCTACTATTGCTGCTAAGGAGATGAGAATAAATAAAAAGAAAAACATTGGCATGAAGAAACTGAAGCTCAACAACTGGAAAACTTCAATAGAGGAATGAACAGTACAGAAAATTAAAACGAGTCTACTCTTGGCCAAAATATGATTACATGGACTCTGGTCGCCGTTCAGAAGTCTGATCACCTTACACAGATCAGTGGAGCAACTATTATCAAAAACAAAATTGTTGCGGCCACTGCAATGGATACTTAAACGGATATGAGTTCTGTACAATTACATCAACAGGCAACATAGCCATTAGAAGACTACCGTATTTCCTGCGTGCAGAGTTGAGGAGCCAAAATTCCGATGCTTGCCATCAGCCACGTTACTCAAGCGAAATCCTCGATTCGGAAGCTGGTTTATAAGAAGAGTTTCCAGTTGGCAAGCCATGCTCTTCCCCGGAACTACGAAATAAATGAAAGATGCATTTTGCATTCCTTCCTTCGAACGATGTGCACGTATCCTGCCCTCAAGATTATCCGTCTAGGCAAAAAGCACACGTCATTGAGCTTAGATTGACAAAATTGTCGTAGAGAAAACTCTCAAGTACCAACGGGAGACTGTAATCGTGAACCATTGTGGTTCGTAAGACCAACGATATAACATGCCCATCCCCATTATACTCTTGCTGAAAAACCAATATATTTTTGCAGTAATCATAGCCTACCATGCAAATGAGGTATACTCTATATCAAATGGAAAGAAAATATCATTATTCATCAGAAAGAAAAAATTCTTAGATACAAAGGTTACTAGACTCCTCGGTGCACTCAGTATGTTGATTTTTTGTGTGAAATTCCAAAAAAAAAAAAAGTTTCATACAACACAGTAATAAGCATAATCAAATTCGGAGTCCTTCCACACAAAGAGATTCTGATTAGTGGTGGAAATGGAGAAATGGAGAAGGCAGAAGAAAGGTAAACGCCAGCTAAAAACGTGGAATGTGAGAAGATAATGGTAAGAGGTTTGGTAATTTTACTATTATGCCCTTTTTGGTCGCTGAAGGCAATATCATATATGGACATATTCAAAACATTCCTACAAGTACCTCTCCGACATATATTAGATTAATCCAACTTTTTAGTTATATATTAGATTAGTGCTAGAAGTAAAGTACCTCTCCAACATATATTCTGCTGTCAGGTCTAAACATGACATAGACAACAGAAGCACCTATTGTGGATGGAGGCGGTTGTTCCCTAGCAGCCACGGACACACAGTGTAGTTCAGGAACTTCCAGTGGGTCCTTCAGCTTTCGGAGCTCCATCAACTTCTTTTGAAAGATCGTTATAACCGCATTCTTGACATCTTGCTGCCAGGCTTCCATTTGATTTGTCGATTCAATCTCATGATGGAGGGTGTCTGCTCCAATGTGACTTAACTGAGGATGGGCCTTATCAGAACCTTTTACAACTTGTGCAGACAAATTATTTCCTTTCAAGCCATACATCCCACAAAATGCTTCTTTCTTATGTTGAACATAGAGATCTTCTGCTCTTTGTATTATTGTTTCAGGAATTCCTTCTTTCTTGGCCGTCTCAAATGCAAGGCTTTCATGACAAATTCCATCTATCAATTTCCAAGTTGGCTTTGTCTGCCCATCAACATATGTTGTACCCATGGCTTTGTGCACAGTGTTCTTCGTATTCAAAGGCAAACCAAAAATTCCATGCAAATGAGTAGATATAATACCCAGACAACCAATTCTATCAAGAGTTTCAACAATACTGCCAGCAATACAAGTCCCTTTCACTGTTTCTGTTCCTCGGCAGATTTCATCCACAAGCACAAGGCTTCTTGAAGTTGCTCTGGTAATAATAGATCGAATCTCGGACATCTCCACCTAAGACAATCGAAATATGAATGGACTTATCAATGAGCTCATGACATGCACATTGGTGCCAATACATCAAGATCCGAGTGCACAAAAGCTATTTGTCAGGATCATCAAACAAGCACATGGTAGTCCCCAACCTAACAATAGATCACTATTTTTAGATTTTATCATTTTTGTTTTGGCCAGACAAGAGGCACTTCTCTATTGTTCTTGTCTCAACTGAATGATTGCCAAATTCTTTTCCAAATTCAAGAGCACCTTCATTGCCACTGGTAAAATCAATATGGGATCTATTTGTTCGCGGCAAGTAATGAAAAATTCCTCCTCCTTAAAAGAAAAAAGTTCTGAAAAAATCCTGGCATTAAAATCAACATGCGAATGCACTACACAACAATAATATCACACTAAAGAATGATACGGTATGTGTCAAATTGACAAACACAGGCATGTGGTGAGCACAAAGAGAACTATTCTTTAACCATCACTAAAGAGAAAGAGAAGTGTTAGCCCAAGAAGTTAGTACCTGAAACGAGCTTTTTCCATCAGCAGGACTATCATAAGATTTCATATGAAGCATAATAGAATCAAAATGTGGAATAAGAGCCGACTCTGCTGGGACCATCAGTCCACAAATTCCAAGTAGAGCAGCTGCACAAATTGATCGCAGTAAACTTGATTTACCACCACCATTAGGTCCTGTCAAGAGAAACAACGACTGCATATGAACTGTATTGTGTACTGCACTGCCTTGCGCTACATCAAACCAATAAGGTGACAGGCCAACTATTTTCAGCCTATTTGATCCATCTGAAACTTCCACATCCTGCATTCAACATATGTAAATGTGATTCAACGTTTAGGAACCAGGGACAACAGCAAAAATAATGCACAGGACCTCTATTAGGACTTTACTTGACAAAAACAAGCCCGTAAGAATAGCCAAATGATTACGGGTGACATCGTGGGGAAAAAAACATACGACATCTCACATTTCTAGCCTCCATCAAAAGAAGTTGAGAAAGAAAACAAAATCTATGTCTTTATAAATTGACCAATCCAACAAGTGAGGTTATGGCATAAAAAGCATTCGGTTTGATTGGGTCATTTGAAGAGGAAAGTCAAAAGGCAAGACATATACATAAGGGAAATTTGACCCAATTCAGCGTTATTAAGTGTCAAAAAATAATAAATGTAGAAATCGAAATCCATCTTCTTTCCTTAGTAATCCTTTTCAAAACAATTCCAAATCACTCTGAAACCAGTACAAACAAGTAGCAGAGCATAAATACAAGCCATGCCCAAGTTTAGCCTCACAGCAGAGCGAGCCAACTCAACCCTTAATGTTCCCTTTAACAACATGCTGGCCTAATATATGTATATATTTGGCCTTGCATATGGAAAGAGCACCAAATGCACCCAAATATATATGATACTATACTTATTCAAACACAGAAGATGTAGATGCTACTAAAGCATAACACAGATTGCAGACTGACTTCTGGTGTTACCTTAGACTTACAGAACCCGGCAAGGGTGGGGAAAACCCATTTTCTCCTCCTCCCTTCACTGAAATACAAGAATTGTCACAAGCCAAATCAGTATGTAGCAGAGTAGATATTATTAATTCTAAAATGCCAAAGCATGAGCCTGGTTATAAATATTAGTTAAGATGTATCTCAGACAAAGATGATTTATGTGGTCGCTTTCTGGTCAATTGACTTGAGAGGATTGCCATGCTTCAGTCTGCAAGCAAATTTTCAACCTTGAGACCAATCAACATGGCACCCTCGCGTAGGAAACATGTGTAGCTCAAAATAGTGAAGTAAGTTCATTGACTAGATAGTCTGCTTTTCCCTTTATTCTTCTCTACAGAGAAATGCAGGGATAAAAGAAAGAGAAATCATCCTTGTCTTTAACCCTTTATGCAGAAGTGCTATGAATCTGTCATCACACATTATTATTTGAGTTGCCACATAGCACAAGCCTTGTACACAAACTAAGTTACAGATCGTATATAGATGTCCATTCCAACCTCACGTGAGCAAACAATGCTTTTGCAATGACAAGCAACATAGAAGCAAACACAAGAACATTTGTCTTTATCTGCAGCTCAGCAGAGAGTCCCCGCAATAATTCCAAAACCCTTGCCTTAGCCTTGTCACCAGCCTCATGGTATCTGAAGAAGAAACCATTTGAATGTGTTAGCAGTTAAGGTTTAAAAAAGAAAAAACACAAAAAAAGAAAATGTTCTCCTGGATAAAAGGAATAGCAACCTAGCCAAGGCCTGCTCCACCTTCAATGTAGTAAACCATTCCTCTCCAACCTTTCTACCTCTTGAATCTATGGCAGGCTTAAGCTGCTTAATTTGATCTTCCCCTGGAGTACCAGCCCAAACTGTCGGTGCAAATCGTTTTCCCTTAAACCAAACTGCTTCATGTTCTCGAGAATAAGTAATTTCTCCCCTTGGACCCCCAAGTGGAGCAGTGATAGACTTTATTCGTGAAGTGATTGGGACAAAATCTTCTTCAATCTGCAATCATCATAAACATCTGAATATTAAAAATGAAAAGGCTAAAAGAAGTCTGTAAAAGTTCTGGAAGAAAGTCACAAGTCACGACAAAGGGAAAATTATATTAATCACACTTGAAGGTTAAGAGGTTCTAATGATCTCACCGCTAGTATCAAAATTAGGTTTACCTCATTTAGAATTAGATTAACTCCTAGTACAAATGGATCCACTTATCAATGCTATCCACTCTACATGGCGAAATTAGTGGCTATGACATCCAACTCTCTCTGTAGTAGGGCCACTACGGCTCCCTGTTTCACTCCTTAGTTTGGTATGCCTTCTCAAAGATTAAGAACTTGGGCTGAAATAGATAGGTTGACCAGCTACCACCACAAAGCTGAGGTTAATGTGGTTTTCGAGGTAACACTAACTGCAGGCTATATCACACAAAGGTGCATACAGTCACAATGACAAAGGGATCTGATGAAGCGGTCAAAGAGATCTGCTCTCTTATTCTCTCATGCCCGTATCCTTCCCCATTCCCAAAAAAAGGAAAGGGGTGTACTCATGTCTAATAAGCAGTTCAGTTGATGGAAGACAAAATATCCTTCTGGGATAATTTAAGATAAGTTCAATATCTCGGGTGTTCATTTGTTTCTACTAGTATCTATATGCAAAACCAAAATACAACAAATAAATGAGGACTGTCTATGGCTGGAGTTTGCATAAGACTCACCCACCCCACTTTGATGTTGCAGTTCTAGTAATGCACTGTTGTCAAAAAGCTAAATGCTAGGACAGGCACAGCTAAACTCACAATCGAATATAGCCTGCATAGTAGTCTGGTCAAGGCTGCATAACAAAGAGCATGTGACTGCAAGGTAAGAATTAATTTCCACCTAAAGAAAACTAACTTCAAATCGAAGAACTTTTATCTGACCACATTCACATCATCAAGGCCCAAATGCCAAACCAATGAGTAGCCTGTGCACAAAAAAGAAGCAACTTATGTGTATGTAAGGCAAATATAGCCTAAATGCTTACAGCTTTTGACAAGGCCCCTGCTGCCCCTTCAACCTCTGCAAAAGCTTCTTCTACATGTATCATTTTAATGCGCCCTTTCCATGAGGACTCCATGTCCTCGAAAAATTCAGCAGGAACAAAGGAACAGGAACTAATCTTTTGATCACTTTCACCGTCTAGAGAGATCATGCCACCGATTTTACTTGATGCCCATTCACATTCAGAAACCTGGAAAACATCCATCCAATTAATTCCTAAATAACAACCATGCAACCAAACACTAGAATAAGAAAAAGAAAGAAGCCTGAGATCGGCTGCATGAAATAAGGCCACACAAGTATTGCTCATTTGTATATCTTAAGACTTAATAATTTTTCCGCTGGAATGAAATAAGGCCATACAAGGTTAACTTTCATATGTGAAGTATTATTACATTGTTTGATTTAGAGATAAAAGTACAACAATGTAAACATCAACTAATAATTTTCAAACTTTCCATGGAAGGGGAAAATTCAACATATCATGAATTTCACAAGAAAGAACAATTCACATATCTTGAATATGTTTGCAGCGCCACTTGAGCAATTAATTGACTATGCAAGGAAACAGAAAATGCGATAGCCACATAACTGGTGAAGCAAAGAGCAAATCACAACCTTCTTGAGTTAAAGGGTCTCAATGTGATAGTCATTAACCCAGACTACTAAGGCCATAGAAAGGTCAAGTGAAAGCTTAAAATGAGTCCAGAAAAGAAAAACAATTAAAAATGATTTAACATCTATAGCCCAGAAGCCTGAGTACACACAAGAATAGCAGAATTCATTCAAATAATAAAGACAAAGTTTCAGTAAGACCTGGATCAGAAAACCAAAACATGTAATCAACTTATCATTCATTAGCAAGACAACAAAGAGGAAAAAGGTTTAGATTGGGAAACTGCAAAATAATCATCTAAGGGAGAAACATGTTAATGTTATAACTTATAAGTGATGTGACACCAGTGTTGGATGAATCACTCTGCCAAGAGCATACAAAGAAGAGCAAGTAGATCTCCCAGGGGATCACAGGATTAGAAAATGAAAAACTCATGGATAAACCCAAGGATAAGGACTATTTTGAGAAAAACATAAAAGGTCTCTTTGCTGTCAAAAGCCTAAGCCCGTAGATGAGCAGCAAAACACAGAGATAAAGCGACGCAGGGAGACAGGCTACAAAGCACCTTTTAACTGTCCAATGCCCGTCTCTTTTTCACATTTACTGATTAAACAGCTGGAGATATTAAGACAAACTTCTTGCAGCAGATACAAAGGATGCCATGAAGTTTTGCTTAACCAAGCTGAAAACAGTTATATACCATCAAGCAGGTGTGGATTGGAAAATACTTTGCTAGGCTTAAGCTTCCGTAGAGAAATGAGTACACCCTTTGACAGCTGAAATAAATCTTCTACGGATTGGTCAGTGAATGGATTTTAGTCTTCATTTATATTATCCAATGTATAAGGAAATAGAAATCTGAAGGCTACAATTTGAGCAAGATCTATAAGATCACAACAGCCTTAAAGTTTATTGAGTAGGATCCAAGTTAAGGTCTACTTGGTTCATCAGGTCTTTCATCGCAAACGCAGTTTGAGAATAGCCATGTCTTTGCCTTATCCTCCAAAATACAAAAAAGTGTATCCATATCATAATTAGAACCTAAGACTCATTCATAACAAATGATAAATTAGAACCTAAGGCTACTTCTCTGGGAAACGGAAGGTAGAGAATGACCAGATAAATGGACTTCACTTTCCTCTCTGTTCTATTTTTCATCCCCCTCCTCCGGGCGAAAGACCAGCTAGAGGGACTCAGCTCCTATATAGGAATGAAATGTCTCAATCAAAGAATCATTAAACCATGTGTCTATAACTCCTGAATAAGAAAGAGCTACGCATTTGAATGCTCTCTCATTAGTTTGAGGTCGGACCTCATAAAGGGTTAATCAAATAATTTGGAGACCTTCATAATGAATATAACAAAAAATGCATTGGTTTCTTTCCATGCAAGGTGCAGGCTGTCTACATACTAAAGCCTCAGATAAGCCACATATACTGTGCACAGGTCTCAAACTCGTTTATTTGCATATATATGTTCAAATGTGCAAGGAACGCCAAGTTTCTTCCAATAACATTGTCATACAGATAAGGAGACATGAATATCCACAGATGGAGAGCTTGATAGAACTCACTAATGTCTGAAAGTCAACTTTTAACCCTGTTGCAACCCATGTTGGATCCATTAATAGCTTTAGAATTTCTCTGAGCTCAAAATTTCTGTACATGTGCAGTACTTCATCCAGAACATTTTTAATTCTACAAAACTCAATATGATTGGCCTCCCTCAGTTCAAGTAGCTTCACAAGCTGCATAACAATGAAGAAAACTTTCATTAGGTCCTCTAGGCCTAGCCTAGCACGGCAGATATGTGGAATATAAACAAACGTATCAAGTAATTAATGTGAATTTTAAAAAATCGAAATTGTAACTTGCAACTACTTAAATTAAAAAAAATGTTATCAAGCAACACATGTCTACAAATTAACGCTTCAATGCTCCACATCTTTCTCGGCCACCTAAAACAAGTAGATAACTAAATACCGCTTTCAACTGCACACCAGCATAAAGTATGACCGCAGCAACCTTAGTTATCATCATGCTTGTTTAGAAAGACACAAGTAAAACATGCTGAATTAGCAAACCTCAATCATAGAAGAAGAAACTTTAAGGGCAACACATTAAATGCAAGGATGAAACTCGAATACTCTGACTGATAAATGCAGAAACAATAATTATGAACATATCACCTGTACACAATCAGACATTAAACTAGAATCTAGTAACCTAGAATTGGATGAATATTTATTGCGAGAAAGATGGGGATGAAAAGTTAATTATATGCATTCAGAAGTTCCAATAAGCACAGGAACTTTGTAGAAAAGGAGATGACTAAAGACATATTGCCAAACTAATTTAACTAAGAAGCCTAATAAAAATTAGAATCAACCTTTGCAGATGAGATGCAAGTAAAGTCAGGAATCGAGCAATTTATCTCGTTCATAAGTTTGCAAGTAGCTGCCCAAACAGTAGAAAGAGCAGGACTTAGCACAGAATCTTAAACAACAATACAAAGAAAAGGTTATCATTGCAAAGCTAGGAAATGTTGACGAATGCAAGAGAATATTGGAAGAAAACTGGTCTCCACATTCCTCGTTAATAATCACCATGAGAACAGAATTGTTACAAGATGGCATAGAGCTATGACAGTACAGGACAAACTTTCTTACCAAATGTAATGCCATACCATGAAATCCATGCACAGAACTAATACATGCCTATATTTCATAGTTATTGCACATATGGTCTGTTCGGTATAGCTATGGCTGTTTTGTGCTGTGTCGAAGCACATACATTTAACGACATGTCTTTTCAAGGTGTTGTGCTGAGGCTACAAATGACTAATGTGTTTGGCAAAAGCCGCTGCAAGATTTACTATGGTTATCAAAATGATGAAAAGACCTATAACATTGCTGTAGAGTTGTTACCAACGATTATATATATATATATATATATATATATATATATATTGTTAGAACTTTTGCAATGTACCATTTTCACCTTATACTACTAGTAGTAGTAGGAGTAGGAGTAATAGTAGTAGTACTAATAACAATAACAACAATAATAATAATGACAAAGTTGTTGTTAGTATTATTACTTTATATGTCATATGTTTATTATGATTGCCATTATAAATTAACATATTCATGTTATTTTATTTTATTTCAAATTTCTAAAAAAGTTGCTATAACTTTCCTTCCCTTCAAGGGAAAGATATTAATGAAAATTTGAAACAAATAGAACTGTGATTATTGTTAGTATTATTAATATAATTAATATTTGCTCCTTTATTATTATAGAATTAACATATTGATCTTATTATTTTTTATTCCAAATTCTAGAAACGCATTTGATGACAAGAGAAAAAAGTAGAATTTTAAAAAGGGTATTTTTGTCCTAATAAAATCATCTTTAAAAAGTTTAAAATTTATAGCACCTCAAAGCTACTAGAGGCAGCTTTTGGAAGCTGCTGTGAAAGTACTCTAGATGTTTACCAAATGCCTCGAAAAGCCAAAGCACCCTATTTCACAATTGTAGCAGCTGAGGAAAACCTACAATAAGATCTGTTGGTCTATATCTAAAGTTTTCACCCAAGAGTTAGTGGCAGTTTCCAGTGTGATCAGGCGACGGCCGCTAATGTTAAATCACTGACGGCTGGACAGTCATGATATGGCCATGGCTTTTTTTTAAAATTAAATAATGACTTATTTATGTAAACTATGTTTTCATTTAAGCTAGTCATATTTAATGAACACCAAACATGCAAGAAGATGCTATATGCCAACGTTTAATCTTACATGTAGGAATTTTCTACACAAGGTTAAAGATAGAACAGAACCAAGCATTTGTCATCATACTTAAATATTCCAACCTATAGATAAATCCCGATGACGGAACATAGCCTTAGATCTTCTCCTATCTTTTCTATCATAAAATTAAATTCCACTCACTTGATCATCTAAAGTACATCATTGAAAATGTCAAAACCACCTCAAGTACTTTCTCTCATCTTATCCTCAATCGAGATCACCTCAATTGCTTCTCAAGTACAATCACTTCTTAAGTGTTTACATATATACGAGTATGCAATATGCACTAGTCTCACTCTAAGTTGATAGATAACCAGAAAAAAGCAATTGGCCAAATATCTAATGAAAAAGAAGTTGGTCTTTCAAGGAGAAAGAATGCCCAACAGGGCATGAGAGTAAAATTCGCACAGCCTAAGAATAAGGTCTTCTTGAGAAATACAAAACCGGGAATAACAGCGAAATCATTCATCCAGTTTCTCATTAGTCCAAGATAAAGCCACGAAAATGGAAAAGGATAAAACAAAATTTTGAGAAGCATATATATAAACACAAGTATGTTCAGTACCCTACTCTTAGATTTAAATTCTGGTGTTCGCATATTACTTATCTTCCAAGAGGAGAAAGAGATCATTACATTTCTTCTCTGTATCTATTATCTATATACATAGTGGGGGCAGATTGCTGGAGGATGGGATTCGAGAGAGAGAGAGAGAGAAACGCACATTTTAATGTTCTGTCAAAGTGAAAGGACCATCGACCTAGATCCAACATTGTTTATAAGACCACTTTCTATGAGTTAATAGCACTCGTCCAACTAGTAGGAGTCACAATAAGCCCCCTGATTAAGATAGTAACAATCAGCTGTGTCCAACCCTTCTACCCTGTGAGACTTACAATATCCATTTCCCCCAGAGATACAAACTAAAGTGGTTACTTTCTCTTGTTCTTTTCTTTGGGGGGGGGGGGACGACATTTTCAAGCGCTCCCATTTTCTCCAAGAGAAGGGGACTATCCAACTCTAACTGCCATTGCATGATTCAATCAACAGCAACAAGTATCACTATTCTGGTTAATAAAAGAGGCAAACCATCAAGCAAGGGACTTAAAATACATCGCAGCACCTTGAATTGTGATTGCAATCTCATATGCAGGAGGATTAAGAAGAAGATCTCTAACATACCTGGCAATGCACAACAAAAGGGGGGAAACACGTGCATTAGGAGAATTTTTTATTAAACGGACTTCATATCTAATACAATAGCAAAAATATTACACGGACTTCCATTAACTTTGATTTGCTAACATGTTAATCAGTTCTGCTTCTTTACTTAGACGAAGTCTCAATGAAGAAGAATGTTTTTTGCAAGCTTCATATCTAATACAACCATAAATGGAAGAGGTTAAACGAGCAAAGGCTCAACTAAAATGGGTCCTTTCATGACATCTTTATAAACCACTCGTAACGTCAGCTAGTCAAAATAACTGCAGTAGCTTTTATTCACAGTGGGTGTTAACTCCATGCCATGTCTTGACCATCACTGGTACTTAAATAGACTTTAATGCTAAATAGTAACGTTCCTTATCTGACTACCATAAGAGTGATATCATCTGATTAATCAAACAGACACCGACTCACCACCTCTTAATCCATGCCACAGCTACAAAAAGGACTTCAGTGTCATCTAAGACAGTAATATTAAAGAATCAGTTAAAATTCATATTTAAACCAAATTGACCCTGCGAGCATACATTCACCTAATCCATGTTAATCCGACAAGCTAAGATATAGAAGTCAAACATTAGCAAGTTTGTAGATCCAACCAGCCCTTACACCTTTTGTCACACTTATCTAAAATGATTACCAAATGAATCAATCCATACTCCATAAGGCCAAGCACAAATCCTTCACTTTCATATAGTGTTGTATAGAACAAAGAATGATAGACTGCGCATGTTCTGTTTCATTGACAGCTGGCAAGGCACACTGAGGGATTATTCTGGGACTATTCTACTAAAGTGTAAATTGGCCAACTTACAGTGCAGGCAGACCAGTGCAATTTGATGGGAGCAAAACCTTCAACAAGCAAGGTATGCCTTCTGTTGGTATGGCACCTGTAAGATGCAGTTGCATAATGATCACACACGATACAACTCACAAGTGCAAACCTTCACAGCATCAAGATATCCAGACCAAATTAAACCAACCAATTTGTGTCGCTGTCCCCAAATGCAAAGGCTGAGGTCTGTTTTCTGAAGACACGGTAACATTTCTAAATTTAACTTCGTCATCAAGTCCGTAAAGCTCCTTTACCTAAAAACAGCAATAAACTGAAATGAAATGGAACAGTTTCTCATTAACTTTTGGATATTAGCCCAACGTGGATGTAACACTGAAGAAAACCTTGAACAGAAGCTCAGGCACCGGATCGCCTTCGATCCATTCAAAGGTTCTGGAATTACATTCCCCCCACAATAAGCCTCCCTTGCCGTATTCTCCCCAGCGAAAAGTGCCTAAAAACTTCCGCATGTCAAATTATTGCAAAAAATAATGGCTACTGTTGTCAAGAAGGTAACAACTGTCTATTACAACAAAAAAAATGAATAAACATGTATATACATAGAGAAGAATGGCAAAGAATAATCTCAATGTACTGCAGTCTGCTGCAATATTTCCTGTGTATAGCAATCCGTCATTCCTCCACCTTAGATAGCCTATTACATTTTAGGTAAGGAAGATTAGCAACACTAATATCACGCAGCTAATATCAAATGTGTTTTTGCCATTATGCAATTTAAGTTTCTTCTGTTGTGCTCACATACAGTCACTTTTCACTGAGCTAACAATCTGATCTTAAAACCACCCTGCTGATGCTCGCTGCCAGCAACATTGTCACAAACAAATACATGCTGCATATGACATGAAATCTGTCATATTGCAGAATACAGTATGGAAACATAGGGCAAGATCACTCTTCTCCAGCAGTACAAAATTCAGATTACCAACACAAACAGGAAAGAATGATCAAAACCCAAAAGGTAGGGACGCTGGTCAACAGGTTTATAAAATCAGGCAGTTTTTACAAAACAAAGTTGCAGTACTCAGCAGTTCTGTCGAGAAACTACTTAGCAAAATAAGGGAAAACAAAAATATTCTGCCAAAAAAGTAAGGCTAGTGCCAGGTTAGTTCAAGGGGGCTTTGCTCATTAAAGTACTGTCCAGATGCCTTTTATCATCTTTGTAAGGAACGGGTGAATTTGCTGAGTTGCTTGAGTATGCCGGTTCACTCTTAGGCTTTGATATTTTTTTTTTGGGGGGGGGCGGAGGGGGGTTGTTGTGTTTAATGATTAAGAGAAGGGGCAGAAAATTTGAAATTTCTCCCTCAAAAAAGTTTCAAAATGTTATCCATTTTCTCCCCCAGCTCTCCTCCTAAGCCACCCCCGCGTCCCCCTTCTAAAACAAAGCAATAGAGAAGTCAAGATTGACTGAATGCTCAAGTAGAGGCATCAAACACATGAAAGCTAAAAATATTCTTTTAAATGTATATTTCCAAGCAATTCTTTAACAGATTTTTCATATCCTAAGGAAATAAGCTATGTCACTTGACACTAGCATACCTTCATATATGTCATATTTTTCTCTTCATCCTTTTGTAATAGGCACATGACAGTGTGCACAGATTCCCATCTCTTTGTGACAATATTGGACAAGCTATTTGGCACAAGATAGTGTAGGACCTGTTTGTTTATGTTTCTTACAAAGCCAAATATAACTTTTTTTTGCTTTTTCGCCAGAATTTAAAACACTATCCAAGTTTTGAAATTTTTTGAAGAAATTGTATTAATCTACATGTCAACATTTATAAATTGTGAAGTTTCAGGTTAAGAAAAAGTCAAAGTACGTCGGCCACAAGATTTAAATTAAGCAAAACGCAAAAGTCACTCCAGACACGCCTGTATGCTTCTGCAGATGACATAACTTGCTGAATGAAACCACAACACAAATAAATGTAAAACTAAAGTTATGGAGAAAAGCATTCGGAGTGTATCGTTGAAAAGGGCAAAAAACTTCATTGACAAAACATACAGGGACCCGAAGATGCACATAGCTCAATGTGTGCTTTTCAAATTACATTCTTCAACAAGTTAAGAAAAAGGTCTAACCAGATGAATTCTGCCTCAAGGATGTATGCAGAAATAAATGGTGGTAATGGCAAGTTCGCAGTTTTGTAACCAGGGCCTCTTCAGTTAGACCGTCCTCCAGCATATATGTCTTCATAGTCTCTAGAACTAGAATCATGGAATATCCTCTAGCTGACCGAGATATACCTGAATTTAACATATAAGGGAAATTGAGACAACAATACCTTTCATGCCATTTGCCTTGCATAATGCGAAAGCAAAGACAATTCATCCAAAGAATTCGCACCGGAAAGGGAGAAAGGGAGGACAAAGGAACGCAAACGAACATGCAGGTTATACATACAAACTGCGCTGCATCATAATTGCCACTCATTCCAGGATGTGAAGCAATGACTGCCTAAAAAACGTGATTTTTCTGTACATTACCAGTATCTCAAATTATAGGCCTCTCGAGGAAGCACCCCAGGGGATACAAGACAAATTGCTAAAGAGATGGGTAGAAAAGCACTTAATGCACAATCCTGTATTATCCAAACAATATGGCCACCGGATCCAGTAACTAATGCATTTTTTCAATGGAAGTAAACTTATGAATCTGATGAATAGTCACATTCTTCTTAACCAACCAAGCTTTCTGTTAAATGGAAAAAGATCGTTCAGGATTAAAAAAGTAAACTTGTTGGTTTATCAAATGGTGGTGTTCCAGTTTTTGAGAGAATTATCATGCTAGCTGATTTGACTCGGGGAGCACTGTTTTCTGTAAGTTGCAGAACAGGCTCACAAGGAGATATGATGTTAGAGTAATTAAATAATAAACCACGCCTTCATCTAACAGCTTAAGCTTTTAGAACAGTTGGTTGTGGCCCCACAAAATCTTACATATGAGATCATAAGTTCATCCAAAAACTTCATAAGCTACTTATCAAGATTGTGGTAGTTGTTCATATCTTCAGTCTTGCTGTTTTTAAGCAGTATAGGATTCATGCTCTTTCTCACTTAATAGTAGTGTAGTATGTCTTCTTCATCTCTTCTGTTCTTACATTTTTTGATGTACTAAAACAGTTTCTCTTTTAATAATGCAGAATAATAAATACAAGGTTATGTGCTTATTGGCCATCTATAAAATAAAAATAAAAAAAAGTAGCTTAAGAAACCATGGAAATTTGAGGCTTTGTGCTGCAATAAGCCTAAAGGTACCCAAGAATCGTATCATTTGTAACAATTGATTTTATGGAAGGACAAATAACATGCTCTTACCAAAAACTGGCATTGGCTCTGGAAACTCCAAATCATGATCAATACCAACAAGCCCATATACATAGGGACTACCAGGATGAGCATGCCTAAAGACGGTAAAAAAAAGTGAGGAGAAGAATTTGCACATTGAAATTGATAAACCAAGTATAGAAGATGAAATAGCAAAGGTCTCATATAGATGCATGGGCCCACTCATAAAAGCTTCTCTAAATTTCAAATTGTGAAATACTTTTACTCAACATGTATCGAACAATATATGATCATATTCTTTGCTCTATGTGGGGGAAAACTCAACATTATAAGAAAAAGGAGCAACATCAGTCTCTCCCATCCATCAGCAAACTCTTTTTTTACAGCAAACCATCAGCTCTGACATAATATCAGCCTATGTTATGGACAGCAGAATGTGAATACTTATCTCGATTATAAAATGGTGTAATAGATTTTGTTCAGCTGGCTTCAATCAGTGAGTTAGACATTTGATCAGCAGACTACGAATAGGTATCTTAATTTATGGTTGCCCAAGTGTTGACCGACACTTATTATCATATCATCATAAATTCGGACTTAGGATGGCTGACTTTTGTTTCTTTCCGGTAGTATCTTATGCAATACGAGATTAGGAAAGCACATGATAAACAAACTTTACTCGGTGCAGGAGGGCGAGCAATAGTATCCAATATTTCCAAATGTGTATGGGAGCAACATAGTTTACAATCTCCATGACATCTTTCTTCGTTGGAATATCCCTAGTAGCTGTGCACCTCCCATTCAGGTAAAGCATAGGATGAATTTAGCTAAAACCTATGGCTACATGACCAGCAACCATTTACTCCAGTTTTTATTCTATTGACAGCTAGTCTGCATCCGCCTCAAGATAAGAGAAACAAGAAAAATAGCCTAACAAGATGTAAAGGGTCCAATGCAGATCTTTGTTATACAAAAGAACAACACCAAAAAGCTGTTAGAAGTCAGAAAGAAACCCTAAAAATGCTTTTACTAGCTGCATCTCATAGAACTTCCTTATTTTCTGCTCTTCGATATAGAAAACTTTTCTTATCCATTCAATCAGACAAAAGTTTGGTAGATACTTACTCTTTTGCCTATACCATAGTTACTCTGAATTAACCCATTCATAATGCCACCTTATATAAAATGCCCACACATCTACCCAAGCATCTCTATCTTCAGCAAACTCATTTCACAATGGAACAAAATTGAATGAGAAAATATTATCAAAAAGATCACTATGTCACTTTGCACTGACCCTGATATAAAACGACTCTTGCGACATCGAGCCTGAGTTGGACCCTGAACTTCTTCTACTATGCACTGAATAAACCAAAGCCAGACACTTTAATGAAAAATCAATCCAAGGCAGGTCCATTAAATACCATAGCCGAGAAACATATGTTTTTCATATAACTATACAGATATAAATACAGACATATGAAGATGGACTAATAGGAAGAAAAAGAACAAAACATAGTTCAAGCAGCAACAAGGAGCAGATATTGTAGGCATGATCATGAAGAAACAAGTTGGCATTGAAGATCATGAACCACCAACCAGAGGTCATAGATGAAATCACTAAATTTCCATGTCCTTTCACAATTGAGATGCAGTCTTTTGTTTCAGAATTTGTTGAAAAGTGCCCCTAGGACACTTAATAAGATGTTTTAATTATGCTTTGAAACTTGTGATTTTATTATGACATGCTAAAAAGGAATAATTTTCAATCTTCAATGTTCCTAATGTGCATTTGAAAATGTTCTTTCTATCTTTAGGTTGTTATTAAGTGCCCTCGGGGCACTTGTTAACAAGTACCTTTTGTTTTTTCTTTCCCTGAGTTCTTATCATGCATC